>OY997270.1:393809327-395009327 GCA_963921465.1 Triticum timopheevii
TTTTAATAGTTTGACCCTACGCGGGTTTCAATCTCCCTTTTCCTTTGACGGGACTGGATGAAGAAGGCCGAGCAGATCATCTGCCCGGCTCCCATGCCAGAAAACCCAGTAGACGCCCGTCTAGCGGGGCTGCTAGTTCCGGCACCACATGTGATGCCGGAGAAGAAGGCCAAGGAGGCCACGGGTACCCGAAAGAGTTCCCGTTTTCAGGTGTCCGACGACTGCGGGGCGGACTCCTCCCCCGAAGGCAAGGAGGAGGAAGAAGACTCTCTCCCAGAGGAAGGAGAGAGGAAGAGGAAGGCTTCCCCGACAGGGGAGGCCGAAGGGTCCAAGAGGGGAAGGACTATTCCCCCGGACAGCTCTGCCAACGCCAACGTTGGCGACGTAGAGTGGCCCTCAAGGGCCAGGCCTCCGGCAAGATCGTAAGTATCCGGATTCCTGAATGATTTATAATTTCTTTTGTGTCACATAGTGTCCTTCTAATGCCGCACACTGCCCGCAGTCGGCCGATGATGATCTCCCCGCTTCATCGAGCGGGTCGTTGGCTCCGTCTGATGTGGATTCCATCCCGACTGCCTCCACCCCTCGTGATGCTGAGGACGCCGAGGTGGGATCCTAGGAAGGGACCCATTAGGAGGAGGCTCCGGAAGCGCCGCAAGGCAGCCTCCCAGACTTTGCGCCGGACTCCATGCCGGAACCCGCAGTGGTTCAGGAGTCTAGCAGGCGGCCCCTTCGCAAGAAGGGCAAGACCGTGACGCCAGCGGCCCCCGTCCAACCGGAGGCGCCGAACAACTTGTTGGAGGCGCTCAAAGGCGCTTCCATCGAGGAAGAACACCACACTATTATGAGTGCGGTGATTCAGAAGGTTCAGCTCGCCAAGAGCGGGCTGACCGAAGACTGCAGTAGCCTTCTAACAGGCTTTGAGGTAAGAAGTTAAAAATATGCAATGTAATACCGCATAGACAGTAGCCCCTGATGCTTGGTTCGGTGTTCGGAAAGAAAAGCCGGACTGAGGATCTAAAAAGATATACGCAGGGTTGCTAAAAATTATGTCAATATGGGTTTGCAGGCTGCGCTGCTGACCTTTGCCGCACTGACTGCGGAGGTCGGTGCTTTGAAGCAGGACCTCGAGCGGTCCGAGCAAGAGCTCGGCCGTGCCAAGAAGCATCTCGAGGACAAAGAAGGTGAGTAACACCACTTTGAATAGTTACCTTACAGAAAAGGATTTAGGTTGCAATAAAAATAACAAGGATAACGTGGGTACTGCAGGGGCCACGAACGAGGTGGCAACCTTGAAGGAGGCTATCTCCGCGGCCGAACGCAATGCGGCCGCGGAACAGGCAGAGCGAGAGGAGCAGGAGGCGCTGGTGGCGGAGGTGCGGCAAGAGCTCCAGGCTCTCATGGAAAAGCATGAGAGTTTGGAGCGTGACTCAAAGACTCGAGAGTCCGAGCTTGCCTCGGCTCTCGAAAGTGCCAAAGCCGCCAAGGCCGAGGCCCATAAGGCCCTTCAGGAGGTTGAGGATGTGAAGAAAATAGTGGCGGGTAAGGCATTTTTCATGCAAAGCAAGCATGTTAATGTAAACTTCCTGATACTTACCCGAATTCGGAGCTCTCCAGGGGCGTTTGCAGATCTGCCTCGCAGCGTGTCTAATGCCGCCACATTCTACCGAGCCGAGGAGGGGAGCTCAACAGAGAAGGTCTTCTGGTCTCAGTACGCTGAGGCCGGCCATCCGGTGCCCCCTAGCGACCAGCTAAAGCAGCTGGTCGAGCTCCACAAGGTAGCCGAGCAGGCCATGATGGGCCTTATAGTCCGGCTGTGGCCTGGAGAGGCCATGCCTAGGAGCTACTTCGGCCTCGTGCGGCGGCTGGTGGATGTGTGCCCCTGGGTGGAGGTCATCAAGCGCTCCGCCTATATTGAATGTGCTCGTCGGGCCCTTGCCCGCGCAAAGGTGCACTGGGGCAGGCTGGATGCGGAGAGGCTTATCACTGACGCGCCACCAGCGGGCAAGGAGTATCGTACGCCCGAGATGTACTATAAGACTGTCCTGAAGGGTGCCCGCAAGATTGCGGATGAGTGCCCCAGAGATGTAATTATTGAGTAAACTGGCAATGTGTTATCCTGTGCGCTGAAAACTTTGTTCATATGCGCTAAGCAACGCTTATTGATTTAAAATATTACCTTCTGTGCAGCCGTTTATAAAATCTGAGAGATGGCAAGTCGTCGGCTTCAGCCCCCATGCCACAAGTGCTGGGGTGTTCGGGATAAACTTGAGCACTCTTGTTCCCATTTTTGGGTCCATCTAGGGAGGCGCTCAACACAACGAACAAGGCAACCAGACTTATAGTGCTTGAACACTCTCACTTAGCCATAGAATTCTATAATTTTAAATTTCGGCGAAGCCCCTAGTATTCGGAAGACTGAGTTCGGGGCGCTATCCACGCCTTGGCCGGACATTATCCGGTTCTTCGCTCGAAGCGGCATAAGTCTTTAGGGACTCGAAAAGACCTCTCGAATAGCGACCAGTCTCTCGCCTTATCATGCCAGTCAGTTTTAGCTTTCTCCACTGAGGCGCTCGCCCAGCTCAACCAGGGCGCAATCGCAGTGGTTCTCCCAGTGCTACCTTAGCCGACAGAACGAAACATAAGGTACCAAAACATGGGAGCCAGGCAAACCCAACTATTGACCCAAGACATGATTCGGAGCCAATTCATATAATGCTATAAGTTCGGGGTGCCGCACTTGTGAAAGTGTTCGGACTTATCACACCATAATGCGGGGAACATAAGCCTCTGGTGTATTCGGCCGTACCAAAATATACGGGTGCAAGATGTCATTAATGAACATATATGTAAAGTAATGCAATTATAGGCAAAAAGTGCTGCATTATTTATTCAAGGAATTCTGCTATGAGTGCGGAATGATACAAATAGTGTGGTAAGCAAGGGATTGGACTAATTAAACATGTCCCCCTCCAGGGGTGGGCTGCGGACTGGTGTATATAATCAAATTTAATGCTCGTAATGGAGACCACCTGAGTGTTCGTCGCAGTCTTTTTCCCTCCCTGGCTGTTGCAACGTGAGTTCGGCAGGTTCGCCACCGGACAGGGCCTCTGGTGAACGGAGTCCTGTGTATAAAAAGAAGGAAAATAAAAATAAAAAGAGCGACACACTTAGGAGCCCCTGGTGTGGTCGAACCGCACTCTGGGTCTGTTGTGGTCGTGCCCCTCCCCCTATGCCTATGGTATCTCCAGAGCGTAATGATGTACGCGGAGGGCTGGTCTTGCAATCATGCGAGGGCTGGGGTTGGGGCCGCATTGCTACGCATGCTCAGAACGTGCCAGGTGGTCTTGATTGATGTTGCTCCGGGCGCGTTTGGCCGTGTCCGGTCGTTTAACGGCCGGACTCGAAAATTGCCTTAGAAGGCTGCTCTGTACTTCTGCCGCGAGAGCCGCTGTATGTTCCTCTGTTCGGAGGGAGCGTTCCGTATTTCCATTGACCGTGATGACTCCATGAGGGCCTGGCATCTTGAGCTTGAGGTATGCGTAATGCGGCTCCGCGTTGAACTTTGCGAACGCGGTTCGTCCGAGCAGAGCATGATAGCCGCTGTGGAACGGGACTATGTCGAAGATTAACTCCTCGCTCCGGAAATTATCCGGGGATCCGAAGACCACTTCTAGTGTGACTGAGCCTGTACAATTGGCCTCAACACCTGGTATGACGCCTTTGAAGGTCGTCTTTGTAGGTTTAATTCTTGAGGGGTCTATGCCCATCTTGCACGCTGTATCCTGATAAAGCAGGTTCAGGCTACTGCCGCCGTCCATCAGGACTCTCGTGAGGTGAAATCCATCGACGATTGGGTCTAAAACCAATGCGGCGAATCCGCCATGGCGGATACTGGTCGGATGGTCTCTTCGATCGAAAGTGATCGGGCAAGAGGACCATGGATTGAACTTCGGGGCGACTGGCTCCATCACATATACGTCCCTTAGTGCACGCTTCCGCTCCCTCTTGGGTATATGGGTTGCGTATATCATGTTTACCGTCCGCACTTGTGGGGGGAAACCCTTCTGTCCTCTACTGTTCGGCGGCCGGGTCGCTTCCTCGTCCTCGTTGTGCAGCCCCTTGTCATTGTTTTCGGCAATTAACTTGCCTGCCTGCTTAAATACCCAACAATCTCTGTTGGTGTGGTTAGCTGGCTTTTCGGGGGTGCCATGTATCTGGCATGAGCGGTCGAGTATTCGGTCCAAATTGGACGGACCCGGAGTGGTTCTTTTGAATGGCTTCTTCCGCTGACCGGGTTTAGAGCCTCAGAATCCGGTGTTGACTGCCGTATCCTCATTGTTGTCGCCGTTAACGCGGCGTTTGTTTTTGCTTCGACGCGACCTGCCGTTGTGGTCCTTAGTATCCGGACTGCCAGCATTTTTACTGAGGTTGTTGCTGCGAGCTAGCCAACTATCTTCTCCCGCACAGAAGCAGGTCATTAATGATGTGAGGGCTGCCATGGATTTCGGCTTTTCCTGTCCTAGGTGCCGGGATAGCCACTCATCGCGGATGTTATGTTTGAAGGCTGCGAGGGCCTCTGCATTCGGAAAGTCGACGATTTGATTTTTCTTTGTTAAGAACCGTGTCCAGAATTGCCTGGCCGATTCGTCTGGCTGCTGGATTATGTGGCTTAGGTCATCGGCGTCTGGTGGTCGCACATATGAGCCCTGGAAGTTGTCGAGGAATGTGGCTTCTAGGTCCTCCCAACACCCAATTGACTCTACGGGCAAGCTGTTAAGCCAATGTCGAGCTGGTCCTTTAAGCTTGAGTGGGAGATATTTGATGGCATGGAGATTGTCTCCGCGGGCCATATGGATATGAAGGAGATAATCTTCGATCCAAACCGCGGGGTCTGTTGTGCCATCGTAGGATTCTATGTTGACGGGTTTAAACCCTTCAGGGATTTGATGATCCATTACTTCGTCTATGAAGCATAATGGGTGTGCGGCGCCTCTGTATTGAGCAATGTCACGTCGTAGCTCAAGAGAGCGTTGTCTGCTGTGTTCGGCCCGGTCGGAGTTGCTGTATCCGGCGCGACGGTATTCGTCGTGGGTCGTGGGGCGCCCACGTGATCCATAAATAGAACTGGATTGCCTTGCTTTGTCCTCCAATATATCCCGCAAGTCCGGCGCGTTCCCTCGTGGCTTTGTACTATTTGAGCGATGCCGGGGTACGGTCTTGGTGGAGGGCCTAGGTGCCTCTCTGTCCCGACCACGGGGTGGTTGGTCTGCCGTATTGTGCGCTGGTGATGAAGGTATATATGCTTCCTCCTCTAGTCGGGGGAGCAACTTGCTTTTTGGGTAGCTCTTGGAGGGGCGTTCGAGTTCATACTCTTCGGCCGTGAGGACCTCGGTCCATCTGTCGGCCAGCAGGTCTTGATCAGCTTGAAGCTGCTGCTGCTTTCTCTTTAGGCTATTTGCTGTGGCCATTAGCCTGCATTTGAAACACTCTTGTTCGACGGGATCCTCAGGCACGACGAATTCGTCGTCGTCGAGGCTTGCCTCGTCTCCGGAGGGAGGTATGTAATTATCATCCTCGACCTCTTCGTCTGCCGCTCTCTCGTGAGGGCTTGCTTCTGCATCCTCCTGCGCTGAATCTTGCAGGAGGGGATTGTCTTCGGCACTTTCTGGGGTGTTATTATGCCGGAATCTCCATTCTTGCTTTGGCGGGATTTAGAGCGGCGCCGCTGATGTCGGCGCTTGGGCTGTTTCTTTAAGGAATCTGCCTCCGCTGCTTCTTCGCCGTCCCCATCTTTTGGGGTGTCCACCATGTATATGTCACATGACGAGGTGGTCTTCCAGTGCCCTATAGGCGCTGGTTCTTGATCGTCTCCGGCATCGTCGTCTATACCGTCGATGTCTTCGGAGTCGTAGTCTAGCATGTCGGTTAGATCGTCGACAGTGGCTATAAAGTGGGTGGTGGGTGGGCTTTGAATTTCTTCGTCGTCCGCATCCCAACCATCCTGGCCATAGTCCGGCCAGGGCTCTCCGGATAGCGAGAGATGCTTTAACGAATTTAAGATGTCGCCAAAGGGTGAGTGCTGAAAGATGTCCGCAGCGGTGAACTCCATGATCGGCGCCCAATCAGATTCGATTGGCAGGGGCGCAGGAGGTTTGGAGTCCGGCAGGGAGTCCGGCACCTCGGAGTCACGAGCTTTATAAGGGACGAGGTCAGCGTTCGGCTCCATCGCCGTGGAAGTTGCAGCTCCCGAGGCGGTGTCCAGCCACCCGTCCTCGATCTGCACAGTCGGCTCCGGACTATGGGTCGGAGCGGATTCGTGTGCGGCCTCCAAGGTTCTGTCCGGCGGCAGAGTTAGATCATGCCCATTGTGACAGTGCGGCACGCTGGGCTGTGGCTTGGATCCATCAAAGATCAAGTCTCCGCGGATATCCGCCGTGAAGTTTAGGCTTCCAAATCTGACCTGATGGCCAGGGGCGTAGCTTTCGATCTGCTCCAGATGGCCAAGTGAATTGGCCCGCAGTGCGAAGCCGCCGAATACGAAGATCTGTCCGGGGAGAAAAGTCTCACCCCGAACGGTGTTGTTGTTGGTTGAAGAAGCCATCAAGCCTATCGGTGACGACACAGAGGAACTCTCAATGAAATCACCAATGTCGGTGTAAAAACCGGCGGATCTCGGGTAGGGGGTCCCGAACTGTGCGTCTAGGCGGATGGTAACAGGAGACAAGGGACACGATGTTTTTACCCAGGTTCGGGCCCTCCCGATGGAGGTAAAACCCTACTCATGCTTGATTGATATTGATGATATGGGTAGTACAAGAGTGGATCTACCACGAGATCAAGGAGGCTAAACCCTAGAAGCTAGCCTATGGTATGATTGTTGTAATGGTTGTTCATCCTACGGACTAAAACCCTCCGGTTTATATAGACATCGGAGAGGGCTAGGGTTACACAGAGTCGGTTACAATGGTAGGAGATCTACATATCCGTATCACCAAGCTTGCCTTCCACGCCAAGGAAAGTCCCATCCGGACACGGGACGAAGTCTTCAATCTTGTGTCTTCATAGTCTTGGAGTCTGGCTGACGATGATAGTCCGGCTGTCCGGACACCCCCTAGTCCAGGACTCCCTCAGTAGGCTCAAGCATTGATTCTGCTCATGAGCATAATGGTATAAGCCTGCCTGACTGTGAGACCGACTGGTACGGAAGTAGAACGGGCGGGCGAAATTACGTGAGAGAAAGAACCTTAGATCGATGGAGTCTGCCGTCAGGCAGAATAGCTGCTTAGTGACTAGGAGCGGAGGGGACAGACAAGAGGTATGCAACCTGCTGAATATTGTCACCGATCTCTCAACAAATACTTGGGGCTCCCCTCCTTTGTAGGAGTGGATAGGAGCGACTGCTTCCAACACTTAATTGAGAGAGTTTGCACTCAGATTAATGGCTGCAAAGAGGAAGGGCTAATTGGGGAAATCAGTACGATTCACTTCTGGATTTGAAATAATTGCTTACACCAGGTATTGGGCATACAAGAACATTCTGTGTCCGCTATCCCGATCATGATTTTACTACCCTCAGGGGGAAAGTAAAGGCCCTTCCCCCTTTGGAAGGCTGTGGGTGAGGAGGGATTCGAACCCCCGACACCGTGGTTCATAGCCATGTGCTCTAATCCTCTGAGCTACAGGCCCAACTGTCTCCATTGGATCTCTTCCCGGGGGTACCCCTTCATTTCAGTTGAAGGCTTTTTACCACTATCATACATGACTTTTGTCGCCCTTCTTTTTAGAACTCATATAATACTGCTGCCCTTTCACTTGCTTCTGCCTTTTCACAAGAATTAAGATAGTGTCCTCCCTGAGTTGAGAAAGAAGATAGAATACCTATGTGCTGCTATGCCTATGGTCCAGAATTGCTATCCGTATGACCTTGGTCTTTGATTGTATAAAAAATACATACTAAGCAAGTAAGCCTACCTTAAAGCATTTCTTTTTGACACCTCTTCTCTCGATTTGAAGAGATTACACATCACTGTGAATGAACTTATTCACTCTTTGAAGCCCCCACCACCTTCTTTCTATATGATAAACATTGGTTGACTTTGATATGAAGTGTTCATTGTGTTTTCTATTCGTTCAGACCCCGATAGTGCTTCTCGTTCTGACTGGAGGAAGGTTCATTCTGTCTGGTACTTTTTTTAGCTAACTAAAGTCCAACTTCCTTTGTCTAAAGAGGATGAAATGGATCAGCCGATTCAACTTAGCATTAGCCGACTTGTAAATTCAAGCACAACCATCCATCTCAATCCAAAATCTCCGATCGTGTGTGATCCAAATCCAAACTCTCCTCTGGTTTTGGATATATATAGACAGTGCGTGCTCTCAAACCAACCAAGACAGCAGCAAGTTCCTATCGAGAACAAGACGACAAATCAATATGACCAATTTCTATAATATCTCGGGTGAATACGTGAAAAAGTGTTGCTTAGCTCAGTGAAATGGAATAAGGAAGAGAAAGTGTAGTGTGATAAGGGAAGATGTAAGTCAATTTTGAGGTTTTCAAGCAAGGGCTGAGATAGATAAAAACCAGAAGAATTCACATCAGAACCCTTTCCCGCTTCCCCTTTTTACCCATCGGGCTCGACTCACATTTTGATGTCCTTCGCTTGCTTTCACAGTCCCCCTACGAATAGCATGGAATCAATGAAGGAGTTCATTCAGCACCGAGCCGAGCGAGCGTAGATTCAATATGTTGATTATACCGAACGAAGGATTTGCCTTATCATGAAAGCCACGCAAGCTTATTTGCTTGAAAAAGAGCAAAGCAAATCCAACATAAGCTGACACTTTAGGATCCTCTAAGCCTTTCTATAGACCCATCAGGTACTAAAAACGAAAAACTAGCACTACTAACACAGGCTGAAGAGGATGACCTTGAAAAATTCGGACCGATTACTCATAGAAAATGACTACAAAGCAAGGCGAAAGCATGGAGAATTCAATACTGACAAGAAGGTATTAGTTAGTGGGTGCAAATGAGCTTTTCCAACCAAGCTAGCGTGTGATTGCGATGAAATACTTTTGGGCAGGGCATTACCGATACTAAGATGAAATTCGAAATGAGAAAGGGCTTCGAGCCTCATGCTTTCCTGTATTATTTGGTTGGGAAATGGCTCTTTCCTGATCTCTTTTTGAAATAATTCTATCTTTGTTTGCTAAGTATGTCAATTTCTCCTTAGTAACAAGCCAAAACCGGGGTTTTACAAGTTTTGACTCATCTTTGACCTGATCATCCCGATCATGCCGCCGTGGAGTCTTATCTTTGTCTGGCTCCGATCTCTGGAAGCGATTAAACTTCTTCTGCGGGTTATTCTTCTACTGCTTATTGTCGTACCCTTATTTCCTCTTATACGGATTGGGAAAGTATTTCTATTATACATATATTCTTAAACACATGACACATTAGGCGCACACTTTATTCGGACAGTGGGGCACGATGCTCTAAAAGAACTTATTGAAAAAAAAACATAGCGGTAACGGCTGTTTTAGAAAGCGAAGCAGATAGCGAGAAAACGACTCCTCAAGCTGAAGTAAGCAATGAAATAGATTGTTCAATAGATTTCTTTATTGCTAAGGGTAAATGGCATTTTCATGGTCAAAATTCTAGAGAGGAGTTCCGAGCTTCAAGGATGCCGGATCGCACCATTCATAAGATAAACCCTTGGGTTAATTACCTTTTTTATCCTTAGACCCTTGAAAGCTCGCTTCCCTTCCTGAACTGAGGGAAACCGGTGCCTGAGAGATCCGTTATCTGCAATCTCTAAGCTTGATTGCACATCTTTTCCTGCTCCTACATGTGTTTTTGCACGCTTGAGACCTCCTCTTTCGCTTGGCTATTCGAGGAAAGATGTCTTACGAGGTGGGTTGGACAACGTATGTAGTGAGCTTGCTGCTATCAGTGTGAAGATGAACAACATCTACTTCTTTGTCATTTGACCCAGAATTGAACGAGATGACACCCACCAATATCTTCCAACACAAGATCTCCGGTGGTTTACCCTGTGTCGGATGTCAGCGGTTCGAGTCCGCTTATCTCCAGCTCGTGAACTTAGCGGATACTATGATAGCGATAGCACTAAATTTTGCCAATTCGGCAGTTCGATCTATGATTTCACATTCATGGACATTGATAAGATCCTTCCATTTAGTAGCACCTTAGGATGGCATAGCCTTAACGTTAATGGCGACCGCATTTCTTCTCGCACTTCCAACTTGAAGAGGAAGAAGCATCTCTCTTTGCATCTTCAATAGATGGGAAAAAGGATCTTGACCTGAAGCCTTCGACCAAAGAAAGGGAGACTTGGTGAAGTCAGAGGTGGTTTTCCCTCCCTAGATTCATGGAAGGACTTTATGAAGTTGGAGTGAGGAAGGAAAGTAAGGAAAGCGTGAAAGGTCCGGTACAAAGGAAAGGGTTGCGAGGCTTAATGATTTAGAATAGAGCTGTTGAGGATCTTTTCTTACTTGGCAACTAGAGCCTCCCCTTCGGGATTCGAGATTGAAGAAGAGGAAAACTGCTTCTAAAGGGAACTGATCTGAAGCAACAAGTCCTAGACCTAGAATGCAGGTGTTGAAATAGAATACCCTAAATAAAATTTCTAAACGTGGGCCACCATTTGTATTCCGACGAAATGCTATCACCCAGAAAACAGTGATTGAAAGGATAGTAGAGGAGCTATTACAAAATGTTGTAATCAGGCCCAGTACAAGCCCCAAAGCAGCTCTGGTGTTGAAGAAAGATGGAACCTGGAGAATGTGTTTCGACTATTGAAAACTACTCAAAAGCAATGCACATTATCTACCCCTTTTCTTGATTCACCAAGACCCGCAAAAGGCTGATACAAACGAATAGTGGGAGTTCTTTCTTACGAATATAAATGGAGGAAATATCCCTAGTACCTTTGTCCTCTACAAAGATCATAAGATCAGATGGAGTTGGATTGACTTCTCGCATCTACTAGATCAGAGATCAGAGTCATGGGAGCTCTCGTAAGTGAGCCTAAGTAAGTAGTGTGTTTCAAGCGGATCAGTCACCACTGAGTTCTGCTTTCCTCGCAGAGTTGGTTTTACCCGAAACACGCTCGGCTTTTTTTAAATAAGACCTGGATGATTATCCCTACCCTCGGTAGCTTACGAATTTACGTCCATCCCTGGTCAGGTACAGTTTCCTTTATTTTTATCCCTTGTAGCCATTACCCGAATTCACGCAAGTGGGGCAAGCTCTTCTATTCTGGTTCATGGTTTCTCTTGGCTATATGGTTCATTTGGGGGGGGGGGGGAGATCGAGCTTCAAGAAATTGTGAACGATCTTATCAATAGACAAATGTATCACTCCCCAGGAATTTCAGTTGCGCTTATATCCATCACTGTAGGACTTGGGTTTAAGCTTTCCCCATCCCCTTTTCATAAATGGACTCCTGATATCTACGAAGGAGTGTGGTTCGTTCGACAAATTCCTACCTCTATATCTATCTCTGAGGTGTTTGGGTTTGGCAAACTCCATAGACATCCAGAAGAGAAATGCTATCCCCACTCCGACTAAGATAGAACTTTTACCAAAAGTTTATTGTGATATTTTTGTTCAAATAACAATCACCTACGCTAGAGACATCTCAATAGTTTAGTTTATTCATAAGCCTAGTACACAAGGAGGGTTTTAGCACGCACTAGTTGTACTATAGTATGATCTGGTATCAGCTGTTGTCTCTCCTTGCTATTATAGTGTAGTATAGGTCGCCTCAAACTCAAACAAAAACGGGTGCACAGTTCTACTACGTCTTATCGAATAGTGCTTTTGAGTCAAAGAGCAATCACCATTTCATGTACACCATCTTTGTCAATATCTGCAATTACCTGTAGAAAGAATGTGAAAAACAACTCAAGGTCATTTACAGAACGAACAACAAAATATAATCTTGTACCTGAACCGGTGGCTCACTTTTTCTAAGTAATGGGGAAGAGGACTGAAACATGCCACTGAAAGACTCTACTGAGACAAAAAGTTGGGCTGTCAAAAAGGTAGAGGAGGTAGGATGGGCAGTTGGTCAGATCTAGTATGGATCGTACATGGACAATAGTTGGAGTCGGCGGCTCTCCTAGCCTTCCCTCATCTGGGATCCCCAGATAATGTGTATGTGCATTTGTGTCTGTCTTCCCTTAGATGCGAGGAATCGAATCTCTATTGAAATCTGGAATCACAAGGTATCCTTTCTTTAAAAACACATGAACGGCTTTTATGCTAATATCAGCCTTGTTTGGAACAATAGATGCAATCCATTTCAGAGCAAGCTAACTGAATGGAATGGAGTGCAGGAGATTTCTGATTAGCTTCAGTGGAGAGGACCCTTAGATCTGAAGCAGAGTCATCATGGTCCTGTAACATAGAATAGCCTGCAGCAGTACTCCGCGATAATTCCGCCATTTCCTGAACAACATGGAGTTGAATAGTAGCTTTACACTGACAATCCTTCGCCCAACGCTCACCACAACCAATCCAGAGAACCTTCGCACGCTGATAAGCCTTCAGTCTATCATAAGATGAATACTTGAAACTTACACTTAGACACTTGAGTAACCAATCAAATCGTACATCTTGTGGCATGCTCACCAATATTGACGTAAAGCGAGGTGATCAGGGTTGATGTTGTGATGCGAAGGGAAGGGGCCACTCAATTCAATTCAATGTCGTAATCCAACCTGGCTAATCCTGACGGCACTTGGGACGAAAAGCGAGTCTTGAACGAAGGAAGAATAGTTGCAGGATCCTGCGTTCGGTATGATCATTCTTCCAATTCATACTAGCTATGATCTTTCCCTGCTTAGAGGATCCAGAAGTAAGGGACCTACCTATGGCCAGCTAAGTAGAAAGACTTTGTGGATGAATCCACAACTGATGGTGCTTTAGGTTGATCTGATCCCTAGAAGGAAGAGTTTTGGGCTTAAGGCATAATTGCTCTATTGCGGCTACCCTGGCTACCTCCCGGGTGGTATGAAAAACTGTTCAGTTTCTTTACCTTCGATAGAGGAATGCATAGAGCTAACTCCTTTTCTCCTGGTCTTCTGGAAAGGTTGATGCGTTAGTCCACTGTCTTTCCTTCGGCTTTAGAGGGATGAGTAGTTCTTTTCCTTGAAAAGTACCAACCAATTTTTGAATTTAGCATTGTGCGCTTTATCAATTGGTCGTTTTCCTCATGTTTCAAGAACATCCTGAAGTACCTGAAAAGGACAAAGGACATGTTTCTCATTTATGGAGGTGACGAAGAGCTCGTCGTAAAGGGTTACATCGACGCTAGCTACGACATAGATCTGGATGACTCTAAGTCACAAACCGGATACGTGTATATGTTGAATGGTGGAGCAGTAAGTTGGTGCAGCTGCAAGCAGAGCATCGTGGCGGGATCTACATGTGAAGCGGAGTACATGGCAGCCTCGGAGGCAGTGCATGAAGCAATTTGGATGAAGGAGTTCATCACCGACCTAGGAGTCATACCCAGTGCGTCAGGGCCGATCAAACTCTTCTGTGACAACACTGGAGCTATTTCCCTTGCCAAGGAGCCCAGGTTTCACAAGAAGACCAGGCACATCAAACGTCGTTTCAACTCCATCTGTGAAAATGTTCAAGATGGAGACATAGATATTTGCAAAGTACATACGGATCTGAATGTTGCAGATCCGTTGACTAAACCTCTTTCGCGAGCAAAACATGATCAACACCAAAACTCTATGGGTGTTCGATTCATCACAATGTAACTAGATTATTGACTCTAGTGCAAGTGGGAGACTGCTGGAAATATGCCCTAGAGGGAATAATAAAAGATTATTATTATATTTCCTTGTTCATGATAATTGTCTTTATTCATGCTATAACTGTATTATCAGGAAATCGTAATACACGTGTGAATACATCGACCATAATATGTCCCTAGTAAGCCTCTAGTTGACTAGCTTGTTGATCAACAGATAGTCATGGTTTCCTGAATATGGACATTAGATGTCGTTGATAACGGGATCACATCATTAGGAGAATGATGTGATGGACAAGACCCAATCCTAAGCATAACACAAGATCGTGTAGTTCGTTTTGCTAGAGCTTTTCCAATGTCAAGTATCTTTTCCTTAGACCATGAGATCGTGTAACTCCCGGATGCCGTAGGAGTGCTTTGGGTGTACCAAACGTCACAACGTAACTGGGTGACTATAAAGGTGCACTACAGGTATCTCCGAAAGTGTCTGTTGGGTTGACACGGATCGAGACTGGGATTTGTCACTCTATATGACGGAGAGGTATCTCTGGGCCCACTCGGTAATGCATCATAATAATGAGCTCAAAGTTACCAAGTGTTTGGTCACAGGATCATGCATTACGGGACGAGTAAAGTGACTTGCCGGTAACGAGACTGAACGAGGTATTGGGATACCGACGATCGAGTCTCGGGAAAGTAACGTACTGATTTACAAAGGGAATTGTATACAGGGTTGATTGAATCCTCGACATTGTGGTTCATCCGATGAAATCATCGTGGAACATGTGCGAGCCAACATGGGTATCCAGATCCCGCTGTTGGTTATTGGCTGGAGAGCTGTCTCGGTCATGTCTGCATGATTCCCGAACCCGTAGGGTCTACACACTTAAGGTTCGGTGACGCTAGGGTTATTAGGAAGACTTATATGTGATTACCGAATGTTCTTAGGAGTATCAGATGAGATCCCGGACATCATGAGGAGTTCCGGAATAGTCCGGAGGTGAAGATTTATATATAGGAAGTGCTGTTTCGGCCATCGGGAAAGTTTCGGGGTCACCCGGTATTGTACCGGGACCACCGGAAGGGTCCCGGGGGTCCACCGGGTGGGGCCACCTATCCCGGAGGGCCCCGTGTGCTGAAGTGGGGAGGGACCAGCCCCTGGTGGGCTGGTGCGCCTCCTGGGCCCCCCTCTGCGCCTAGGGTTGGGAACCCTAGGGGAGGGGGTGCCTCCACTTGCCTTGGGGGGCACTCCACCCCCCTTGGCCGCCGCCCCCCTAGAGATCCCATCTCTAGGGCCGGCTCCCCCCCTGGGGGCCTATATAAAGGAGGGGGAGGGAGGACAGCCGCACCCCTGAGTCTTGGCGCCTCCCTCCCCCTGCTACACCTCTTCCTCCTCCCGCGGTTGCTTTGCGAAGCCCTACCGGAGTACTGCATCTCCACCACCACCACGCCGTCGTGCTACTGCTGGAGCCTTCTTCCTCAACCTCTCCTTCCCCCTTGCTAGATCAAGAAGGAGGAGACGTCATCCACTCCGTACGTGTGTTGAACGCGGAGGTGCTGTCCGTTCAGCACTTGGTCATCGGTGTTTTGGATCACGGCTAGTACGACTCCATCATCCCCGTTCTCTTGAACACTTCCGCTCGCGATCTACAAGGGTATGTAGATGCACTCCTATCACTCGTTGCTTAGATGAAATCATAGATGGATCTTGGTGAAACCGTAGGAAAAATTTTAATTTTCTGCAACGTTCCCCAACACTTACACTGCAGATACTACTTATTAAAGGGCACACATTTCAAGACACCTTCAAGCTACTGAAATTGGAAAGCAATGATGTTATACTGGGTTATGATTGGCTATATCGTCACAGTCCAATCAATTTAGATTGGAAGGCCAGAACAATGAGTATTTGTCACAATGGGCGAGAAAAGTCCTCTTATATGCGGGTTTCCACTTTAAGCAATGATTTTAGAATCCGATTCAATAGAAAATGAGAAAATATGGAAACAAAATAGAAGAAACAAATGTATATATAGGATATTATATTATATATTCCTAGGTTAGATTCATTATCTAATCTGATATATGGATATGGAATTCCCTTCTATGTAGTTCGGACAATTCACATTATCATTTCAATTTGATTTCAATTTGTACTTTTTGGTTACTTTACTTCTCCCCAATAGAGCTTAGAAGAATTTATTGGTTTATTGTATCCTTGCTTTCGTCTCAATTCATATTTAGCCGCGAGCAATCTACGTTTGTGTCTTGTATATTTCGTCGCTTCTCCGGCATCTTACATAGTTTCCCCCTCATCTTTTAGCAAAAAGTCGTTCCATGCGGGGAGACCCGCACGTACGGTTTGCAGGGGGATCTGGCCGGCCGACACCCACCCGACTAGAGGGACTGAGAAATTAATCGAGTACTAAACTTATCTTCAAGCTTTACCTTATTTTGATCGTTTAGAGGGCTATCGCGGAGTCACTGAATGAAGTCCTCCCTCCCTTTATTCCCCTGCCGACGAAGTACGAACTACTTGTTGAAATCGCGGATCCAAATCTTGCATTTCTCCTTTACTCGTCAAACGACTCAATTGCACTTATATCCATCACTGTAGGACTTGGTTTTAAGCATTCCCTGGCCCCTTTTCATCAATGAGATCGAGTATGGAATTCTATTTACTCACTTTAAATTGAGTATCCGTTTCCCTCCTTTTCCCGCTAGGGGAGAGAAGACGGTTCTCCGGGACGGAAGACATAGTAGGCGCATGAATATTTATTAATTAAGAGTTTTTGAGACTTCATTCTCTTTTTAGTTTTGACTCAGGGTCCGATACAGGTTGATGCGGACGATTTCGGTATAGGAAGAGAAAGGGATTGTGCTTTCGACCATGGCGAGATAGGATAGACTTGGGATTCTATCATGGCCCTTGATTGCCAACACTCTAGGGATGAATTAATTAATGAAACTAATAGGAAGGATTGGGATGATGAACTGGTGAGATTCTTTCTTTCGCTGACTAACCAAGGTAATTAATTCCTTCCATTGGCCAGGCGGGTCCGAGATGGCAAATATTCGGAGATGACTATGAAAACACCTCTCTGGATCCTCGGGAAACGGCAAGGGATGCACCTGTATCTGGACATGTGATGGACCCAGTAGTAAATATTCTTGTCATTATTGATAGTGGCCCTAGAGAAAGAGCTTACACTGATTGTTCTAACTTCATTCATATTTGATTCCGCAACTGAGACCTTTTCGCACATCTGTGACAGGAGGGCAAGCGGTCAAAGCAGAAAGGGTTCTCATTTCTCCATCTGGAAGGACACCAAATGGACCAAATCCCATCGATCTTTCCTTACGATTCGACTTCAAAAAAAGGCCACAGAGGGCTAAAGGCAGTATCTTTAGTCTACCCAACTTCCTTGCTGCCTATTTCCTTTTATACGGTCATTCCATGGGGCCACAAGCACCATCAATTACATTATCCCCGGTACCACACATCACTCCAATCAGAATAAGCGGGAATACTGGTTGGAAACACAGAGAAATAGAATAATGAGAATCATATGGTCTGCTTGGGAAGATAAGCGAAGAAAGCTCTAAGGTTTACCGTCCTGCATTCAGAGCTTATCAATTCGTCCCACGCTATATAGTGAAGCAAAGCTATCTATAAATCGAGCATATCTTTTATTTGGAAGGTAGTGGTCTTTTGGCTTATGTGCGACCTGTGGCCCATGCCTCCTATTCTATTTGTTCAGGGCGGGCGGCGTGAACTCTGATTCAATCCGGGTATTCAATCCTGCCGCTGAGATGCTCAGTTGACTCCTTACCTTGATAGGAAGATGGCTTATTCCAATCCTGAATTTGAGACTTTCTACACCAAAAATATTCTTTTAAACGAGGGTATTCGTGCGTGGATGGCAGCTCAGGATCAGCCTCATGAAAAACTTATATTCCCTGAGGAGGTTCTACCGCATGGAAACGCTCTTTAATGGAACTTTAGTTTTAGCTGGTCGTGACCAAGAAACCACCGGCTTTGCTTGGTGGGCTGGGAATGCCAGACTTATCAATTTTTCTGGTTAGCGTTGACAAAGAAGAAGAGCCGGTGAAAAAAAAGAAAGCTAGAATTTCCAATAGTGAGACCAGCTTGACAAGCTACCTTTCCTCTTGATATGAGGTGAAAGGGTCCACCCCGAAACCAAGGGGGTACTAACTAACAGCTGTGTCCTCTCTGAACCACAAGAGATAGTTCCCCGTCATACGGCTCACCAACTTCACTTGCCTCTAAGGGGGGCTCGCTGTGGAGATAGTCGCACGTAATGACAGATCATGGCCATATTATTAAAAGCTTGCGGTAAGAAGGGGTTTCGTTCTAGTGCCCGCACTTAGAATGCCTCGACACATTTGTACTCGTGCCTAGGACGGTCTTTCACACAGAAGTAAGACTAGAGAGTTTGATCATAGTTTGACCGTAGTAAAAAAGAAGTCCTTTATAAGAACTAAAGTTTTCATTGAAATATAAAAATAAAAGACTTAAGGATGCCTTAAGTATATCATTTCAAATTCAGTTATTAATAGAACGAATCACACTTTTACCACTAGTGGTTCGAGAAATCCTTTCAATCATCAATGCCCTTTTCTACTAAAACTGCTATTCGTGATACCGGTCAAATCGACTATTCTCATCAACTTTGAGTATCTTCCCTCTCATACGACTATCAAAGTGGAGTTTCTTCTCTATAAGAAGAGCTGGTCTAGAGTGTGATTTGGATCAAAACAAATGGATGAGCCTCGTTTTGCTTCAGCAAGTGTACGCTGCACTAAGGAGTCGAGTCAACTTATCTGAACTTTCCTACCAAGTTTTTCTAGAAATATGGACTAATGGAAGTTTAACCCCTAAGGAAGCACTTTATGAGGCTTCTCATAATTTTGTTGATTTATTTCTTCCTTTTCTACATGCGGAGGAAGAGGGCGCTAGTTTCGAAGAAAATAAAAACAGGTTTACTCCACCCCTTTTTACTTTTCAAAAAAGATTAACTAATCTAAAGAAAGACAAAAAAGGAATTCCATTGAATTGTATTTTTATTGATCAATTAGAATTGACTTCTAGAACATCAATTATGAAAGTATGTTGTACTGGACTTGCACCCCTAGTTACGCAGAAGTGCAAGCACAGAAGCGGATGACCGGACCTTACCAACATACTCAAAAAAAGTATTCTATACTGGGGTATGTGCTCTTGACAAGCAGTGTTTCCAGTCTAGCTGTGTCAAATCGGGTGAGGGAGTGCTGGATTGAGGGGTCCTCGGACAGCCGGACTATATACTTCGGCCGGATAGTTGGACTATGAAGATACAAGATTGAAGACTTCGTCCCGTTTCCATGTGGGACTCTCCTTTGCATGGAAGGCAAGCTTGGCAATTCAGATATGTAGATTTCCTTCTCTGTAACCGACTCTGTGTAACCCTAGCCCCCTCCGGTGTCTATATAAACCGGAGGGTTTAGTCCGTAGGACAACAACAATCATAATCATAGGCTAGATTCTAGGGTTTAGCCTCTACGATCTCGTGGTAGATCAACTCTTGTAATACTCATAGCATCAAGATCAATCAAGCAGGAAGTAGGGTATTACCTCCATCGAGAGGGCCCGAACCTGGGTAATCATCATGTCCCCTACCTCCTGTTACCATTAGTCTTAGACGCGCAGTTTGGGACCCCCTACCCGAGATCCGCCGGTTTTGACACCGACATTGGTGCTTTCATTGAGAGTTCCACTATGTCGTCATGATAAGGCATGATGGCTCCTTCAATCATCTGCAACGATGCGGTCCAGGGTGAGGTTTTCCTCCCCGGACAGATCTTCGTATTCGACGACTTCGTATTGCGGGCCAACTCGCTTGGCCATCTGGAGCAGATCGACAGCTACGCCCCTGGCCATCAGGTCAGGTTTGGAAACTTGAACTACACTGCCGACATCCGCGGAGACTTGATCTTCAACGGATTCGCTCCCATGTCAGGAGCGCCGAACAGCCACGACGGGCATGACTTAGATCTGCCATCGGATGGTGTTCGGGAGATCGCACCTGCGGCTGCCACGGCCCTTAATCTGGAGCAGATCACGCCATCTGGGGATGGGTAGATGAACCTCGCCACGGAGGCCGCACATTCATCGGCGCTGGAGACGAACACAGACTTCACCTCCAAATAGATATGTGTCATCGGACCCTCGGACTCGTCTCCGACCATAGGTTCCGAACAGCGTGCGTCCGTGCCTATCGAATCTGATTGGGCACCGATCATGGAGTTTACCTCCACGGATATGTTTCAGCACTCACCCTTGGGCGACGTGCTAAATTCATTGAGGTCTCTCTCTCTCTATCAGGAGACTCTTGGCCGAACTATGTCCGGCTTGAGTGGGAAGCGGACGACGAAGAAATTCGTTCCCCACTGTCGATGACTTAATCGGCGTGCTTGACTTCGACACCGAAGACATCAACGGTATGGACGATGATGCAAGGAGAAGAACAGGAACCACCACCCACAGGGCACTGGACAGCCACCTCATCATATGAAATATATATGGTGGACACCCCCAAAGAAAGCAATGGCGATGAGGCAACGGAGTATAATCCCCGTGAGAAGCAATCTAAGCACCGGCATCATCGGCGCCGCTCTAAGCCCCGCCATAGCAAAAATAGCGGTATCGGCACAAGAGACGATAGCAATCCGGATGGTGCCGAAGACGAAAACAATCCCGCCTAGCCAGGCTTCGAGCAGGCTGAGCGGGAAGATGGGCAAGCCAGACCTAAGGAACAGGCAACAGATGGAGAATCAGAGGATGACAATTACATGCCCCGCTCCGAATACGAAGTAAGCCTCGACGATGAAGAATTCATCGTGCCTGAGGATCCCGTCGAGGAGGAGCGCTTCAAGCGCCGGCTTATAGCCACTTCAAAAAGCCTGAAGAAGCAGCATCAGCAGCTTCAAGCTGATCAAGACCTGCTAACTGACAGATGGACCGAGGTCCTGGCAGCCGAGGAATACGGACTCGAGCGCCCAACAAAAAGTTACCCAAAGCGTAGGTTGCTACCTCAGCTCGAGGAGGAGGCATTAAAGCCCACACTACCAGCGCACGATGCGGCTGGCCAGCCACCTCGTGGCCGAGACAAAGCGGCGTATCAGCCCAAAGTCCAGCCCACACCCCATCGACAAAAAAGAAAAAACAGAAAGGCCCGGGGCTCCACGAATGACCTGCAAGACAAATTGAAAAACAAAGCAGGACAGCCAAGATTGATCTACCGATCACGGGGGCGCGCCCCAACACGTGACGACGACCGTCACGCCGAATATACTAAAAACAAATCCGGTAGGGCCGAATACAGCAAACCAGACTCATTTGAGCTGCGTCATGATGCAGTCCGGCATAGAGGCGCCGCACACCCCCTATGCTTCACTGATGAAGTAATGGATCATGAATTCCTAGAAGGATTTAAACCCGTGAACATTGAATCATACGATGGTACTACAGACCCCGCGGTATGGATAGAAGATTTCTTCCTCCACATTCACATGGCCCGCGGGGACGACCTACATGCCTTTAAGTACCTCCCACTAAAACTCAAGGGATCGACTCAGCATTGGCTGAATAGCTTGCCGGCAAACTCCATCGAAAGTTGGGAGAACCTGGCAGATGCATTCCTGGATAACTTCGAGGGCACTTATGTGCGACCACCGGATGCTGATGATTTAAGTCACATAACCCAGTAGCACGGAGAGTCAGCTAGGAAATTCTGGACTCGGTTCCTAACTAAAAAGAACCAAATTGTCGACTGTCCGGATGGCGAAGCCCTAGCGGCCTTTAAGCATAATATCCGTCACGAGTGGCTTGCTCGACATCTCGGCCAAGAAAAACCAAAGTCCATGGCAGACCTCACGACACTCATGACCTGCTTTTGCGCGGGCGAGGATAGCTGGTTGGCTCGTAGCAACAACACGGCAAGCAATCCTGGCACATCAGAGGCCAGGGATAGCAACGGCAAGCCCCGACGCAACAAACACAAGTGCCACAACAATGGCGACAATGCCGAAGACACAATAGTCAACGCCAGATTCAATGGCTCTAAGTCCAGTCAGCGGAAAAATCCATTCCAAAAGAACAATTCAGGCCCGTCCAGTCTGGACCGCATCCTCGATCGTCCATGCCAAATTCATGGCACCCCAGGAAGACCAACCAATCATACCAACAGAGAATGCTGGGTCTTCAAACAAGCCGGCAGGACAGATGCCGAAAACAAGGAGAAGGGGTCTCAAAGTGATGATGACGACGAAGAGCCCTAATAACTAAACAAAGGAGGGCAAAAGAGATTTCCCCCACAAATCAAAACGGTGAATATGATAAACGCCATCCACATCCCTAAATGGGAACGGACGTGCACTTTTAGGGATGTCAACTTAACGGAGCTAGTCGCCCCACAATAGAAGCTATGGCCGATCACTTTCGATCATACGGATCGTCCGTCCAATACCAATCAGGGTAATTCAGGCGCACTCGTCCTCGAGCCAATAATTGACGGATTCCACCTCACACGAGTCCTTATGGACAGAGGCAGCAGTCTAAACCTTCTGTATCAGGACACAGTGTGCAAGATGGGTATCGATCATTCGATGATCAAACCCACTAAAACTACCTTTAAAGGTATTATACCAGGTGTGGAGGCCCGTTGTACAGGCTCCATCACTCTGGAGGTAGTCTTCGGATGACCAAACAATTACCGTACCGAAGAGTTAGTCTTCGACATCGTCCCTTTCCACAGTAATTATCATGCACTGCTTGGACGAACCGCATTCCCTCGATTCAACGCGGTGCCACACTACGCCTATCGTAAGCTCAAGATGCCCGGTCCGCGCGGCATCATAACGGTTAATGGCAAGGCCAAACTCCACCTCTGCGCCGAAGAGTGTACAGCCGCCCCGACAGTAGAAGCAACGAAAGGCGTCTTTCAATCGAACCTCGAGTCGACGGCCAAGCTCCCGGACACCGTCAAGGGAGTCCGAACCACTCTGCGGCAGGATAGACCGGCTCGTCCGGAGCTCAACTAAAACACTCCGGCAGTAAAAGGACATATATACCTTTTCTAGGATAAGCCACACAATGCGGCTTAACCGCACGTAGCACATATATACCTTTTTTACACTATTTTTGCAGGCTCACTTTTGCGTAGGCCAGGACTGGCGGCATGAAAGCAGCTCGAACGCATAAGGGAATCCTTAGAGATGCCCCCTGACGACCATCGGACTACAGTCCGAATCCGCACACAGCCTCTTCCCGCCCGGACCCAACAGGTTCCGCAGTCATATTTCTTTTTATCACATTATCTGTACCCATACGCGTCGACGTATTACTCAAATACAACATGTAAATTTATATGACGCTTATCTGCTATTGTTTCTTAATGACACCCTTCGTCAAAACGGCATCTGTACATCGTGATATTCCTTAATATGCCAGGGGCTCCACTGTACCCATAATACGACAATAAAGTCCGGACACCTTCGTGGACATTCGGCACCCCGAACTTATAGCATTATATGCATCAGCTCCGAATCATGTGTTGGGTCAATAGTTGGGTTTGCCCGGCTCCTATGTTTTCCTTCCTTACGTTCCGCTATATCGGCTAGGGCGGCACAGGGAGAACTACTGCAATTGTGTCCCGGTTCTTCCGGAAGAGCACCTCAATAGAGAAAGCTGAAAACTGACTGTCATGATACGGCGAGAGTTGGTCAGCTGTTCGAGAGGTTGTAAAATATTTAGGGATTTCTTCCGCATAATGCCATAACCAATGTAGCATGCGATGGATCGGCTTTTCTTCTGATCAGGCACTTTTAGAGCCCCTCGTGCGGTCTTCCGAACACCAAGGGTTGCGCCTACCTTCCTTTTGTTAAACTCCTATGGCTAAGTGAGAGTGATAAAGCCCTATAGTCTGATTTCCTAGTTCGTTGTGCTGAACACCTCTGTCGGTGTCAAAACCAGCGGATCTCGGGTAGGGGGTCCCGAACTGTGCGTCTAGGCAGATGGTAATAGGAGACAAGGGACATGATGTTTTACCCAGGTTCGGGCCCTCTCGATGGAGGTAAAACCCTACGTCATGCTTGATTAATATTGATGATATAGGTAGTACAAGAGTGGATCTACCATGAGATCAAGGAGGCTAAACCCTAGAAGCTAGCCTATGGTATGATTGTTGTAATGTATGTTGTCCCCTACGGACTAAAGCCCTCCGGTTTATATAGACACTGGAGAGGGCTAGGATTACAAAGAGTTGGTTACAATGGTAGGAGATCTACATATCCGTATCGCCAAGCTTGCCTTCCACGCCAAGGAAAGTCCCATCCGGACACGGGACGGAGTCTTCAATCTTGTATCTTCGTAGTCTTGGAGTCCGGCGGACGATGATAGTCTAGCTGTCCGGACACCCCCTAGTCCAGGACTCCCTCAGTAGCCCCCGAACCAGGCTTCAATGACGATAAGTCCAACGCGTATATAGTCTTCGGTGTTGCAAGGAGGGTTCTCCTTTTAAGTTCCATGCACCTGCCGAACAGTGTCCGGCTTCCTCATCAATGTTGTGCTTCTTGGCTTCCACGCCCAATAATGGCCTTCTTCCACGCGTCGCACGAATGCGAAAAGCCAGGGTATCTTTTATGTTTCACCCCCTGGCCGTGCAAATAATCTGCCTATAAGAGAGGCAAAAATCCAGATCCAAATCACACCACCTTCCTTCCGCGAATACTCATCGGAGCGCCTTTGACCCAGAATCCATTCCATCATGGACCGTCGACGCGGCTCCTCTTCTCGCGCTCCCAGCCCTCTGCCAGGAGATTGGAGGAGATGCTCTGTTCCGCACAGCGAGCTGGTGAAGCTCCGAGCGAGGGGATATCTCCCACCGGCCTTCATGGTTCCGGTTCGAGCCGGGCTGGCCACCTACCAAGGTGGGAAGCAAGCGGAGGCTACCCCAAGTCCCAACAAAGGGGAGCGGGTATGCTTCGTCCCCTATCTGATAAGGGGACTCGGATTTCCTATACATCCGTTCCTCCGCGGGCTCCTGGAGTTCTATGGACTCCAGCTCCATCACCTTACACCCGCCTCTATCCTGCATATCGCGGGTTACGTAGCTCTTTGCGAGCTATTTCTGGGCATCGAGCCCCATTTTGCACTGTGGAATAGGTTGTTTTGCCTCGTACCCCGTTCTCACGAGGGGTCCATATATCAAGTGGGCGGCGCCGAAATATGGCGCATTGTCGGGACCGGATATCCATCCGGAACCCCTAAGGAGGCATCCGAAGACTGGCCTTCGGAATGGCTTTACATAGAAGACGCTCCGCTGCCGGACCCGGTCCGGGTCGGCCTCCCGGAGTTCAGTACTGCTCCTCTGAAGAAACGCTTTAGTTGGCGCCCGCGGAGCCCCCAACTGGAGGAAGACAAGAGCGTCCATCATCTGATGGGCCGAATAAGATTACTAGCCCATTCCGGGTTGACCATGATTGAAGTCATGGCAACATGCATCATGCGGGGGGTGCAGCCGCTGCAATACAGGGGCCACCCCATGTGGGATTTCAACGGGGAGGACGATGCCACCCGCCATGGCTGCAAAGGGCCGGATTCGACCGAGGATCTGGTGCAGATCCTGTCTGGCCTGTACAAGGGGGAGAAGGAGGACTTCCTTCGGACGAACCCCTTGAATGGGTTTTCCATGAATAACCCTCGGCATTGGGTAAGCAAACACTTTAAGGGCCCGACCCATGCTTTCAAAGTTTAAGCTTCTTATATTATGTCTTCGACGCAGGAACTGCGCCGGATTGTGGAGGACATGGTAAGTCCAGCTCCGCAACCCGAGGATCCAGAGAGATCCCAGGATCCAGCCTCTGAAGAGGATCCGGATATCAAGGTGGAGCTAATTGACGGGGTGTTCCACCAGCTCAGCATGGATAATGCTTTAGTCGCCATTACGGCGGACTACCCCGGATTATATCCGGCTTTCTAGGTGATTGTGACCGAGGTCCGGACACCATTATCTCTTCCTTGCCCATTTCTAACCTTCGCGTACGATGGTGTTTTGCAGGAAGCGCCTTCAAGGCGGGAAGCCGAGCCCGCGGCGGCTGACCAACAAAGGCCAGTCCGGACCAGTAGGCGGAAAAGGAGCGTGGCGCGGACTGAAATGTCGCTGCAAAGGTATAGCTTGCAATTAATTATTTGGAGCAACGTTCCTAGGAAGCGTTTGAGTGCTCATGATCTTTGTAGGAGGAAAAGCGCCCGCCGGACTGCGGGCGTAGAGGTTGCCAATCTGACCTCTACCAGCCAGGCTCCAGCACCCGGTCTAGAGGGGGAGGCAAGCGCAAGGCGCGGGCCGGATACTCCTCCAACAGAGGATGCCGACAGACTGTCCGCCACCAAGTCTAAGGTGGAGAGCGCCATGAACCACAGGCGCCGCAGGACAGTATTTCGTGAAGCGTGCTTTTCCCCTGAGGCGTTGAATGCCTTTAACGCGGGGGACGCGCACCTCCGTGCTGCTCAAGATGGTTTTACCAGAGCCACAGAGCAGTATGTAAAAGACATACGGGTAAGAGAATTTAATAGTTATATATGCCAGCAGCCCCCGAGACTTAAAGTAGTTATGTTAACTGATTTAAGGATCATTTGAAATGCAGGATCTTACCGAGAAGAATACCCAGCTGTCTCAGGAGCTGCAAGAGTGCAAGGCCCAACTTGAGGCCGCACTTGCTGCCGCAGGAGGAAACACGAAGGCCCCTCCTGGTAACACATTTGTTGTTAAATATAAGCACTGTGCGGCGTGTGCACAAGTCTAATAATGATATTGCAGGTGCTGCTGGACAAGATCCAGACAGGCAGGAACTGCTGCGCCAGCTGAAGGCCGACGAGAGGGTGCTGAATAGAGTGCAGCAGGAAAGGAACAAGCTCCAAGATGCCCACGCCCAGCTTGGAGAAGAGCTGAAAGGCGTTCATGTCGAGCTGTCCGGCTCCGTTAAGGAGAATCAGCGGCTTCATCGTGGCATCTATAGTAAGTGCTTGAGCGAACTCCTTTGAAAAGAAGAGTTTGGCAAGGAAGTCGATTGACAAAATATGTCTTGTAGGTATACTCACAGGTCGCCCTGCGGAGGAGATGCCCGTATCAACGGGTGATCAACTTCCCGAGCTGTTGCAACTGCTCGAACGAGTTCGGCGGGCAATGAGCAGCGTCGTCCAGGCTTTATGGCCAGTCCTCTCCCTACCCGAGGGCCTTGGGGAGCTTATGGAGAAGCTTCAGGGAGTGTGGCAGCACTTTCGTTTGTGGAAGATTTCGGCCTGCCGCCAAGGTGCCAGGGAGGCTTGGGCCATGGTGAAGACGCGGTACAAGAAGGCGGATCCCAACCACATGGCCGAGGTCGGACCTGTGGGGCCCGATGGGAAGGAGATCCCTGTGAGTTTAGTATACGGCCAAGTAGAGTTGGCCGCTAAATTTTCCCAACGGGACTGTAAATTAGACAGCCTGTTAGACGGGATTGAGGAGGAATACAGTCAGTAGATTTGACAATGTATTTTTAAAATGACATGTGAAATGCCTTCTAGCCGGATTGTAGATCATTTTTCTTTGCCGACCTTTTTGCTTCGACCTCGGGACCCTAGAGTCCGGAGTGTGTCCGAATACCTTTTTTGTTAAGAAACAACCGGGGTATGCATGGAGACCAGGCGTAGGGGTCATTAGTGCTTTATCAGACAAGTGCCCAACTAGTTATGTTATATTACATGGTTAGTAAGAAACATCTTCCAGGGAGAATAGTTCCGTTAAGGGTTCCTTTCCCTGGGAGGCATGCCCTAAAGTGCATGTCCGGACTGCGAAAAAAGCAGAAAAACATCTGGGGGCAGATAAATAGGTAGGTAAAAAATCATCTTTCAAGTCACCGACCGAATCTTCCCTTAAGAACGCTAGCTTTCGGCTTCACCCAGTCTGAGGTACACATCCGGCTGACCCGGCAGTAACAATCGCAGAGGTGCTCCCTTTACCTCCTAGCCGAACAATCGGGAACGTAGGGGTAAGCACAGGAGCCAGGCAACCCAGCTTGGCCAAAACTTAAGTCATATCGATGCATATAATGGTGAGTAAAAGGTAAATGTGGAAGCTTGACACATGTGCGAGGCATGAAGCCCTTACAATTGAGCTTCTTGAAAAGAAGCCCCCAGGTATAATGAGTGCGGATGGCACATCAAGTATGTGCGATCAATGCGCAAGTAGGCCCTTAAGGGCTTTTTATGAAAAATGGGTTAAGAGAAGAAAGAGAAACAAAGTGCAGCTGAAGTGTAAAAATTTGGACGGGGGATGGGGACGAACTCTTAGTCCGGCGCTAGGCATAGAATCTTTGGAGGCGGGCTGCGTTCCATGGGTTCGGCTCAAGTCGGTTGTCCGATGCATTTCGTAGACGGTACGCCCCGCCGGTCAGGACTTGGTCGATAATGAAGGGACCCTCCCATTTGGGCTTGAGCTTGTCCTTTTTCTTGTCCGGCAGGCGTAGAACTAGTTCGCCAACGTTGTAAGTCTTGGCCGTACTTCTCTGCTTTGATATCTTCGAGCCTGCTGCTGATAGAATGCGGAACGAGCCTTGGCGATGTCGCGTTCTTCCTCCAATGCGTCCAACCTGTCCTGCCGATCCAGCTCGGCTTCTCGTTCTTCGTACATGCGCACTCGAGGTGAGTCATGAATAATGTCGCAGGGCAAAACTGCCTCTGCGCCGTATACCATAAAAAATGGTGTGAATCTGGTAGTACGGTTGGGCGTTGTCCGCAGCCCCCAGAGTACGGAGTCGAGCTCCTCTACCAAGTGCGTGTCAGATTTCGTGAGTGACCGCACTAGTCTGGGTTTAATGCCGCTCATTATTAGACCATTTGCTCGTTCCACTTGACCGTTGGTTTGAGAATGATAGACTGAGGCATAATCGAGCTTAATGCCCATGTTTTTGCACCATGACTTAACCTCGTCGGCCGTGAAGTTCGTGCCGTTGTCGGTGATGATGCTGTGGGGGACACCGTAACGGTGTACAACCCCGGATATAAAGTCTATCACTGGTCCGGACTATGCCGTTTTGACTGGTCTGGCCTCTATCCATTTGGTGAATTTATCCACCATGACCAATAGGTACCTTTGCTTGTGCGTTCCCCCTTTAAGGGGTCCAACCATATCAAGCCCCCAGACCGCGAACGGCCAGGTAATGGGTATAGTTTTGAGGGCGATGGGTGGCATACGGCTCTGATTAGCAAAGAGCTGACAACCGACACATCTTTGGACTAAGTCCTGGGCATCTGCCCGGGCCGTCGGCCAATAAAATCCTGCACGGAATGCCTTTCCTACAAGGGCCCGGGCTGCTGCGTGGTGTCCGCCTAGTCCGGCATGAATTTCAGCCAGGAGGTTTCGCCCTTCCTCTTCGGAGATACACCTTTGAAGGGCTCCGGTTGTACTTTTATTATAAAGTTCTCCCTCATGGACCTTGTAGGCTTTCGATCGCCGGACTATGCAGCGGGCCTCATTTTGGTCTTCGGGAAGTTCCTGCCTGAGCAAGTAGGCTAGGAATGGTTCAGTCCAAGGGGCGATTACTGCCATTATGTCGTGGGCTGAAGGTGTTATGTCATCGGCTGAATCGCCGGTTGGCGCGGTTTTTTCCGGTTTGTCGTTTCCGGACTCCCCTTCCCATAGTACGGATGGCTTGAAGAGCCGTTCCAGGAAGATGTTTGGAGGGACAGCGTCACGTTTTGCGCCGATGCGTGCCAGTACGTCGGCTGCTTGGTTATTATCTCGGGATACGTGATGGAATTCAAGTCCTTCAAACCGAGCTGACATTTTTAGGACAGCGTTGCGATATGCTGCCATTTTCGGATCCTTGGCGTCAAAGTCTCCATTTATTTGGGATATTGCAAGGTTTGAATCCCCGCGCACCTCTAGGCGTTGAATGCCCATGGAGACTGCCATCCGGAGACCATGTAGAAGGGCCTCGTATTCGGCTGCGTTGTTGGAGTCCGTGTACATTATTTGAAGTATGTATTGGACTGTGTCCCCGATCGGGGATGTCAATACGACGCCAGCCCCCAGTTCGGCCAACATTTTGGAGCCGTCGAAGTGCATAGTCCAATTGGAGTATGCGCCGTACTCTTTAGGGAGTTCGGCTTCAGTCCATTCAGCGACAAAGTCAGCCAAAACTTGTGACTTTATAGCTCGCCGAGGTTTGTAGGTTATATCGAATGGTAGGAGCTCAATGGCCCATTTTGCAATCCTGCCCGTTGCGTCGCGGTTGTTTATAATGTCATTGAGTGGTACTTCGGAGGCCACCGTTATCGAAGACTCTTGAAAGTAGTGTCGGAGCTTCCGGGATGCCATGAACACCGCATACACTATCTTTTGATAGTGCGGGTAACGGGACTTGCAGGGGGTTAACACAGTGGAGACGTAGTACACTGGTTTTTGAAGAGGGAATTTATGCCCTTCTGTTTCTCGTTCAATGACGAGTACCGCGCTTACAACTTGATGTGTTGCTGCGATGTATAATAACATTGGTTCGCCCAGGTTGGGCGCAGCCAGGACCGGATTTGCTGCCAATATGGCCGTTATTTCTTCGAGTCCGGCAGTGGCAGCATCCATCCACTCGAAGTGTTCGGTGCGCCTAAGGAGGCGATAGAGGGGCAGTGCCTTTTCTCCCAAGCGGGAGATAAAGCGGCTTAAAGCTGCCACGCATCCAGTCAATTTTTGTATCTGTTTGAGGTCCTTTGGAATATCCAACTATGACAGAGCTCGGATCTTGGCCGGGTTTGCTTCAATTCCTCTACCGGATACGATGAAGCCCAACAGCTTTCCGGCTGGTATGCCGAAAACGCATTTTTCCGGATTCAGCTTGATGTTATATGCTCTGAAGTTGTCGAATGTGAGCCTCAAGTCGTCTACTAAAGTTTCGATGCGTTTGGTTTTGACGACTACGTCGTCTACGTATGCCTCTACTGTTTTGCCGATCTGGGTAGCCAGACATGTTTGGATCATGCGCTGATATGTTGCGCCGGCGTTTTTAAATCCGAAGGGCATCGTCTTGAAGCAGAATGGTCCATATGGAGTGATGAATGTCGTTGCGGCTTGGTCTGCTTCCGCCATCTTGATTTGATGGTAGCCAGAGTATGCGTCGAGGAAGCACAATGAATCGTGCCCTGCGGTAGCATCGATTATTTGGTCGATGCGAGGGAGGGGGAAGGGATCCTTTGGGCAAGCCTTATTGAGGTCTTTAATATCGACGCATAGGCGCCAGGATTTGTCCTTCTTTGGTACCATTACCAGATTTACTAGCCAATCCAGATGTTTGATATCTCTGATGAATCCGGCTTCCAATAGTTTGGCTAGTTCTTCTCCCATTGCCTGTCTTTTGGGTTCGGAAAATCGTCGAAGAGCCTGTTTGACTGGCTTGAATCCTTTTAGGATGTTTAGGTTGTGTTCTGCCAATCTGCGTGGGATTCCGGGCATATCCGAGGGGTGCCAGGCGAAGATGTCCCAATTTTCCCGAAGGAATTCTCGCAGTGTGGCGTCTACGTCAGGGTTCAATTGTGCCCCGATGGAGCCGTCTTTGTTGGGTCCGTTGGGTGGACCTGGAATTTTACTATTTCATCTGCTGGTTTAAAGGAGGTGGACTTGGATCTCTTATCGAGTATCACATCGTCCCTATTCACCGTAGAGCGCAGCGCGGTGAGTTCTTCTGCCGCTAGGGCTTCGGACAGTGCCTCAAGGGCTAATGCGGCTGTCTTGTTTTCGGCGCGGAGTGCTATATCCGGATCACTAACGAGAGTGATTATTCCACCGGGCCCGGGCATTTTGAGCTTCATGTACCCGTAATGGGGTACGGCTTGAAAAATTGTGAATGCCTCTCGTCCTAATATAGCGTGATATCCGCTGTTGAACGGGACCACTTGGAACGTGACTTCTTCGGATCTGTAATTGTCCGGCGAGCCGAACACCACATCCAGTGTGATTTTTCCGGTGCAGCGCGCTTCCCGGCTAGGGATTATTCCTCTGAAGGTTGTGCTTCTTCGCTCAATACGGCTCCAGTCTATTTCCATTTTTTGAAGAGTTTCCTCGTAAATGAGGTTTAGTCCGCTGCCGCCATCCATGAGGACTTTTGTAAGCCGAAAGCCGTCCACTATGGGACTAAGCACCAGTGCGGCTGGTGCTCGAGCTGTTCGGAATTTAGGTTCGTCGCTGGCGTTGAAGGTGATGGTTGTGTCACTCCATGGATTTGCTGTTGCTACTTGGTAGACTTCGGCGAAGCCGCGGATTGTTCGTTTTCGCATATTATTTGATGCGAAGGTCTTGAAGACTGTTGATACCGTACTGGTATTGTTGGAGTGGTTTTCCGAGGCTAGAAGCTCCTCGCCACTTTTGGCCACCTGCCGTAATATCTAACATGCTCGAAGGCTATGTGTTGGGACGACGCCCTCTGTACTGTGAACTTTACAGGGTCCGCTGAGCCATCCCTCCAGTACGGTTCCGTGCCCTCTATGGGGTTTTTGTTTTTTGGTTTTTGTATCTGGGGCCTGAGTGTGATGCACCCTTTTGTTGCGGACTAGGGTTGTATTCGGGGCTGGATTGTCCCAGAACTGGTTTTCGGTTTTCCGGAAGCTCTCCATCGCACAGTACTTTCGTACTATGGATGCCAGATCGGCGAATCGTGTAATTTTACGACGGCTGATGGCGTTCAATATTCCCTTGTCCGTGCAATTATTGCAAAAGATTGAGATTGCGCTTTCCTCTCGGCAGTCTTTCATCCTGTCCATTACCAGGAGGAATCTGGCCCAGTAGTGATGTACTGTTTCAGTGGGCTCTTGCCGTATTAGAGATAGATCGCATATGTCTGGGCGGGTGGGTGGAATAAAGTCCGGAACCCTACCCATCTCAAGGCTTGAAGGTCGTGAAGTTTCCAAATTTGGAAACTTGGATTGCTGGACGTTGTCCAACGAGTCCGGTCCGATGCCTGACTTTAAGTTCAGTGCTTGATTGAAGTCCGTCCCTCCACGGTAATCCGGCATGGAGGGTTCGGGAGCCCGAACATGGCTAGTTTTCAATACAGGAGAAGAGTCGCCGCATTGTTCCTCTACCACTGCTGTGTGGTGGGTGACCTAGGGAGAGTTGATCTCTCTCAGATTGGTTTTAAGCCCAATCTGATTGTAGTCCGTAGCGACTCCCAGGGCGGCGATGCGATCCAAGAGCTTGTTGACAGACGAGAGCTCTATTGGATCCAACTTCTCGGCAAGTTCCGAGCTGATACGAAGATTGCTTTTGACGACTTGAGAAGTCATTGTCGAAGCAGTGACCGGACAGGCGGTCATAAGCAAACCACCTAGCCGGATAGTTTGGCCGGCGGCCAAGGCCCCTTTGGCGAAAATACCATCCTTGAAGACGGGTGGAGGCATCCTTCCTATCGGCGATGGCATAGAGGAACTCTCAATGAAAGCACCAATGTCGGTGTCAAAACCGGCGGATCTCGGGTAGGGGGTCCCGAACTGTGCGTCTAGGCGGATGGTAACAGGAGACAAGGGACACGGTGTTTTACCCAGGTTCGGGCCCTCTCGATGGAGGTAAAACCCTACGTCCTGCTTGATTAATATTGATGATATAGGTAGTACAAGAGAGGATCTACCACGAGATCAAGGAGGCTAAACCCTAGAAGCTAGCCTATGGTATGATTGTTGTAATGTATGTTGTCCCCTACGGACTAAAGCCCTCCGATTTATATGGACACCGGAGAGGGCTAGGGTTACAAAGAGTCGGTTACAATGGTAGGATATCTACATATCCGTATCGCCAAGCTTTCCTTCCACGCCAAGGAAAGTCCCATCCGGACACGGGACGGAGTCTTCAATCTTGTATCTTCGTAGTCTTGGAGTCCGGCGGACGATGATAGTCCGGCTGTCCGGACACCCCCTAGTCCAGGACTCCCTCAACCTCCTTCAAGGACCCAAAACTGGGATAAAGAGTGCTCAGGTTTATCCCGAACACCCTCGTACTTCCTACATGGGGGCAGAAGCCGACGACTGGCCAACTCTCAGGATTAATATATAAAACGGTCTCACATGAGGAAAAACTTTCAAATAACAGGCAATAAATAAAAGAAATGACCTTGTTCAAACATTACAAAGGACAACATGACTGTATTCATGGAAACACAATGTCCTTGGTGCATCACTCCGCCGCAAGGCAGGCTCCTTTTAGGATGCTATCATAATATAATTCAGGCTTGCAGTGCTCCTTCCCCTCCGGCGGTCCCTCGATCATCAGCTTTTCCACGTCCATCTTCCCCCAGTGCACCTTTGCGTGGGCGAAGGACACTTGTGCACCCTCTATACAGACCGACCGCTTGATGACTTCGAGTCGAGGGCAGGCACTCACAAGCCACTTCAGGAGCCCGAAGTTACTGCTTGGAATCGGCTCGGTGGGCCATAGCCGGATAATCAAATCCTTCATGGCTAGTTCGGCCGCCTTATGCAGTTCGATTAGCTGCTTCGGCTGATCGGTAAAAGGCACCGGATAATTAGACACCAAATACTGCGACCAGAAGAGCTTATCCATAGTGTTTATTTCTTCGGCTCGGTAGAATTGGGCGGCGTCAGATATGCTGTGTGGCAGCTCCGCAAATACACCTAGAGAAATCCAAACTCAAACATAGAAACATGATTTTCTCCCCAAATACTTGCTTTACACAGAAAAAGCCTTACCCGTCGTGATCTTCCTTGCCTCTTGGATCTCCTGCAGGGCGCCTTGGGTTTCCCCCAGGCATCGTGTGTGGCCTGATGAGCCTTGGTGAGTTTGGATTCTTTCTCCGTTAAACTCTGCCCCAAGGTCTCGCATTTTTTCACGGCCTCTTGAAGCTCTTGCTCAGCTTCAATAACCATGGTGGCCTCGTGCTCCTCATGAAGAGCCCGCTCTGCGGCTGCCCTCTTTTTGGCCTCGGCCACTGCCTTCTTAAGAGCCTCGACTTCGGTCACCGCCTCTAGAGCAAATCAGGAAACATATTTTTATCATACTAAAAATTCGTCTGTACTGAACGCGAGCAAGGTTTGTGCATACCTTGTTTATCCTCCAATTGCTTTTTAACTGGCCAAGTTCTTCTTTGGCCCGCTCTAGACTTTGATTCAGTCCCGAGACCTCCGCAGTATGAGAAGCGGCAGTTGCTACAGACGCCTGCTTATAAAAGAAGTGAGTTTGATGTCATCAAGTGAGTCTCCTACGAACATAAATTTGATCCTTTGTCCGGTTCTTTGTTTCACCGAATAGTGTATCAGGGGCTACTATCTATACCATGACACTCTTCGAAACCTCATAAAACATACCTCAAAACCTCTTATAAGGCTGATGCAGGCTTCATCCAGTCCACTCTCAGCGGACTGAATCTTCTCAATCACCGCACCCATAGGGGCGCGGTGTTCATCGATGATGGAGGCGCTTTTTAGCGCCGCCGATAAAGTATCCGGCACCTCTGGTTGGACAAAGGTTGCCGGTGGAGCAGGCACACCCCCTCCAGCCGAGGGAAGCCTGTGACGCCCTGATAATTAAGCTACAGTGATCCCCCGCTAATGATGCCATGTCACCTCGGTTACTGTTGATAAACTCTAGATAATTCAAAACCGAAACAAATTCAAAATTTAATTGAAGGAAAACAATAAAAGTTTTCAAACAATAAAATAAAAATGTTCGATTTGTACTAAATATTACACAGATAATTATGGTGTAGAGGACAAAGCCTTATAAAATGCATAAATATTTTAAATTGAATTAAATCAGTAGAGAAAATAAAGAAAAGGGAAAAGAATGAAAACAGAAAACCAAACTACAAAATACAAATAAAAAGAGTAGAGGCCCCTGGCCAACTGGGCGACGGCCCAGCTGGCCGACCCGCTGGCCCACTCGGCCGGCCCACTCGTCCTGGCCTATATGGCCTCGTACCCCAAACCCTAACCCCCCGTCGCGCACTCACCCCACTCCTCTCGCTCCCCTCACCATCCCGCGCGCCGCCGCGCGCACAGAGGCCGGACGCCTCGTGCCCGAACCCCTCTCACACCCTCTCCTCCCTCCGTTCGCTCCTGCCTCCGCCGAGCCATGCCGCTGCCATGCCCCGACGCTAGCCTTTCCCGTCTCCTTGGCCCCGGCGCCGGCATCTGCCTCCGCCGACCTCGCGTCGCTCCCCCTCCCCGCAACCGCCCGACCGTGCCCGACGCCGTGCCATTGTGAACCCCATGGCCACCGGCCTCCCTGAGCAGGCCGACGCTTCGAGGGGCTGCCCCTCGACTCCACGAAGAACGCCAGCGAGCAGGAGCTTCACCAAGTTGTCGCTTCGTCCCCGTCTTCCTCCCCGAGCATCGCTACCTAGACCCCACGGCCCCGTGGTGAGGCCCCGACAACTCCTCCTCCCCTTCTCCGGCCACTTCGGCCATGGCCTCACTCACCGGCGCCCGCACGCGCGCCGGCCGCCCTGGTCGCGTCCCGCTCCCCTGCTCTATTGCTGCTGCTAACTGCCTCTGTTGCCGCTGCTAACTGCTCCGGTGTCGCCGCCACTGCTTCGCTCTACTACTGCTGGTGCCATTGCTTGCTGCCGCCCTACTCGACCCCGCTTGCCACCGCTGCGTGTCCTGTTGGCCTCAACCGCCTGCAACGCGCGCCGCCCTGTGGTGGCCTCGCCACTGCCGCCTCAGGCGGGCGGCCTCGCCGTGCCCGTGGTCACCCCCCTTCGATCCGGGCGAATGCCCAATCGGGCTGGCCGCCCGTGCCCGTAACCCGCACTCCCTTCGCCCGTTACGCCCGACCCACAAGGCCCCTGCGCCACTGACTTGGGGGGCCCATGCCTAGAACGATTTAAAAAAAAGGAGAGAAGAGAATTTAGAAAAAAAATAAATAAATATATTAATTAATTAATCAGTTATTAAATTAATTAACTTAATTAATTGTGTTTAATAAACGTAATTAAATAACTAACCTAACTAATCTGTTTATTAATCTAATTAACTTGGTTAATTAGTTAACAGACAATGACATGTGGGACCGAGTGGTCTGTTGACTAGTCAAAGTCCACAGTTGACTCCTGATGTCATGCTGATTTTCGATTTAATTAATTCTGTTAATTCTAAAAATGAAATAAAACTTTGAAAATTAATATAAAATAAACCATAACTCGGACGAAAATACTTCGTACATGAAAGTTGCTCAGAACGGCGAGATGAATCCGGATAAGCAGCCCGTTCGTCCGCCACACATCCCTAGCATAGCAAACCTGCAACATTTCACCTCCGGTTCATCTATCCGAAAACGCAAAACACCGGGGATACTTTCCCGGATGTTTTCCCACTTCGCGGGTATCACCTACTACTGCGTTAGGTCACCTGTAGCACCGCATATTTCCATGCTACACTTTGTGATACTTTGATTGCTCTGTTATTTATTGTGTTCCCCCTTCGTTACTTCTTTCCGGTAGACCCCGAGGCTGCCGATGACCCCCTAGTTCGACTACGGTGTTGACGACCCCTCCTTGCCAGAGCAACCAGGCAAGCCCCCCCTTTGATCACCAGATATCGCCTATTCTTCTCTCTACTGCTTGCATTAGAGTAGTGTAGCATGTTACTGTTCGGTTAATCCTATTCTGATGCATAGCCTGTCATTGTTGCTGCAACTGTTGATACCTTACCCGCAATCCTAAATGCTTAGTATAGGATGCTAGTTTATCATCATTGGCCCTACATTCTTGTTAGTGTGCCTTGCTATACTATCAGGCCGTGATCACTCGGGAGGTGATCACGGGTATATACTATACATATATACATACTACAGATGGTGACTAAAGTCGGGTCAGCTCGTTGAGTACTCACAAGTGATTCGGATAAGGGGGCTGAAAGGACAGGTGGCTCCATCCCGGTAGAGGTGGGCCTGGGTTCCCGACGGCCCCCGACTGTTACTTTGAGGAGGAGCAACAGGGCAGGTTGAGACCACCTAGGCGAGTGGTGGGCCTGACCCTAGTCGGCGTTCGCGGTTGCTTCATAATAACACGCTTAACGAGATCTTGGTATTTGATCTGAGTCTGGCCACTGGCCTATACGCACTAACCAACTACGCGGGAAAGATATGGGCACTCAACGTCGTGGTATCAGCCGAAGCCTTCTAGACGTCAGCAACTAAGCGGCGCGCCGGATTGGAACGTAAGCCTGCTCTTGTATTAGGGGGCTAGTTCTGCTTTCAGCCGCCCATGCAACGTACAGGTGTGCAATGGGCGATGGGCCCAGACCCCTGCGCCATAGGAGTTAGACCGGCGTGCTGACCTCTTTGTTAGGCCTAGGTGGGGCTACGACGTGTTGATCTTCCGAGGCCGGGCATGACCCAGGAAAGTGTGTCCGGCCAAATGGGATCGAGCGTGTTGGGTTATGTGGTGCACCCCTGCAGGGAAGTTTATCTATTCGAATAGCCGTGTCCCTCGGTAAAAGGACGACCCGGAGTTGTACCTTGACCTTATGACAACTAGAACCGGATACTTAATAAAACACAACCAGACAAGTTCCACAGACAACCCGGTGATCGCTTTTCCACAGGGCGATGAGGGGCGGATCGTCAGGTAGGATTATGCTTTGCGATGCTACTTGGAGGACTTCAATCTACTCTCTTCTACATGCTGCAAGATGGAGGCTGCCAGAAGCATAGTCTTCGATAGGACTAGCTATCCCCCTCTTATTCTGGCATTCTGCAGTTCAGTCCACCGATATTGCCTCTTTACACATATACACATGCATATGTAGTGTAGCTCCTTGCTTGCGAGTACTTTGGATGAGTACTCACGGTTGCTTTTCTCCCCCTTTTCCCCCTTCCCTTCTACCTGGTTGTCGCAACCAGATGTCGGAGCCCAGGAGCCAGACGCCACCGTCGACGATGACTCCTACTACACCGGAGGTGCCTACTACTACGTGTAGCTCGTTGACGACGACCAGGAGTAGTTTAGGAGGATCCCAAGAAGGAGGCCTCCGCCTCTTTCGATCTGTATCCCAGTTTGTGCTAGCCTTCTTAAGGCAAACTTGTTTAACTTATGTCTGTACTCAGATATTATTGCTTCCGCTGACTCTTCTATATTCGAGCTTATGTATTCGAGCCCTTGTGGCCCCTGGCTTGTAATATAAAGCTTGTATTATTTTAATTTGTGTCTAGAGTTGTGTTGTGATATCTTCCCGTGAGTCCCTGATCTTGATCGTACACATTTGCGTGCATGATTAGTGTATGATTGAATCGGGGGCGTCACAAAGCCGCCTGCCTGATGCTGGAGCCGTAGTGGTCTCCGGTATTGCATCCGGCTGAGTGCTGAATTCAAGATCACCCCGCCGTGGACGTCCATGGGAGCCTTCTCTCCCATGTGTTCGGCCCCTGAAGTTTGACCTCCTGGCGCCGCCTTTACGATCTTTGCCCCCTCCTTGGTCTGGGTCCTTCTGGGACCAAACCTCGGTGTCATTGACATGTTTAGGGGTAGGGCCTTCGGGGGTGTCCCGCTCTCCATAGCATCTGAACCCAGCAAATCCTCCGACGAGGATTGTTCGGTGCGGGACCTCACCGGACTGCAAAAAAGTATGGCTTAGATTAAAATATTATGCCATGACGAGCATGGACGCATAAGCATGTTCAGACTTTATATACTCACGAGTTCATCAGGGGCTGGGCTCTGGGATCCCACTCCGGGCTGCTATCGGCGGCGGCGGCGGACTCCTCTGGAAGAGGAGTTTTTCCCCTCTTAGGTGACTCGGCCTCCAAGGATGTGGAGGTCGTCCTTTTCTTTCTTCCCCCCCGGGGGATTCGTCTTCCTCCTCCTCCTCGTCCTCTTCCGAGGAAGAACGGGCATTGGAGTCTTCGGATTTTGTGTCCGAAGCGCCGCGGCGGCGGAGGCCGCCCCTGGTCTTCTTGGCCTCCTTCTCGGCCTTCTTCTTCGGCGCCTTGTACGGCGCCGGGACCAGCATCTTCGTCAGAAGTGGGCCGGCCGGTTCTTCTGGCAGCGGGGCCGGACAGTAGATCCGCCCCGCCTTCTTCATCCAGCCCTAGGAGGGTTGTGGAAAACACATTACGCATTTTTCTCAGGATATGCAAATAAAGCATATGAATTGCCAACGTAACAGTGACTTACCGAACTTGCAGGGCGGGATAGTTGGTACCCGCGGTCCTCGGCAGAGTCCGGCCACGATTTGCCGGACTTAAAAAGCACCTTCCAGATGTCCTTGTGCGAGGAGCCAAAGAGCTCCAGTAGGGTCTGGTGCTTGGCCGGGTCGAATTCCCATAAATTGCAAGCCCGGTGTTGACAAGGAAAAATACGGCGAACTAACATCGCCTGGACTACATTGACAAGTTTGATATTCTTGTCCTCCATGTCCTTGACGCGCGTTTGGAGCACCGACAGTTCGTCGGACGAAGACTAGTTCAGGACCTTCTTGGGCCAGGACGTAAGCCGCAGGGGGGCTCCGGATCGGAATTCGGGAGCTGCGGCCCATTTTGTGTCGCGCGGCTAAGTGATGTAAAACCACTGCTGCTGCCACTCCTTGACTGAATCATTGAAGGTACCTGTTGGCCATGTGACATTGGGCATCCTACTCGCCATGGCGCCTCCGCACTCGGCGTGCTCGCCACTCACTACCTTGGGCTTCACATTAAAAACCTTTAGCCATAAACCGAAGTGTGGCGAGATGCGGATAATGGCCTCGCACACGACGATGAATGTCGATATGTTGAGGAAGGAATTGGCGGATAGATCATGAAAATTGATCCCGTAATAATACATGATGCCACGAACGAATGGGCGGAGGGGAAACCCTAGTCCGCGGACAAAATGAGGGAGGAATACCACCCTCTCATGGGGTTCCAGAGTAGGGACGATCTGTCCCGCCATCGGAAGATGGTGGCCGATCTTCTTGGCCAGATACCCGGCCTCCCGAAGCTTTTTAATATACTTCTCCCGGACGGTAGAGGCCATCCTCTTGCCTCCTGCTCCGGATCCGGACATTTTCAGAAGGCCTTTTTGGGCGGAGAAGATGAACGCTTGGGCGGTAGGGCTCGAGCGAGAGGGAATGGATGAGCAGAGGAAGAAGAAGGAATGGGTGAAAAAGGGAGTCCTTATCCCCTTATAAAGGCAGTATGGATCCTGCACCTCCCCACTTGCCCGATAAACTCGCTTATTCCCCAAGCGTCGCGTTGATGACGCGGTTGGGTTACCCACACCCGTATTGATGAGAATCCCGTGATAAGGGGACACGATCTCTGCTTCGACAAGACGTGCCGATAAAACCGCCTCGCGATATGTGCGATGGCATATTGAGAAAAACGGTTCGCATGATGACCGGGCTGCGACGTGATATCACGCTATGAAAAGTTGTCGACAGATTAGATTTGTGGAATATTGTGCTCTCTACGGTGGTATGTGGAAATTATTTTGCAAAGCCGAACACGATCCTCGTATTCGAGATCTTCTATGAAGTATTCAGAGAAGGAACCCGCCTTGCAATGCTGAAGATAATCTATGCGCCAGAATCATCGTCATTGAAGCCTGGTTCAGGGGCTACTGAGGGAGTCCTGGATTGAGGGGTCCTCGGACAGCCGGACTATATACTTCGGTCGGACTGTTGGACTATGAAGATACAAGATTGAAGACTTCACCCCGTGTCCGTGTGGGACTCTCCTTTGCGTGGAAGGCAAGCTTGGCAATTCGGATATGTAGATTTCCTTCTCTGTAACCGACTCTGTGTAACCCTAGCCCCCTTCGGTGTCTATATAAACCGGAGGGTTTAGTCTGTAGGACAACAACAATCATAATCATAGGCTAGCTTCTAGGGTTTAGTCTCTACGATCTCGTGGTAGATCAACTCTTGTAATACTCATAGCATCAAGATCAATCAAGCAGGAAGTAGGGTATTACCTCCATCGAGAGGGCCCGAACCTGGGTAAACATCATGTCCCCTGCCTCCTGTTACCATTAGTCTTAGACGCACAGTTCGGGACCCCCTACCCGAGATCCGCTGGTTTTGACACCGACATCGGGTGTGAAGTGTCCTTCTAGGTTCTGGCTAGTAGAGCAGAGGACTGAAAATCCTCTTTAGTTTCACGCATGGGGCTCTAAATCCCAATTGCGCTAGCTTTGTGGTTCGATTCCACAACAGAACAAACAATGAATGAATGTGGGCGGTCAACCAGGTAAGCCTGTGCCCAGGAAAGAAAGGACTAGGGAGGTTTTGAGAGAAGCTTTCACAGTGAAAAATGAAAAAAGCATCTGAGATTACCACCGGCCCTGCCTTAAGCTGACCTGTTTGCTAGTAGTGAAGTGTGTCTTCACTTAGCTGGAAAAGTCCATAATCCGATTTGACCTTGGGAGCCTGTCCACGGATCTGATCAAAGTATGATTCCCTGCAGCAGTAACAACTTTTCTTTCAATAGTAAGCAGGAAATGCAAATAAGAGAAGGGTAGAAGAAGCGATCCGCGCATTTCCTTATTTCACAACGGATTTGACTCGTTAGAGAAATCATTTCTTAGGTATGCTATATTCTTTGAAGAAAGAGTAGGTTCTGCTATTTAAGACCTAGAGGAAGTGATTTCCGGGAGCCATTTACGAACATTACAGCGAATATGATCAAGACATTTATGGCTCCCACATAAATAAGAAGTTGTGCGACAGCTACAAAGTAGGAATTTAATAAAAGTAGAATAAGGATATAAAACAAGAACTAATCCCAGCGAAAAGGCAGAATAAATGGGGTTGGTAAGTAATACTACTCCTAGACCCCCTAGTAGAAGAAGAAAATAAGGAGATAGTCAGTTGGCACTTTTCACACAAGAACCGCTTTTCGTATTAAGCACGGGAGTCGTAAGGAAAGACCTCTGCGTAGCTATCAGAACGAATTAATGAATGAAATAAACGAATTTCGGTGAAACCAAGGCAAATTTCTGAGCCAGCAGTGGGAAAAGATGCCACATATTGAGATGCATCATAACTAAAAAAGCTGCTTTCAAGGTCTCTCCTTTAGTCAGTATCCAGCTTTCTTTCATTGATATCACAATAACAAGCGAGGAAAGGACAGTCTTTCAAGAGAAGATAGGTCTGTTTTTCATTAAGGAATTGCGGCGAGTATTGCTTGTTTCCCAGATCCGGTATCAGGACCTGTCGATAGATGGGATGGACCCACCCATTTGACTCTTATGAATTGATAGTTAGATACTATTGCTAAATGAAAGTAAAGATAGTGGTTTGTGTTGCAAAAAACTAGTTCAAGGTCAGGCTCTGTCAAACAGAGTCGTCAAGAACGAAAAGCTGAAAGAATGATGTATATATATATTCGTTTCAGCGACAACTAATATGGAACAAAGGGAGTAGGTGTTTACGTGGTGGTAGTAATTAGTACTAGTTGTATCACTAGAGTTACTTCCCAGAAAATAAGAGCCATGTAAACACCTACTCCCTCTGTAAACACCTACACCTACTAGTTGTATCACTAGAGTTACTTTTTTTAGAGAAAAGGCCATAGCCCGACTTTATAAATAAAGCCACACGGCAGCGTCACAGACCCGAACATAAACATAACCAACAGGCGAAACATCGTGAATTCACCGAACAGAAAGTTTGGGACCAGCAAACGAAAGTAAGGGGTATAGGCAACCTGCCATACTCGGCGCGCAGGCCGGAAGGGAGAAGACTAGAACCAAACTACGATAACAGTGACACCCTGATTAGACGACGGGATCCGGCCCAGAGATGTGGGATGCCGAAGCCCGAATTTTGGCGATGAGCAAGTCCAGGGCATCCCGATCTTCATCCTTATTCAATAATCTCCACTGCTGCAATAGGATACATGATTTGAAAAGAACGTCAGCAGGCTTAGATGGGAAGATATGCTCAATAGTAAATTTGTTCCTAATGGTCCATAGAGCCCAGAAAAAGGCACCCAGGCCGACCCAGAACACCCTCTTGGTAACCCCAACCAAAACTTTGGCTAGGTTTCTAAGCTCAGAAATGAGGAAGGGTTCCAAGAAACCTTAAGCCAAGATCTGACACAACTCCAAACCAACTTGGCCAGCACGCAATGGAAAAAGATGTGTTCCGAGTTTTCCAAGGCACCGCACAGATGACAAAACTCTGAGCCTGGCCCATTGCGCTTGTGAATCTGGTCGGCCGCCGGGAGGCGGCCTCGAAAAGCTTGCCAAAGGAAAATTTTAATATTAGGAGGCACTTTGGATTTCCAGACACAAGAAAATCTGCTCGAAGGGGTACCACCGATAAGCCTAGAGTACAATGACTTAACCGAAAACCTGCCAGAGGCCGAATGAGGCCAAACCACAGTATCAGAAGACTCCGAGAGCACAGGGAAGAGGGCAGAGAGACTTTGCCAGTCTTCCAACTCTTCAGGAGATAGGGAATGACGAAAAGCCAGATCCCAGTTATTTGCCGCCACCTCCGTGATGGAGATGTCCGGTTTAGGACAATATGAAAACAGAACCGGAAAACTAACAGCTAGAGGGGCATCCCCAGACCACCAGTCAAGCCAGAAGCGGACCACAGTCCCGTTACCCACGATAAATTTTACATGTTCCAGGAAAATAGGCCTGACTTTGACAAGGTTCTTCCAGAATTGAGATCTGCGATGAGCGGTGGCAAACAGCGGGCTAGAGTGAGGGAAGTATTTAGCCTTGAGAATCGAAAACCAAAGGGAATCGGCCCCGCTAGTCATAATTTTCCACCACCACTTAATAAGCAAACATTTGTTCATCACCTGTGTATTAATAATGCCTAACCCCCCAAGGTTTTTAGGCTTACACATATATTGCCACATGACCAGCCTATATTTCTGTTTGTTGTCCGCGGAGTTCCAGTAAAAGGCTCCCCTATGTTTGTCAAAGCCAGCATGAACGCCAGCCGAAAGAAGATAGAAGCCCATAAGGAACATAGGAAGAGAAGATAAGCAGGAATTAATTAGAGCAACTTTGCCAGCGTTGGTATTATATCTCTCCCTCCAAGGGATCGCCCTATTTCCCACCTTAGCGACCGCCGGAGCAAAGTCCTTAGAGTGAAGCAAGACGGGAGAGATTGGAAGGCCTAAATACTTAAAGGGGAAGGAGCCCAAGGAACATTTAAGAAGCCTGGCCACCCGCAAGGCTTCCGCATCATCAACACCCGTCACTAAGACCTCACTTTTCGAGAAATTAATCTTAAGGCCCGATACAGCTTCAAAACATAGCAAGATGAATTTAAGGTTTGCAATACATGAATCATCCAGTTCCACCAAGATAATTGTGTCATCAGCATATTGCAAATGAGATACCCCATCCGGGAGTAGATGGGAGACCACTGGAATGATGTGACCACATTGGACCGCCCTAGTGAGCATGCAAGAAAAGGCATCAGCCACAAAATTAAAAAGAACAGGGGAGGCAGGATCCCCTTGACGGAGGCCTCTGCCATTGGCGAAGAAATTACTAATGAACCCATTCACTGAAACGGCAGTATGGCCACCCGAGACCAACTGCATGACACGATGCACATAAGCTCCGTCGAAGCCTTTCGCAAGCAAGACCTGTTTGAGGAAAGACCAACTTACCGAGTCATAAGCTTTCTCAAAATCTAACTTAAGGATAATCGCTTTAGATCTCCGAGGGTGAAGGTTGTGCACAATCTCGTGCAAAGATAAGATACCATCTAGAATGAAACGACCTTTGATGAATGCAGATTGGAAGGGGCTGATAACTCTATGTGCAACCGGTGACAGTCGATTTGCAAAGCCCTTAGCCGGAAATTTGGCAAAATTATTGATCAGAGCAATAGGTCAGAATTGAGTGATTAATTCAGCACCCTTAACCTTGGGGATCAGGGAAATAACTATGTAGTTCAGGCGGGAGATATCGATAGTACCAAGACAAAAACCCTGGATGACATTGCAGACCAGCTGTTTCAACTGATGCCAGAATTTCCGAAAGAAAGGGATAGAGAAGCCATCTGGCCCAGAGGCAGCATTAGGGTTAGCAGAATTAACTACATCCCATATTTCCTGATCAGAAAGGGGAATCATGAAAGAGGAATTTTCCTCAGGCGAAATTTTGAGGCCTGTGTTCTAGAGGGAAGGGGAAATGGAGAAGCCCGAATGAGGCTTAGCCCCCAGCAGCGAAGAAAAGAAGTCCACCACGTGAGCCATAATAGCAGACTGATCCGAAGAGCGCACACCATTAATAATTAGGCTATTGATACCACATCGCCTTCTCCTACCGTTCGCAATCGCAAAGAAATAAGCCGTAGGGGATTCACCTTTTAGAGTCCAATTGAGAGTGCCCCGCTGGCGCCAATAAACCTTAGCCTGGTGGTGCAACTGCATTAATGCGGCCTCAAGGTTATATCGAACCGCCCAGCCATCATCAAAGAGCCCAGTGGAGTCAGCTGCGAGATCAAGAGACGTGATCTGTGCCTCAAGGAATATTTTGGAATGCCGATCCTCCGCCGCACGATTGCGAGGCCAACCTCTAAGAAATTTACGAAGGTTGTAAGAGCATGAGTGCCAGTCATCCAGAGGCCCAAAGGAGCGAGCGTTGGAGGAGAGAAGGAGGGATATCTTCGAGGCCACCATCTCGATAAAACCATCGACAATCAGCCAAGAGGTGTCAAATTGAAATCTAGCCGGAGGTCTAAGATTAAAAGAACTGTCGTCAAGGATTAAGGGGGTATGATCAGAGACAACTATGCATTTGGCGCCGAGGGAGGCCCTAGGGAACATGGAATCCCACCTGGGACATATGAAGACTCTATCAAGCACTGACCTAATAGGGGTAGCCTGATGATTGGACCAGGTAAAACGAGCTCCGCCCCGGGGAAGCTCACGAATAGCATTGGCACTAATAAAATCATTAAAGGCATTAGCGAGCGGCCAGGAGAAGATATCGTTTCTTTTATCAGAAGGACAACGAAGGAGATTAAAGTCACCCCCGATAACCATCGGGAGATTGCAGGATTCGATCTTCACAGAAAGCTCATTAAGAAATAAAGAAGACAAAGAATGATCCGCAGGCCCATATACCACGATAAAATCACAGAGGGTATTCATGGCTTTATGACAAACAACAGAACTAGCCCAAAAGATCCCATGATCAAACGCAACAAAATCAAAAATATCTTTATTAGAGCCTATCAAGATCCCGCCTGAGTGACCCGAGGCAGGTAACGTGTGCCAGTCGAATCTGTCCATGCCCACGATAGCAGAAAGATCATTAGGGGAAAACGCTTCCTTAAAGGTTTCAACCAACCCCACGAAATCAATAGAGTTAGAGCGGATCAGATCTTTAAGTTGGTCGCGGCGCCCCCTAGCACCGAACCCTCTAATATTCCAGAATAAAGCCCTCATTTATAGGATAGGTTTTTAATGCGGAGACTCGACCTGCTAGCAGCCGCGCAGGATTTAGCTCGTTTATTCGTGCCCCTCCTGGATAGGTTGGGTTGGGGCTGGCCACTACCAGCTTCCGCACCCGCCTCTGCACCCTGAGTACTACTAGAAGCAACAGCCAGAGAGGCAAAGGCCTCTTTGGCTTTAGATATGACCGCCTGAGCCACCTCGTTAGCCCGAATGATTGCAAGAAGAGAACTAGGAGATCCAACAGAAGTATCTACCACCACTCCCACGTCCGACATAATATTTAAAAGAAGATCATCCGAAAGAGAAGGTAAAACCAACCGAACCGGAGAAGAAACAGACGGGGGGAGGGGGGGAGTACCTGGGGGGGAGATCCTTCGCCGCAGCCCGCTTCTCCGCCTGCTCCATGATAGAGCCACCCGAATTAGCCACCCGCCTGCCTTTGCGAGCCGTGGACGCAGGAGACCGAATTGCAGGCGACCGAGCAGCGGGAGAAGCCGGAGGAGGGCCCGAGCGAGACATAGACCCCATGTTCTTGTCGAGACGACGGCAAACCCCAGTCATGGATTTCTTCGAGCCCGATGAATTTCTGCTCTTAGCCGAGAATTTGCGCACTGAGGTTTTCTTCTTCCGCAGGGACAGGGATCCCACCACGTCGCGGACAGGAGAGGTAGGAAGATCCTCAATTCTCGAGCGGGTGGGGGAGAGCGGCCGGACCGGAAGGTTGGAGCAGGCACCAGACACGGGGGTAGCAGAGAGAGGGGGGTGCTTCAGCATATCATCACCAGCAGCAGAAACCATCGGGGCAGCAGTAGGGTTCGCCACATCCTCGCGGGGCGCAGTACCAGAGGGAGCTTGGGAGTGAAACAACTCACGTTCAGACTCAGCCAAACCATCCCACTCAGATTGGGTGAAGCGGAGGTTAGATCCATTGCTTTGATTGGTACCACTCATAGATCCATCCCCCTCCTTATCATGCTTGTCCGAAGGGTTAGAAGGGGGAGGAGGGGGAGGTGGAGCCTGAAAAGCAGCCGCCCCTCCACCCGCACCCGAAGTCTGATACCATTGGGGGAGGGGAAGATATCAATCGTGCCATGCACACGCTCTGGATCCACACACCAAACCTTCATCCTAGCAGGGCCAACCTTGTTCAGGGATTCCTCATCCACCTCCATGGGCTTCCCAATCAGAACCCCAAAAGCCACGAGAAAGGCAGATGAACGAAGACCAGCAGGCAAGTCATCAATCAGAACCCAAATCTGGGAGAGAGGCCCAACTGCCGTACCATTGCAGGATGCCGATTTGACAGAGACCACCAGTTGGTTGAGGGGCAAGGTGAAACTCGTACACGAAGCAATCATCCGCAAGCACTCCTTGGAGGGAAACACCACCGAAAACTCATAGTCAGAGATCTGCACCACTTGCCAATCCCACCCTGCCTCATCCCAAATGCGAAGCCCTTCAAGAAGAGTTTGGGGCGAGATCTTTTGGTCCTTCACTGTAACAATCGCAGCGTTGGAAAGAGCGGGCGCCACCTCCAGGACAGGCAGGTCACTATCGAAAGCGAAGAAGGTGCAACCGGGGAGGCCCGAGGTGAATTGAAGAACCGAGGGAGGTTTCTTCCTATTCATGCAGTTGACCGTGAGGTGACCATCGGAGCGACAGATCAAGCAGAACGGTGGGTTGGTGCATCAAGATTGGAAATGGCTAGGCTTGTGGCAAGCGAAGCAAGTGAGCGCAGAGGGGTTGCTTTGGGAAGCAGAGGAGGGGCGGGGTTGCGGAAGCGACGAGGGAGGAGCAAGCAGCCCGTCACCCACCCCGAAGAGGGCGGCGCCCCTGAGGGCGGGCCGGAGGGCCGACCCACCGGCCCTGCGAAGGACCGGGGCGGCGGACGAGATCCAGCACCAACACCAGCCGGGCGAGGGGGAGGGGGGAAACGGGTCGGAGCAGACGAGCCACGCCCCATGCCGATGGCAGGCAGGGAGCCAGACGAAGAAGAAACCCCACCGCCAGAGGCCGCCTCCGCCTCCCACGGATCTAGCACCGGAGAGAGGGAGGGGCCAGATCCAGATCCCTGCGGACCAGACCCAGGCGCGCGCTCCCGCTCCGAGCGATGCAGCCACTCCGGACCCGCAGCCCAGGCCGCGCGGTCACGAGCCACCTGCTCGCGCACCGCCTGCTCCGCCTCCAGCTTGGAGCGGAGCGAAGCCTCGAGCTCCAGAACCACTGCAGAAGCAGGAGAGTCCTCGCGGCGTCGCTTGCTGCCCGAGACCGCCTCGCAGGAAGAACCCCGCGAGTTGTCCATGGCGAGCACCACAGCGAAAGGGAGGAGAAGTGGAGGAGGAGGGCTAGATCTGACGAAGCGACGAATGGGGAGACGGTGACGGCGCAGATCGAAAGAGGAAGCCGAAAACTCTAGCAAAGGGAGAAACGAACCACGGGGTATCCATATATAGCCCGACCGAGCCGTGCCCAACTTGGCCCGACGCGTAAGATCGGCCGAAGAGGGTTGGGGAGCAGGGACCAGACCGGGGGCCTAACTGGGCCGGAAGAGACAAGTGGGGGGAATTCATCAACTGAAGAGAGAGGAGGGAGAGTAGGCCCACTGGGCAGCGCCGAAGCGAAAGGCCCAACAGGCCCAAGCGGGGGGGGACGGCCCGTGTCCCACTGGCCACCGAGGCGAAATCCAGATCTAGGGCACACGACGTCAGCACCACCAACGCCCCCGGCGCCGCCGCCGCCGGCGACGAGGCAGCCGAGGAGAGAGCAGGAGAGCGAGATGGAGAGCCTCCGAGCTTCCCATCAGGAGCACCGCCCAGAATCCCAGGTCCAGGAGAAGCAACGGAAAACTTACCGGACTTACGCTGATGGTGCGCAACCCGGATCCAGCCAGCATCAGGCGAAGCCGCAACCACCGACCGACCCCGGCCACCAGGGGCAAATTTGCGGGAGCGGGGAGCGACGAGGGGTGGCGCAACCCCCCCAGGGCAGGCCGAAGGGAAGCGGGGGGAGGAGGCAGCCGACCGCGATTCCTCCTCATCGGACGCGAGGGCCCAGAAACGAGAACCTAGCGACAGGGGAGAAGGCGGCGGAGAGAGCACCACCGACGAGCAGGCAGGGAAGGGGAGGGAGGGAGCACCGACGAGAGGGGAGGAGGAAGGCCGAACCACGACTGGCGAATGGGGGAGGAGGACTGGGCGACGAGGGCGTGAGGGGGAGGAGGAGGGAAGGGGATCCATCCAGGAAGCTACCACCATCACTAGAGTTACTTCCCATGGAAACTCTTGGTGAATCGGGGCCAGTGAGCGGCGTGTGGGCCTGTTTGACAGTGGGCGGGTTGAGTTAGAGGCGGTTGGGCGTTCTCGTGAGTTCTGGCCTTCGGGGTCGTCCAGTCAAACAGCGATACAACCAAATCCCGATTTGCCTAAAAAAATCATGATTTCCCTCTTGTTATCTTCTCGTGTCTGCGCCGCTGGCCGGCTCCAACACCGAGCCCTCGCCGCGCCACCATCCCCTATGATTCCCTCTTCCCGCCCCACCCTTGCCTGAAGGTGCCCAGGGCCAAGGCGGATGAGCCACCGAGCAGGAAGAGGGAAGTGGTGGAGGATCATGCAGCTTATTGCCGTTGCCTCCCTGCTAGGGATGCAAGCGGGCATCCCGCATAGCCCCGCATAAGTAGAGAGTGAGTTCAGATTGAACTAAAATTGAGCGGAGCAGTTATAACTAACGAAAATCAATTTTGACTATGGAGCGGGCCGGGTCGGGAGTCCCTGCGCATCCCGCCGTGAATCTCATTACTCTCATCGCCGTCTCCTTCTCGAGCAAGATGCATCGCCACCTCCCCGGCCCACCGCACGCCTCTCTCCATATTTCTCTACTGCGTGGATCCGTCTCCACCCAGCAATCAGCACGTTGAGGCCTCAACTTTCATCTTCTTCTTCCTCTAAGTCTGTCCCTTTTTAGGCGCATATTTTCTTCCTCTATTTTATTCCCTGCACGCTTGAGTTCAAAAACATGTAAGTAAAATTTCATTTGCGGACGATGTACTCAAGAAAGTTATTTTAGCAGGCCAAGAATATGCAATCTCACAAGGTCTGCAAGACCTTGTAAATGTGTTGATGCGACAGTCAAAGGTATCATAATCTGCTTCCTAATGCTCTGTTTGGATGGTTAGTTTTTGGTCAAAGTCCAATGTAAGAAAATAAACCTGATTTTTTTCCTGGCTATAGATTTAGCGGGGCAAAATATGAGTGAACATCATTTGTATGCCATACTTTTGTCCTTTAAGGATAATAATGACCTTTCCAAACTTCATATGCTCCTAGTCAATTTTTTTGACATTGCTAACATGTAGTTGTTCACTTATTACAAGCTTGCAAAGTGGTGGACAAATGATGCCATGATAATACTGTTATGTATTAAGAAGTGGCATCAAGTTGCCTTTAGTTCATCACGTGTAGGAAAGATCCCTTTAAACAGAGAGGAAAACACATAAACCACTTGACATAGGTTGTTCTTCTTTTATTTTCTATTTGCTTACTTGAGACCCTAGAGTTGTATAGTTTAATTTGTTTTCGGACTTCACATGCCCCTCAATTGGTAATATAAATTTTTTAGGTAGCATATGATAGGTGATGAATGCCTTCTCATCTCGGAAAGAAACTTCAGTAGAATGCTGGTACGCCTACCCCTGATGCCTTAAACAAACTCTTGTCTCCTTAAGTTTGTGCAATTTCAGTCTGCTCTTAAACTATGAGTGACAGTTTGTTCTTGAAAAGTAAATTCACTAAGTCAGCTACATATGACATGCTCTGAAAACTAGGATGTAGTGTCATGCATGGTGTTCAATTTATTGTAGAGTTGCACTACATGATTGTACAATCTATTATCTGCTCCTTAATTTCCATGTCTATCCTGTGTGATGGATCCAGGTTGGATTTTACGTGTATCTTTCTAATTACTCAAGCTGCATATTGTTAAATACATCAATATGGTTTTCCCACCAGTTGGCCATTTGTGCTCTCTCTATATCCACCTTTGCGTAGCATTAGATAAGGATCCAAATTTTTGCTGTTGAGGTTGTGCCTATTAGTTATGTACAATGAGCAATTACTCTGCTCTTGATACATACCTATTCTTGTGAGTGTCAATATTATGTCTTTTATGTAACTTTTGGTCCACACTTTGGTATCCACTACCATGAGAACTAGGAATATGCTTGCTTGCAGTTTGTGTACTGCCCGCAATTCTAGAAGAGGGAGAAGTTGCACGAACGTGGCAAGGCAACCAGTACGGCGTGGCTACGGGCGAAGCTGGGTGGCACAGCGGTGTCGTTGATCGCGGCTGTGTCCGGTAGAGAGCCGAGGTATGGCATGCAGCTGCTTGCGGCGCGGCCATACGCCTACCTGGGTAGTTGGCTGCCAAGCATGGGTTGGGCGTGGCGGCGCACTTGGCAAAATCATGAAGATTTTTTTTATTGGTCCTCCAATTATTCTCTGCACTGAAGAATCATGCTCATCTGTTGCAGGTCAGTTTTTTTATTTTCTCCAGCAATGCCGCTTTACATTGATGGTTCATGTGTTCAAAGTTTGGATGGCTGAAGCTTGTTGCAATACTGTGTTATCACCCGTTCAAAGCTTGGTTTGGTCTTGCTTGTACAATGGCAGTTATTATCTATACAATCTTCTTCGACAAGGCTAGTGATGTAGGGTGGAACCCTAATTCGTCGATCTTTCACGTTTGGAGGGGATCCTACGGAGGAAACACGAAGAACACGCGGAAGCGCGAGGGGAATCACGGGGAAAACGAGAGAGAATCACTCAACCAACAAGGAATCGATCACACAAGTGCTAGATCAACATACACACATGAGATCCACAAGATACATAGTCAACTAGGGTAAGGATACAAAGGAACCGTTCATCTCCAAAAGGAGGCCTTGATGTTCTTCCCTAGATAGGGGTCTTGAATCCGCTGAGGGATCTTCTCCTAGACGGAGGTCCTGATCTCCGAGGAGAAGTAACCGAGTGGATGAGCAAAGGCTCTCACACAAATATGAGCTAATCCAATGCTAAGTCTCAAAGTGAGGAGATGGGGTCCTATATATAGATTTGGGGCGAAGGGGTACATGGGCTCAGCCCAACACGCGCACGCAGGCGCTGGCCGGATGATCCGGACGAGGGTCCAGATGATCCGGACGAGGGTCCGGATGATCCGGGCTGGTCCGGATGATCCGGGTGGGGACCCGGATGAGCTGGAGGCTCGGCTGGTGGCAGCGACGGGCCGGATGTCCGGCTGGCGGTCCGGACGTCTGGGCGGTGTCCGGATGATCCGGGCCTGGGTCCGGATGATCCGGCTTCGGGAGGGAGCTTCTGTTGCCTTCGGTGGAATTAGCCGGATCGTCCGGACCTGGGTCCGGATCATCCGGGCTCTGTCCGGATTGTCCGGGCCTCCGTCCGGATCGTCTGGCCTCTCTGGTCCTTGTTGCTTTCTCCTCTCCGTCTTCATGCATGTCTTCCGCTTCTGGTTCTCCTTGCTTCCTAGCCTCTTCATGGTTGACTCCTTGGTACCTGAGTATGCATAGAGTTTCCGTTTGAGGTAGTAACCATGTCTCACGTGAATCGAAGGAGAGTTGTGATAGGAGTGATGTCACCTCGGTTTCGAGAGCTCTTGCACGTGCTCGAGTCATAGGTCCTTGTGGGGTTGGAAGTGTTGATGTAGAGTCCATGGGGATGATGGAAGGATGCTCCGCATCAGCTAACCTTCTTCCCCTGTTCAAGGGTTCAAAAATCACCTTACACTTTAAAAGCCTAAAAGGTGTACTATGGCATGAAACCTCAAAAGCTATTTACCAGTTTAACAACTATACTATCCTGCTAATTTCACAGCTTCAGTTTCATCAGTCGTCACATGAACATATACACTATTTTGCTTTGGCTAGATCTGGATTGGTTAGTTGACCATTTAAGTATGCTTTTGGATCTTTCTTATCTCTTTTATTTCTCATGGGTTATGCAACATGCACATTGGTGTCACATTTTTTAGATGTGATCCTAATATGTTACTCCCTCCGTAAAGAAATATAAGAGCGTTTAGATCACTACTTTAGTGATCTAAACACTCTTATATTTCTTTGCAGAGGGAGTACCTTATAATCCCTTTTGTGACCGGTCAGTTCAGTCTGATGGATGTTTCATTTGTCTTAGAATTACAAGGAAAAGGAGTACTTTTATTTGGTAGATATTATTTCAGAATCTTGTTGGCTGAAGAATTCAGTCGAAAAGGTATGTCATTTAGCTCTTATTCTATTTCCCACTGTTTGTGTTTATTGTTCTTTTGTGCCGGTGCGAACATGGACACAGAGCATTTGTATGTGCCAAGCATTGTGTAAATATTGTGGCCAATTTGTCATACGTTTGGCAAATAACAAAGCGGAACAAAGCTATTAGTCTTTGCAAGTTGTAGTGCAAAGAAATCTTTGCACCTGGTCACATGGTTAGGATATGTCTACTCCTAGCGATAGTTCAAATAAAATCTAGAAATCTAGACACCAGTGACTACAGGCTGTGATTAATTTGAGCAGAGGAAGCTGGGGAGCGGGACTGAAGTTGTTCTTATTGTGGTCCCAGCTGCAACATACTTAACATAAAGTTGGTACATATTGAAGGAAATCTGGGATTATTGTTCGTTTATATCAAAATTGTTGCTTCCTAACATACATGCTTGATAGCTTATCTGAGGCCTCATAATTTCTGGTGTACATCTAGATGTCCAATGTTTTGAAGTGCACAAAAAAATCATATTGCATTACATTGAACAGTCCACCAGAAACTACACTCTTATTAGGTGATAAATTATAACCCAGAACCATAGTACCGCGCCAAAAATTATTGTCACGGCAAAGCGTGCATGCTTTCCATAACACGACCATTTGCATGTCGATAGAAAAATAGAAATTGCAAGGCCCGGGGAAGAACGAAGAATAGAAGTTTGGACCCAAAAGAAAAACCTTTTGACGGATCCTTAACCAATAAAATGCTTGAAAGAAATTAGCGTGAAAAAGGTGCCTTTAGAGAAAACGGCGCGGCAAGGCGCGCGTTTGCCTCTAGTTCGGTTTGTAAGTGAGGTTAGTCTGAGTCAGATTATGAATCGTAAGCGAGTCATGTTAGGATTCCTACTACGTACGTGGTCATATTGGCCGAGTCCGAGTAGGTTGCAAGGGTCGGTCTCTGCTGGTGTAGTATATATGCAGTTCGGTTTGACCAATAAAGTTGGATGTAGTCAGCTTGCATACCGTAAGTGAGGTTAGTCTGAGTCAGTTTATGAATCGTGAGCGAGTCATGTTAGGACTCCTACTACGTGGTCATATTGGCTGAGTCCGAGTAGGTTGCAAGGGTCGGTCGCTGCTGGTGTAGTATATATATGCAGCCAGCTGTGGAGTTTTGTATCAACATGGTGAGAAAAGGAGAAAATAAATCAAGAGAAAAAGGAAAGGCACGACATGTGTCTTTGGCCATCAGTTTTCTGTACGCATGTTTGTCGTACTGTGATGTGATCGATCCTGTGGGCCGATTTCCAACAATGCATAGGGCGTGGCTAGGAGGGTGGCGCTGATGCACTTAGACACAAGTAAGAGCATCCGCGGCCGCGCGCGGACACGCTTGCGGACAGTGACCAGGTGAGAGTCAAACGTTGCTATTTGCGACCACATACCTTATTTTCAAAACAACTAATACATGTAGGGCCATGCGATCCGTGTTGGACCGGCGGGTCTATGAAAAATCACTCAAATTTGCTCATACTTAAGAGCATCTCCAACAGTCGCGCTAAACTAGCGCCGCGTCGCAAATAAGTCCGGTTTAGCGCGCACGCAACGCGGCGGGTCGCTCCAGCGGGCGCGCAAAAACGGCGCGCGCGCTATAACGAGTTGGGCGCGCTGTCGGAAACACTGTCCCGGGCGGTGTATTTCGGGCGCCCGCTACAGCGCGGGGCACACTCGAGCGCTCGCGCCCGCACTTCCTCTCCCACTTCCATCCCCATCCGGCCGCGCCACCGCCGCCGCCCGCGCCCCCCGGCGACCGTTCGGGCGCTTCCCCGGTCTATCCCCGCGCCGTCGCGCTTCCGCCCCATCCCCTCCTAGTTCCGTCGGCGCTCGCGCGCCTCCGTCGTCCGAGGAACAACGCCCGAGCGCTCGCTGCCACGCTGCGCCCGCAAGGTGTTTGACAAAACGCCTACAAGGTATGTATTGCTCAAACTTCATAAATTTGGTGCATGTTTTGAATTGTAGTTTTTATAGTATAGTATTGAACATTGTAGATGAGTTCGTCGTATGATTCTTCCGAAGAAGAATTTGATATGGAAGAGGAGGAGGATCTTGCAATGATCCTAGCTATGCATATCAATAAAAAACCGAAGCACGGTGGTTCGGTTATGGGTCGGGAGAAAATTTGGAGAGATAGGATTGATGCCCATAACAGATTGATGAAGAACTATTTCGTGGAGAATCCCACATACCCGGAGTCGTATTTTCGTCGCCGGTTTAGGATGAGCACCGACTTCTTCAGGCGCATTGCAGAGAAACTAGCGAGCCATGTCCGGTTTTTCTAGCAAAGGAGGAATGACGCCGGAGAGCTCGGGCATAGCACCTTTCTGAAGGTGACAGCCGCTTTGCATATGTTGGCATACGGTATCCCGGCCGATCTAGTTGATGATCACTTGGCTATGGGTGAGAGCCAAGCCATCATGTGTGTCAAGCACTTTGCAGTGGGAATTGTGCAAGTGTTTGGCGAGGAGTATTTGAGATCTCCCACTGCTGAAGACGCCGCAAGGCTATTGGCGATGAACAAAGCGCGCGGCTTTCCTGGCATGCTTGGCTCAATAGATTGCATGCATTAGAGTTGGAAGAATTGTCCAAAGGCATGGCATGGGCAATTCCACGGCCAAAAAAAGGGTTCCACTATAATCCTTGAACCGGTGGCCGAGCAGGAGACTTGGATTTGGCATGCATTCTTTTGGAATGCCTGAATCTTTGAATGACATCAATGTTGTCAACCGGTCACCACTGATGAATAAGATTGCAAACGGTAAGTTGCCACTTGTGCAGTTTGTAGCAAATGGCTGTACGTACAACTATGACTATTATCTAGCGGATGGCATCTATCGAAAGTGGCAAACCTTCGTGAAGCCGTTGAAAAAGCCGGAAGTTAAGAAAAATCTTGATTTTCACAATGCTCAGGCGGCGGCTAGAAAAAATGTGGAGAGAGCATTTGGGATTTTGCAAGCCCAATTTGCTATTGTGAGAGGACCGGCTAGATTTTGGGATCAAAAAATGCTTTGGTACATCATGCACGCTTGTGTCATCATGCACAACATGATCATCGAGAATGAGCGTGGCCAAGATTTAGATTACTCACAGTATGAGCTCTTGGGACATCCCGTGCGAGTGCGACGGAGGCCTGAAAGGGTAGCCCGTTTTATTGCCTCCTATCATTGCCATTCGGCGTCCTGCAACGCACAATGAACTTCAAAATGATTTGATTGAAGAGTGGTGGGCATGGCATGGACGACAAAGAGCATGATGATTTCTGCATTCGACATTGTATTGTTCATGAACTATTTGTTGTGTTTATTAGTTGTTGTACTGAACGATAAACTATTTGTTTGAGTTGTAATGATAACGAAATTGAACTATTTATTGTTGAATTATTTTGTTTGTTTGATCATTTTTGTTCCTCTTCTTGAAATGTATATGTGGTTTGTGCGGTGCGCGCGCGCTCTATTTTTGCGCTCTGCTGGAGCGGCGCGCGCGCGCGCTGCATTATAGCGCGGCTGCTGGAGCCAGCGCTGGCGGCCGCGCTAAACCAGCCGAAGCGCGCGCGGCAAGCAGGTTTTTTGCGCGCGGCGCTTAGCGCGGCTGTTGGAGATGCTCTAATATTTTCACATCTATATTAGTCCCACCTCATCATGTGACAAGCTAGTCGACCGACTTAAATAGCCGGGTCGTCTAGAAGCAACAAGCTTTTGACATCATTGCATTATTTGTTAAGAAGATAGACTGTCACTATGAATCTTCTCTGCTTATCACAGAGAAAACACTGATGTCAATACTGCTCTTTTTGAATCACAATGTGATAAAACCCGACAAACAAAATAAAAGTCTACTGTCATTATAGTAGGTCTATCAACATATATAAACGAGATGAACTTGACACAACAATCATCAGTTGATGAAATGCAATCTAGTGTCAAGTTATCTCGTTCACACAGCGAGAATCGACCTATGCAATAACAAAGAAGCTTGCCGCAATTCGTCGGCGCGGCTATTTAAGTCGGTTGACTTTCGCTTCGCGCTGCGAGGTGGGACTAAAATTTTGGATGCACAAATGAGAGAGGAAGGAGCTTTGGGTGGCTGCAAGTGGGACCGCTATGACCTGGAGTGGGGTGCCTGGTCGCGTCCGGGTGCCCTCATATCGTCCGTACATTTGGTACTGATTTGAGATGGCCTTGCTGCCACGATCCACTGAGATCCAGCCCCATGTCGCACGGATTCGTCAAAAAAAACTGAGGGGTCCGGTTTGGAAAACTAATTTTGACTGGTTACTGATCGGGCAGACGTTGCAAACGTTTAGGCAGCAAATATGGGGTCCGGTTTTAGATGGTCTAATGCTCTAATCAGAGAACGGGTTTGGGTCAAGGAAGCGCAGCTGACATTGCCGTGCTTCGCCCAACCTTACGTGATTGTCGCCACTGGCTGGGAGTCATGGGAGAGGTCTAGGAAGTAAGAGTTTCTACAACCAGGATCACCTAATTTGGAGCCCTATACGCCCTCGGGTGTGTCCGAGCGTGTCCGTTGGCACTGCTCGGACAGTACCCAAATTTCATCCTCCGCAAATACAAACCTCAAATATGGATACCCTATTTCATACAAATCCATGCATAGTACGTAGATCATAGATATAACATAAAAGCTTAGTAGGTGCGGAGACATGAAATTTGTTCATCCAAAACGGCCGAGCTAGTTCAAATTATACATCAAACTAACATAAAAACAACTAAAATCTAAAAAGGCATAGTGACCGGTAGAGTTCACCAATTCTTGGCCGAGCCATTGCCCTTGCGATCAGTGGCATGGCGGTCCATCTCCTCCATGTACACATCGGCGGCGGGAGGGTTGTCTTCGTCGTCCATTGTGGTGCCGCTCTTCAATGCGGACAAAATGTACCCAGAGAGGCGATGGAGGAGGCATTGTTGCTCCTTGGTGTGGCGGTCGACCTTGGCAGAGCGGTCTCCTTTTCCCGGGAGAGGCACTCGAACGCCTCGAGAACGAGGCAGAGCACCTTTGCGTTCTTGCACTGGAGGCGCCGCGTGTCGGTCTCCCCTGTGGGAAACAACCTCGGCATCACCTCACGGAGGAGCGTCTCATCTTGGTCCACCAGCATGGAGCATGCGCGCTGCTGAGACGAGCCGGGATCCGCCGCGGCCACCGCCCGTTGCCGCTCGTGTCGGGTGGCCTTCGCCTTCACCTCTAACTTCGACGTGAGCATGAGCACCGGAACCGCAGACACAAGCAGCCAGCGCCGCCCGGGTGGTGCGCGCGCCGGAGGGAAAGTAGAGATGATCACGGGACGGATCAAAGCGGCGCGGAGCGGGAAGGGCGACTGCATCCTGCATTCCTACGGCGGGAGGTGGAGGAGCTAGCAGTGAATGCGAGAGAGCTTGAGCTACCGTTAGTGTCCACATGAGAGCGCTCGCTCGCGATGTGGAGCGCGAAGTCGTTCGACACGTCGGAGCTATATCTGGCATCCTCCTCCTTCTTGAGACCATCCTAGTCGACGGGATCAGATTCGTTGTCGGAGCGCTCACCATAACTGGCCATGGCGGTGGGGAGGGTAGGGTTTGGGAGGAAGCGGAGGAGACAAGGAGAGCGGAGAAGATGAGTGTGGATTGAGGTGAAACTCGGGTTCTTAAGAAGGGATGGGGTTTTTGTGGGGACGGCGTGGGCCCTAGAGGGCTGATCCGTCGTGTCGCCCGTGCCCGGGAGCGTCTGGGTGTCCTTATACCTGTCCCATATATGGGTCGGATATTGGGGTTGCCAGCCAGTCCGGGTGTTTGGGCCGGATTTGGGGCGCCTAGTTGGGTGGAGTTTTTGCATCAGTGAAAGTGCGTTAAGTCGACTATAGGGAGGGAGGTGAATAGGCGATTTTTACAAATTTGTCACTGAAGAAATTAAAGGTGAGGAATTTCCTAAGTCACGAACGACTAGCAACGGAATAAGTACTCAAGTGTAAGCATAATAGAGTAACAACATAGTCATCATGATGAAATGAAACAAACACAGAGCACAGGCAGCGTGAAACACAGGATAGCAGGATGAAGACAAGGTGACTGAAGAAATAGGATTAAGAAAATTAAGAAAGTCTTCAGTCAAAGTCTTCAAATAGTAACAATCAAGTACAATAGTAGGTAAGCAAGGAAATGAAAGGGTTGAAGAAATAGAACCAGTAGCTCGGTGAAGACAGTGATTTTGTAGACCAGTTTCAACTGATGTGACAGTTGTACGTCTGGTTGGAGCGGCTAGGTATTTAAATCCGAGGACACACAGTCCTCACTATATTGTCCTTGAGCTAAGATCACACAGACCTCGCCCAATCACTCGTGGTAAGTCTTTAGGTGACTTCCAAACCTTCACAGACTCTGTCACTCGGTGATTCACAATTTCCTCCTGGATGCTCTAGACCATGATGCCTAACCGTCTGAAGGATGCACAGTCCTCAAAGGTAACAAGCGTCGGTTTCACACAGGAGCAATCTCTTCAGTGATGATCAATCACTTTGGGTTTGTAGGTGTTTGGGTTTGGGTTTTCCTCACTTGATGATTTTCGCTCAAAGTCTTCGGAGGATGGGATGCTCTAAATGACAAGTGTCAGTTTCTCTCAGAGCAGCCAACCAACTAGTGGTTGTAGGGGGTGGCTATTTATAGCCTAGGGAACAACCCGACATGATAAGATATTAATGCCCTTCGATGATATGACCGTTAGGTGGGTAGATATTTTGGGACAGCTGGCGCATAGCACAGTAACGGTCGGATATTTGAGGTCTCAAATTCCTCAGGGCTATCATGTTCCTCACTTGTAGGCAATCCGCACTGGCGAATTCCTAACTCGTCAGTCAAAACAAATTACCCAAAGACCAGAACATTTTCGTCTCTGCCATTGAAGAAATTGACTACACTATATGAGATTTCCAATGGCCTCACTCAAAAGGATTGGATAGGTGTAGGATTTTGAGATGAGCATCACTTGGAAACTTTTCCTTAGTTTTATCTCGACCCCCTTTAAAAGTACGGTGTTTCCTATGACTCAAGAAAGAGAAAATGAAACTACGAAAACAAAAGTGTTCACGCTTCATAATCCTCACATGAATATCAAGTCTTCATGGTCACACCAATTTCTTCACTTTCAAAGTCTTCAAGAAAATCAAAGTCTTCAGATGAAGACATCCATTTTTAGGGGTCGACTTTCATCGTAAATATCAAGCTCCCCATAGACTTATAGACCTGTCTACACTCGCAAACACATTAGTCCACTATAAGTCTTCAATACACTAAAATCGGTAAGGAGCACTAGATGCACTTACAGTCTCCCCCCTTTTGGTGATTGATGACAATATAGGTTAAGTTTTCAACGGGGATAAACATATGAAGTGTAAATACTGATATTGAGGAATTTTATTACAAGATATAGCTAGAAGAACTCCTCCTGAAGATATGCATATATGAGGAATTTGTTATGAATAGCAACTGCACATTGTAGAGTAGAATCATGGAGATCTCCCCCTATATTTTGTAGTTCATACACACATTTAACATAAGATATGAAGAATTTGAAATGCATGATAAAATATGGTGTCTGATGAAACTCAGCATGCGTGCATTAACGAACTTGAGGAAATAGCACGCAGAAAGCAGAGCAAAAGTATCAGACCACCATAGGACTTAAGTTTACAACTCGATCAACAAACACTTCAGAAGAGCGAGAGTTGTAACTTAACAAAAAAATGCCCATGTAATAGACCCGTTTGAAGACTAACTCAAATTTCTCCCCCTTTGTCATCGAATGACCAAAAGGGACGAAAAATGAGGACTAACGCCCCTAAAGAATATCATCATCAAGTCGATGGAAGAGCGCCAGCATTGTTGGGGTCGTCCGTTGAGGTAGGGTCCGCCGCGGTGTCGTCCAATTCTTCAGTTGAATCCGTCTCGCGCGATGAGGAATATGAGCTTGTGACGAGCTGAGGAACTTTGACCTTCTTGGATTTCTTCGAAGGTGGCTGTGACCAGTCAAAGTTCTGTTGAAAGTCCATCTTCTTGAGATCTTCATCACTATACAGATTAGAGAGAATTGCCCAAGTGCAGTCAAAGACTTAATGCAGGTAGTAGTGTTTCTTCTTTGCTGAATTTTGTGTGACAGTCATGCTCTGAAGAATGGCACCAAGCTGACGCTTGACCCACTTGTGATTTCGATCAACTTTCTAATGAAGACTGAGGAGAAGCTCACGGTCAGTCATCACACGCGGAGTAGTGGCTTGGGGATTTTGCTTTGAAGCTTTTGCGGCAGAATCTTGTGTTGAAGAGTCATCATTGGTGGAATAGGACGTAGCTTTATGAAACTGTCCATCCAATGGACGAGTGCCTTCATCAATAATAGCAGCCTTGCCCTTTTCATCAGCTGAGGAAATAGTCCTTTTGAGGACTTCAATGGGGGACAAATAGCTGAGATGATTTTGAAAATCAGCCTTGTTATCAATTGAAGACCTTGATCTAATGAACTTCATGATCCAGGGAGCATAAGGCTTCAACTTAAAAGGTGACAAAGCAGCATTGGCCAAAGTCCTCATGAACAAATCATGATAGTTGATAGGAATACCATGAATGATATTGAACAGTAGATTCTTCATGATGCCAACAACCTCTTCTTCATCTGAGTTGTGGCCCTTAATTGGACTGAGGGTTTTGGTCAATATGTGAACCACTGTCCTTGGCACATAGAGCAACTCCTTCAATAGGAATGTGGTCCTTGGAGCTTGGCCAGGCTTTAAAGGCTTCATCAGAACTTGCATCAGATGATTTGAAAGTTTAGATTGTTCATAAATGAGCCTAGCACCTTCAATGGGAGGACTGACTAGGACGACATGAAGCAATTCAGAGGCCGGAGCTTTGTAGTGAGTGTTTTCGGTCATCCAATCAAGCACCCATGAATTCACATCTTCAACATTTCTAGTGATGTGCAGCGTGGCATAGAACTGAAGAATGAGGTTTTCATCCCAATCGCAGATGTCAATGCAGAAGTTGAGCAGCCCAGCATCATGAAGAGTACTGAGGGCTGGGGTGAAGCATGGAAGAGACTCCATATCCACATGAGGAATTTGCTCATGATCAAATAGCTTATCCTTATTGAAAAGCAGAGAGGAATAGTAGTTCATTTTACTTGCCATCTAGAAGCGCTTGCAACAAAGTCGACCAGTGTCATAGGGGTTGTAGTTAGAGAAGAAATGATGCTCAGCAAAGAAGTCATCAGCCTTGAACTTCTGCTTCCTGGAGTGAGGATTCTATGGCTTGGGCTAAAGATTAACAGTGGAAGTCTTTGCAGCCTCTTGACGCACAACCTCTGGAGCCACATGCTAAGGAATTTCAGTGGCGGTTTCATCAGCAGCCTTGGCCTCCATTTCTTCAGCACTAGTGGCTGGAACTTCTTCTGGAATAGAAAGAAGTGAAGCTTGATGTTCCTTAGAGCCCGTATGAATTTCTTCAGTTTGGACCAGAGACTGAGGAACTTGATGCAGTGGGGTGGTCAATGGTGAATTTAGATGATGTCTTTCCTACTAATCATCATTCATGACAGGTGTGGTAGACCCAATGTCCACATCCTCATCTTCTTCATCGATTTCTTGAACGCCTGTCTCTTCAGTTGTGAACTGAGGCATGGCCGATGATACCAGCGGAGTTGAAGGGATTTCTACCACTTCAACTTCTTCATCCAACTACTCTGATGAAGCAGAAGAGGGATTTTCTTCATCACTATCATCTAGAATGACATATTCCTCACCAAAGGGAACGATCTCCTTTCATGGCACGCTTGATATCGGAACAACATCAATTGGATTCTCGAATGAGCTCGTCAAAGTCTTCACTTTCTTAGGAGCTGAGGACTCTGAGGTTGATGATGCTTTCCTTTTCTTCACTACTTCTTACTCCGTAGCTTTGGTCCTCTTCGCTTCTGATGCAGAAGGAAGGTTCATACTTGTCATCGGTGCAGGAGGAGCAGAGGAAATTGGTTCAATTTCTTCAAGAGCAAGTGATGCAGTTGCCCTGGCATGTTCTTCAGGTGCAACCTTGGTGGTTGCCCTGGCAATTTCTTCCGCGGCTGGAATTTCTTCACCAGCCCTGGTGCTTTCATTTTCTTCAATGGACTGATTCTCATCAGTTGTGCTCGCATGTTGTTAAGTTGGCTCAGGAGATGCTTCAGCCTGAGGAATTTCAATGTGCGATAGAGCTGCAACATTTGATGTGAATCCCTTCGCCATTTTGACGAATCTAACTTTGGCTCCCAGCCAATCGGCACGATATGCATTAAAGTCATCACTGAGTGTTTTGATCTCAGTCTGCATATTCACAAGTTCTTCAGCAGACATGTTTACAACATTCTTCTTCAGAAGACGCTCCTTTTTGTATTGAGCTTTCTTCACTTGCCTGGCCTTCTCAAATTTCCATTTTTCTTCCTGGATGAAAGCTGTCAACATGTGACTTTGGCCAGGTGTGAGTTTGAAATCAGGCATAGGAGTGTTAGGGTCCTTGTGCCAGAGGTCTATGAAGTCAAGGATCAACTTGGGATCCAGCAGAAGTGGCACTTTACTGCCTTTGGCTCTAGCGGCCCTTTGTTGTCTGTCTTTGATGATTTCAACCAATTCTTCATCATCAGCTTCGTCTTCACTAGAAGATACTTGAAAGGCGACCTGCTTCTTGTGAGGACTTGGCCTTGTGCCTGGTCCAGCAGTGGCCTTCTTATTCAACAAGGTTGGAGCTATTGAAGACTGAGGTGGAGCTGAGGAACTTGCAGATGCTCCTGAAGCAATAGAGGTTCCAGTGGTTCTTTGGCACGTGGCAGGATGCACAGGTGCTGAGGAATTTATAGGTGCAGCTGAAGATTTTCCAATAGAGGGGGTTGGAGCTGCTTTTGAGGAAGTAGCTTGAGGAATAGGCTATGAGGGCATTGAAGAGCTTGGCCATGAGGGCATTGCAGTTGCGGAACCTGGCTTGACAGCTGGTTTCTATAGCATAGCCTTCTTGGGCTTGCTAGTAGTGGCCTCAGCAATGGCATCAACAGAATCTTCATTGAATTTCTTCACTGCCTCTTTTGCCATTTTGGCCAACTTAGCTTGACGCTTGGCCCTCCTTGGGAAATTCTTCATCTCTTCTGATGCTAGAGGGATCAGCTTCTTGGCCTGGTGCCAGTAGAGGTCTTGGGCATGTAGGGTGTATGGCGAATTTCTTCATGTACTTGGGAGTCACATATTTGTACTCCCTCCATTCTCTGGCCCATCTCCTCACTATCCTCTGAATGCGCACTTTGCGCTGATTTTTTTTCTCCTTTCATGAGTGGCTTCATTACGAGTGCAATATTCATCATATATGTCTTCAGGGATTTCAAAAGCAGTATTAGCCTTTGGTCTCTTCCCTCCCTTCTGAGGTCTTTTGCCATCAGCCATTTTCTTCACTTGAGGATTTTGAACAATTGAAGTTTCTGAGGAAGTATGCAACTTTTCTAGAAGGAACGCTACAAATGAGTTAAGTTGATGAGAACCTAGAGATTCAGTAGCGGACATGTGTACTTGTGAACAAAGTATAGGTGCGAAGAATTTGGAGAGGTCATATGTGTTCTCAGAAATTTTTTAAAAGCATCAAGTTTGAGGAATTTGACCAAGGGTATCTTGAGGAATTTCACTAAGCGTTCTTGACTTAGGTTCCAGAGTTGTATAGATTGAAAAGCCACACAATTGAGGAATCTTGAGGAAAATTGTTGCTTAGAGAAACAAATCAAGAATAGATGCAAGTGTGGTGTTTAAGAGTGTGAAAGTTGAAGAATAAACACCATTTGAAGATTTTGTGGAAATCATCAGAATCAACAAGGGCAGTAAAAATAGATTGTATTTACCCTTGACGAAGAACACGACGAACTGAGTGTAGAAGTTGAGAAGCTCATTTGTTTAGATCTTCCACGCCATAACTTGGCGGCGGAAGACAGCTAGGGCGGCGGTGGAGTGAAGATTTCCGTGGCCGGCGCGAGTACGACGGCGACGAGGTCGAGGCAGTGAAGCTCTTCTTTACCGGTGACGATGGAAGGTAGCGGCGGTGCTAGGTCAGAGAGAGAGAGAGCTAGAGGAAGGGAGAGCGGTCGAGAGGAGTAAATGAGGCCTGAGGATGGCGAGGGGTATTTATAGCCGAGGTGAAAAACCGCTCGTCCGAAGAAATTGGACGAACGTGCCCCTGCCTCTTCCTATCCTAGCGACATGTGTCATCCATGTACTGTGAAGTGGATATCGTGTTAGATCGTGGGTGAATGGGATAATCTCATCGTGGGATGCGGAACAGTTTGAGCGGCAAAAACCGAAAATTTAGATAAGAATATTTTAGAGTTTCGTTCACAAATTCTTTAGCTGTCAAGGACACAGTGAAGATTTTGAACGGGTTTCAAATAGAACGCACATGAAGAATTTGTGAACATACTGGGTTGAGTTTAGCATAGAGGGGGATGGGTCCGATCACATTCACTTAGGTAAAAGTCAACTTGAAAAATTAGCAATAAGTGAATGTTGTAGAGGACATGAAAACTCATATATGTATAGTCAATGAAGAACATAGTCGGAAAGAGTGAAGACCTTGCAAAGTTGAAAAATTTGAACAACTGAAGAATTTTAGAACAGAGGAAAACTCAAATTGAAGATTTTCAACTTTTGTTGGTGGCGTGACCCACCGTATAAGAATGATGATTTCAAACGCCGCGTATAATTGTCGTAGGGCTTTGAGAATCAAATTCTTTGTTAATTTCTCCACACTTAGAGGGTTAGTCTTCATTGATTGAAGAAAAACATTATTTCGTGTGTTGCACATCTAAGTCATCAGTTTTGCATAAGTGTTAGGATGTATGTCCTTTTCAATGAACATTCGAAGATTCTAAGATATTTAGCTCACATCGCAACTTGCTAAATCTCTTCTCATCCAAGGGCTTTGTGAAGATATCGGCTAGCTGTTCTTCAGCCTTCACGTGCTCGATAGAGATGTTGCCCTTCAACACATGTCTCGAAGAAAATGATGACGAATCTGGATGTGCTTTGTCTTCGAGTGCTGAACTGGGTTATGAGTAATCTTGATGGCACTCTCATTGTCACGGAAGAGTGGCACATTCTGCACATTGATGCCATAGTCCTTGAGGATTTGCTTCATCCATAGCAATTGAGCACAGCACGAACCAGCAGCAATGTACTCAGCTTCAACAGTAGAGAGTGATACGTAGTTCTACTTCTTCAAAGACCAACATACCAAGGATCGTCCGAGTAAATGGCATGTTCCTGATGTTGACTTGCGGTCCACACAATCACCAGCATAGTCAGAGTCAGAATATCCAATGAGATCAAAAGTCGAGCCCTTAGGATACCATAATCCAAGTGTTGGAGTGTGAGCTAGATATCGAAGAATATGCTTCACAGCCTTATGGTGTGATTCCTTCGGTGTATCTTGAAAACGGGCACACATGCAAACACTAAGCATAATATCTGGCCTAGATGCACATAGATACAATAAAGAGCCAATGATGAAGCGGTATACCTTTTGATCGAAGTCTATACCATCTTCATCAGTGCATAGATGGCTATTTGTGGGCATAGGGATTTTGACGCCTTTGCAATCTTGCATGCCGAATTTCCTCAACACATCCTTGAGGTATTTCTCCTGAGATATGAAGATGTCGTTGCGTTGTTGATGAATTTGAAGACCTAAGAAAAATTTCAATTCTCCCATCATAGACATTTGATATTCCTCACTCATCATATAGGCAAATTCGTCACTGTAACGTTGGTTAGTACAGCCAAAGATAATATCATCAACATATATTTGGCACACGAATAATTCATCATCATAGATTTTTGTGAAAAGAGTTGGGTCAAGTGAACCGGGTTTGAAGCCTTTCTTCATGAGGAATTCCTTCAAAGTATCATACCACGCCCGAGGGGCCTTCTTGAGGCCATAAAGTGCCTTATTGAGTCTGAAGACTTTGTCAGGATGCTTAGGATCTTCAAAACCTGGGGGTTGAGCGACATATACTTCTTCCTCAAGCTTACCATTGAGGAATGCACTTTTCACATCCATTTGATATAAGATGATATTATGATGGTTAGCATAAGCAAGCAATATGCGAATAGCCTCAAGTCTAGCGATAGGTGCAACAGTTTCACCGAAATCAATTTCTTCAACCTATGTGTAGCCTTGAGCTACAAGACGAGCCTTATTCCTCACCACAAGGCCATTTTCATCTTGCTTGTTGCAGTAGATCCATTTGGTACCGATGATATTGTGCTTGCGTGGGTCTGGTCGCTTGACAAGTTCCCAGACATTATTGAGCTCGAATTGATGTAATTCCTCTTGCATTGCTTGAATCCACTCAGACTCTAGAAATGCCTCATCAACTTTGGTGGGTTCTATGATAGAGACAAAAGCAAAGTTCTCACAAAAGTTAGACAAATGTGAAGCCCTTGAGCATGTGAGAGGACCTGGTGCGTTGATGTCATCGATTATTTTCTCGATCTGCACTTCATTTGCAACGCGAGGATGAGCGGGTTGACGATGTTGAGTAGGCTCAGCATTTTCTTCAGAGCCATTTTCTTCAGGTACACTAGCATGATGTTTTTCATGTTCTGGAATGACTTCTTCAGCAGATTCTTCGGTAGGAATGACATCCTCAGTAGCCTTGAACTTGATGGATTCCTCAGGTGACATTTCACTACTGCAGGATGCTGCTAACGCGACACTATGATCAAAGACCCTTCGAGAAACTGCGTGTGATGACATAATCGCAAACAGTGATGTATGAAAACCGTCAAAAATGTATAAAACGTTTGCGATGATGGATGCATCAAACATGGTTCAGGTTTTAGTTGCGTATGCGACGAAGGGCATACGGTTCAGTTCAATTAACTGTTTGCGATGAGGAGGAACAAAAGAAATGGGCAGCCAGATGAAGGCGTGTGTGATACACAACATACGATTCACTCGGATGAACTGTTTGTGATTAGGCAACAGAAAAGAAGCGGGCACCCAGATGAAGGTCTGTGCGATATACAGCATACGGTTCACTCGGACGAACTCTTTGCGTTGAGACAAGAGAACAGAAACGGTTCAATATAACAAGATGTGTGTGATACGCGGCAAACAGGTCTGTAATCAGAAATGTGTGCGAAGACCGATAATAACACAGACGATTGCTTCTAATAAGATGTATGTGATATGCTCTGTCTACACAACTTCTATTGGCCATTAGGGGACGGGCGGTCATCCGGATACGCATAACGATGCAAAGAGGCATCCTATCAGCAAGGACTAGCTGTTCCACCAGTAGCTCATGTAAGAAAACTCTCAAGTTAAGTGTGCTTAGGATGGAGCAGCCATCAGATGGGTGATTGGATGGGAAGTTGTGTTGATGTTAAATTAACTGATAGGATGTGTCATATCTGTCAAATTAAATGACTGATACGACCTATCCCATGAGTTAATTTAACCTCAAGGTCCTTGTTTTTTTAACACATGTTAAAGAAGGTATACCGCATTAATTTTTGACAATGTGCGATACGTGGCATACAGTTGATCCATCCGACCTATTTGTGATGGAATAGGCCATGTGTGTTGTTGGCAAACGCTTGCTAGTATTCAACCGTTTGGGATTGATGAATTATCACCGACGGGTTCCCTAGGATGGTCTGTGTTCATCTGATCATCATCTACTTTCTGTCCTAGCTCGATGTTCCTTCTATGCTAAGTTTCCGTTAATTGATGGCGTTTTATGAACACGCCACCGTTTCCCGCCATTTCCTCACCTGTTTCCCACCACCTAGCAATATTGCGCATAAGCGGCGCGCGACGCACGGAGGAGACAAGCGCAGCCTGTAGCGCATCCACCTTTTCCAAGCATGCCAACCAACCAAAGTGCTGCCTCTGCCATCAACCTCGTCGACGAGGAAAACGAGCAGGCGCCACGGCCCGTCGAGGCCGAAGCGCTCCCCGGCAACGCGATGGACGACGCCGTGATGCGCGTCATCGCCAGGGTTGAGCAGACCTTTGGCGCATGGCGCTTGAGCGCCGCGGATCAAGATAGGTATGTCAACACCGACAGGCTGCAGCTCGCCGCACATGATCGATGGCGCGCCGCAGAGCAAGCTAGGCGCATCCGCGCCGATATGTTCCGCCTCTCCGCACGGCGAGACCATTGGAGCGCCGCAGAGCGAGAGGTGCGGCGCGCCGTACAGCAAGAGCGGATCCATCGACGCTTGCCTGCTGTCGACACGGCATTGCAGCTGGGTACATGTCCCATCAGTACCCCCATTCCTCGCTAGGAGTGGGTAGAGGCCCTCAGCGCCGTACTTGCACCAGAGGCCGTCCGCGCCGTACTTGCACCGGATGCCCGCCGCGCCGTTCGCATGGCTGCCGCCGTTCGCCTTGTGTGCGGCCCGCTGGATGCCAACGCGCTGGTCCGTAGGCTCGACCGCCTCCTTGGCCCAGGTGTCCACCTGGGCGCAGTAGAGGAGCATGGCCGTCGCATCCTCGAGTTGGTGATCTCCGATGAAGTAGCCAACTTGGAGCTCGAGATCGCGCTCCAGATGTACCACGAGCGTGTCGACCGCTTGGACGAACGCCTACACGAGTTCAGGCAGAGCCAAGAGCTACCGTTGGCAAGGGCTGCTGGTCATGGTCTCATGGACGCGTTTTATTTTGAAAAGTCGTTTCGACATGGATAGCTATGTATCATAGCAATCATAGTGTTGCTCTGTTTATTGCTCTGTTTCAATGTGTGTACTTTGTTTTCCATTCTTATATGTTTTGTTTCAATGTGTGTAAATACGCTTTCCATTCTGTATATGTGAATGATAACAACTAGATTCAAATTAGTGTACAAAAACAGATAGAAAATGGAATTAATAATATATATATATATATAAATTGTTCATTAGATCATCACAAATACGTGATGATACTTAACTACTAGGTACAATGCATAAAATTGAAAACTAACAATACTAAAACTAATAATCCATCCTGGGGCTAGTATTCCGGCAGCCCCTCGCCAGCAGCTCCCTGGTGCGCGGCGTCTTCCCAGTGCGGAGGCAGTACTCTGACTGCTTCGCCTCGCAGCCCTTGACGTACCGATCTGCCTCTTGCTGGTGGACGCGCGCGGCCGATCTTGCCATTTCGTTGGGTGCCCACCGGAGCTCCTCATCAGTGGCACGTTGGAGCTTATCGGCCCACCTCCACGCAGCAACGAGGCGCCCAACGCCTATGACCTTCCTCGCGAAGTACCCGTCTTCGTACACCTCCTCGGCACGACGACGCGCCCGCCCCCAAAGCTTCACTGCCTCCTTTTTCCAGGCGGCATCACAGGCTTCACAGGCCGCCTGGTACCTGGCTTCCTCCTCCGTCATCTCCTTCTTGAACACCACTTGCCTAGCTTTCTGAGCCGGCGGCAGCGACTTCCACAGACAAAGATTGTACTGGCCCCAAAATCAATCCAAAGTTGGGGGGTCCGGCGCAACCTCGTCAGATGGCGTGTAGGGGTCCTCGTCGCTGCTAATCGAGTGAGCGTCCTCGGGGGCGGCGACTCCTCGTCGGCGCGTGGGCAGACCGGCGGTGCCATGGCAGATATTTGAGAGAGAGAGAGAGAGAGAGAGAGAGAGCGAGGGGAGGATGTAGGTGAGAATGCAGGCGGGACGACGTGAGCAAGGTAGTATTTATTGGCGGCCGGAATCTAGATCGACGGGGACAGTACACACGTGATACGTCTCCAACATATCTATAATTTATGAAGTATTCATGCTATTATATTATCTGTTTTGGATGTTTATGGGCTTTACTAACCACTTTTATATTATTTTTGGGACTAACCTATTAACAGAGGCCCAGCCCAAATTGATGTTTTCTTGCCTATTTTAGTGTTTCAAATAAAAGGAATATCAAACGGAGTCCAAACAGAATGAAACCTTCGGGAGAGTTATTTTTGGAACAGAATCAATCCAGGAGACTTGGAGTAGACGTCAGGGAAGCTTCGAGGTGGCCACGAGGGTCAGGGGCGCGCCCTATCCCCCTGGGCGTGCCCCCACCCTCATGGGCCCCTCGTGGCTGCCCTGACCAACTTCTTTCGCCTATATATGTCCATATACCCTAAAAACATCGGGGAACACAATAGATCGCGAGTTCCGCCGCCGCAAGCCTCTGTAGCCACCAAAAACCTATCGGGAGCCCGTTTCGGCACCCTGCCGGAGGGGGGATCCCTCACCGGTGGCCATCTTCATCATCCCGACATTCTTCATGACGAGGAGGGAGTAGTTCACCCTCGAGGCTAAGGGTATGTACCAGCAGCTATGTGTTTGATCTCTCTCTCTCTCTCTCTCGTGTTCTTGATTCGGCACGATCTTGATGTATCGCGAGCTTTGCTATTATAGTTGGATCTTATGATGTTTCTCCCCCTCTATTCTCTTGTGATGAATTGAGTTTTCCCCTTGAAGTTGTCTTGTCGGATTGAGTCTTTAAGGATTTGAGAACACTTGATGTATGTCTTGCCGTGCTTATCTGTGGTGACAATGGGATATTCACGTGATCTACTTGATTTATGTTTTGGTGATCAATTTGAGGGTTCCATGATCTTTTGAACTTATGCATAGGGGTTGGCACACGTTTTCGTCTTGACTCTCCGGTAGAAACATTGGGGGCACTCTTTGAAGTACTTTGTGTTGGTTTGAATAGATGTATCTAAGATTGTGTGATGCATATCGTATAATCATACCCATGGATACTTGAGGTTACATTGGAGTATCTAGGTGACAATAGGGTTTTGGTTGATTTGTGTCTTAAGGTGTTATTCTAGTATGAACTCTATGATAGATCGAACGGAAAGAATAGCTTCATATTATTTTACTACGGACTCCTGAATAGATCGATCAGAAAGGATAACTTTGAGGTGGTTTCGTTCCCTACAATAATATCTTCATTTGTTCTCTGCTATTAGTGACTTTGGAGTGACTCTTTGTTGCATGTTGACGGATAGTTATATGATCCAATCATGTTATTATTGTTGAGAGAAATTGCACTAGTGAAAGTATGAACCCTAGGCCTTGTTTCCTAGCATTGCAATATCGTTTGTGCTCACTTTTATCATTAGTTACCTTGCTGTTTTTATATTTTCAGATTACAAAAACCTATATCTACCATCCATATTGCACTTGTATCACCATCTCTTCGCCGAACTAGTGCACCTATACAATTTACCATTGTACTGGGTGTGTTGGGGACACAAGAGACTCTTTGTTATTTGGTTGCAGAGTTGTTTGAGAGAGACCATCTTCATCCTACACCTCCCACGGATTGATAAACCTTAGGTCATCCACTTGAGGGAATTTTGCTACTGTCCTACAAACCTGTGCACTTGGAGGCCCAACAACGTCTACAAGGAGAAGGTTGCGTAGTAGACATCAAGCTCTTTTCTAGCGCCGTTGCCGGAGAGGTGAGTGCTTGAAGGTATATCTTTAGATCTTGCAATCGAATCTTTTAGTTTCTTATATTATCACTAGTTTAGTCTATAAAAGAAAACTATAAAAAAATGGAATTGAGTTTGCCTCATACGCTTCATCTTTTTAATATCTTTCGTGAAAATGATGGAAAAGAAAATTGTGCTCAAGTGCTAGAAGAAGAATTACATAGAATGCTTGACATAAAATATGTGAATGATGAGCATGATTGCAATGTTGTTAGTATGAATTCTTTGAATACCTATGATGCTAATGATATGCAAAGCCACAAGCTTGGGGATGCTATGTTTGATGAAGATGATATTTTTTGTCCCCCAAGTTTTGATGAGCAAATTTATTATGATGAAAGCATGCCTCCTATTTATGATGATTATTGTGATGACACGTATGCTATAAAGAATAAAGATAACTATGAAACTTGTGATCTTGATTTTAATTTTCAATTGGATTATGCTTCACATGATAGTTATTTTGTTGAGTTTGCTCCCACTACTATTGATGAGAATAAATTTGCTTATGTGGAGAGTAGTAAAATTTCTATGCAAGTAGATCATGAAAATAATGCTTTATGTGATGGTTATATTGTTGAATTCATTCATGATGCTACTGAAAATTATTATGAGGGAGGGATATATGCTTGTAGGAGTTGCAATGATATCAAGTTTCCTCTCTATGTGCTTAAAGTTTTAAAGTTATGCTTGTTTTGCCTTCCTATGCTAGTTGATTATTGTTCCCATAAGTTGTTTGCTCACAAAATCCCTATGCATAGGAAGTGGGTTAGACTTAAATGTGCTAGTCATATGCTTCATGATGCTCCCGTTGTGTTTCAATTCTTATCTTTTATGTGAGCATCATTGTCATCATCATGCCTAGCTAAAAAGGCATTAAAGAAAAGCGTTTGTTGGGAGACAACCCAATATTTGCCTTACTGTTTTTATGTGTCCACATGATTATGCTACTGTAATAATCATGTTTTATATTTTGTTTCAATAAAGTGCCAAGTAAGACCTTTAGGATAGCTTACGGTGATAGTTGTGTTGATCCTGCTGAAAATCAAAAACTTTTGCGCCCAGTAAATTAGTTTTGATAATTCACAGAAAAATGATTTTGATCTTATTATTTTTCTATGGATTGGTACAAAATTGCTCAGGTTTTCCTAATTTTGTAGAATTTGTGGAGTTACATAAGTATATGTTTGATGCAGATTACTACAGATTGTTCTGTTTTTCACAGATTCTGTTTTCTATGTGCTGTTTGCTTATTTTGATGAATCTATGAGTAGTATCGGAGGGTATGAACCATAGAGAAGTTGGAATAGAGTAGATATTACACCAACATGAATTGAGAATGAGTTCATAACAGTACTTAAGTGGTGATTTTATTTTCTTATACTAACGGAGCTTACGAGTTTTCTGTTGAGTTTTGTGTTGTGAAGTTTTCAAGTCTTGGGTAAAGATTTGATGGACTATGGAATAAGGAGTGGCAAGAGCCTAAGCTTGGGGATTCCCAAGGCACCCCAAGTTAATATTCAAGGACAACCAAGAGCCTAAGCATGGGGATGCCCCGGAAGGCATCCCCTCTTTCGTCTTCGTCCATCGGTAACTTTACGTGGAGCTATATTTTTATTCACCACATGATATGTGTTTTGCTTAGAGCATCATTTTGTTTTATTTTGTTTTGCTTGCTGTTTGAATAAAATAACAAGATCTGAAATTCTTAAATGTTAGAGAGTCTTCACATTGTTGCATAATTATTCGAGTACTCATTGATCTTCACTTATATCTCTTTGGAATAGTTTGTCATCTACTCGTGTGCTTCACTTATATCCTATGAGTAAATTGTTAAATGATTTGAATATCATAAATATGAAAATATATATGTTTCATATGCTTATCCCATGGGTAGTAATGACTTCACATCTAAGAAGTAGAGGTGGTAAATTTATTGAAGGTTAGCAAACATTTTATTGGTCACTTGAACAATTCATGAAAGAATATTGAAGGAAGAGAGATTTCACATATAAATATACTATCTTGGACATCTTCTATGATTGTGAGCCCCATTAATTATTTTCAAACCTGAGCAAATTAGTTGAAATTGGACAAGGAAGACAACATAATGAGTTATGGTTGGGTATATTTGTATAGAAGTTATATTGTTATAGATCCTCCAACATGTGGTGCTTGCTGTTTAGAATACTTTGCTAGCCAAATATCTGTACTAAGCAGGAATACTGCTTGTGCATCCAAATTCCTTGAACCAAGTTTCGTCCATGAGTGTCCACCATATCTACCTGTTTGCGGTATTTACCTGCCGTTCCAAGTAAATTTGTATGTGCCAAACTCTAAATCCTCAAATAATAATTTGTTTTGTATGCCCGAATCACTCATGTGGTGACTAGGGGCTGTCAGTATCTTCCATGCTAGGTGGGTTATTCTCACGATGAGTGGACTCTGCTCATCATTCACGAGAAAATGGCCGGTACCTGGTATGCCCAGTCCTATGATCAAAAGATCAAAAACAAATCAAAATAATTGCAAACAAAACTCCCCCAGGATTGATGTTAGTTGGAGGCACCCGTTGTTTCGGGCAAGCCATGGATTGATGATTGTTGGTGGTGGGGGAGTATAAACTTTACCATTCTGTTTGGGAACTGCCTATAATGTGTAGCATGGAAGATATTGGGAACTTTTGGTTGTTATGTTGACAATGAAAGCATACCTCTCAAAATTATTTTCATATCTGTTTAAAAGCTTCGAGCTCTGGCACCTCTACAAATCCTTGCTTCCCTCTGCGAAGGGCCTATCTTTTACTTTTATGCAAGAGTCAGTAGTATTCCTTCTCATTCTAACCTACTCTTTAGTTGGCAAGCATCATGTGATGGGGAAAGATCTAAGCATATATGGCCATTCAAATATATTTGATCATGAATTATTATTGTTGACAATTATCTATATGATAAGTTAGTTGGGAGGCGAAACATTAAGCCCCTATCTTTATTTGTGTTTGATGGATGCTATTTGTTCTAAAAATATGCTTTGAGTTGTACCAATCATGGAAGACTATATGATAGTTGAGTATGTGGGATTTGCTAAATCAAAGCTCTTACATAGACCCTTCCTGAAAATAACATGAATTGCAATTGTTTGATGACAGAGAACATAGTTTGCTAGTTTTCAAGAAAGTTTATGGTCTATGCTTTAACATTTGAATAGCTTGTTACTTGATCATGAGAAGTTTTATGATGTGAGCTACTGTTATGACATATATGTTGGGGAACGTTGCAGAAAACAAAAATTTTCCTACGGTTTCACCAAGATCCATCTATGAGTTCATCTAGCAACGAGTCATTAGATGCATCTACGTACCTTGTAGATCGCAAGCGGAAGCGTTCAAAGAACGGGGATGATGTAGTCGAACACGACGTGATCCAAATCACCAGAGATCCTAGCACCGAACGGACGGCACCTCCGCGTTCAACACACGTACGGAACAGCCACGTCTCCTCCTTCTTGATCCAGCAAGGGGGGGAGGAGAGGTTGTGGGAGATGGCACCAGCAGCAGCACGACGGCGTGGTGTTGATGGAGCTGCAGTACTCCGGCAGAGCTTCGCTAAGCACTATGGAGGAGGAGGAGGTGATGGAGAGGGAGAAGGAGGCAACCAAAGGCCAAGGTATGAAGTCCCTCCTCTCCCCCACTATATATAGGAGGGCCAAGGGGGGGTGGCCGGCCCTAGGAGATCCAATCTCCTAGGGGGGGCGGCGGCCAAGGGGGGTTTCCCTTCCCCCCAAGGCACCTAGGAGGTGCCTTCCCCTCCTAGGACTCTTCCCCCCTCAAACCCTAGGCGCATGGGCCTATGTGGGGCTGGTGCCCTTGGCCCATGTACGCCAAGGCGCACCCCCTCCAGCCCATGTGGCCCCCCGGGACAAGTGGACCCACCCGGTAGACCCCCGGGACCCTTCCGGTGGTCCCAGTACAATACCGATAACCCCGAAACTTGTCCCGATGCCCGAAACAGGACTTCCCATATATAAATCTTTACCTTCGGACCATTCCGGAACTCCTCGTGACGTCCGGGATCTCATCCGGGACTCCGAACAACATTCGGGTTACTGCATATACATATCCCTACAACCCTAGCGTAACCGAACCTTAAGTGTGTAGACCCTACGGGTTCGGGAGACATGTAGACATGACCGAGATCGCTCTCCGGTCAATAACCAACAGCGGGATCTGGATACCCATGTTGGCTCCCACATGCTCCACAATGATCTCATCGGATGAACCACGATGTCGAGGATTTAATCAACCCCGTATGCAATTCCCTTTGTCAATCGATATGTTACTTGCCCAAGATTCGATCGTCGGTATCCCAATACCTCGTTCAATCTCGTTACCGGCAAGTCACTTTACTCGTACCGTAATGCATGATCTCGTGACCAGACACTTGGTCACTTTGAGCTCATTATGATGATGCATTACCGAGTGGGCCCAGTGATATCTCTCCGTCATACGGAGTGAAAAATCCCAGTCTCGATCCGTGTCAACCCAACAGACACTTTCGGAGATACCTGTAATGCACCTTTATAGTCACCCAGTTACGTTGTGACGTTTGATACACCCAAAGCACTCCTACGGTATCCGGGAGTTACACGATCTCATGGTCAAAGGAAAAGATACTTGACATTAGAAAAGCTCTAGCAAACGAACTACACGATCTCACGCTATGCTTAGGATTGGGTCTTGTCCATCACATCATTATCCTAATGATGTGATCCCGTTATCAATGACATCCAATGTCCATAGCCAAGAAACCATGACTATCTATTGATCAATGAGCTAGTCAACTAGAGGCTTACTAGGGACATGTTGGTGTCTGTTATTCACACATGTATTACGATTTCCGGATAATACAATTATAGCATGAATAAAGACAATTATCATGAACAAAGAAATATAATAATAATGCTTTTATTATTGCCTCTAGGGCATATTTCCAACAGTCTCCCACTTGCACTAGAGTCAATAATCTAGTTACATTGTGATGAATCGAACACCCATGGAATTCTGGTGTTGATCATGTTTTGCTCTAGGGAGAGGTTTAGTCAACGGATCCGCTACATTCAGGTCCGTATGTACTTTACAAATCTCTATGTCTCCATCTTGAACATTTTCACGAATGGAGTTGAAGCGACGCTTGATGTGCCTTGTCTTCTTGTGAAACCTGGGCTCCTTGGCAAGTGCAATAGCTCCAGTGTTGTCATAGAAGAGCTTGATCGGCCCCGACGCATTGGGTATGACTCCTAGATCGGTGATGAACTCCTTCACCCAAATTGCTTCATGTGCTGCCTCCGAGGCTGCCATGTACTCCGCTTCACATGTAGATCCCGCCACGACGCTCTACTTGCAACTGCACCAGCTTACTGCCCCACCATTCAAAATATACACGTATCCGGTCTGTGACTTAGAGTCATCCAGATCTGTGTCGAAGCTAGCGTCGACGTAACCCTTTACGACGAGCTCTTCGTCACCTCCATAAACGAGAAACATTTCCTTAGTCCTTTTCAGGTACTTCAGGATATTCTTGACCGCTGTCCAGTGTTCCTTGCCGGGATTACTTTGGTACCTTCCTACCAAACTTACGGCAAGGTTTACATCAGGTCTGGTACACAGCATGGCATACATAATAGAACCTATGGCCGAGGCATAGGGGATGACACTCATCTCTTCTATATCTTCTGCCGTGGTCGGACATTGAGCTGAGCTCAATTTCACACCTTGCAAAACAGGCAAGAACCCTTTCTTGGACTGGTCCATTTTGAACTTCTTCAAAATCTTATCAAGATATGTGCTTTGTGAAAGACCTATGAGGCGTCTCGATCTATCCCTATAGATCTTGATGCCTAATATATAAGCAGCTTCTCCAAGGTCCTTCATTGAAAAACTCTTATTCAAGTAGGCCTTAATGCTGTCCAAAAGTTCTATATCATTTCCCATCAAAAGTGTGTCATCTACATATAGTATGAGAAATGCTATAGAGCTCCCACTCACTTTCTTGTAAACACAGGCTTCTCCATAAGTCTGTGAGAACCCAAACGCTTTGATCATCTCATCAAAACGAATGTTCCAACTTCGAGATGCTTGCACCAGCCCATAAATCGAGCGTTGGAGCTTGCACACCTTGTCAGCATTCTTAGGATCGACAAAACCTTCCGGCTGCATCATATACAATTCTTCCTTAAGGAAACCATTAAGGAATGCCGTTTTGACGTCCATTTGCCATATTTCATAATCGTAGAATGCGGCAATTGCTAACATGATTCGGACGGACTTCAGCTTCGCTACCGGTGAGAAAGTCTCATCGTAGTCAACCCCTTGAACTTGTCGATAACCCTTAGCGACAAGCCGAGCTTTATAGATGGTCACATTACCATCCGCGTCTGTCTTCTTCTTAAAGATCCATTTATTTTCTATGGCTCGCCGTTCTACGGGCAAGTCAGTCAAAGTCCATACTTCGTTTTCATACATGGATCCTATCTCGGATTTCATGTCTTCTAGCCATTTGTCAGAATCCGGGCCCGCCATCGCTTCTTCATAGTTCGAAGGTTCACCGTTGTCTAACAACATGATTTCCAAGACAGGGTTGTCGTACCACTCTGGTGCGGAACGTGTCCTTGTGGACCTTCGAATTTCAGTAGGAGCTTGATCAGAAGTATCTTGATCATCATCATTAACTTCCTCTCTAGTCGGTGCAGGCACCTCAGGAACATTTTCTTGAGTTGCGCCATTTTCCGGTTCAAGAGGTAATACTTCATCAAGCTCTACTTTCCTCCCACTTACTTCTTTTGAGAGAAACTCTTTCTCCAGAAAGGACCCATTCTTGGCAACAAAGATCTTGCCTTCGGATCTGAGGTAGAAGATATACCCAACAGTTTCTTTAGGGTATCCTATGAAGACGCATTTTTCCGATTTGGGTTCGAGCTTTTCAGGTTGAAGTTTCCTGACATAAGCATTGCATCCCCAAACTTTTAGAAACGATAGCTTAGGTTTCTTCCCAAACCATAATTCGTATGGTGTCGTCTCAACGGATTTCGACGGTGCCCTATTTAAAGTGAATGCGGCAGTCTCTAAAGCATAGCACCAAAAGGATAGTGGTAAATCGGCAAGAGACATCATAGATCGCACCATATCTAATAGAGTGCGATTACGACGTTCGGACACACCATTACGCTGAGGTGTTCCAGGCGGCGTGAGTTGTGAAACTATTCCACATTTTCTTAAGTGTGTACCAAACTCGTGACTCAAGTATTCTCCTCCACGATCTGATCGTAGAAACTTGATTTTCCTGTCACGTTGATTCTCAACTTCACTCTGAAATTCCTTGAACTTTTCAAAGGTCTCAGACTTGTGTTTCATTAAGTAGACATACCCATATCTACTCAAGTCATCAGTGAGGGTGAGAACATAACGATAGCCACCGCGAGCCTCAACACTCATTGGACCGCACACATCAGTATGTATGATTTCCAATAAGTTGGTTGCTCGCTCCATTGTTCCTGAGAATGGAGTCTTGGTCATTTTACCCATGAGGCATGGTTCGCACGTGTCAAATGATTCGTAATCAAGAGACTCTAAAAGTCCATCAGCATGGAGCTTCTTCATGCGTTTGACACCTATGTGACCAAGGCGGCAGTGCCACAAGTATGTGGCACTATCACTATCAATCTTACATCTTTTGGTACTTACACTATGAATATGTGTAGCATTATGCTCGAGATTCATAAAGAATAAACCATTCACCATCGGAGCATGACCATAAAACATATATCTCATATAAATAGAACAACCATTATTCTCGGATTTAAATGAGTAGCCATCTCGAATTAAACGAGATCCTGATACAATGTTCATGCTCAAACTTGGCACAAAATAACAATTATTGAGGATCAAAACTAATCCCGTACGTAAATGTAGAGGTAGCGTGCCGACGGCGATCACATCGACCTTGGAACCATTTCCGACGCGCATCGTCACCTCGTCCTTCGCCAGTCTCCGTTTATTCCGCAGCTCCTGCTGTGTGTTACAAATATGAGCAACGACACCGGTATCAAATACCCAGGAGTTACTACGATTACTGGTAAGGTACACATCAATTACATGTATATCAAATATACCTTTGGTTTTGCCGGCCTTCTTGTCCGCTAAGTATTTGGGGCAGTTCCTCTTCCAGTGACCACTTTCCTTGCAATAAAAGCACTCAGTCTCGGGCTTGGGTCCATTCTTTGGCTTCTTCCCGGCACCTTGCTTGCTGGGCGCGGCAACTACCTTGCCGTCCTTCTTGAAGTTCTTTTTACCCTTGCCCTTCTTGAATTTAGTGGTTTTATTGACCATCAACACTTGATGTTCCTTCTTGACTTCTACCTCTGCTGATTTCAGCATAGCAAATACTTCAGGAATGGTCTTTTCCATCCCCTGCATATTGAAGTTCATCACAAAGCTCTTGTAGCTTGGTGGAAGCGACTGGAGGATTCTGTCAATGACCGCATCATCTGGGAGATTAACTCCCAGCTGAGTCAAGCGGTTATGTAACCCAGACATAGTGAGTATGTGCTCACTGACAGAACTGTTTTCCTCCATCTTACAGCTGAAGAATTTGTCGGAGACTTCATATCTCTCGACCCGAGCATGAGCTTGGAAAACCATTTTCAGCTCTTCGAACATCTCATATGCTCCATGTCTCTCAAAACGCTTTTGGGGCCCCGGCTCTAGGCTGTAAAGCATGCCGCACTGAACGAGGGAGTAGTCATCGGAACATGCCTGCCAAGCGTTCATAACGTCTTGTTCTGCAGGGAGAACAGGTGCATCACCTAGCGGTGCTTGTAGGACATAATCTTTCTTGGCAGCTATGAGGATGATCCTCAGGTTTCGGACCCAGTCCGTATAGTTGCTGCCATCGTCTTTCAGCTTGGTTTTCTCTAGGAACGCGTTGAAGTTGAGGACTACGTTGGCCATTTGATCTACAAGACATATTGTAAAATATTTAGACTAAGTTCATGATAATTAAGTTCATCTAATCAAATTATAATGAACTCCCACTCAGATTTGACATCCCTTTGGTCATCTAAGTGTTACACGATCCGAGTCGACTAGGCCGTGTCCGATCATCACGTGAGACGGACTAGTCATCGTCGGTGAACATTCTCATGTTGATCGTATCTTCCATACGACTCGTGTTCGACCTTTCGGTCTCCGTGTTCCGAGGCCATGTCTGTACATGTTAGGCTCGTCAAGTTAACCCTAAGTCTTTTCGCTGTGTAAAACTGTCTTACACCCGTTGTATGTGAACGTAAGAATCTATCACACCCGATCATCACGTGGTGCTTCCAAACGACAAACTGTAGCAACGGTGCACAGTTAGGGGAGAACACTTCTTGAAATTTTGTAAGGGATCATCTTATTTACTACCGTCGTCCTAAGTAAACAAGATGCATAAAACATAATAAACATCACATGCAATTATATAAAGTAGTGACATGATATGGCCAATATCATATAGCTCCTTTGATCTTCATCTTCGGGGCTCCATGATCATCTTGTCACCGGCATGACACCATGATCTCCATCATCATGATCTCCATCATCGTGTCTTCATGAAGTTGTCATGCCAATGACTACTTCTACTTCTATGACTAACGCGTTTAGTAATAAAGTAAAGTAGTTTACATGGCGTTCTTCAATGACACGCAGGTCATACAAAAAATAAAGACAACTCCTATGGCTCCTGCTGGTTGTCATACTCATCGACATGCAAGTCGTGATTCCTATTACAATAGCATGAACATCTCATACATGACATATAGATCATTCATCATTCATCACAACTTTGGCCATATCATATCACAAAGCACTTGCTGCAAAAACAAGTTAGACGTCCTCTAATTGTTGTTTGCAAGTTTTACGTGGCTGAGGTAGGGTTCTAGCAAGAACGTTTTCTTACCTACGTGAAAGCCACAACGTGATTTGTCAACTTCTATTTACCCTTCATAAGGACCCTTTTCATCGAATCCGCTTCAACTAAAGTAGGAGAGACAGACACCCGCCAGCCACCATATGCAACTTGTGCATGTTAGTCGGTGGAACCGGTCTCACGTAAGCGTACGTGTAAGGTTGGTCCGGGCCGCTTCATCCCACAATGCCGCTGAAGCAAGATAAGACTAGTAGCGGCAAGAAAGTTGACAAATCTACGCCCAGAACAAATTGTGTTCTACTCGTGCAAGAGAACTACGCATAGACCTAGCTCATGATGCCACTGTTGGGGAACGTTGCAGAAAACAAAAATTTTCCTACGGTTTCACCAAGATCCATCTATGAGTTAATCTAGCAACGAGTCATTAGATGCATCTACGTACCTTGTAGATCGCGAGCGGAAGCGTTCAAAGAACGGGGATGATGTAGTCGAACACGACGTGATCCAAATCACCGGAGATCCTAGCACCGAACGGACGGCACCTCCGCGTTCAACACACGTACGGAACAGCCACGTCTCCTCCTTCTTGATCCAACAAGGGGGGAGGAGGGGTTGAGGGAGATGGCACCAGCAGCAGCACGACGACGTGGTGTTGATGGAGCTGCAGTACTCCGGCAGAGCTTCGCTAAGCACTATGGAGGAGGAGGAGGTGTTGGAGAGGGAGAAGGAGGCAACCAAAGGCCAAGGTATGAAGTCCCTCCTCTCCCCCACTATATATAGGAGGGCCAAGGTGGGTGGCCGGCCCTAGGAGATCCAATCTCCTAGGGGGGGCGGCGGCCAAGGGGGGTTTCCCTTCCCCCCAAGGCACCTAGGAGGTGCCTTCCCCTCCTAGGACTCTTCCCCCCTCAAACCCTAGGCGCATGGGCCTATGTGGGGCTGGTGCCCATGGCCCATGTAGGCCAAGGCGCACCCCCTACAGCCCATGTGGCCCCCCGGGACAGGTGGACCCACCCGGTGGACCCCCGGGACCCTTCCGGTGGTCCCGGTACAATACCGATAACCCCCGAAACTTGTCCCGATGCCCGAAACAGGACTTCCCATATATAAATATTTACCTCCGGACCATTCCGGAACTCCTCGTGACGTCCGGGATCTCATCCGGGGCTCCGAACAACATTCGGGTTACTGCATATACATATCCCTACAACCCTAGCGTAACCGAACCTTAAGTGTGTAGACCCTACGGGTTCGGGAGACATGTAGACATGACCGAGATCGCTCTCCGGTCAATAACCAACAGCGGGATCTGGATACCCATGTTGGCTCCCACATGCTCCACGATGATCTCATCGGATGAACCACGATGTCGAGGATTTAATCAACCCCGTATGCAATTCCCTTTGTCAATCAATATGTTACTTGCCCGAGATTCGATCGTCGGTATCCCAATACCTCGTTCAATCTCGTTACCGGCAAGTCACTTTACTCGTACCGTAATGCATGATCCCGTGACCAGACACTTGGTCACTTTGAGCTCATTATGATGATGCATTACCGAGTGGGCCCAGTGATATCTCTCCGTCATACGGAGTGAAAAATCCCAGTCGCGATCCGTGTCAACCCAACAGACACTTTCGGAGATACCTGTAATGCACCTTTATATTCACCCAGTTACGTTGTGACGTTTGATACACCCAAAGCACTCCTACGGTATCCGGGAGTTACACGATCTCATGGTCAAAGGAAAAGATACTTGACATTAGAAAAGCTCTAGCAAACGAACTACACGATCTCACGCTATGCTTAGGATTGGGTCTTGTCCATCACATCATTATCCTAATGATGTGATCCCGTTATCAATGACATCCAATGTCCATAGCCAGGAAACCATGACTATCTATTGATCAACGAGCTAGTCAACTAGAGGCTTACTAGGGACATGTTGGTGTCTGTTATTCACACATGTATTACGATTTCCGGATAATACAATTATAGCATGAATGAAGACAATTATCATGACCAAAGAAATATAATAATAATGCTTTTATTATTGCCTCTAGGGCATATTTTCAACAATATAATGATGCTAGAAAAGGTGATTGAAATTATCATTGATCAAACTTATGCACCTGCTAGCATTCACACTTCATAAATTATTTCTTTTATCATTTACCTACTCGAGGACGAGCAAGAATTAAGCTTGGGGATGCTGATACGTCTCTAACGTATCTATAATTTATGAAGTATTCATGCTATTATATTATTTGTTTTAGATGTTTATGCGCTTTACTAAGCACTTTTATATTATTTTTGGGACTAACCTATTAATTGGAGGCCCAACCCAAATTTTTGTTTTGTTGCCTATTTCAGTGTTTCGAAGAAAAGGAATATCAAACGGAGTCCAAACGGAATGAAACCTGCAGGAGAGGTATTTTTGGAACGGAAGCAATCCACGAGACTTGGAGTAGACGTCGGGGAAGCTTCGAGGTGGCCACGAGGCTCAGGGGCATTCCCTACCCCCCTGGGCGCGCCCCCCCACCCTCGTGGACCCCTCGTGGCTCCCCTGACCAACTTCTTTCGCCTATATATGTCCATATACCCTAAAAACATTGGGGAACACAATAGATCAGGAGTTCCGCTGCCGCAAGCCTTTGTAGCCACAAAAAACCTCTCAGGAGCCCGTTCCGGCACCCTGCCGGAGGGGGGATCCCTCACCAGTGGCCATCTTCATCATCCCGGCGTTCTCCATGACGAGGAGGAAGTAGTTCACCCTCGGGGCTAAGGGTATGTACAAGTAGCTATGTGTTTGATCTCTCTCTCTCTCTCTCACTACTAGAAAAAGGGCTATAGATGGTATTGACACTAATGGCGCACCATACTAGCGGTGCGCCATTAGTATATACTAATGGCGCACCACCTTCTGATGCGCCATTAGTGTTGAAACTACTAATGGCGCACCAGGCCAACGGTGCGCCATTAGTACCATTTTTTTTGAACTAGTGCGCCTGTCCAAACATACTAATGGCGCATCCGCAGTTAGTGCGCCATTACTAGTTGTAACTAGTAATGGCGCACCAGCTAGAAAGTGCGCCACTAATGTTATTTTTTTATTATTTTTTTATTCCTTTTTTTGCAAAAGTACTAATGGCGCACCCTGCCACGGTGCGCCATTACTAGTTCAAACTAGTAATGGCGCACCGTGGCAGGGTGCGCCATTAGTATGTTTTTTTTTGCAAAACTACTAATGGCGCACTACCAGGGGGTGCGCCATTAGTAACCTGGATTACTAATGGCGCATTTGTTGATGGTGCGCCATTAGTAAGTGGGCAGCAACAAGATATTTTGGACAGCCTCTCCTCCCACACTCACTTTCTCCCCACTTCATTCTCTCCTCCCCCTCCTCCTTGTCTCGGGTGCCTCCTCTTTTTCACCTCATTTCCACCATAGATTCATTCAAATTAAGTGGTTAAGTTACCTTGTTTTGCTAGGTAAGTAAAGGGGGAAGCTATATTTATGTTGTTCTCCCTACAACAATGTGCACATGCACTTTTTATGGCCTAGCTAGATCTATGTATGTTCGTGGTGTTGCATATGTTTGTGGTGTTGCATATGTGTCTGTGTTTGGAGGTGTACCGGTATTTGAAATGCGATAGTTGCCAATATTTTGCCGGAATGTTGATTCATTTCCGTTTAGGCGAGAATTTTGGCATTAAGCATTCTTTTTGGTCCTATTTTTAGGGAAAGTCATGCCAAATTTTTTCTTGGTTCTAAAATATCGTTTTGCTCTACCCCGCAGGCGACCATGGTCCGCACGATGACCGAAGGCATCATGAATAGGTTTTTGAGGTCCGCGAAGGCCGAGATGCTTCAAAAGAACGAGACGGAGATAAGATGTCCATGTCGAAGATGCAAGCTGAATAGCCTTATTGCGGACCCGGATTCCGGGCAGGTGCGGGACCACCTGCTCTTGCGTGGTTTCATGGATGGCTATCGGTGGCAAGGTGATGAAGATGACTATGAAGTCGTCCATGGGGGCCGGGCAAGAAATGAGGAAGGGCAGCAAGACAACCACCGCGGCTCGGGGGGGCGAGAAGACGAAGAATCCCCAGGAGATGATCACGACGGTGATGCTGTACACAGTCATCATGTAGAAGATGCAGGGCATGATGATGATGCCGGCGGAGCAGACGACGCTGGACCATCGATGGGCTGGGTGCAGGACCCTCATATTCAAGAGCTGCTTCTCAAGCAGACGGATAACGCAAGAGCTGCCGCCCGAGAGAAAGCCAAGATGGATCAACTTGAGTTAGACGCGGTTACTCCATTGTATGAAGGATGCAGGCCCAAGGATACCCGCCTGAAAGTAACGCTCATGGCTCTGGAGATGAAGGTAAAACACAAAATAACCGACGCATGCTTCGACGAGAACATGTCATTCTGGCATGAACGTCTTCCCAAGGGGAACAAGTGCCCGACCAGTTTGGAGGAGGCGAAGAAAATCGTGTGTCCTCTGGATTTACCGCACGTGAAATACCATGTGTGCATGAACAATTGCATCATTTATCGGGACGAGCACGCGGAGTCTACCATATGTCCGGTGTGCGGTGTCACTCGATAGAAGAAGAGGAAGAAAGCTCCTCGAAAAGTGGTTCCGATCACTCCTCGTCTGCAGCGGTATTTCGCGGACCCTAAGGTAGCAAAGCTCCTGTGTTGGCATGCGGATAGGGAGGAGAAGAAGCGACAAGATGACGCAAATGATCCGGAGATAGATAAAAAAGACAAGATGCTGAGTCACCCTAAGGATGCGAGCCAGTGGCAAGCGTTGAACTTCGAATACCCAGAATTTGGGAACGATCCAAGGAACATCATGCTGGGCGCGAGCACCGATGGAGTCAATCCGTTTGGCAGCCAGAGAAGCACACGTAGCACCTGGCCTGTGTTTGTGTGTGTGTACAACCTTCCCCCCTGGTTGTGCATGAAGAGGAAGTACATTCACATGAGTATGCTAATTGAAGGGCCGAAACAACCAGGGAACGACATCAATCTGTATCTGGGGCTGCTGAAAGAGGAGCTTGACACGCTGTGGAAAATGCCAGCCAATACGTGGGACGTCGTAGAGAAAGAATATTTCCCTATGAGAGCCGCACTGCTCACGACGGTGCACGACTATCTCGGTTACGGATATCTTGCGGGGCAGGTAGTCCACGGATTTTCTGGATGCGTAAGGTGCATGGATGACACAACGTATCGCCAGCTAGATAGAGATCCCGGGTCTTCGAAAACCGTGTTCATGGGACATCGAAGGTGGCTTCGCGACGATGACCCGTGGAGGAAACGCAAGGATCTGTTCGATGGTGAAACCGAACCCCGAAAACGCCCATGTACGAGGAGCGGCGAGGAAATAGACAAGTTGTTGAAAAATTGGAAAGACTGCCCACTGCCGGGAAAGAAGCAAAAGGCGCTAGAGCTGGGAAAGAAGCGAAAGGCGCCAGAGCCGCTGCTGAAGGTATGGAAAACGAGGTTTGTTTTCTGGGACTTGCCGTACTGGAAGATCCACCGTGTGCCTCACAGCCTTGATGTCATGCATATCACGAAGAACGTGTGCGAGAGTCTGCTTGGTACCCTGCTCAACATGCCAGAGAGGACCAAAGATGGGCCGAAAGCAAGGGCAGACTTGAAATCAATGGGCATCAGGCAGGAGCTTCACGCTATATATGATGATGATGATGATGATGATGATGATGATGATGATGATGAGGCGAAGCAGGACACAGAAAGTCGTCGCAAAGGCAAAAAGGCCAAGAAGACCGGAAATGACTACCCTCCCGCGTGCTTCACTCTAAGTCAGGAGGAGATCGAGCAGCTTTTCACCTGCCTCTTAGGAGTAAAACTTCCTTACAGTTACGCGGGGAAGATAAGCAGATACCTAGACCCAGCGAAGCAGAAGTTCAGCGGGATGAAGTCTCACGACTGTCACGTGCTGATGACGCAGATACTTCCAGTTGCAATCCGTGGGATCATGGACGCGCTCGTCCGTGAAACGCTATTTGGCCTATGCAACTTCTTCGACGTCATCTCTCGGAAGTCGATTGGCGTGAGGCAACTCAGAAGGCTACAGGAAGAGATCGTGGTGATACTATGCGAGCTTGAGATGTACTTCCCGCCCACATTCTTCGACGTTATGGTGCATCTGCTAGTCCATATAGTGGAGGATATCATCCAACTCGGGCCGACGTTCCTGCACAGCATGATGCCGTTCGAAAGGATGAATGGTGTCATCAAAGGATACGTTCGCAACATGTCACGTCCAGAAGGAAGCATAGCCAGGGGCTTTCTGACCGAAGAGTGCATCTCCTACTGCACGAATTATCTAGGCCTCGAGAACCCCGTTGGTCTGCCCGTCAACAGGCACCTCGGCAGGCTCGCTGGATGGGGTCACCGTGAGGGTCGCCGCGAAATGCATGTCGACTTCGAGGGTCGACTCGCCGACTTTGAAAGAGCAAACCTAGTTGCGCTACAACACATAGACGTGGTCGATCCTTGGGTGGTAGAGCACAAAACCTTTATTAAGAAGACGTACAATGACCGAGGCCAACAGAGGACGGACGGAGACATACTCAAAGAGCACAACTCATGTTTCACGCGTTGGTTCAAGCAGAAGCTTCTGTCGTACCCTTTACATGAGGATTCTTCCGCGGAAGAACAACTCATATTCGCCTTGTCACAGGGCGCCGAGCACAACCTGATGACCTATGAGGTGTACGATATCAACCGCTACACATTCTACACCGAGGCCAAGGACATGAAGAGCGATGCTTATCAGAACTCCGGGGTAACGATGAAATCCTACACCGGTAACGACAAGGACAGATACTACGGAAGGATCGAGGAGATCTGGGAGCTGAGCTACGCTGGAGAGAAGGTCCCGATGTTCCGTGTCAGATGGGCCAAGAACGTCATAAAAGAAGACCGGTATTTCACCACCATGGTTATACCCGAAGCCAAATCCAAGACCGCGGGCGCAAACGTCACCGCGAAAAATGAGCCATGGGTACTGGCTTCCCAAGTGGACCAATGCTTCTTCATTACCGACCCGCCAAAGCCCAGTCGTGTTGTCGTGAGGAGAGGCAAAAGGAAGATCATCGGAATGGATGGAGTAGCCAATGAGCAAGACTTCGACAAGTACGGCGACCCGAGGATCGAACATGACGACGATGATGAAGTAGCAGCATACACCACAAGAAGAAGCAGGACAACCCTACCTAAAGGACGTCCGTTCCACAGAAGAACTCCATTTGTGAAAAAGAAGGGCAAGAAGATTGTGAACATATAGCTAGCTAAGATCGTTTGTATTTAAATCGTAGCCTTCATTTCTCGATTGTATTTCATGGGTACTTTTTGAACTATCATGAATATTTTTAAATTTCATGGAACTCGATCTCGATCCCCCTCCATCTCGATCGCTATCCCACCTTGCCAGATCCGGTCCACCGGCCGCCCGCACCCTCTCGATTCCCCTACTCAACCGCCGCCGCCGACCCCCCGCACCCCTCCCCTACTCAACCGCCGCCGCCGACCCCCCGCACCCCTCCCCTACTCAACCGCCGCCGACGACCCCCTGCACCCCCCGCACCCTCCCCCGCTCCACCGGCATTACTGTTTGATGATATTTTTAAAAAAATTATTACTGTCTTATAAAAAATATTACTGTTATGATTTAAACAAGTTTGAACATATTTAAACACAAATAAATATCAAACAGCTTTTTAAATGCTAAAAAAAAATTTGTGGAGCCTGGGAGTCGAACCCAGGACCTCCTGGTGTGAGAACTGGTTGCTGACCAGTCGAACTAGTAGAGGGGACTTGATGTGGATCAGTTCTGGTGGTACATAACCTGTTGGCTCGAGTTGAAATAAAAAAAATACTAATGGCGCCCCACTGTCAGGTGCGCCATTAGTATGGATGTACTTATGGCGCACCGAGGGGTGGTGCGCCATTAGTATTGTGCCCACGCGCCCTCGCCGCCTCCCTCTCCCCTTCCTCCCCCTCGAGCCCGCGCCGTCCGCCCAAACCTAACCCGACGCCGTCCGCCCGCGCCCGCTCCAACGCCGCCGCCCTGCCTCTCCACCCTCTCCTCGCCCTCGCCCTCTCCCTCCCTCGCCCTCTCCTCGCCTTCCCTCTCCCTCGCCCTCTCCCCGCCTTCCCTCGCCCTCGCCCTCTCCCTCCCTCGCCCTCTCCTCTCCCCCAGAGCCCAGAAAGCCTCGCCGCCGTTGCACCGTCCCGACACCGTCCGTCGCCCCGCCTCCCTCGACGCCACCGTCGCCCCGCCGCCCCAGCGCCGCCCCGACACCACCGTCGCCCCGCCGCCCTCGACCCCGCCCCGACGCCACCGTCGCCCCACCGCCCCAGCGCCGCCCCGACACCACCGTCGCCCCGACACCAGCGCCGCCCCGACACCAGCGCCGCCCCAACACCAGCGCCGCCCCGTCCAGCGACGTCCTGCCTGTTTGGCCAAGTGTAGGTAAATTTTAGTCCTTTTGTACATCCCAAATTGTCATATGACCATCACCATATCCTACTAGCAGAAGATCCCCTTGTGGGTTAAAGCACATGGCAGTCACTGGTGATTGGGTTTTCTCATCTTGGTTCCAAAAGAACTGCATCTGAAATAATAAAAGCAATCTTTACAGACCGAAAAATCAAAGTGACATACAATTCCCAGGACATCAGAACCACTAATCTACAACAACTGTCCTCATTTCAAATCATAACCAGTATTAGGGTTTTATTATGTTCCACATTTGAGTTCATCCAACAAGATTTTTGAATAGCAAATGGCTACAGGCTTATAAGATTAGTAGCTATATGTGCAGCCACTGAATTATTATATGACTGGCAAACATTTGAAATGTGCAGTACACCCCAATCCAGGAGATTACTTTTCAAGTTCATGTATTATCTTGGAAAAATATTTGTTGCTATATAAGATTAGTGCTGCTATATGAGTGTATAAATATTTGTTGCTATATAAATGTGAACAAAATTCGTGCTTGTATATGATATTCTGCCATGAAAAAGAATAGATAGTGTGGGTCTGACCTTGTTTAATTTCTGCAATTCTTGTATATGATATTCTTTGGTGTGTATTGCATTCTCATTGTTGTTTTGATCATAGAACAAGAAGGGAAAGGGCGACTGAAGTACCTACTGCAGCAGACAGAAGTATTTGCCCACTTTGCAGAAGGAAGCCAGGCTAAAGAGAAGAAGCCACGTGGAAGGTGATTCTTGGTTATGTTTTTTAAAGGCAATCCTTGGTTATGTTAGTGCCACTATATAGTACTTTACTATGAACACCCATCTTGGATGACCAATAGAAATTGCAGCCACATGTGCACCGATCTAATTTGAAACATCAATGAAAATTGAAAAAAAATTACTCTCATAGCACTACTTCTATTTGCATTTCCCAAACATATGGTTCTGTCCATCGTCATTTCCTGTCTTCCCTAATAACCATCATTAAGTTATAGGTTTGCTGTGTGCCTGTGCTATTCCCTGTCAGTAATTGATTTCAGAACCTTAATCAGCATGATCCTCTGACCTTAGAAGCAAAATAATCGATCTGACTGCTAGGAATCAGATGTAAGTTTTTTAGCATCCCATCAGACTAGTTAGGCGTCGTACGATTTGTTTCATCTCATATATGTTGAATATAATGCCAGAAAAGGTGCTTGGGTTAGTCTGTTAACTAAAAAAAGTTCAGATTCAGAAACCTGTAATTTCTACTTTTATGCCTCTGTTACTCCAGTCAAAATTTTATGTTTGATGCCCATGGTAGTTGAGCTCTCACCTCACCTCACGCAGCATGCATGATGCCACAATGTCTAGTACGTACTGCCAAGCAACTGGCAAATAATTATAGCTTAGAATAAATAAATCTGATGTAAGATAAGCATGGCATGAGCTTTAATTAAATAGCATAATACACGTTGGTAGTCCATCTCTCTCAAAAAAAATACATGTTGGTAGCAGATGATAGATACCAATCCATTGGATCATCAGACATATTAAAGTCTTTTTTGAGCCCTTATTAGCTACTCACACTATTTGCCCCGCGGTTTCTCTGTCATGGCTACCAAGTGATTGACGGTGGGCTAGAAAAATAAAACCACCAAACTATCAGTAAAAGATGTGAACCAACATCTTTCATTGTTATGCATATCAAACACCAAGGGTTATTTTCACTTAAAGTTTTAGAATGGGTGCATTACAATTCAGTCTGATATCTAATAAGACACTCTGGGCTGATATAATTATGGAACAGAACCAACCATGATAAATAAAAGGTGATGTTGTCTATGCATTACCAAAAATGTATCTTTGTGAACAAATAAATTGGTACCAACAGCAATGCCATCTTACTGTAGAATTAGAATACATGGACATGATCAGCTCAGCTCCCAAACTGCCATTCATCACATCAATTTCCCCTTATGTAACTCCAGTCAAAATTTTATGTTGGTCTACCTAGTAGATGCCCATGGTTTGATTTTATGTTTGTTCCTATCAATACAAATGCTGAGCTATGTTTGATTTACTGTTCTTTGTGATAGTTTTTGCAACTTTACTTCCCATCTTAAGGCAAGCCCCATTTTTACTGTTCTTTGTTAGCAGAGCTGCTTGTTTCTAAGAACTTTGATACTATTTGGATCAAAGTTAAATGAGCACATAGATGACAAAAAAAAGTTTAGATTGTAAAATGTTCATTTTGCTGCTAGTGCCCATTTTGAGTAATTGCTTAGAGGGATGATCCTGTGTGAGCTGGTGGAGTGATTTGTTTTCTACATAAAGCTCTTTAGTCAGGCTGGTTTTCGTGAAATACACATGAAGCTTCACCAGCTCCTGTGGGTGTGGGATCCATGTGACATGTGACATTGCATCCATGTCCACCTGGGATAATGATTTTGCAGGTACCCCGAGAGGCCCTTGAGTTTGCCAGAATGTCGATTAACTTCCGTTTCGGAAAATTCGGGTACTCCATATGTCCTATTTTCAGCAAAGGTCATGCTAAAATTTTTCATGAATTTTAGCATGACTTTGCTAAAAGTAGGACATGTGACTAATGCATGGGCCGGGGTATCGTAGTAGTTAATTAAGTAGGATCAAGTGCCCCGGCGTACTTGTGACTAATGCATGGCTTTTAGGGTGCCTCGGTGTCGATAAAAACCGAAATGATGAAAGCTTAGGCTTTTAGGGTGCCTCGGCGTCGAAAAACCCTCAATGATAAAAGCTTAGATTTTAGGATGCCTCGGTGTTGACATACCCTAAATGATGAGACCATGATCTTGTTCCTTGACAATAACCAACTTTTTGACCAAACTTTGTTTCTATTTAGAGAGAAACATGGCCCACAACGATGAGGCCGGGGGTTCGCGCGGCAAGGCATTCTGGGAGCTGTCCCAGGAGATGGAGGAACAACCTCACTTGTATGAGGCCGCCGCCTTCCCCACCGATCCTGAGACCACTGATGGTGCCGCCGAGGATGACCACACTGATGCCACCACTGATGGTGCCGCCGAGGATGCCACCACTGATGGTGCCGCTGAGTATGGAGATGCGGATCATTCGCGACAAGACCCCGGACATCGTGATAGTCGACCCCTTCTACATGCGTGCCAAGATCTTGGGCAGCGCTGGGGACCAGCAAGTCACGAGTTCTTACCTCGAAGGCATCATTCTGGCAAACCAAGATAAGGATAACTTCCTCGTGCCTTACTTTCCCGAGTAAGTCCTCCCCTCAACCGGCCCGTAACATATGAATTCTTACATTTCGATCGTTTTTCTTTTAACATTCCGTGTTTTCTGCAGTGACACACAATGCACGCTCATCCTCCTAAGCCCCAAATATTCCATGGCCACGTATTTCGACCCGGACCGTCAGTCGAATGTAGACTACACAAATGTCAAGAAGGTTCTTGATGATGTTCTCCCCGGCTACGCCAAATCTGGAGGCACCTTCACCAGGCCTATTCGTAAGTACGGCAAGCACGTGTTCTCCCACAATACGATGTTTTGCTGCGTCAAGCAGCCGCCTGGCGGTCAGAAGGGTGCCTACTACGCCATCCATCACATGCGGGCGATCGTACGGGACCATCATCAACTTCTGCTACCGAGTAAACTCAAAGATTGGGCAAAGAGCGTGTCGGCAATCCAGGACACGGACCTCCGACAAGAATTCTTTCGCATCCAGTCAGAGTTTGCGGAAATCATCCATCAAGATGTCCTTCGTACCTCGGGGCAGTTCTACCTCAACAATCAACCGTCCAACAGTGACATCGACACAATGCTACAAATGCAGGCTGACAACGACCGTTATTTCATGACTCCCACGATAGACGGCGGCTTCATCCACGCTCCGGTCCCTTGAGTCGAGTCGAAAGCAGTGATGCTGTGTCTAGTTCTGAAACATCAATTGGCTCATGTTGTAATTAAACTTTAATGAACTTGTAGTATGTCTCTTTGGTTTCGAGAGTCGTTCAACTTAGATGTAATCGATGCTATTAATGTCTTGCTTTTCTCTTCCGATTGTTTTGTTGCATACTTATATATTGCTTATGTATTGTCTGTGAATTGGTACTAACGTTTCGTTTGGCTAGTGCATAGCGATTCCGACGTATGTCGTGTACAAGGGTAAGGTTCCCGGAGTCTACAATGACTGGGAGGAGTGTCGGAGACAGGTTCACCGATTCAGCGGTAACAGTTACAAAGGGTACACCACTAGGGCCGAGGCCGAATCTAGATACGCCCGCTATCTAGCGGGAGAGGGGAGGGAGCGTTGGAGGAACCGGATGAAGATGAGTTTCATCGTGATGATGCTCATCGTGATGACCGCAGCTCTCTTCTATGTGATGGTAGTTTAGATGATCGATATCGACTTGTAATGTGAAGACAAACTCGCTACTCGCGGTCTCGAGACTTGTAATATAATGTTCTATATTTGTTCGGTCTTTTCAATTCGGAGACTAATATGATGAATTGTATTCGAAGACTAATATGATGAATTGTATTCAAAGACTAATCTTCTATTGTATTCGATGAATCTGTTGTTGATGTGTGCTGTCTATATTTTGTCAAATTATACATTTTGTAACCTGTGCAAAAACAGAAAATAAAAAATAAAAAAAACCTAATATTCATACTAATGGCGCATCACATGACAGTGCACCATTAGTATGACAGTGTATACTAATGGCGCATCACTAGGCAGTGCGCCATTAGTATGCCGCGGTTACTAATGGCGCATCAAGTGGTGGTGCGCCATTAGTATGCCAAAGCACCTGGGTATACATGGCCCCTGGGAGGCATACTAATGGCGCACCCTGGCCTATACTAATGGCGCACCCGCGGTGCGCCATTAGTATACCAGATACTAATGGCGTGCTATTAATGGCGCACCACAGATGCGCCATTAATGGCCATATTAGGTGCGCCATTAGTAGGGGTTTTTCTAGTAGTCTCTCTCTCTCTCTCTCGTGTTCTTGATTCGGCATGATCTTGATGTATTGCGAGCTTTGCTATTATAGTTGGATCTTATGATGTTTCTCCCCCTCTATTCTCTTGTGATGAATTGAGTTTTCCCCTTGAAGTTGTCTTGTCGGATTGAGTCTTTGAGGATTTGAGAACACTTGATGTATGTCTTGCCGTGCTTATCTGTGGTGACAATGGGATATTCACGTGATCTACTTGATGTATGTTTTGGTGATCAACTTGCGGGTTCAGCGACCTTTTGAACTTATGCATAGGGGCTGGCACACGTTTTCGTCTTGACTCCCTGGTAGAAACTTTGGGGCACTCTTTGAAGTACTTTGTGTTGGTTTGAATAGATGTATCTGAGATTATGTGATGCATATCGTATAATCATACCCACGGATACTTGAGGTGACATTGGAGTATCTAGGTGACATTAGGGTTTTGGTTCATTTGTGTCTTAAGGTGTTATTCTAGTACGAACTCTATGATAGATCGAACGGAAAGAATAGCTTCATGTTATTTTACTACGGACTCTTGAATAGATCGATCAGAAAGGATAACTTTGAGGTGGTTTCGTACCCTACAATAATCTCTTCGTTTGTTCTCCACTATTAGTGACTTTGGAGTGACTCTTTGTTGCATGTTGAGGGATAGTTATATGATCCAATTATGTTATCATTGTTGACAGTACTTGCTCTAGTGAAAGTATGAACCCTAGGCCTTGTTTCCTAGCATTACAATACCGTCTGTGCTCACTTTTATCATTAGTTACCTTGCTATTTTTATATTTTCAGATACAAAAACCTATATCTCCCATCCATATTGCACTTGTATCACCATCTCTTCACCGAACTAGTGCACCTATATAATTTACCATTGTATTGGGTGTGTTGGGGACACAAGAGACTCTTTGTTATTTGGTTGCAGGGTTGTTTGAGAGAGACCATCTTCATCCTAAACTTCCCATGGATTGATAAACCTTATGTCATCCACTTGAGGGAAATTTGCTACTGTCCTACAAACCTCTGCACTTGGAGGCCCAACAACGTCTATAAGGAGAAGGTTGCATAGTAGACATCAACACGCCGGTCGCCGGAATTTACGAGTACTGTAGTTTGAATTACACACAATTCCCGCAACAAATCCGTGTGTGAACATAATAGCTGATAGTTTCCAATACAAAACCGTGTCTGATTAATGATCCCCGCCAATCACCTACCAAACCTCGAGCCACGAGATAGAGTGCCAATCGTGTGGGCGCCGGTTGTCTTGCCAGATCTTTACATTTTCTTTTTCGAACACCAGATATTTACGTCGTCTGATGATTTTTTAACTCGCACACAAGTACACAAAATTATGATTTTTCAAACGTTTTGGTTAGGCGTTGCATGTAGATGTAGTTCAAATTTGAATTACGGTCATTAAATGGTTAGAATATCACTTAAATGTCTTTAAAAGGTTAAATGACCCCTGAAAATTTCCAAATTTTCACATGACAGTTGTATTAGTGCACGTTAGTAGGAAAAACTTTGAAGGCAATAAGAGGAAGCTATCTCCCGCCCGTCAGCAAACATGCACTGTTCCCTCTCGAAACAACGAACCTTCTAGTGAGTTGCTCCAGTTTGTGAGGGGTGTGTGTTCAAACTTTCGTCAAACAGGCCAATTTTTTTACCACATCATCTTGGTGGCATGACATTATATCAAGCAAGATTTCATGTTTTTCTGACCATTTTTTAATTTTTTGGAATTAAAATGCCATGGCATGCACTCCATGCATGTGCCCATGCCTTGACACCAATATGTTTGAAAATTCCTTCTAATTTACTACACATGGAATTAACTCGCACACAAGTACACAAAAATTTGATTTTTCAAACCGTTTTGGTTAGGCGTTGCATGTAGATGTAGTTCAAATTTGAATTACTGTCAATAAATGGTTAGAAAATCACTTAAATGACTTTAGAAGGTCAAATGACCCCTGAAATTTATTACCAGATTTTCACATGACAGTTGCACGTTAAATGTGGGAAAAAATTTGAAGGCCGTAAAAGGAAGCTATCTCCCGTTCGTTATCAAATATGCATTGTTCCCTCTCGGAACCACGAACCTTCTAGCGAGTTGCTCCAGTTTGTGAGGGGCGTGTGTCCAAACGTTCGTCAAACATGCCAATTTCTTTACCACATCATCTTGGCGGCATGGCATTACATCAACCAAGGTTTCATGTGTTTCTGATCATTTTTCTATTCTTTGAATTAAAATTCCATGTCACTCCATGCATACGTATGCATGTGTCCATGTCGTGAGACCAATATCTTTGAAAATTCCTTCTAATTTACTGCACATGGAATTAACTCGCACACAAGTACACATATATGATTTTTCAAACCGTTTTGGTTAGGTGTTGCATGTAGATGTAGTTCAAATTTGAATTACGGTCATTAAATGGTTAGAAAATCACTTAAATGTCTTTAAAAGGTCAAATGACCCATAGAATTTTCCAAAATTTCACATTACCGTTGTAGTAGTGCACGTTAGACGTAGAAAAAATTTGAAGGCCGTAAGAGGAAGATATCTTCCGTTCGTCATCAAACATGGATTGTTTCCTCTCGAAACCACAAACCTTCTAGTGAGTTGCTCCGATTTGTGAGGGGTGTGTCAAACATGCCAATTTCTTTACCACATCATCTTGGTGGCATGACATTAAATCAAGCAAGGTTTCATGTTTTTCTGATCATTTTTTTAATTTTTTGGAATTAAAATGCCAGGGCATGCACTCCATGCATGTGCCCATGCCTTGACACCAATATGTTTGATAATTCCTTCTAATTTACTACACATGGAATTAACTCGCACACAAGTACACAAAAATATGATTTTTCAAACCATTTTGGTTAGACATTGCATGTAGATGTAGTTCAAATTTGAATTACGGTCATTAAATGGTTAGAAAATCACTTAAATGTCTTTAAAAGGTCAAATGCCTCCTGAAATTTACCAAATTTTCACATGACAGTTGTATTAGTGCATGTTAAACATAGGAAAAAAATTGAAGGCCGTAAGAGGAAGCTATCTCACGTTTGTCATCAAACATGCATTGTTCCCTCTCGGAACCACGAACCTTCTAGCGAGTTGCTCCGGTTTGTGAGGGGTGTGTGTCGAAACATTTGTCAAACATGCCAATTTCTTTACCACATCATCTTCGCAGCATGACATTACATCAACCAAGGTTTCATGTGTTTCTAATCATTTTTCTATTTTTTTGAATTAAAATGCCATGTCACTCCATGCATACGTATGCATGTGTCCATGTCGTGAGACCAATATGTCTGAAAATTCCTTCTAATTTACTGCAGATGGAATTAACTCGCACACAAGTACACAGATATGATTTTTCAAACCGTTTTGGTTTGGCGTTGCATGTAGATGTAGTTCAAATTTGAATTACGGTCATAAATGGTTAGAAAATCACTTAAATGTCTTTAAAAGGTCAAATGACCCCTAGTATTTTCCAAAATTTCACATTACAGTTGTAGTAGTGCATGTTAGACGTGGAAGAAATTTGAAGGCCGTAAGAGGAAGCTATCTCCCGTTCGTCATCAAACATGCATTATTCACTCTCGGAACCGCGAACCTTCTAGCGAGTTGCTCTGATTTGTGAGGGGTGTGTGTCCAAACTTTCGTCAATCATGTCAATTTCTTTACCACATCATCTTGGTGGCATGACATTTCATCAACCAAGGTTTCATGTGTTTCTGATTTTTTTGGAATTAAAATGCCATGCCACTCCATGCATGTGTGTCCATGTCGTGATACAAATACGTTTGAATATTCCTTCTTATTTACTGCACATGGAATTAACTCGCACACAATTACACAAATATGATTTTTCAAACCATTTTGGTTAGGCGTTGCATTTAGATGTAGTTCAAATTTGAATTACGGTCATTAAATGGCTAGAAAATCACTTAAATGTCTTTAAAAGGTCAAATGACCCCTAGAATTTTCAAAAAATTCACATTACAGTTGTACTAGTGCACGTTAGACGTAGAAAAAAATTGAAGGCCGTAAGAGGAAGCTATCTCCCATTCGTCATCAAACATGCATTATTCCCTCTCGGAACCACAAGCCTTCTAGTGAGTTGCTCCGTTTTGTGAGGGGTGTGTGTCCAAACTTTGGTCAAACATGCCAATTTTTTTACCACATCATCTTGGTGGCATGACATTACATCAACCAAGGTTTCATATGTTTCTGATTTTTTTGGAATTAAAATGCCATGTCACTCCATGCTTAATTGTGTCACAGCCGTTAGACCAATATGTTTGAAAATTCTTTCCAATTTACTGCACATGGAATTAAATCACACACAAGTACACGAAGTATGAGTTTTCAAACCGTTATGGTTAGCTGTTGCATGTACATGTAGTTCAAATTTCAATTACGGTCATTGAATGGCTAGAAAATCACTTAAATGTCTTAGAAGGTCAAATGACCCCTGAAATTTTCCAAAATTTGACATGACAGTTGTATTAGTACTACAAAATTTCTCGTTCATTTAAAACACCATCCGTTGGCACTTTATTCCAAATTTGTCTTTCACAACTAATAAAAAAATATCCACAACATCACACACAGTTGTTTTCTAGGAACCGTTTGCGATGAAAATATCTGGGTCTATTTAAGTCTCCCTCCTTCAGCTTCGCTGGCTCGTCTGCTCTAGTGCTGGCAACCCCCGAATCCACGAGTCCTGATCCCCATTCCCGCACCCCCTTCTTGCAAAGATGACGCTGTGGAAACGCTTCGTGAAGGCCCGTACGATGGCCGTGTCTCCCCCCCCCTCAAACGCCGCCGCCTGTGTCGAGAGCGTGGCCACCTACGCCGAGACTGCCGCCACATCCGCATTGAGCAAGGCCGCTTCCGCCGAGAGGGCGTCTGCTGCAGCTGCTGCTGCGATGGCGGCTGCAAACGCCGAGAGCGCTCGAGCTGCCGTCCGTGCCGCTGATGTCGCCCTGGCCCGCATCGAGGCCATCCATGCCAAGATCGAGGATGCACACGCCAAGATATTCCAGGCCACCCCGGACTCCAGCATGCAACCCATGTCTGAAAAGGTGGCGGTGGCCATGGAGCACCTGCTTCCTCATGAGGTCGCCGAGCGGGAGCTGGAGATGCAGGAGGCGGCGGCGATCGAGGAGCGCTGGGAGGAGGAGTTGTGCGTGGCCGAGGTCGAGGTCGAGAAGAGTTTGTCCGTCGAGGAATCGGCAGTGGAGTACCAACGCGAGCTCTAGCGCAGCCACTACTACGAGTACTACAACCTTGAGGGCGGCGCCGAGGACGAGGACGCGGTCGACTTCAACAGGGGGGACGCGGAGTCCACCAACGGAGGCATGTTTCCAGGACAAGTCATTGACGTCTCATCTCACATCGGCGATGCATGGGCCGGCGCGGCTACGGATTTTTAATTATGCATACTTAGGCTTTGGTTTTAATGCTGGTCTTTTGTCAGAGCAATGTTTAGGTCAACTGGCTCTGTGTAATTACTAAAATTGCTCAATTCAGTAAGTGTGGCATGTCTGATGTACGCTCTTTTGTGTGCCCAAATTAGCAAGCGATGTTAAATTATGCAATGACGTACCCGGGGAAATTTCCACCAAAACTTGAATTATCAAACTCATCCCATGCGCGTAAAGTAGAAGAATCATTTGCGATGCACACAATCGTTCAAAGTGAATGGTCCGGCGGCACCACGCGCGTTCAAAGTGAATGTTTCCATTCGTTAAGACTAAAATTTGAATTATCAAACTCATCCCATGCGCGGAAAGCAGAAGAATCATTTGCGATGCACACAATCGTTCAAAGTGAATGGTCCGGCGGCACCGCGCGCAAAGTTTCCCTCCACATTTCCAAAATTTTGGCCTACCGCCAAAATATCTACCCCCGCCCCACTTCCCCCCTTCCCCACCCCCTTTTCTCCCCGACCACAAGTCACATTTCCCCTGTTTCCTCATTCCTTCCTTGCTTGCTAAGCTATAGCCGCTTCCTCGCTCTCATCGTCTCCACTACAAAAAAAATACACTTTCGTGATGATACGTGTTTGTCACAGTAGGTCGTGTTTTTTGTCATGCATGTACATCCATGACAAATTTATGACAGAATCAAGATAGTCATACCTGTGCTGACGTAGAAGTGTTCCATGACATTACCAAAATTATCATCACGGAAGTGTCCACTTCTATGACGATAAATCGCGCGTCACAGAAGTGCTTTCGTAAGGGTGACCGACACGTGGCATCCACCGTAACGGAACGCCGTTAAGCTATCGGGTCGGGTTTTGGATCCGATAACCCGGTAACAGCCCCGAACAATGGGAAATTTCCACGTGTAAAATTCTTATTGCCCGGACGAAACACGTGTCAGCTCGTCAGTGGGTCAGATAGGCGCCTATGATATGTCGACACGTGACACGACCCACCATTGGCCCATTCAGCTTACAAAGCCGGCCCGTTTTACTTGGTCAAAAGTTAACGGGCTGGCCCATGAAAATCCTGTTAACGGTCTCTTCGCAAATAGCCCATTTTACGGCCCGTTAGGCACTAAAGGAAATTGGCCCAACAACATCATGTGGCCTGTCGAATATAACACCAGCCCATTTCACTTTCGGCCCATGTATGGCCCACGACATCTTTCAGCCCATATGAGGCCTTCATATCTTTCGGCCCTTTACAGGCCCACGGTGACTCTAGCCCATAATGAACAATAATTTTCTTTGTACCCGTTAACGGCCTGTGATTTACATGGGCCATTTCCAGCCCGTGTTAGCTTTCGGCCTATTGACGGCCCATACATTCTTGGGCTCCTTTTCGGCCCTCGATTACTTCCGGCCCTTTACTGGCCTGTTCCCCTAATGGGCCAAATTCGGCCCATGGCAAGAGTCGGCCCATTACTGGCATGTTCCCCGAATGGGCCAAATTCGGCCCATGGCAAGAGTCGGCCCGTTACTGGCCTGTTACCCTAATGGGCCAAATTCGGCCCGTGGCAAGAGTCGGCCCGTTTCTGGCCAGCCCGTCCTATATTCTGGCCCATTAGCGACCTGTTATGCCTGTGACAGAATTAAGCTTTTGCAGTCCTATGGCCTATTAACGGCCCGTTACCGTGCTGGGCCGATACCAATTACGCCCAATTACGGCCCATGTAGACCCATTTATCCGATGACCCTAGGCCCATTTATCGACGGCCCGAGGCCCACCGATTACAGGCCCATTTATCGACGGCCCGTAGGAGACCCATTGATCCTACGGCCTGTATATGGCCCATGGGTAGTTGCGGCCACTAGCAAACCAGGGAAAAAGAAGACTAGGAAATAAATAAGGCCCAAACTAACGCTAGGCTATTAAGGCGATTGCACAGATTACATCCACTCGGCATCAAAGGTCGCCACCAGTGCAAATATAGGGAACACCCTACACTATACAAAAATGGCTTGCTATTTTCTTCAGCCGGTGGCTGCACGTTAAGAATAAATTTTGTATTGCACCAAAACAAATTACAACTATATAACAAAAGGAAGGTTGGCATAAAACTTAACAGTCTAGCAGATAAATGCACCACCAGAAGTTCAGAAGCTCGGTTCATTTAACCTGACTGTTATGTTTTCATGTTGTATTATCCGATGGAACACCATAACCCTCGCCTTCATTTCCCCTAGGCTCCTGAACAACATAGCAAATGTCTGATAGTCTGGTTTCAAAACCATGCATATCTTGACGACATTGAGCAATGTTTCTCCTTGTTTCACAAAGGGCCTCTGTTTGGGAATGGAATTGTGTCTAGAGCACAGATACAACATTGCTTTGAGCTTGCATATCTTGATCATGAGGCAGTTTGGACGATATTGCCTTAACATCCAACCCAGTATTACGCAGGAACGTGCTTTTGGCACTGTTAGTGGACATGTACTGACCCACTGCAGCAAGAGCTGACATTGCGGTTATAGTTGCCTCGCCACCTTCAGAAGGTGGCAGTTCCACCATTTTTTCCATAGCTCGCTAAAAAGTTGAGGTTTTACATTAGTAGTACCAGAACAGAAGATATTAAGGAGGCAGCAAAACCAAACAAAATAGCTTTGGTCTATATAACTTATTCTGGTGAACCCAAGTAAAATATTAGTTGTATTTTATTGCAAAGTACATAATAAAACCAGGTTCCAAACATATGACCATGTACCATCGCTAATGTATTGTCTATTTCTTCACATTGTATTGAGGGCTAAGGATAAAGAGACAAAGTTTATAATACGGTAAGCATAGTATGACATCATTCATATCACAAAACAACTGAGAACAAACAAACAGGCAATTGTAATGTTGTGTGGGCAAGTCCAGCACGGAACTAGATTATGGGTCAAGATCAAAGGAACATCACTCCTCCCTTTTAAACCTTGTAAGGTGCAATGATACGCTAAGACAATTGTGTATAAAATTGAAAAGAGTAATAAACATTGGTTGCAAACCATGCAGTTCAAGGCACAAGTCAGAGTAAGTAGTAGTTAAAAGGCATGAGGATTAAGGACTTACAATAGCGGCTTTGACTAGTGTAGTCATGCCCTTCTTCTTGCTGGTGTGACAGTCCTTGAAGATTTCCACATCATTTGGTTCAGGTACTTTTTGGTCCTTGCGGGCTTTCCTCTGCATTTCGAACAAGTCAATATAGATCTGATAATATGGTACAGCAAACAGAGTGAAGCAGCAGCTAATTACAAGAGCCTCGCAGTGTGCAATATAGCTACGAGATCCTGTCATCTGTTGGAATTTCACTTTTGTACGGTTGGCCTTGTTCTTTGAACAGTTCACCTACAAGAAGATAGATTTGTGTGGCACATGCGTCAATAGGACTTCAACATGTGATCTGATCACATATATATAATGTACCTGATACTTCGGATCAGACCAGTGTTTAACAAGGCCCCTCCAGTCTTCATCCGATATATTTTCCACTCGAGATGTTTGGGAAAGTTCACTGTTAGCCTTGCCTTCAAAGTGAGTTTTCCTCAAGTTATACCGATACTATCGCAGAGCAGACCTGAAAACATGGGTGCAAGCTTGTCTGGTTGCATCATCTTGGCTATCCAACTTGAACCTCATCTGTTGAAAATTATGGGAGTCTCATTATCAGCAACCCAGAAAGTATGGGACAGAGCAAGACGATATTACTAGTTTCCATACATAACTATACTTACAGATAAATGGTCGAGGAAGGTGTTGAACTGGGTTTCGTCTTTGTCATTACTGTACTAAATCCATGTTGGGAGGATACGTACATGACACCTAACGGTAACCACTGCCTCTGATACTAACTTGGCTGACTCTGTAGCATCACGTGGCCTTTTTAAACCACCCTCAAAATGGATCTCCATTCTTCCTCCTCTAGATTTAGTTAACCTATCGAGCATTATCCCTGATGTTTGTTTCCTCTTGCGCCTAGGTGCTAGTCCAACAACAAACATAGGAAGTGTTAGTGTACATCAAACTGTGAGACTACATATAAAGAAGCATGCAACTGTAACTTGACTCCAACAACTACCTTCTTGCTGTTGAAGCTCACAAGGTTCATCTGATATTGCCAACTCGTCTTGTGTCAAGAGTGCTTGGGAAGTAGTGTCAGGTGGCAAGGGAGCTTGGGAATGTGCTGCTAGCTCAGTTGACGCACGAGTATGTCGTGCAGCTGGTAGTACTATGGTAGGTGTTGCAAGAACTAGGGCTGTCTCTGCTTGTTTGGTGGCAGCTATTTGTTTCTGTTTGGCTTTTTTTGCAGTTCGTGTAGCATGGGATGTCGTGTTTATAGAATTTTCTACTGGGCTTTCACCTTCTATTGCACCATCAGTACCAGCAGAATCTACAGGATTCATCCGGTTCTCATTCCCTGCCATTCTCTGTTTCTTCCTCTTTCTCTGTGCCATGTTAAGTCAAGCCAACAAGAAAAACGAATAAAATTTAGTTCTTCAGAACAAATTGATGCGTGATGCAGACGAATAAAACTTTGATGTTAGACAACCACATGATAGGAGGATGTAATATGTATGAAAAATAGGACGGAAGAGATAACCAGAACTATGATGTGTAAACTAAGAAGAAGACATTTCACCAAATTAGAAGCAATGCAATGGAAGGTAGACACCATATGAAAGATGCTACAAATATCGCTCTGCCAAGTTAACAGTGTCTCAGCATAAATGGTGTTTAAACAAATGTGAAGCAGTACAAGAAATAAATCATATGCAAGATGCAAACAACATCACACTACCATGTTAGAGGTCTCTCATCATTAGTGCCATTGCATATTCACAGCATTGCATATTCACAGCTTATGATGTGTAAACTAAGGAGAAGGCATTTCAACAAATTAGAAGCAATGAAAGCTAGACACCATCTGAAAGATGCAAATAATATCACTCTACCAAGTTAAAACTGTCTCGTCATAAGTGCCATTTCAACAAATTAGTTGTACAAGCTAGAAAAGAATGTGAGATGTAACCTATATCACACTTCAAAGTCAAACATGTCTTATGATAAGTGATTGTTGCAGGTTACACAACAGTAGTAATTTGATGTAAGAACATGGTGTGATAGACAGATATTGTATGTTCTAGAAATAGGAACACGTGTCTTATTCATGTATAATGTGTAAAGTAAGCGGATGGAATTCAACAAAATTAGAAGCAATACAAGCTAGACATCACACATAACATGCAACCACATATAACAGTGCCAAGTTAGAGGGAGCACCAGTGATGCCGCACTAGGGGAGACGTGCTCATCATAAACACAGCTTTGTTGAGTGTCTATGCATGTGTTGTCTTGGAAATCATCTTGGGGTGTGGAGGAGTAGAAACTGTAGAGGCCCTCCATTTGGAAGGAGCACCTTTATCCGCTGCCTTGCTAACTTCCTTCCGCTTTAGTGATTTTGAATTGTCAAGTAAAACCGACAAGGAAAAGCAATAAAATTCTCTCTTTAGAACTCATTCATGCATGATACTGACAATCACTAGTTTGATGTAAGGCAAACACATGATACCAGGATGGAATATGTACGAAAAACAGGACGGCATGGCATGTTCACAACTGTTTGTGTAAACAAAGGAGAAACCATTCTAGCAAATAAGAAGCAATGCAAGCTAGACACCACATGAAAGATGCAACCAATATGACTGCCAAGTTAAAAGCGTCCCATCATAAATGGAATTTCAACAAATTAGAAGCAGCGCATGCTATAAATCATATGAAAGATGCAACTAATATCGCACTGCATATACTAAAGGTGTCTCGTCATATTCATTGATGCAGGATACAAAAAAACAATAGTTTTATATAAGGACATGCTTAATAGACATATGTACTATGTACTAAATACAGGAAGGCATGTCACATTAACAGGTATAATGTCACATTTACAGGAGTATAAGCTAAGCAGACTAGCACATGAAGCTTAACCAGATTGGAAGAATTACAATCTAGACACCATATGCAACATGCAACCACATATCACGCTGCCAAGTTAGAGAAAGCACCTGCAATGCTAGTGTAGGCGAAATGCTGTAATCAACTACAGAGCTACGTTCACTATCTTCATCTAGCATTTCTGTTTCTTGAGAATCATGTCGGGAGGCTAACACTGCATTCTTTAAATGAGGAGTAGTCCCCTTGCCTGCCTGCCTCGTCATAAGTGATTGATGAGGGCTCCACAAGAACATTAGTTTGATGTAAGAACATGGTTAATACACAGATGTACTAGTATGTACCAAAAACAGAAAGGCATGTCATATTCAAAGGTATAATGTGTAAGCTAAGCAGATGCAATTTAACCAAATTGGAAGCAATACAAGCTAGACATCCGGCTGGAGTGGTGAACATGATCATCTAGGACCTGAGAGACTGGTGGGAGGCGGGCTGCTTCGCCACCATCGCGGCTTTTTAGTTGGCTTCCAGGTGATGCCTGTGTTTGCTGGGCTTGTCACTGGCTCGGCCAGTGCCCTGACTAGCTATTTGTCTTCTGGTGCTCACGGGATGGTGGTTCATGTAAAAAATATCTTTCCTTATCTTAATAAAGACCGACTTCGGCCTCTCGAATACAAGCTAGACACCAACATGCAACCACATATGACACCGCGAAGTTAAAGCAAGCACCTAGGATGGTGGTTCATTGCGAGCGAGGTCATCAACTATAGAGCTACGTTTACCGTCTCCATCTGCTGACACTGCACCCTTTATAGTGTTGTAATGTGTCTTGCCTACCCGTATACCAAGCTGGAGCGACTTCTCTCTTTTCTTTGCTGTTTCTCTTTCGGTAGGAGAGTCTGAAATACCCTTGCATAAAAACACAATAGTGAGAGTATGGGTGAAGTGTGTGCAGAACTAGTGCATTGTAAAAGTAGTAGATAGCAGGTGGCTTAAAAAAAATGGCAGGAGACATATGATAGCTCTACAACATTGCATGGCAAACAAAATTAGATTCTACTCAGTATGATTTTGTAATATATGAGCACAGGAAATGCAGGTACTCCTCCAGCACACCACCACATGTGGTCAAATCTAAGATAACAGTCGACTGAAAATAAATAGGTCAGTCGATTTTTTAATGAACCGTCCGATCTATAAGGAACGGGCAGATGGCCTTCGTCTACCTCCCGCCAGTCACTATTGACGATCTTTCATGAACCGCCAGCGACCACCGGCCCAGACCAGTGCCTCCGCCGCCCCGCCCTCCCATCGACCTCACACCACTGCCGTGCTTGGCAGCGCCCCCAAGCCATCCCTTTAATCCCGGCTGACCTCCAGATCGGGCGCTAGTAGCTCTAGGCCGAAGACGCCCCTACGATAAACACCAAGGCGCTGCTTCCCTGGCGTAATAGTCGTACTAGCGCCTATTACGCCGGGGAATGCTTCCGTTAATTAGGAATCAACTGGTCAGAAATTGAAATTCCGGGGGGCGACGGACCTCTAGCTAAGGTGAAAATAGTATATGAGGAGAAACCTTGTGCATCGCGAGTTACTAGGAACATCTAGTATCAAGAAGAAGCGGTCAACTAGTGTCTTCTATGGGATGAATACCGTGCAAGCAGAGACGTAAGAGTTGCACGAATAAGGGAAGAGGAGTACCTTCTTCGGTTGCCGGTGTGGTCACCTCCACATGTCGCGCCGATCTTCTTGTTTTTACCGGGGAAACCGATGTTCTGGAGGGTGCAGGCTTGGACGAACCCATGGCCAAATTGTTGACTGTGTTGCCATGGCTGTATGTCGGCGGAGGGGAAGCGGATCCGAGGCGGCGAAGGACGGCGTAGCAGGAACAACTCTGGTGCGGTGGAGGGTGGCGAAGTTGGAGCGGCAGCAGTGAGGCGCAGGACTGCGTGGTTGAACTGGCTCAGGTACGGACGACTCGGCCTCGGCTTCAACTACTAGTCGTGGAGGGCATTGTGGTTGAGGTTGCGGTGGACGACGACGTCGGGGTATCGGCTCCGGCGTGATGGAGGAGGCGGCGGTTGATGGGTGGGATGGGGTGGCGGACGGAGGACGCTGGGGTTTCGCGGCTGGTGGAGAGGTAGTTTTGGCGCCCACGGAGTACGAATGGGGAATCAGATGGTTGGGGGGACCATGTTTCGGTCTGGGACGCGCTTGTTTTTGGCTTTTTTGAACAGAAGATGGGACGCGCTTGTTTGAAATTTGGGGAAAGTACAAACTTTGCCCCCCTCTTAAATTTCGAACCTACTGCGGGTCGGGGGTAGGATGGTAATCCCAGGTGTCCCAAATAGTGGGCAGGAGCGATTTCGGCCGCGCGCATGTGTGCTTAGGCGGTCGTTGTGTATGAATGTTTTTTGGAGGTGGTTGCGTGGCGTGTAGATGAAGCTACAAACCTACCCCGGTTTAGACCTTTGGACGTCGGGCCGGTAGGTTTCACAGGTCGGACTTATTAGAAAAGTAATTTCCTTGTACTACCAACATTGGTCTCACGCGGTTTCGGGCGAGTAGAGGCTCTTTTGGCGCTTCGTTCGAAATTTTGAAACACAAGCATTCACGTTTAGAGTACTCTTGAACTATGAGGATTGACCTAAATAAACAACGTTATATTTGACCTTGTATGTTTGAAAACCTCATTAAATTATCCGCTTCCTTTTGAATTTTGACACTTGAAAATCCTATAACTACGATTATTTTGGAATGGAGGAGCTAAATTTGAATCTATTTTGTACACGACTACATATGCTATTATGTACAAAATCAGAGCAAAGATTGGTACCCCCATAGTGTTGGTATGGTTTACAAATGCCATGATATCAAATTCAAATAATTGAATGGACTTCATGTTGAATTAGATTTTTTAAACACCTTAGGTTGAATTCAAATGTATACTAGTTCATAGGTAGCTATTTATAAATGTCCATTGTGTAACTTTCGTATGTATAATGTGCTTTACACACACAACATGAACTATACTCACGTTTATATTCGATTGCTAAAGCGATGCATTGTATGGAGTTCAAAATACTAACTATGTGGATCAATTGTGTTGAATAATAATATAGACATGCTCAAATTCGATAGAATCTAGATGTCTGATGGATCAATGACTGCTCCTTACGCGAACTCCAAATATCATGATCCCATCCTAATATTTGGATACAATTTATATCTTTAATCAATGTGTAGAGCAGTCTTTTATGTGTAGTTTCACTCTCCATCGGTGGTCTCTCACACATGCTCACACACTCTCTCCCGAGGTGTATTTCTCGCACACATTCTCTAGATATAACCCTCCCTCCCTCTCATAACCATTTACAACTGTTTTCACTAACCTTTATCACAAGCACTTTTCCTCTCGCAAACATACAGACGCACAATCCTCATCGACCCTTTCTATATACATGGACCTGTCTACGTGTCTCATGTACGCACATTATCTTTACGCCTGTCTCTCACGCATTATCTCACACCTCTCTTCCTAATCGACGAGTATGATTCTAGCAGAGCATTCTGTAGGATGCCCCTTAAAGTTAGGTTGGATGAATAGTAATATCAGAGATAGAGGGGTTACCTTAGTCCGAGAACCTAGGGTTACAAATCCTAGCCGGCTTTGTCAGTGGACACAGAGTCCTTCACAATTCTGCTATCTTTGTCTTGTACGACTAGTCATCCATGGGTCTTCCTAAATGTGTCATGGGCCGACCAATCTGGCGCAGGACGGAACCGAACAAAGGGCCTTACCTCGACCCACCGGACCTCACGCAGTGACACACCCTCTGCCCCCACGTCTCATTATCTTCTCACACCCACACATACCAACACAAACACCACCCACACAGAAAAATTCTCCTGGTGCCTCTATTCCCTCCCCCTTGCATATACACACTCAAGGGAATGGAATCTCTTGTCGTGACGTCATATTCATATCTCTCTCTCTAGACCACCCTCATTTCTCGTGCTATCTCCCCCCCCCCCGTCAGCCCCTCTATCCATGCCTCTCTCGAATATGTAATACACACACATACCTCTCTAGGCCCCGCCAAATGCATCAACTACACATTCACACATGTTACATCACGTACCTCATTGATCTAAAAAGCCCTCTCTTCACGTTTATTTCGCATACAACATTCCTTTTGAATAAAGTGTGGCCAAAAAATTATTTTAGAGTTTCTACATATATACAACATTACAAAGTTATATGGAGGAGTACGAACGCTAATTTGCATTGCATTGTGCCCACAATGATATTTATTCCGCACTGTGAATTTGTATATTTTTATACAATATACAAAGTTAGTCATAATAAAGAGAAACGAAGAGCATCTCTCTCTCCATCGCATACCCCCCCTGTACGCCCCTTTCACGTATGCACACAAAACTATCTCCATGTCCTCTAAAAGTAAGCCCCCAGAAAATTCACGCGTGTTTCATCTTTCTCTCGCGATATATGCAATGGCGATCATTGTATTTGAAGTGAAAGCACGATACATACATTGGACTTCATAATCCACTCATTACGGTCACCGTTTACGTTTTGTGGTTATTATACAGTCACGGGCTCACTGTACAACTTTGTATTTGCTCATGACATGACTAGTTGACCAGTTGAATGCTCCACGTGGCACCTGACCTAGTGGTGCATCACATTATCTCACTAACATCATGCCCACCTGTCGACTTGTATCTACTCTACATCTACACTATTATAAAATACATAAAATACACTTTTATAAAAACAGAGTTGGTGATGATGGTGTGCCTGCCATCCTGCAATATAGGCTATCCGATTTATATCTGACGGATAGGAAAGAAACTATGGCAGTTTTGCAAAAAGGTACCCACACACCTCTCCACATTTGCAAATAAGGCCTTCCCTCGTTCATCCTTTTCTCTCACAAGATAAACAAGTCATACAAATGCATCTTGATGTTACGTGCAACGCACGGGCATCTTGCTAGTAATAATGAAAACAAACGACAAAAAAAATATTTTGATGGTGGTGCGAAGTCATGACCGCGGGCACAGCGGACAAGGTGGCCTTGTATTGGTATGCTGAGCCGTCTGTTTTAACACACAGGAGCTGGTGTGGTGATTATATACACACACACACATGCACACGAACTCCATCCATGCAACACTCACACAAACACATGCACCCACGCACGCATGCAACACTCACACGTACACATGCAGCCACGCACGCACGTAACACTCACACGCACACACGCACGCATGCATGCACACACCAGTACACCACACGACCAACACACACTCTCACGCTCAAGTGCTCAACCTACACGTGCATGCGCACACATCAGGCCCTGACAGACACATACACAACCAGGTGATTCCCGCGCACGGGTTGGAGCCTTGTCGCGCCTGTGTAAATTTGTGTTTATCTGACCTTTTCCTTATGCGAACTGACAGGTGGGACCCACGATGAACATGGTCAATTTAACTAGTCAATATGGCGCCACGCCGACTATTTGGCCGGTCAACAGAGTGCAATCCGATGCTGAACAGTGAGCAAGTGACCGGATAATCACCGCAAAACGTATATAGTGACCGTAATCAACTTATTCTTAAGTTCGGTGACCATACGACGCTTTTCTCTCTGTAGGCCCTCCAAAACTACATCTCTACACGTTCTTGCATGTTACATCTAACAAGTATGCAATACAGCACTACTACTACACTCTAACACAATAAATCATATGTGTTTTTAGTTTTACTAGATATCATATTGTTACTTATAATTATTCAGTTTGCATACATTAAAATTGCCTTTGAAATGTATGGCCAGTATCATCTACCGCGCGGGAAAAATCCCGCCCTTTCCTGTTTAATCGGGTTTGTATTGATGGATCATGCGAAATAGCAAAACTATAGTACTATACAGTACAAGTGACAGTTCACTGGGCCTTCGTGTCGTCTACTCCTCCATTGTAAGAGTGGAGCGCTCGCTCTCATAAATCTTCTAGTCCCTTTTGCCGACATGTGTGACATCAAGCTACCGGGTCCACGTGCCATACTGGAATACAGTGCAGAGCAGCCGGGGTGAAGCACCCCAGTCATGGCGCCGGCGTAGTAATGAGCAATGAGGCGTCAAATCACAAAGCTGCACCTTTCCCGCAGTTAAGTTTGAGGGACGAAGTAATAATGCTAAAAAAAGAAGTTGGAGGGACGAAGCAACCATCATTTCACTCGTTGCTGAATCCGCTTCTCCCTCATCTTCTTCAACTTAACCACGTGTTGCTTCTGCCGTTGTTCTGCCTCATGTGGGACGCGGATCATCTTGGTCGCTTCTCCCTCATCTTCTTCAACTTAACCACGTGTTGCTTCTGCTGTTGTTCTGCCTCATGTGGGACGTGGATCAGCTTGGTCCCTTCTCCCTCATCTTCTTCAACTTAACCACGTGTTGCTTCTGCCATTGTTCTGCCTCATGTGGGACGCGGATCAGCTTGGTAAAGCACTGACACGTGGGACCGCATGTTAGCAAACCACCAGGACAATGTCCTCCGAAAATAAGAAACCTCCCCCGCCATCCGCGCAGCAAAATCACCTCCTTTTTAGTAATCTTTGATTCTATAATTTTTTAGATCAATATAATTGAGATTTGTATAGATAACACACAGGAGCAAAACCAAGTGGTACGGTTAAGGGCATCCACAATGTGTAGCCAAATGTGAAATAGCTTTTGGCATCGTGGGAACCATTGTGGACGGCGTTGCCAAAGCCAAAAAGATGGAACCAAAGCTCCCTGATTGATTGATTGAAGGAATCAAAATGCAACGTCTCTCCTCTTTCTCCCATGCTTGGACGCATGTAGGAGTAGTACAGTATAGAGCATAGAGTCTACTCCCCTGTCCCTTCTATCACAAATCACAAAGAAGTGAGGCGTCAAATCACAAAGCACGGACAAAGCAACTATCATTTCACTCTTCGCTGACTCCGCTTCTCCATCGTCTTCTTCGAGAAACCATCTCACCGCACTAGTACTCCTAGTAGTAGTAGTACTAGAAAGGACTTCCTGGATGCAAATAAGGCGGTTCTCTCGGTTTGCAGGCGGCACTTGCGAACGACTTACCGTGGTCTCCCTCAATGGTGTTCTCCGTCGAACGCACTTCGCCAAACCACAAAAAAAAAGTCGTCGACGTCACCGCAATGGGCAAGGAATTCAAATATAGTTACTACCTCCATTTTTTTGTACACAAGGCCAGTATATCAAAATTACAATTTGCAAAGGGCCACTAACACTAATCGAGGCAAAATTGATGTGCTTAGCAACCAAGGACATTAATATCCCCTGCATGCATGCGAACATGAGAAGGTTCGTTTGCATGGCGCTGCATTAATCAAGCGATGAGGAGTGAGATGGTTAGCTCTTTGGTCTTTTGAGAAAAAAATACGCATTAATTGACACGTGAAACGAGGATTTGTATCGAAGGAAAACCCTGCCTTTCTTTTTTAACACTAGTACTCCTAGTACGTACTACCTCCGTCCTGGTTTATAGGTCCCTTTTATAGTTTGTGCCAAATTTTGACTAAAGATTTAACTAACAAAATGTTAATGCATGTCAAGAAAAATTATCTCATTGGATTCGTATTTGAACATAGTTTTGAAAAATATAATGTTTGGTGACATGCGTGAACATTTTCTTAGTTTAATCTATGGTCAAAATTTGGCACGAAATACAATGGGGACCAATAAACCTGGACAGAGGTAGTACGTACTTATCTTGTTTGGGTCTAGGCCTTGCATTGCCAAACTTCGCCACACATTTTTGCCAAGCTTGCCTAAAGTTTTCAAAATGAGAAGGAGGTACACTTGCGCATGGCTGTCGCGGTCGCACCGCACCCTCACACGGTCGCTCCTGCACACCGCGGTCGCACCGCACCCTCACACTTCGCTCCTGCACGCCGCAAACCCAACCAAGGGAACACACCCTCACTGACACGTGTTGTCGCATGTGAACAAACCAAACCCAGCCATCCTATCGCTGACACATAATTTTGGTTCATAGAGTATGTTTATCCAACCGGAGTATCCGTACGGCCCGTGTGGTGGTCTGTTGGGGAAGAAGAAGAGGTGAGGAAGAAGGAAAGAAGGGTTAGGAGACGTAGGATATTCATCCAACCGCCTGAAATGATAGACTCGGGCGACTTGCATAACAAATAGTATGTTTTTACACAGCAAAAGATCCATAATAATAAAAACAACAACATAAATAAAAACTATCACTGCTCGCGGAAAGAGACGGCCTCGTCGTCTTTGGCTGCCGGCGCGGACCAACCATCGCTGCCAATGTGTGTCTCCGCACCGTCATTGTCCTTGGCCTCCAGCTACTCGTTCAAGAGGAGCGTGCGGGCACTCTACACGGACGAGAGCACAGCCCGGTTCAAGTTGAGGACGTCTCGTTCTGCCTGCAGGAGGGCCTCGATGGCAGCGGCATCCGCGCGCTCCGCGTCGAGTCGAGCCTCCGCTGCCCGGTTCAAGTCCAGGACTTCCGGTTCCGCCTGCAGGAGGGCGTCGATGAGAGCGGCATCCGCGTGCTCTGCATCGAGTTGAGCCTCTGCCGCCCGGCTCAAGTCCAGGACTTCCGGTTCCGCCTGCAGGAGGGCGTCGATGAGAGCGGCATCCGCGTGCTCCGCGTCGAGTCGAGCCTCTGCCGCTCGGCTCAAGTCCAGGACTTCCGGTTCCACCCGCAGGAGGGTGTCGATGAGAGCGGCATCCGCGCCCTCTGTGTCGAGTCGAGCCTCTGCCGCCCGGTTCATGTCCAGGACGTCCGGATCCGCCTGCAGGAGGGCCTCGATGGCAGCGACATCCACGCGCTCCGCCTCAAGTTGAGCCTCCGCCGCCCGGTTCACATCCACAACATCCGGTTCCGCCTGCAGGAGAGCCTCGATGGCAGCAGCATGCTCGCGCTCCGCGTCGAGTTGAGCCTCTGCCTCCCGGTCCTCCTTTATTATCGCCATGTTGAACCGCTGGCCCGCTTGCACCATGGGGGACTCGGACGCCCGCACGAAGTCGATGTCCATCGTCTCATACCCATCGGCGGCCTTCTGAGCCGCAACCTCCGCAGTGAACATTGGATCGGCTTCCTCCTCCTCGTAGCTTGGCTCCAGAGAACTCGGGGATTGGCCCGCCGCAAAGCGAGCTTGGGAACGGAGGCCCGTGGCACCGACCGCCGCCGCGATTTTTGCGCGGCGCTCCGGCATCAGCATCTTGTAGTAAGTGATCTTGCGGCGCACCATGGCTTTCCGGCGAACTAGGGGATGCTTGATGCGGGCTAGGGGATCGAAAGGTGGGGGAATGGGCTGGAGATTTGGTGTGGTTTTAGGGCAGTGGCTGGCGTAGGCCGAGTAGCGAAGGTTCTGGTGTGAATAGTGGTTCCGGTGACGACCGGTCAATCAGTTTTGACTGTACATCGCTCTTGTCGCGTTCGCGTTGCAGCCCGGCACACTGGACCCTCCACGTCGCTCACCGAATGGAACGCGCTTCGTCTTGCGTTTTCGCTCGCTTGTGGGACCACAGTTGAGAGCAAACCGACGTCCCTCCCCCTTCCCCGCTTGCGTCATTTATTATACCACCACTCCCTCCGTTTTATGCGGAGTAAATAAAAATAGAGGGAGTATACTACGGATGAGGATCCCCTGACGTGGCCAAACCCATTGAGTAACTGACATGCGGGGCCAAGGAAGCATGGGGTCCGCCAGTAAGTGACCGAAAGGGAGGGTAAGGCAGGGTAATAATATATGACATGCAACTTACACAAATGTTAGAGTAATAATATATGACATGCAACTTACACAAAGCATACAGGGTCTAATGCGTTTTTCGAGGCTAACTTTGACCAAATGTTAGAGTAATAATATATGACATGCAACTTACACAAAGCATATGGTCAATTTCGTATGTGAAAGGTGTTTCCAATGATATAATTTTCACATTATACATCTCATGTACTCCCTCCGTCTAGGTGTGTAAGTCATCTTACGAAAACCAAATAATCCCAACACACGTAGGCGCGGTGCATTAACTTCTACCTCGTTTCTTGTTTCTTGACATATGAACCAATAAGAGATGAGGGTGTGCATGCTTTTAATGACCTGAGACTATCAAACATGACATGCAGTGGTTAGTTCATTGCATGCAATACTATTAATTAGCAAATAAACATTAATGTCTCTCGTTTTCCCCTCCTCCTTGGTCACGGTGCACAGCCTAAGATGACTTACTCACCTATGTGAAAGGAGTACTATTAATCTTGTCAATATTCAAATTGGAAACCATCTCGAGTACAAATCTAGGAGTACGTATGAATCTAACAATATTGATTGGGCATTGTTGAATGTTGATACCTTTTTTATCATAGTAGAGATACTTTGACTCCACATAAAACTTATATGTAAGGTAGAAAGGATAGGAGGGAGTATATTGTACGTTCAAAAACGAAACGAACATTGAATACCCTTTATATATGATTTGCGGATGCTATGATCACCGGTTCAAAATTTTGAATCTGCCTTAGGTATCACGTTCCCCCACTCGTTCCCTCTCGATTTCATCTCGGGGTCCGGAGATCTATTGAAAGAGGACTAGGGTGGGTACATGCGAATGATACTCGACGAAATGTTCAAATGAGGCATGCGGGAGGATGGACTCGACTGGAGGGCGACATGATCGATGAAGAAGAGGGTTGGAGAGGAATGAGAAATAAGCAAATGCCACATGATTACACTTGAACGGCTCAAATAAACAATAAGTTGTCTCGCTTGGCCTACATAGTGAAAGGCCTAATGCACAACGCGGAGCACTGACGCTCAAATATGGCCGGGAAAATAGGGAAACCGACATGTGGGGCACACCCGTCGGGACGACGTAGCGCAGACTAGTCCAATGGAGGAGCTGGCCCACGACCTCCTCTCCGCCGACAACCGTTCATGTGGGTCTTTGGGGCCAACAACGGGGCACAGCTCCAGCACCGCCTCTGGACACGGCGACCGCGGTGAGCGATATGATCATATTGTCGATAGACACGGTCGGTTTCACTGTGCCGAGGGTGGCGTTTGTGCTGTGGCACGACCAATGGTATGTTTGGTTTGTGCCCAAGGTTGCCCATCAAAGCATTGGGTAGCCAAAATTTTGGTTGAGGTATTGGTTGCCCGTGATTTGGCAAACATTGGCAAGAAAATGAACTAGAGTTGGCTAGAGTTCATTGGCATGCCAAAGAAATGGCAACCATCCAAACAAAGACCAATCTTTGGGTCATGACCAAAATTTTGGTAAGGTGCACTTTGGCCACAATCCAAACACACCCCAACACCCGGCTCGTCGAGGATGAACGGGGCGCCGCGACGCGTCCGCAGAGTGGTGTAGCATGGCCAACTTCATCCTCTGGACCTGAGACCATGCCGGGTCGTCTTGCTTTTTCAATGACATGCGGGGATCGCATTTGAGCAAAGGGCATCTCCAACGTTGCCATGACCGCATCTGACTACCCTGGCACACCAAAGCCCTCGTCCCTCGCGTCGTCACGCGATGCGTTCCCAGCCGGCGCCAGCTGCCCGCATTCATGCCGTCCGTTCGTATGTCGTAGTTAAGAGGCTCGGTGCCCGAGGAATGAACTCCGGCGACTTAATGACGCACCCGGACGCTTGGCCTCACCGGAATGCGCTACTTAAAGCGGCAACGCCCAGCTAACCTCCACACCATAGCGCATCGTCCTCCTACCTGACACCACATCCGCCATGACCGCAAGTGCGAACGCTCTGTGGGAGAGCTTGTCTTCGGGGATGAAGCTCGAGGTAGCCGGACGCGGACGCGACCACACAAGCGGTGGCCACGCTGGCGGCCGACGACGGGAGCACCGTCAGCCATGCGTCCTACTTGCCGCCGTCCAATGTCCGGCACCGCCGAGGTCGGGGACTCCTCAGAGGATGAGTAGGGCATGGGAGGCGGCAGGGCATGGTGTGCCAACTGGCCAGTCCGTATCTCGTGTTCTACTCTTCCTCGCCGACGATCGCACCTTCACTTCACGGGTCTTGAACCCCGCCCCCGTACATAGAGATCGCAGATGGAGGACGTCGGTCGCCGCCGTAGAATAGGTTTAGGGTCGGGTTTCTTTTATTTTTCTGTCTTATAAAAGTTTGAAATGTAATGAAAATCTGCCGTGTTTGCATTAATCTCGGCCGGTGTATAGGAACTTTCATAATAATATATATATTGTAGGAGTACTAGTGCACGGAAGATCAAGATCTTGTGGGAGAAAAGGATGAACGAGGGAAAGCCTTCTCTGCAAATGTGGAGAGGAGTGCGGGTAAATTGTCATAGTTTCCTTCCTATCCATTAGATATAGATCAGACGGCCTATATTGTAGGATGACAGGCATACCATCATCACCAACTTTGCTTTTTATTGAACCGAGACAAATCTAAAAAACCCAACTAAGCCAACCTCCCAGCATATCGAGCGGGAAACGACCCGGTCACGCCGTTTTATTAGTCGGGATTACCGGATAACTAGTGGTAGTATCGATGGATCGCACGAAGCAACATTTTTTTTGAGGGGGCGAACCACCTAGTTTAAAAGGAAAAAAGGCGGTACACTCATAGCACTCCTGTCGCGGTCGCATTGCACCCCACACACGTTCGGTCCTGCACACTGCTCACGCAAACAGAACGCGCTTCAGCTTGCCTCTTCACTGACACGTGGGACTGCACTTTGAGAAACCGACCATGCGCCAAACTCCCCACGCCCACCGCGCAAAAATCCTCCCCCCCACACAAAAATTCCCCACAAATTCGATTCGACCGCCCTTCGGCCAAATATTCCCCAAACCCCCCTCCCCCCCATCCCCCCTCCACTCCATTCGCTCCGCCAAAGCTGCCCTCCCTGCCATGCCGATACGTCGGCGCCGCGGTTCATCGAGGGGACACACGGCAATCCTCTCGCTCCCACAGTACGCTCTCATAGACTGTCGTCCTCTAGCCGCACCGCCACCTCTGGCTACGTTCTTGTGGAGGCGCACGGCAGTCAGCGCCGCCACCGCTGGCGACGTTCGTGTGGAGTAGCACGGCGGTGAGCTTCTCCCACGGTACGCGCATTCTAGACTGAGGCCCCGTTCATGTCAGTGTAGCGCTGAATGTTAGCTGATAGACACTGTTAATCTCACTGTTTGACGAAGTAGTTTACTATCAATATGCTCTGCTTAAGAAGCTTCCTTGCCCTGTTCTGCACTCAATCTGCTTAGCTGAGATGGCATGCCAAGGCTGATTAGTTGCTAAAATATCCTGCCATATATTTAGTGTGACGTAGATTGCCATGGTCTAGTAGCCAATCTGTTAGGTGAAATAGCTCTACACCGTTTTATACTCGATATTTGTTGCTGCGATGGCCTTCGATAGTTTGATGGCTGTGTGCTCGGGCTCATTGACTGCTGAAACAGCCTGCCATAATTTAGCACTCAAATCTGTTTGCTGAATTAGCTTTACATATATTTCGTTACTTAGATCCGCTCGTCCAAATATCTTGCCATAGCTTTATACATCGACCTAGGTAGTTTTTTTTTGGACTTCATAAAAAAGCATATATGTTTTTCCTGTAATATCTAGTAGAAGAACTAATTTGTATGTCTAACAGATGGACAGGACTTGGATAACTTCTGCTCGAAGATTCTTTGCTGCATATGTCGAGGGGGTTGAAAACTTCATGAACTTTATCAGAGCTGAGTACGGTGGTCCGAAATCAGATGTGCTCTGCCCGTGTAGCAGTTGTATGAATTCAGTTAGAAGACCCCAGTCAACAGTGCAAAATCATATACACTTGTATGGGATGTCGGTCACATATACTAGGTGGGTTCATCATGGTGAAGCTGTGAATGTCAATGTTATTGACTACGTGGAAGCAGCAGATCACCATCTTGATCTGCCTGATGCTCAGGTGGAAGAGGAGGAGGAAGTGGTGGTGGCGGAGCCAGTGAGTTTGACCAACATTGAAACAATGCTACGAAATGCTCGTGCATTCCGTGAACTTTCACCTGCAGAAGAAAAACGGTGGGCCCGCATGTTGGAACAATGCAACGTTGCTGTCACCCTAGGAAATAAGCTATCAGTATTCTCAGCTATGGTCCCCTTTCTTCAGGTGAAGACATCTGGGCGTATGTCCAACAAATCATTCGATGTGATGTTGCCTGCTTTCCGCAAATCTTTCCCAGATGCGTCTGAGCTGCCACACACCTACAGTAAAATGAAGAATTTCCTTCGTGCAGTTGGAATTGGATATGATATGATCCATGTTTGTAAGAATAATTGTGTTCTGTTCCGGAAGGATTATGCCAACTTAAGTGAATGCCTGAAATGCAAATCATCAAGATGGAAAGATGGCGATGCTGTGAAGAGGGTTCCTCATAATGTTCTGAGACATTTTCCAATTAACCAAGATTGCAAAGGTTGTTTCATGATGCTGAAACAAGAGAGGATGAACTGTGGCATTCTAGGAACCAGGAGTACAGAGATCGGAATGTAATGAGCCATCCATCTCATGGTAGTGAGTGGAAAAGCTTCAATGATAAACACAAAGAGTTTGCTGCTGACCTGAGAAACATTAGAATTGGCTTAGCTTCAGATGGATTTAACCCATTTGGCCAGCAGAGCGCCACATATAGCATGTGGCCAGTGCTTGTTATCCCTTACAGCATGCCTCCAAATGTCTTCACCAAAGAATCAAACTACATGATGGCCTTGCTCATCCCAGGTCCAAAAAGTCCTGGAAAGGATTTTGATTTGTTCATGGAGCCTCTTGTGGAGGAACTTCAACAACTATGGAAGGGTGTTCTCACTCGAGACCTATATAGCAGCCCACCAGCTGATTTCTTTCTGCGTGCTGTTGTAATTTGGTGCATCCATGATTATCCGGCTTTGGGCACTATGTCAGGGCGAACGACACATGGTTACAATGCATGTGTTCGCTGTGACAGGAATCCGCTGTCATACGCAATACTTAGCAAGATCTGTTACATTGGACACCGCCGTTTCCTTGCCAAGGACAAGCCGCATCCTAGAATACCAAAGACATGTGTTCAATGCAAAGCATGAAAACTGTGATGCGCCAAAGAGGCTCACCGCCGATGAGTTGCAAGTGGATTTAGAGAAGGTCAGGCATATTACACCAGGAAACCATCCTGGTAATGGTACCGGGAAAAGTAAGCGTGGCACGGTAGAAGAGAGATTATTGTTTACCCGTAGGTCCACTTTGTGGGACTTGGAGTATTGGAAAGATTTGGATCTGTGGCATAATCTTGATGTGATGCACATCGAGAAAAATATATGTGACAGCATTATCGGCACACTTCTTAACATTGAAGGCAAGACAAAAGATACCTTAAAATCTAGGATTGATTTGACACACCTGGGTATCAGGAAGGATTTGCAGGTGCAAGATGAAGGTAAACCACGGGATATGGCACCAGCTGTGTACGTCTTGGACAAGGTAAAAAGAAAAGAATTCTGCGAGGTCCTGTCACGTGTGAGATTCCCACATGGATTTGCTTCCAACCCTGAAAGGAAAGTCAGTGCAGATGGAAACAAGGTACAAGGGTTGAAAACTCATGACTGCCACGTCCTACTTCAAAGGGTTTTACCTGTTATCCTTAGAGGATTGGGCCGCCCTGACTTATACAAAGCAGTTGCAGAGTTGGGACAATTCTTCAGGGAACTCTGCAGTAGAAATATCAGGATAGATGCTTTGGAGCGTCTTAGAGACAAGATACCAACTGTCCTATGCGACCTTGAGAAGATATATCCTCCAGCCTTCTTTGATGTGATGGTGCATTTGGCTGTTCATCTACCTGATGAGGCACTACTTAGAGGTCCAGTACAATATGGCTGGATGTACCCTATTGAAAGGTGGCTAGGCACTTTCAAGGGCTATGTTAGGAACAGAGCTAGACCCAAGGGTTCCATTCCAGAGGCCTACATTGCTACAGAAGCGTTGACATTCTACTCAAAATACATTAAAACAGCTGATCAGCTTAGCAAAGAGGTGGGTGAAGACAATCTCGGGCTCAATGTTTTAGATTATTCTGTTCGAGTTATAGGGAAGAGTCGACAAGATGACAAACCTAAAGATTTGGACAAAATGGTTTGGTATGTGTTGAATAACTGTCCTGAGATACTACCTTATATCAAGTAAGTGCAGTACTGCAGCTTATACATCGTAATCTACTAAACTTGCAGCACATTCTTATATATTCAGATGCTTGACGTGATCACTATGTTGTGCAGCATGTACAAAGAGGAGTTACTGCCGCAAAATCCAAGAAACATTGACAAACTGGTTATGGCAGGATTTGCGAAATGGTTCAAGAACCATGTAAGCTTTTGAAGTGCAATGTCAGTTTTTTAAATATATTGAGTACATAAGATGATCAGCTTGTCTATTTTCTAACCATAGGTTAAGAAGATGCGGGAAGATGGGCAGGCAGTTGATGATGCCCTTTACTCAGTAGAAATGGGTCCTGATACTCGGGTAAGACATTATGAATCTTGTGTTGTTGGAGATGTGCGCTACAACAACCTTGCACGAGACGAAGGCAGGAAGACACAAAACAGTGCCATCATGAGCACGGATACGTATGACAAAGAGACAACTGAAATGTATGCTAACATAACAGACATTGTTCAGTTGCAGTATATCTCCAGTTTTGAGGATCATCGGTGTGTGGTTATGTTGTGCTATCGTTGGTATAACCTGTTTTCCAGGATCGCAAAACCTAGAGCTGATGATTATTTCAAATCCATCAATGTCAAGGCGGCACACCAGACCAACGAGCCTTTTATTTTGGCAAATCAAGCAACACAGATATTTTTCATGGAAGACACATTTGCACATAGTGATGACTGGAGAGTATTGCAAAGGTTTGAGCAGAGGATTTCATTTAATGAAGTTTCACAACAAGATGATGCTTACACTGCTCCTGATGTACAAGATAACACAGATGTTCCTAATATCTTTGAGAACCATCACGTCAATGACGCCGGCGAAAAGATTGCCTCTCATGCTGTGGACATACAAGAGTTGATCAAGAAGAAGCCAACGTTCAAGGACGTTGAGGACGAAGAAGAAGATGACACCATGGGGAATTACGATTCAGACTGATAGACATGGCGAAGATGTTGACGCTGCTGCTGCGGATGATGATTACATTGCTTTTGTCGTATTTGCCTGTCAGAAGACATTTTTTATCTACTATGTGAAATTGTGTCTGCTATGAGAACTGAAACCTGATGAACATGTTGTTTAGTATTTTGTTGTGAGAACATCACTTGTTATGTATACTAATTTGTGTTTGGTGATTGTATGACAACTAAAACATGATGACATTGTTGTTTAGTTGTACTCATATTTGACTGTGAAACTTGAATTTGATGACATAGTTTGCTGTTGGACTGCAATTTGCTCGACGTCTTCGAATGAGAACAAAGCTGACCCGACAGGGCCTCTGCTATCTATTTATTTATATGAGCAAAAGGGGATACCCCCTGATTTCCGTTAATAGAAATCATTAGATGTTCACAACACTATGCCCAGCCTGCTACACAGGTTTCATTCATTACTAGTTTCAACAAAGTGCTCATGTTGTAGCCACTGAATACATCACGAGTGCTACATACACTGCAAATAAAGAGACAATCATCCTACAGAGCACATCGATTTTGCCCATTATCTTCACAAGCTCTTTCATCTCCTCATTGCTGTCAAGGCCGTTCAGCAGTTGTTGCTTGGCCATGATCAGAGGAACTGCGTCTTTAACCTTCTGCTCTGCATCTTCCTCTTCTGCCGCTCCTTCAGTTACTTGTCCAACACCCCAACCTGCTGGTATTGGGATTCCTCGGCTAATCAACTAATCAGCGTAGTTGCATTCCCCCACATCAGCAACTTCCCAGAAATACAAATTACACGAATCTTCCCTTTTCTGCACGAATCAAATTGGAAGATCATCAACCAAACTATTAAAAAAATCAGCAATTGAAAGCAGCAGAACAACAGTTAAACATATTATTACCCCATGATTCGGGCATTTGTAGAAGACTCGGCCAGGGTTGCGGATTGTGGTTGAGACACGACGGATGACTCTGCGTGATTTGCAGCAGTGGCACCACACCAACGGCAGCGGGTTGCGATGAGCAATCGGCTGCGGTGCGCGTGCTGGCGGGGGTGTGATGAGACCCACAGGCGATGGTATAGGTGGCGACTTGGCGCATATCTGGTAGTTTCCTGCTGAAGAGCAGGTGGACGAGCAGCCAGCGGACATGGTTGCTGCGGCCAGAGCTTCTGATGCTAGGCAGAGTAAGTAGAGAAGAGGAGAAGCGAACGTCGGATATGTCAGTTTCATTACTTGCAGAGTAACATAGCACCATATATAGTCATAGTCTAGGTTTGGATTCGAACCAGCTACAGGAGCACGTCTTTCTTTTTTCTAAAACTCGGCAACGTCCCTTTACTGGTACACTAGCTTGTTCTGTACACCTTCCCAAGTATTTGATTTTCTTTCCCTTTTTTGCGAGGAAGGAAGGATGACAAAATTGAGAGTTCCTCGGACTCGAACCCAAGTCCTCTCGGTTGAAAACCAAGGGTGCTAGTCACTTATGTGGCGAACGTTCCATGTGAGGAGGACGGCAGACGAACGCATTTTCCTCGCTGTTTTCTTCCTATATATAAAAAAGTATGCTACTTGGTGTCCGCTTAGTCAAAAAACGATTGTGCCAACCTTGACAGTTCAATTGACATTCAACGCCTGTCGCGTTTCTTCAGTCTCTTCTTCCTCGATCCGCCAAAGCCAAACCAGCGCCGGCGAGACTGCCTGCTCCCGCCTCCCACGGCTGGCTGTGATCTTCCCCGGCTCATGTTCGTTCCCGTCCGAGGCCTCACCATCGTCCTCCGCGCTCGCCGTGGCGCTGCCCTCCGGTGTTGTCAACATGGTCAACAACCGAGAGGAATAAGGAGATGACTGTACATGGTGAGGATGACAGTAGGGACCCAGCAGCGCGCGCAGTAATTTTGTTTTTTCGGGATGGAGAAGGGTATCAACTGGGTTGTGCGGGACCCATGTCCCGTCTAGCCCAGGCTTTTATTTCATATGTTTAGCACATGACCAGCCAGTTTGTTTTTTTCCTTTCTTAAAAATGGCTAGCCAGCTATTTTGTTTTTTTGCAGAATAACCAACATAGGCCTACTTGCTTTTCTACGCCCTGCTGGGCCAGAAATCTTTCAAGACGAGGAGGGATGCATTTTGCCCAGAAAATGGGCTATAAGTAATAAGAAATGGGCTATAAGTAATAAGGAATGGGCTATAAGTAATAATAAATGGGCTATAAGTAATAATAAATGGGCTGTAAAATGAAAAAAATACAGCAAACAGGGAATTAGTTCCCAAATACTGTTTTCTTTCGGATTTTGATATTTTAAATTTCATTGTTTTTGTGCGGGTAAAATTTCATTGAATTTAAATTAAGGTATATTTAGATTTAAAATTAATTTGAATCCGGCTAGAAATTTCGGGTTGTATGCTGCTTGGGACAGATTTGGAGGCTGACTTGTGGGACTACTAGGTTGACGTGTACTTTGGCTTTGTCAACTTAGTCCACAAACAGTTCTAGCAGCAGTGATCGTTGGATGTTAATCCGACGGCCGTGCTGCTTCTTCAATATCTGATCTTCTTGCTCCAGCCGCCCAAACCAGCTCCGGTGGGACTGCCTGCTCCCGCCTTCCGTGGCCGGCTGTGCTGCCACACAGGCCGCACCGCCCCACCCTACTTCATTGCTGGCCAGGCCATTCCTCTACTCACCCACACCTCCTGTTATTTTCCGGCGACGGCAGCCGGACCAGTAAACCCTCGTACTCCCCACCACGTGGGCAACCATTGCCGAGTCTTCCCTGGCTCCGTGTCATTCCCTTCCTAGGCCTCGCCGTCGTCCACCGCCATGGTGCTCTCGGCGCGGCCTGGTCAACGTGGTCAACGAACGACATCCATCGGCCGTGGACTGTACGCGCAAAATAATGATTCCTCCACCTGACAGCTGGGACCCACCGGAAGGGCCTCTATATTTCGCGAAAAAAACGTTCCCCCCGCTGACATGTCGGACCCACCAGCTATATCTTCACACGCAAGGAAGTGCCTCCTTATTATGCACAAAAAAATGAATACCCACCCTGCTAGATGGGACCCACCATAGTGGGAGGATGACTTGTGGGCCAACTAAGTTGACGGGGACGGAGGGCTTTGTCAACTTAGTCAATATGAACGATTCTAGCTCCAGTGACCGTACGATGTCCATCCAACGGCCATAGTGCTTCTTGAACCTCTGGTCTTCTTGCTCCAGCCGCCCAAAGTAGTGTCGGTCGTGTCGTGTGCTCCTGTCTCTCATGGCCCACTATGATGCCGCGGAGGCCTCACCGCCCCCTACTACTCCCACCGCTGGCCCAGGGTATCCCTCTACTCACCCACACCCCCTCTTATTCTGCAGCGACGGCAGCATCACGCCGCAGCCGAATCAGTGAACCCTCGTACTCTTCTCTGCCCGGGCTACCGCTGCTGTGTCTTCCCCGGCTCTGCGTTGTCCCCTTCCTAGGCCTCACCATCGTCCAGACCACCACCCTGGTGCTCTCGGTGCAGCGTGGTCAACGTGATCAACGACTGACTTCCATCAGAAGAGTACTGTACGTGGAGAGGCTGACAGTTGGGTCCAGGCGGCCGCAAGGAAGTGCCTCCTTATTACGCGCAAAATAATTATTCCTCCACCTGACAGCAGGGACCCACCAGATGGGCCACCTTATTTCGCGAAAAAAATGTTACCCCCTGACTGCTGGGACCCACCGGATGGGCCAGCGTATTTCGCGAAAAAAACGTTCCACGCGCTGTCAGCTCGGACCCACTGGAAGTGCCTCCTTATTACGCACAAAAAAAAAGAATACCCCCTTGCTAGCTAGGACCCACCATGGTGGGAGGCTGACTTGTGGGCCTACTAAGTTGACTGGGATGGGGTCCTTTGTCAACTTTAGTCAATATGAACGATTCTAGCTCCAGTGACCGTATGATGTCCATCCAACGGCCGTAGTGCTTCTTCACCCTCTGGTCTTCTTGCTCCAGCCGCCCAAAGCAGCACCGGTCGTGCCGCATGCTCCTGCCTCCCGTGGCTGGCTGTGCTACCGCGGAGGCCTCACCGCCCCCTACTATTCCCACCGCTGGCCAGGCCCTGCGGCGATAGCAGCCTCACACCGCAGGCGAACCAGTGAACCCTCGTACTCCTCTCCGCGCGGGCTTCCACTGCCGCGTCTTCCCCGGCTCGCCGTCTTCCCCTTCCTAGGCCTCGCCGTCGTCCACCGCCCTGGTGCTCTTGGCGCAGCATGGTCAACATGGTCAAGGAACGACTTCCATCGGACGTGGACTGTACGTGGAGAGGTTGACAGCTGGGTCAACGGCCGCAGCAAGGAAGTGCCTCCTTATTACGCGGAAAATAATGATTCCTCCACCTGACAGCTGGGACCCACCGGATGGGCCACTGTATTTCGCAAAAAAAAAACATTTCCCCCTGACTGCTGGGACCCACCAGCTACATCTTCTCACGCAAGGAAGTGCGTCCGGGCAAAAAAAACAAAACGATTCGCCCCCCTGACCGCTGGGACCCACTAGCGACACCTTCGCACGCAAGGAAGTGCGTCCGGGCAAAAAAAAGATTCGCCCCCCTGACTACTGGGACCCACCAGCTACATCTTCGCACGCAAGGAAGTGCGACCGGGAAAAAAAACAAAACGATTCGCCCCCCTGACTGCTGGGACCCACCAGCTACATCTTCGCACGCAAGGAAGTGCCTGACAGTCGGGACCCACCTGGTCAAAGCGTACGTAGCGTTGTCATTATGGTCGCAAACGTATACGTACATACTGGTCGTAGTAGAGGCGTGCACGTACACGTACGTACAGCGGCGAGGGTGCAAGAAAGAAAATACGGCCACGTACGTACATACGGGCAGGGTCTCGAACGCCTACTCACGCATACGTACATGGCTGGGTCGGAACGGAGAAACAGCGTCGTCGTCGTGTTCATGGGGAGGGAACGGAATGTGTCGTGTTCATTGGGAGGCAACGGAATGCATGGGAGCCAACCGGCTGGGTCGGAACAGAATGCGTGGTCGTGTTCATCGGGAGGGCTTGGACGGAACAGGCGATGGAAACGAGGCCTGGCGTACCACACAACGGAGGAAACAGCCTTGTGTTCGACCGGCCACGTTCGAAACGGGGTCCTGTTGATCGGGAGGGGCCTGGCATACCGCAAAACGGAGGAAACGGACCTCCTACGGTCGAAACGGGGGTCCTGTTGATCGGGAGGGGTGTGGCGTACCGCAAAATGGAGGAAACGGACCTCCTATGGTCGAAACGGGGGTCCTGTTGATCGGGAGGGGTGTGGCGTACCGCAAAACGGATGAAACGAACCTCCTACGGTCGAAACGGGGGTCCTGTTCATCGGGAGGGGTGTGGCGTACCGCAAACCGGAACTCCACGGGATACTGTTCATCTCCACCGTCGACCTCCTCCGGCCTCCACCGCACGCTACTCCACCAGTTACTGTTCAACCACCCCTCCACGGGCACCCCTCCACCGTCTAATGTTCATCCAGCCCTCCACACCACGGGGTCCTGTTCAACCACCCCTCCACGGCCACCCCTCCATCGTCTACTGTTCATCCAGCCCTCCACACCACGGGTTCCTGTTCATCCAGAGGCAACGCCACCGCTCACTGTTCATCCAAACCCCCCCCCCCCTCAACGCTCACTGTTCATCCCAGAGGCAGCATTGATCGGCTTCAGTTAGCAGCAGTAGCGAAGGAATCGCTCCATCGGGTTCAGTTAACAGCCATCGATTGATCTCTCAGGTTCAGTAACGCGTAGCCTGCAGTGCAATCGCTCGGGTTCAGTTAGAGCCCAACGCCTCGCTCGGGTTCAGTTAGAGCCAACGCCTCGCACACACGCACGTACATACGAGAGAAACGTGCATCGCTCCGCCCCCGACCTCCCACCGTAACCGGCAACTCCCCGAAATTTTCCTCCCCCTCGCTTCTACCACGGTTTTTTCTGTCATGGACGGCCCAAAGAATGTCATGCAGCTGCCTCTCCGGCCCGCCCAGGACGAAAAGCCCATTTTCTGTCATGATTTTTTGTCATAGAAGTAGGTGCCCACCACATTTATGATGATACCGGGTTTTGTCACAATTATCATCATAGAAGTGTCATATGTATGACAGAAAAAAAATTCATTCGGCCCAAAATGTCACGGATGTGTCTTTTTTTGTAGTGCTCGCATCCTACCGCCGGGGTCGCCATGGTCTTCTTCAAAGACATCTCCAGCGGTTCCTCCTCCAACAACTACTCCTTCACCACCCGGGCATGCCTCTCTTCTCTCTCTCGGGCTATGACTTGGAATGAAGGATTTTTACCCGGAGGTCGATCTGTGTCGTTTCTTCCTCTTGTAGCTCCCTAAGACCATCAGTGGCAACGAATGGAGCGGGGTGGCTGAAGATTTATCTGCTTGTTGTCACCATCAATCTCCATGCGTGAAGCTAGTTGCGCTTGATTCTGTGGACAGTGGGAGGAAGTTTCTGGCATGTGCAGAGAAGGTTAGACCCTCTTTCGTTGTTACAGATCATTTGTTAGATGTGATTCAGACACTGTCACGGTCCCAACCCATTCATACCACACCTTTGTTGGAAATATGCCCTAGAGGCAATAATAAATTGATTATTATTATATTTCCTTGTTCACGATAATCGTTTATTATCCATGCTATAACTGTATTCTCCGGAAATAGTAATACACGTGTGAATACATAGACCACAATATGTCCCTAGTGAGCCTCTAGTTGACTAGCTTGTTGTGATCAACAGATAGTCATGGTTTCCTGGCTATGGACATTGGATGTCGTTGATAACGGGATCACATCATTAGGAGAATGATGTGATGGACAAGACCCAATCCTAAGCCTAGCACAAAGATCGTGTAGTTCGTATGCTAAAGCTTTTCTAATGTCAAGTATCTTTTCCTTAGACCATGAGATTGTGCAACTCCCGGACACCGTAGGAATGCTTTGGGTGTACCAAACGTCACAACGTAACTGGGTGGCTATAAAGGTGCATTACAGGTATCTCCGAAAGTGTCTGTTGGGTTGGCACGAATCAAAACTGGAATTTGTCACTCCGTGTAAACGGAGAGGTATCTCTGGGCCCACTCAGTAGGACATCATCATAATGTGCACAATGTGATCAAGGAGTTGATCACGGGATGATGTGTTATGGAACGAGTAAAGAGACTTGCCAGTAACGAGATTGAACAAGGTATCGGGATACCGACGATCGAATCTCGGGCAAGTATCGTACCGATAGACAAAGGGAATTGTATACGGGATTGATTAAGTCCTTGACATCGTGGTTCATCTGGTGAGATCATCGTGGAACATGTGGGAGCCAACATGGGTATCCAGATCCCGCTGTTGGTTATTGACCGGAGAGTCATCTCGGTCATGTCTGCATGTCTCCCGAACCCGTAGGGTCTACACACTTAAGGTTCGGTGACGCTAGGGTTATAGAGATATTAGTATGCGGTAACCCGAAAGTTGTTCGGAGTCCCGGATGAGATCCCGGACGTCACGAGGAGTTCCGAATGGTCTGGAGGTAAAGAATTGTATATAGGAAGTGCTATTTCGGCCATCGGGACAAGTTTCGGGGTCATCGGTATTGTACCGGGACCACCGGAAGGGTCCCGGGGGTCCACCGGGTGGGGCCACCTGCCCGGGGGCCACATGGGCTGTAGGGGGTGCGCCTTGGCCTACATGGGGCAAGGGCACCAGCCCCAAGAGGCCCATGCGCCAAGAGAAGAGAAAAAGGGGAGAGTCCTAAAGGGGGAAGGCACCTCCGAGGTGCCTTGGGGAGGATGGACTCCTCCCCACCCTTGGCCGCACCCTTTCCTTGGAGGAAGGGGCAAGGGCTGCGCCTCCCCCCTCTCCCTTGGCCCTATATATAGTGGGGAAAAGGAGGAGCAACAATACCTAAGGCCTGGCGCCTCCCTCTCCCTCCCGTGACACATCTCCCTCCTCCCGCAGCACTTAGCGAAGCCCTGTTGGAATCCCGCTACTTCCACCATGCCGTTGTGCTGCTGGATCTCCATCAACCTCTCCCTCCTCCTTGCTGGATCAAGGCATGGGAGACGTCTCCGTTCCATACGTGTGTTGAACGCGGAGGTGCCGTCCGTTCGGCGCTAGGATCATCGGTGATTTGAATCACGACGAGTACGACTCCATCAACCCCGTTCTCTTGAACGCTTCCGCTTAGCGATCTACAAGGGTATGTAGATGCACTCTCCTTCCCCTCGTTGCTAGTCTCTCCATAGATAGATCTTGGTGATACGTAGGAAAATTTTTGAATTTCTGCTACGTTCCCCAACAGTGGTATCAGAGCTAGGTTTATGCGTAGTTACTATGCACGAGTAGAACACAAAGTAGTTGTGGGCGTCGATATTGTTCAATATGCTTGCCGTTACTAGTCTTATCTTGATTCGGCGGCATTGTGGGATGAAGCGGCCCGGACCAACCTTACACGTACGCTTACGTGAGACCGGTTCCACCGACAAACATGCACTAGTTGCATAAGGTGGCTGGCAGGTGTCTGTCTCTCCCACTTTAGTCGGATCAGATTCGATGAAAAGGGTCCTTATGAAGGGTAAATAGCAATTGGCATATCACATTGTGGTTCTTGCGTAGGTAAGAAACGTTCTTGCTAGAAACCCATAGCAGCCACGTAAAACATGCAAACAACAATTAGAGGACGTCTAACTTGTTTTGCAGGGTATGCTATGTGATGTGATATGGCCAAAGGATGTGATGAATGATATATGTGATGTATGAGATTGATCATGTTCTTGTAATAGGAATCACGACTTGCATGTCGATGAGTATGACAACCGGCAGGAGCCATAGGGGTTGTCTTTATTTATTTATGACCTGCGTGTCAACTTAAACGTCATGTAATTACTTTACTTTATTGCTAACGGTAGCCATAGAAGTAGAAGTAATAGTTGGCGAGACAACTTCATGAAGACACGATGATGGAGATCATGATGATGGAGATCATGGTGTCATGCCGGTGACGATGATGATCATGGAGCCCCGAAGATGGAGATCAAAAGGAGCAAAATGATATTGGCCATATCATGTCACTATTTGATTGCATGTGATGTTTATCATGTTTATGCATCTTGTTTACTTAGAACGACGGTAGTAAATAAGATGATCCCTTACAACAATTTCAAGAAGTGTTCTCCCCTAACTGTGCACCGTTGCTACAGTTCGTCGTTTCGAAGCACCACGTGATGATCGGGTGTGATAGATCCTTACGTTCACATACAACGGGTGTAAGACAGATTTACACATGCAATACACTTAGGGTTAACTTGACGAGCCTAGCATGTACAGACATGGCCTCGGAACACGGAGACCGAAAGGTCGAGCATGAGTCATATAGAAGATACGATCAACATGAAGATGTTCACCGATGATGACTAGTCCGTCTCACGTGATGATCGGACACGGCCTAGTTTGACTCGGATCATGTGATCACTTAGATGACCAGAGGGATGTCTATCTGAGTGGGAGTTCATAAGATGAACTTAATTATCTTGAACATAGTCAAAAGGTCTTCGCAAATTATGTCGTAGCTCACGCTATAGTTCTACTGTTTAGATATGTTCCTAGAGAAAAATTAGTTGAAAGTTGATAGTAGCAATTATGCGGACTAGGTCCGTAAACTGAGGATTGTCCTCATTGCTTCATAGAATGCTTATGTCCTTAATGCACCGCTCAGTGTGCTGAACCCCAAACGTTGTTTGTGGATGTTGCGAACATCGGACATACACGTTTTGATAACTACGTGATAGTTCAGTTAAACGGTTTAAGTAGAGGCACCAAAGACGTTTTCGAAACATCGCGAAACATATGAGATGTTTTGAGGGCTGAAATTGGGATTTCTGGCTCGTGCCCACGTCAAGAGGTATAAGACCTCCGACGATTTTCTTAACCTACAAACTAAGGGAGAAAAGCTCAATTGTTGAGCCTGTGCTCAGATTGTCTGAGTACAACAATCATTTGAATCGAGTGGGAGTTGATCTTCCAGATGAGATAGTGATGTTTCTCCAAAAGTCATTGCCACCAAGCTGCTAGAGCTTCGTGATGAACTATAATATATCAGGGACATATATGATGATCCTTGAGATATTCGCGATGTTTGACACCACAAAAGTAGAAATCAGTCAAGGAGCATCAATTGTTGATGGTTGGTGAAACCACTAGTTTCAAGAAGGGCAAGGGAACAAAGGGATACTTCATGAAATGGCAAATCAGCTGCTGCTCTAATGAAGAAACCCAAGGTTGAACCCAAACCCGAGACTAAGTGCTCCTGTAATAAGGGGAACAACCACTGGAGCGGAATTACCCTAGATACTTGGTAGATTAGAAGGCTGGCAAGGTTGATAGTAGTATATTGGATATACATTATGTTAATGTGTACTTTACTAGTACTCCTAGTAGCACCAGGGTATTAGATACCGGTTCGGTTGCTAAGTGTTAGTAACTCGAAACAAGAGGCTACGAAATAAATGGAGGCTAGCTAAAGGTGAGCTGACGATATGTGTTGGAAGTATTTCCAAGGTTGATCAAATATCGTACGCTCCCTCTACCATCGAGATTGGTGTTTGCGTTGAGCATAGACATGATTGGATTATGTCTATCGCAATACGGTTATTCATTTAAGGAGAATAACGGTTACTCTGTTTATTTGAATAATACCTTCAAATGGTCTTACACCTGAAATGAATGGTTTATTGAATCTCGATCGTAGTGATACACATGTTCATGCCAAAAGATAGTAATGATAGTACCACCTACTTGTGGCACTGCCACTTAAGTCATATCGGTATAAAACGCATGAAGAAGCTCCATGTTGATGGATCTTTGGGCTCACTCATTTTTGAAAAGTTTGAGACATGCGAACCATGTCTATTGGTGTATATGCATGAAGAAACTCCATGCAAATGGACCGTTTAGACTCACTTGATTTTGAATCACTTGAGACATGCAAATCATACCACATGGGCAAGATGACTGAAAGCCTCGTTTTCAGTAAAATGGAACTAGAAAGCAACTTGTTGGAAGTAATACATTTTGATGTGTGCAGTCCAATGAGTGCTGAGGCATGTAGTGGATATCGTTATGTTCTTACTTCACAGATGATTTGAGTAGATGTTGAGTATATTTACTTGATGAATCACGAGTCTGAATTATTGAAAGGTTCAAGTAATTTCAGGGTGAAGTTGAAAGATCGTCGTGACAAGAGGATAAAATATCTATGATATGATCATAGAGATGAATATCTGAATTACGAGTTTGGCACACAATTAAGACATTGTGGAAATTGTTTCACAATTAATACCGCCTGGAACACCATAGTTTGATGGTGTGTCCGAACATCATAGTTGCACCCTATTGGATATGGTGCGTACCATGATGTCTCTTATCGAATTACCACTATCGTTCATGGGTTAGGCATTAGAGACAACCGCACTCACTTTAATAGGAGACCACGTAATTCCGTTGAGACGACACCATTTGAAGAAACCTAAGTTGTCGTTTCTTAAAAGTTTTGGGCTGCAACGCTTATGTGAAAAGGTTTCAGGTTGATAAGCTCGAACCCAAAGCGGATAAATGCATCTTCATAGGACACCCAAAACAGTTGGGTATACCTCCTATCTCAGATCCGAAAGCAATAAGGGATTGTTTCTAGAATCGGGTCCTTTCACGAGGAAAAGTTTCTCTCGAAAGAATTGAGTGGGAGGATGGTGGAGACTTGATGAGGTTATTGAACCGTCACTTCAACTAGTGTATAGCAGGGCACAAAGAGTTGTTCCTGTGGCACCTACACCAATTGAAGTGGAAGCTTATGATAGTAATCATGAAACTTCAGATCAAGTCACTATCGAACCTCGTAGAGTGACAAGGATACGTACTACAGTAATCCTGTCTTGGAAGTCATGTTGCTAGACAACAATGAACCTACGAGTTATGGAGAAGCGATGGTGGGCCCGGATTCCGATAAATGGCCCGAGGCCATAAAATCCGAGATAGGATCCATGTATGAAAACAAAGTGTAGACTTTGGAAGAACTACTTGATGGTCGTAAGGCTGTTAGGTACATATGGATTTTGAAAGGAAGATGGACAATGATGGTAAGTATCACCATTAAGAAAGCTCGACTTGTCGTTAAGATGTTTCCGACAAGTTCAAGGAGTTGACAACGATGAGACTTTCTCACTCGTAGCGATGCTAAGAGTCTGTTGGAATTGTATTAGCAATTACTGCATTATTTATGAAATCTTGCAGATAGGATGTCAAAACATTGTTTCCTCGACGATTTTCCTGAGGAAAGGTTGTATGTGATACAACCGGAAGGTTTTGTCAATCCTGAAAGATGCTAATAAGTATGCAAAGCTCCAGCTATCCTTCTGAGGACTGGAGTAAGCATCTCGGAGTTGGAATGTATGCTTTGATGAGATGATCAAAGATTTTGGGTGTATACAAAGTTTATGAGAAACTTGTATTTCCAAAGAAGTGAGTGGGATCACTATAGAATTTCTGATGAATATATGTTGTCGACATATCATAGATCGGAAATGACATAGAATTTCTGGAAAGCATATAGGGTTATTTGGAAAGTGTTTTTCAATGGAAAGCCTGGATTAAGCTACTTGAACGTTGAGCATCGAGATCTATAAGGATAGATCAAAACGCTTAATGGTACTTTCAAATGAGCACATTCCTTGACATGATCTTGAAGGTGTTCAAGATGGATCAGTCAAAGAAGAAGTTCTTGCCTGAGTTGTAAGGTATGAAGTTAAGACTTAAAGCTCGACCACGGCAGAATAGAGAGAAAGGATGAAGGTCGTCCCCTATGCTTAAGACATAGGCTCTACAGTATGCTATGCTGTGTACCGCACCTGAAGTGTGCCTTGCCATGAGTCAGTCAAGGGGTACAAGAGTGATCCAAGAATGGATCACAGGACAGCGGTCAAAGTTATCCTTAGTAACTAGTGGACTAAGGAATTTTCTCGATTATGGAGGTGGATAAAGAGTTCGACGTAAAGAGTTACGACGATACAAGCTTAACACCTATCCGGATAGCTCTGAGTAGAGATACCGGATACGTATAATGGATCAACAATTTAGAATAGCTTCAAGTAGAACAGTTATTTGGAATAGCTCCAAATAGAATGTGGTAGCTGCATCTAGGAGATGACATAGAGATTTGTAAAGCACACATGGATCTGAAAGATTCAGACCCGTTGACTATAACATCTCTCACAAGCAACATGATCAAACCCAGAACTCATTGAGTGTTAATCACATGGTAAATGTGAACTAGATTATTGACTCTAGTAAACTCTTTGGGTGTTAGTCGCATGGGGATGTGACCTTGAGTGTTAATCACATATCGATGTGAACTAGATTATTGACTCTAGTGCAAGTGGGAGACTGTTGGAAATATGACCTAGAGGCAATAATAAATTGATTATTATTATATTTCCTTGTTCATGATAATCGTTTATTATCCATGCTATAACTGTATTATCCGGAAATCGTAATACACGTGTGAATACATAGACCACAATATGTCCCTAGTGAGCCTCTAGTTGACTAGCTCGTTGTGATCAACAGATAGTCATGGTTTCCTGGCTATGGACATTGGATGTCATTGATAACGGGATCACATCATTAGGAGAATGATGTGATGGACAAGACCCAATCCTAAGCCTAGCATAAAGATCGTGTAGTTCGTATGCTAAAGCTTTTCTAATGTCAAGTATCTTTTCCTTAGACCATGAGATTGTGCAACTCCCGGACACCGTAGGAATGCTTTGGGTGTACCAAACGTCACAACGTAACTGGGTGGCTATAAAGGTGCATTACAGGTATCTTCGAAAGTGTCTGTTGGGTTGGCACGAATCGAGACTGGGATTTGTCACTCCGTGTAAACGGAGAGGTATCTCTGGGCTCACTCGGTAGGACATCATCATAATGTGCACAATGTGATCAAGGAGTTGATCACGGGATGATGTGTTACGGAACGAGTAAAGAGACTTGCCGGTAACGAGAGTGAACAAGGTATCGGGATACCGACGATCGAATCTCGGGCAAGTATCGTACCGATAGACAAAGGGAATTGTATACGGGATTGATTAAGTCCTTGACATCGTGGTTCATCCGATGAGATCATCGTGGAACATGTGGGAGCCAACATGGGTATCCAGATCCCGCTGTTGGTTATTGACCGGAGAGTCATCTCGGTCATGTCTGCATGTCTCCCGATCCCGTAGGGTCTACACACTTAAGGTTCGGTGACGCTAGGGTTATAGAGATATTAGTATGCGGTAACCCGAAAGTTGTTCAGAGTCCCGGATGAGATCCCGGACGTCACGAGGAGTTCCGGAATGGTCCGGAGGTAAAGAATTATATATAGGAAGTGCTATTTCGGCCATCGGGACAAGTTTCGGGGTCATCGGTATTGTACCGGGACCACCGGAAGGGTCCCGGGGGTCCACCGGGTGGGGCCACCTGCCCCGGGGGCCACATGGGCTGTAGGGGGTGCGCCTTGGCCTACATGGGGCAAGGGCACCAGCCCCAAGAGGCCCATGCGCCAAGAGAAGAGAAAAAGGGGAGAGTCCTAAAGGGGGAAGGCACCTCCGAGGTGCCTTGGGGAGGATGGACTCCTCCCCACCCTTGGCCGCACCCTTTCCTTGGAGGAAGGGGCAAGGGCTGCGCCTCCCCCCTCTCCCTTGGCCCTATATATAGTGGGGAAAAGGAGGAGCAACAATACCTAAGTCCTGGCGCCTCCCTCTCCCTCCTTTGACACATCTCCCTCCTCCCGCAGCACTTAGCGAAGCCCTGTTGGAATCCCGCTACTTCCACCACGCCGTCGTGCTGCTGGATCTCCATCAACCTCTCCCTCCTCTTTGCTGGATCAAGGCATGGGAGACGTCTCCGTTCCGTACGTGTGTTGAACGCGGAGCTGCCATCCGTTCGGCGCTAGGATCATCGGTGATTTGAATCACGACGAGTACGACTCCATCAACCCCGTTCTCTTGAACGCTTCCGCTTAGCGATCTACAAGGGTATGTAAATGCACTCTCCTTCCCCTCGTTGCTAGTCTCTCCATAGATAGATCTTGGTGATACGTAGGAAAATTTTTGAATTTCTGCTACGTTCCCCAACAACCTTCAACCAAACGCATCCTAAGATAGTGTCACAGTTTGTACCTAGTATCTTAAATTTTTGCCATCTCATTAGCGGTGCCATTAGAAATTATTTGGCACCGCTTCAGCAGTTTGTGCTGCCAACTTTGGTCCACACATCCGAGCAGCCAAGCAGTAAAATACCAAATCTTTATGGCACGAAGGAACTGGGCATCAAAGCAACTACGTGCTCCGGAGTCTGGTCCCTGATTTGTTTTCCGCTGCATCGGCTCGCCAGTGCAGGGCACCGGTGCGAGATGTAGCAACAGTTATCTTTACACCAGTTTTGGCATACATAGTTGACGTGTAACACCCCGGATTTGATGCGCCAGGTGTCTTCCAGTTATTCGCCGTTGTTGCCATGTCATTTGCTTGCGTGTTGCATTTTATCATGTCATCATGTGCATCTCATTTCGCATTCATGTTCGTCTCATGCATCCGAGCATTTTCCAAGTTGTCCGTTTTGCAATCCGGCACTCATATGTCCTCCGGCGTCCCCCTTTTTGTCTCTCGTTGTGAGTGGGTGTTAAACGTTCTCGGAATGGACCGAGGTTTGCCAAGCGGCCTTGGTATAGCACCGGTAGACCGCCTGTCAAGTTTCGTGCCATTGGGAGGTTGTTTGGTACTCCAACGGTTAACCAGGGAACCATAAAAGCCTCTTTTGTGTGCAGCCCAACACCCCCTCCAAACTGGCCCAAAACCCATCCAAACCCCATCCATGCTCTTGGTCGTTCGATCACGATCGTGTGGCAGAAAACCGCTCCTCATTTGGACTCTCCTAGCTCCTTCTACCTATAAAAAGGCCCTCCCCTTCCATTTTCGCGGATGAAACCCTAGTCTAGCCTCCCTCTCGCTCGCCGGACATGTCCACTCCGCCGCCGGACATGTCCAGCCACCACGTCGGACGAATCAGCCGCCGCCACGTGTCCCAGCACCTCCTCTCTCTCCTCCCCGCGCCGCCCGGCCGATTCCCTCCGCCGTCGGCTCCCTCCGCTGCGGAGCCCGTCCGCGTCGCCGGAGCCGCGCCTCTCGCGCCCCGAGCCCCGCCTCCCAGCCGCGCCATCCCCGGTCCTAGTTCGCCGGACTTCGCCAGCCCCGCGCCGGCATCCCTCCTCCTGCGCCGCCCACCGTCCAGAGCCGCCCCGGAACTCCTCCGGCGACCGCGCCCTCCCTCCGGCCTCCTTCGCGCCCCGTGTCGCTCGCCGTCGCCGTCTCCGGCTGGATCCGGGCTTCTCCTCGCCGGATTTGTCCGTCCCTGGTCAACTCCCTCCTCTCCGGCGGATCTCTCCGGCGAACCTCGTGGAACGGCCCCGATCCTGATCTGGCACAAGGTTGACCCCGAAAATCTGCCAAGTCCCGAATATTTGCACATTATCATGTCATGTTCATCGCATCATAACTTGCTGCATACAGCTCCGTTTCGTGTGTATAATATGTCAAATTGTTCGTCTCAATGAGTACTTCATTTCACTCCATTGCATTATTTTCATTTGAGCTCATCTTGATGCCCGAAATTTTGTTGGAAGAGTGCATGTTGATGTTAATCTGCTGGAACTGTTATAACTTGCTCATTTGTCATTTTTCCATGTTTGATGTGTGCATCCTGTGAGGTTGATGTCTACATGTGTTTTGATCTATGCTATGCCATCTTTCCAGAGGTGCAATCCATGTATTTTTGTGAGTTGTGTGCTGAGTGCATCGAGCTTGTTAAGTAGGGTACTTGTTGTTGCTGTTTTGCTAGGCTGATTCTGTTATTTCGTTATGCCATGTAAACTTGATGCTACAGAGAGATACATGCTTATTTTGAGATACTTCAATACGGGTGTTTTGAACATATGGTTATGATCTATCCATTCATGCCCCTGGTTGCATTTATAGCTTGCTGTAGATTGTTCATATCTTGCTCCGAACTTGCTAAATAATGTTGCTGTCAACCTGTTAACATGAAGTTCAGTTTTGGCCATGTGCTTTTCTAGTGATCCATGTATCCTATGAACTTGATCTTGTCATGCTTAGCTTCATAAACATGTCTTCTTACTGTTGGTTATCTTGCCGTGCCATGTATTGCTCTATGGTGAGTGATTCAAGCTTACCAACATGCCTACTTATTGTTGTTCCTGCCATGTTTGAATCTGTCATATAACTTGCCATGTTTAAATGGGTGCCATTATCTTTTCTGTGCCCTTTTGGCTCATGGTCAGTAAGGGACTTTTGATCTATGGGATTAGTATATTCATGTCATGCCTTTGTTTGCCATGTTAAGTTCCTGTAACATGTTTGATAGCTCTAAACATTGCAACCTGATGTTATTTCCTGATAAGTCTGAAACTGTTATTATTTGCAATCTTTCCATGTCTTTTTGAGCATGATCTATTGATTTCTGGAGATAGCTCAGTGTCCATGTTTTGTTATGCTTTACCAGTACTTCATGCCCATGCCTTTTGTTATTATATTGGGGTGCTGTAGCATATTGTTTTGATGCTTGCAAGATGCCTAGTTGCTGTTATGGACAGATTGTTGCTATAACTTGTATAGTGTGTGTGTGTTGAACCGTTGCTCCGTTTTGAGTGTGCTCTATATGAAACTTGCTTGATTTTGCATGTAGTTCCATATTATCATGTTGCATCCTTGTTTTGGTGTGTTTGCTTGATGTTTGGGTGCATTTTGCATCAATGCCATGCTTAACTTGTTTTGCTCATATCTTCTAGCCCGTAGCTCCGAATCTAATGAACTTTATATGTAACTTGACTAGAATCTCATGTAGATCATCTTGGTGCATCTTAACTTGCTGTTTAACAACTTGAACATAAGGTTTATTCAGATCTGGACCAATTTCGAAATTTGCATATGAGGACTTACCGGAATTGTTATATGTTGTTCCCGGCCTCATTTAAACTTGCTTTGATGTGTTGTTCTTATTTGCATCATCTCTTGCCATGAGTAGCTCCATCTAGCTTTGTCATGCATCATGCGTATTGTGCATCATGTCTTGTCTATGTGTGGTGTGTTTACCATGTTGTGTGCTTCTTCTCGATAGTTCCCGTTTCGTTGCAATCGTGAGGATTCGTTCGTCTACGCTTGGATCGTCTTCGTGGCTTCATCTTCTTCATGGACTCGTTCTTCTTCCTTGCGGGATTTCAGGCAAGATGACCGCTACCCTGGATCTCACTACTATCATTGCTATGCTAGTTGCTTCGTTCTATCGCTATGTTGCGTTACCTATCTTTTGCTCATCAAGCCTCCCCAAATTGCCATGAACCTCTAACCTTTGACACACTTCCTAGCAAACCGTTGTTTGGCTATGTTACCGCTTTGCTCAGCCCCTCTTATAGCGTTGCTAGTTGCAGGTGAAGTTGAAGATTTCTCGATGGTGGACAGGGTTTTTGTTGGGATATCACAATATCTCTTATTTAATTAATGCATCTATATATTTGGTAAAGGGTGGAAGGCTCGGCCTTATGCCTGATGTTTTGTTCCACTCTTGCCGCCCTAGTTTCCGTCATACTGGTATTATGTTCCCGGATTTTGCGTTGCTTACGCGGTCGGGTGATTTATGGGATCCCCTCGACAGTTCGCTTTGAATAAAACTCCTCCAGCAAGGCCCAACCTTGGTTTTACCATTTGCCTCACCACCACCTACTTTTCCCTTGGGAGTAATTAACCCAAGGGTCATCTTTATTATAGCCCCCCCCCCCCGGGCCAATGCTTGTCTAAGTGTTGGTCCAAACTAGAGCACCGTGCAGGACCATCCCTTGGCAACTTGGGTTACGTCGGTACCTGTACGCTTAGCTTATCCGGTGTTGCCCTGAGAACGAGATATGTGCAGCTCCTATCGGCATGTCGGCGCATCGGGCGGTCTTGCCGGTCTTGTTTTACCATTGTCGAAATGTCTTGTAAACCGGGATTCCGAGACTGATCGGGTCTTCCTGGGAGAAGGTATATCCTTCGTTGATCGCGAGAGCTTATCATGGGCTAAGTTGGGACACCCTTGCAGCGTATAAACTTTCGAGAGCCGTGCCCGCGGTTATGTGGCAGATGGGAATTTGTTAATGTCCGGTTGTAGATAACTTGACACCAGATCTGAATTAAAATGCATCAACCGAGTGTGTAGCCGTGATGGTCTCTTCTCGGCGGAGTCCGGGAAGTGAACACGGTTTCTGTGTTATGTTTGACGTAAGTAGGAGTTCAGGATCACCTCTTGATCATTACTAGTTGACGACCGTTCCTTTGCTTCTCTTCTCGCTCTCATTTGCGTATGTTAGCCACCATATCATGCTTAGTCGCTGCTGCAACCTCACCACCTTTACCCCTTCCTTTCCCATTAAGGTTTGCTAGTCTTGATACCCATGGTAATGGGATTGCTGAGTCCTCGTGGCTCACAGATTACTACAACAACAGTTGCAGGTACAGTTTATGCGATGATCTTGATGCGAGCGCAATATTGCTTGTTTTGGAGTTTCTTCTTCTGCTTCTTCGATCAGGGGATAGGTTCCAGGTCGGCAGCCTGGGCTAGCAGGGTGGATATTGTTTGAGTTTTCTGTTTATGATTCATCTGTTGTCGGATGTTGTTCTTGTATGTTGTATTGTTGTATTCATGTGACATTGTATGCCTTATGTATGTATCCCCATCTATTATGTAATGTTGATGTAATGATATCCACCTTGCAAAAGCGTTCCAATATGCGGGTCTATCCTTGGTGGGACCTTCGAGTTCCTTTTGGATAGGGTCGCATATTGGGCGTGACAAGTTGGTATCAGAGCCTCGACCGACCCTAGGAGCCCCCTTGATTGATCGTGTAGTTTGGCCGTTGTTCAGTCTAGAAGAAAACTGATTTCGGAGTCTAGTTATATCGGAGAGTAGGAATTCTTTTTACTCCTCAGCCCCCTTCGTCTCTCTGGTGAGTAATCTTGACGTAGGTGTTTTGAATTACTCCTCTTCCCATTCAAATTTTTCTTTAGGATCACGTGGTTAGTTTCGTGAGTTGTCCATCCTCTTTTTATCCGGTGCATTTCTCGTCAAGTTTACTTGAGTCTCTTCATCTTTGAGTTCAATCCTCAGTTGTTTTCTTTTCCCACCCGCCCACCCTTTTTCTCCTTGGAACCGGAGTCCATAATCGAGTATCCATCCTACTTATGCGAAGTCTTTGCTTTCTTTCCTCAATGATTTCAACCGGTGTTTTCTCTTCAAGATATTCGTCGGTTTCCCCTTCCTAGTTGTCTTTGTTTTTCCCGCCCTCCCACCCTCTTCTTCCCGGAGTTTGAGTCTCTTTCGACCATCAATTCCATTCGTGTGGAGCATCTTCAGTCTTTCGTCAATTGTTTCAACCGGTGAATTCTCGTCTAGTTAATCATTGTTCGTCTCGTTTTTTCTTCTCCGGTGGACTCAATTCAAGTTTTTCGGTGTCGATCGTGTCTTTTCCCTCAGCTCAAGTGTTCTCCTTGCTCGTTCGCCTCTCGCCAGTTTATCCTTCCGGAGTGTTCAAGACATCTCAGGAGATTCGTCTGTGTTCCAATTAATTCAAGGTTGTCACCTCATTCAAATATTTCAGTTGTTCCGGTGCATCATCTATTTGTTCAACAATCCTTTCCAATGGTGTTATCTCTTCAGTGGGCCCTAACCCACAGGTCTTTTCCCAAGATCTTACCTGACTCTTCTAATTCTTCCGGAGTTATTCTCAATTCTTTTCGAGTGTGACGTAAGAATGGATTTCATCAGTCAGATCTTTTCCAAGATCAATTTCAAATTCTTTTCATTGTTGGCTCAACCCCTTCGCTTTTCATTCTTCCGGAGTATCTCAGGAATTTTGGTGGTTTTCTCGTCGTCATTTGAAGATTGAAGAAGAGTTTTTCCTCTAAATCTTGTCTGTTCTCTCGAAGTTTTGTGGTTCTAGCTTCATGTTATCCTCTCATATTATTCCGTTTGTTAGATATTCCTTTGCTTACCCATCCGGACCATGTCAGGAGTTGTTATTCCATTTTTTTCCATTAGAGGCCATCATTCCTGTTATCATTCTCTATTTATCCCGGCGCTTCGTTCAAGTGTTCCTTAATCAGCTTGTGTTCTTTTCCTTCCATTTTCAGCCGAAGTGCTGCCTAAATCCTTTCAGACTTATTCGTTTCTTTTCTCATTCTAACCACTCCGGTTAGAACGAGTGATTTCATAGTCTATATGATTCCGTGAGCTTTCGATTCTCGTCATTCTCATCGTTCCTCTCTTCTTCTCAAGTGCTCTCGATTCTTTGCTTCTTCTCTTGAGTTCTTGTTTCACCTCTTCCTTTCTCCCTTCTGTCTCGGTCCTAAGATCTCGGGATGAGATCTCTTGTTAGTGCAGGAGTGTTGTAACGCCCCGGATTCGATGCGCCAGGTGTCTTCCAGTTATTCGCCGTTGTTGCCATGTCATTTGCTTGCGTGTTGCATTTTATCATGTCATCATGTGCATCTCATTTCGCATTCATGTTCGTCTCATGCATCCGAGCATTTTCCACGTTGTCCGTTTTGCAATCCGGCACTCCTATGTCCTCCGGCGTCCCCCTTTTTGTCTCTCGTTGTGAGTGGGTGTTAAACGTTCTTGGAATGGACCGAGGTTTGCCAAGCGGCCTTGGTATAGCACCGGTAGACCGCCTGTCAAGTTTCGTGCCATTTGGAGGTCATTTGGTACTCCAACGGTTAACCGGGGAACCGTAAAAGCCTCTTTTGTGTGCAGCCCAACACCCCCTCCAAACTGGCCCAAAACCCATCCAAACCCCCTCCATGCTCTTGGTCGTTCGATCACGATCGCGTGGCCAAAAACCGCTCCTCATTTGGACTCTCCTAGCTCCTTCTACCTATAAAAAGGCCCTCCCCTTCCATTTTCGCGGATGAAACCGTAGTCTAGCCTCCCTCTCGCTCGCCGGACATATCCACTCTGCCGCCGGACACGTCCAGCTGCCGCGCCGGACGAATCAGCCGCCGCCACGTGTCCCAGCGCGTCCTCTCTCTCCTCCCCGCGCCGCCCGGCCGATTCCCTCCGCCGTCGGCTCCCTCCACTGCGGAGCCCGTCCGCGTCGCCGGAGCCGCGCCTCTCGCGCCCCGAGCCCCGCCTCCCAGTCGCGCCATCCCCGGCCCCAGTTCGCCGGACTTCGCCAGCCCCGCACCGGCATCCCTCCTCCTGCGCCGCCCGCTGTCCGGAGCCGCCCCGGAACTCCTCCGGCGACCGCGCCCTCCCTCCGGCCTCCTCCGCGCCCCGTGCCGCTCGCCGTCGCCGTCTCCGGCCGGATCCGGGCTTCTCCTCGCTGGATTCGTCCGTCCCCGGTCAACTCCCTCCTCTCCGGCGGATCTCTCCGGCGAACCTCGTGGAACGGCCCCGATCCAGATCTGGGACAAGGTTGACCCCGAAAATCTGCTAAGTCCCGAATATTTGCACATTATCATGTCATGTTCATCGCATCATAACTTGCTGCATACAGCTCCGTTTCGTGCGTATAATATGCAAATTGTTCGTCTCGATGAGTACTTCATTTCATTCCATGGCATCATTTTCATTTGAGCTCATCTTGATGCCCGAAATTCTGTTGGAAGAGTGCATGTTGATGTAAATCTGCTGGAACTGTTATAACTTGCTCATTTGTCATTTTTTCCATGTTTGATGTGTGCATCCTATGAGGTTGATGTCAACATGTGTTTTGATCTATGCTATGCCATCTTTCCAGAGGTGCAACCAATATATTTTTGTGAGTTGTGTGCTGAGTGCATCGAGCTTGTTAAGTAGGGTACTTGCTGTTGCTGTTTTGCTAGGCTGATTCTGTTATTTCGTGATGCCATGTAAACTTGATGCTACATAGAGATCCATGCTTATTTTGAGATACTTCAGTAAGGGTGTTTTGAACATATGGTTATGAGCTATCCATTCATGCCCCTGGTTGAATTTATAGCTTGCTGTAGATTGTTCATATCTTGCTCCAAACTTTCTAAATAATGTTGCTGTCAACCTGTTAACATGGAGTTCAGTTTTGGCCATGTGCTTTTCTAGTGATCCATGTACCCTATGAACCTGATCTTGCCATTCTTAGCTTCATAAACATGTCTTCTTAATGTTGGTTATGTTTCCATGCCATGTATTGCTCTGTGGTGAGTGATTCAAGCTCACCAACATGCCTACTTATTGTTATTCCTGCCATGTTTGAATCTGTCATATAACTTGCCATCTTTACATGGGTGCCATCATATTTTCTGTACCCTTTTGGCTCATGGTCAGTAAGGGACTTTTGATCTATGGGATTAGTATATTCATTCCATGCCTTTGTTTTCCATGTTAAGTTCCTGTAACATGTTTTTTGATAGCTCTAAACATTGCAACCTGATGTTATTTCCTGATAAGTCTGAAACTGTTATTATTTGCAATTTTTCCATGTCTTTTTGAGCATGATCTATTGATTTCTGGAGATAGCTCAGTGTTCATGTTTTGTCATGCTTTACCTGTACTTAATGCCCATGCCTTTTGTTATTATATTGGGGTGCTGTAGCATATTGTTTTGATGCTTGCAAGATGCCTAGTTGCTGTTATGGACAGATTGTTGCTATAACTTGTATAGTGTGTGTGTGTTGAACCGTTGCTCCGTTTTGAGTGTTCTCTATATGAAACTTGCTTGATTTTGCATGTAGTTCCATATTATCATGTTGCATCCTTGTTTTGGTGTGTTTGCTTGTGTTTGGGTGCATTTTGCATCAATGCCATGCTTAACTTGTTTTGCTCATATCTTCTAGCCCGTAGCTCCGAATCTAATGAACTTTATATGTAACTTGACTAGAATCTCGTGTAGATCATCTTGGTGCATCTTAACTTGCTGTTTAACAACTTGAACATAAGGTTTATTCAGATCTGGACAAATTTCGAAATTTGCATATGAGGACTTACCAGAATTGTTATATGTTGTTCCCGGCCTCATTTAAACTTGCTTTGATGTGTTGTTCTTGTTTGCATCATCTCTTGCCATGAGTAGCTCCATCTAGCTTTGTCATGCATCATGCATGTTGTGCATCATGTCTTGTCTATGTGTGGTTTGTTTACCATGTTGTGTGCTTCTTCTCGATAGTTCCTGTTTCGTTGCGATCGTGAGGATTCGTTCGTCTACGCTTGGATCGTCTTCGTGGCTTCATCTTCTTCATGGACTCGTTCTTCTTCCTTGCGGGATTTCAGGCAAGATGACCGCTACCCTGGATCTCACTACTATCATTGGTATGCTAGTTGCTTCGTTCTATCGCTATGCTGCGTTACCTATCTTTTGCTCATCAAGCCTCCCCAAATTGCCATGAACCTCTAACCTTTGACACCCTTCCTAGCAAACCGTTGTTTGGCTATGTTACCGCTTTGCTCAGCCCCTCTTATAGCATTGCTAGTTGCAGGTGAAGTTGAAGATTGCTCCATGGTGGACAGGGTTTTTGTTGGGATATCACAATATCTCTTATTTAATTAATGCATCTATATATTTGGTAAAGGGTGGAAGGCTCGGTCTTATGCCTAGTGTTTTGTTACACTCTTGCCGCCCTAGTTTCCATCATACCGGTATTATGTTCCCGGATTTTGCGTTCCTTACGCGGTCGGGTGATTTATGGGACCCCATCGACAGTTCGCTTTGAATAAAACTCCTCCAGCAAGGCCCAACCTTGGTTTTACCATTTGCCTCACCACCACCTACTTTTCCCTTGGGAGTAATTAACCCAAGGGTCATCTTTATTATAGCCCCCCCAGGCCAATGCTTGTCTAAGTGTTGGTCCAAACTAGAGCACCGTGCGGGACCATCCCTTGGCAACTTGGGTTACGTCGGTACCTGTACGCTTAGCTTATCTGGTGTTTCCCTGAGAACGAGATATGTGCAGCTCCTATCGGGATGTCGGTGCATCGGGCGGTCTTGCTGGTCTTGTTTCACCATTGTCGAAATGTCTTGTAAACCGGGATTCCGAGACTGATCGGGTCTTCCTGGGAGAAGGTATATCCTTCGTTGATCGCAAGAGCTTATCATGGGCTAAGTTGGGACACCCCTACAGGGTATAAACTTTCGAGAGCCATAACCGCGGTTATGTGGCAGATGGGAATTTGTTAATGTCCGGTTGTAGATAACTTGACACCAGATCTGAATTAAAACGCATCAACCGAGTGTGTAGCCGTGATGGTCTCTTCTCGGCGGAGTCCGGGAAGTGAACACGGTTTCTGTGTTATGTTTGACGTAAGTAGGATTTCAGGATCACCTCTTGATCATTACTAGTTGAAGATCGTTCCTTTGCTTCTCTTCTCGCTCTCATTTGCGTATGTTAGCCACCATATCATGCTTAGTCGCTACTGCAACCTCACCACCTTTACCCCTTCCTTTCCCATTAAGCTTTGCTAGTCTTGATACCCATGGTAATGGGATTGCTGAGTCCTCGTGGCTCACAGATTACTACAACAACAGTTGCAGGTACAGGTTATGCAATGATCTTGACGTGAGCACGATATTGCTTGTTTTGGAGTTTCTTCTTCTGCTTCTTCGATCAGGGGATAGGTTCCAGGTTGGCAGCCTGAGCTAGCAGGGTGGATATTGTTTGAGTTTTCTGTTTATGATTCATCCGTAGTCAGATGTTGTTCTTGTATGTTGTATTTTTGTATTAATGTGACATTGTATGCCTTATGTATGTATCCCCATCTATTATGTAATGTTGATGTAATGATATCCACCTTGCAAAAGCGTTCCAATATGCGGGTCTATCCTTGGTGGGACCTTCGAGTTCCTTTTGGATAGGGTCGCATATTGGGTGTGACATGACGGCCTTAGTGCTATTAGTTCTATGTTACTAAATTTGTGCATGTACACACCTGTTAGTATCAATTTGCTATCATCCAAACACTAACACTATGTTGTTGCAGTTATATTTACCTTCCTCATAAAATGTTCATTTTTTTATTTATTGTACATGAGTAAGAACTTGTAGCATCGTTGTAGTTTATTATAGCTTCTGATGTTCCAGAATTTCATTGTTGTCTCAGTACCAATTATTTCATTTGCACATTGATCTTTTTGAGAAGATATATCATAATTAACATGTTTCTTTAGTTTTTCAAAATAAGCATTGGTGATTTTCTATGTTGCTATAAACTCATTTCCCCTACAATTGTTACTGATCTAGTTTTAAATATTATAGGATGAACGGAAGTGTTCTTACTTGGAGTGGGTTGATCAAGAGTGGCCACAGTCTTTAAAGATGTGCCTAACGATGCTCTGGAGCATGTATGAGGAAGAGAACACATGTAGGATTAGAGAAAGTCTTGTCAACGCTCAAACATATTTCAAGATGCGGGATAAAAAGTTGAAGGTGGAGAATGAGCTCAGATTTTTTAAATCAGACTTTGCTAAGATGGTGTTGGCAAAGGACGAGGCACTTTCCCAGTTGGCCCGTGCAAAACAGGTTCTTATTGAACTGAAAGTAGAGGTGGATAAGACAAGCTTGGATGATCTCGATTAGGGAAATGAATATGTTGTTCTTATGAAGTTGAACTAGCTATATGTTGTACGGTGTTGTTTTCATGTAGCTACCATACTGTGATGTTATAATATATTTATGTGCCTGATATGAAATTGGCAAATGGCTGTTCGATATGAAATGTGAATTTGCGTAATACTAGAATTATTAATTGTAAACTAATAAACCTACTAAATGTGTCATGGACCTTTGCAAACGGTTCTCGCAGTAAAAGCACTTGTGATGGATACCCCAATGCCACACAGTTTTCTTCATCAACTCGTGTGTGATATAGTTGATAAAAGCAAACAGTTAACCAAGGAAGACCGTGTGTGATAGTTACACCTTTCACACACGAGCTTACACATAAAACTGTGCGGGATTTACGTCTGAATGGAAACGTTTTCCCTGGATTGATTGTGTGGGATGTACATAATAACGAAAACATATTCCTTGGATTGACTTTGTGGGATGTACATACCTACCAAAATGATTTCTGGGATTCACCGTGTGGGATGTACATACCTACGGAAATGAATTCTGGGATTCACCGTGTGGGATGTACATACCTATGGAAATGATTTTCTCGGATTACCGTGTGGGATGTACATACCTATGAAAATGATTGCGTTTCGATGTCTCGCCCGATCGCACACGGCCCTAGCCTGGGTCCCAGGAGGGCCTATCCCCGATGATTTCTGGGTCGTGTGGGAAGGACACCCTATCGCACAAACTCACTTGGCGACGGTTCCAAATGTCATCGCGGAAAGGGGTTAAAAATTGTTTGTTTAGGACCGACGCGCACCAGTGTTTCATCTAGCACAGGAGGTAGGTGCTCTCTTTGTGAGCCGTTAGTTTCATCTAACCGCACATCTACAGTTTTAACAACCTTGTGATGAACGGTGTTGAAGACTCTGTAGGTGTGCGAGTCCTTTCCGTAACAAAGCATAAAACCTTCATGTGCTTTTGGTGCAAATTTAGAGTTGTGATGAGGATCTCTAATCCAACATTTAGCACCGAAGACTGTGAAATAACTCACATTGGGTTTCTTGTCAGTGAGGAGTTCATATGAGGTCTTTTTGAACAATTTGTGAAGATATACCCTGTTGATGATGTGGCATGCAGTATCAATTGCCTTAGGCCAGAAGTGACGAGGTATCTTGTATTCATCAAGCATAGTGCGAGCCATTTCAACAAGAGTCTTGTTCTTGCGGTCCACGACGCCATTCTGCTGAGGGGTATAAGGGGCAGATAACTCATGAGTAATACCAAGTTCATCAAGATGGTCATGAAGACCAGTATTCTTGAACTCGGTCCCATTGTCACTCCTAATGTGCTTGATCTTCACACCAAAGCTTGTTGAAGGCCTTGAGAAAAATTGTTTCAAGACTCCCTGCACTTCAGTTTTGTAAGTGATGATATGCACCCTTGTGTAATGAGAATAGTCATCAAGAATAACAAAGCTATAGAGAGATGCAGCATTAGTGAATGTGGCATAGTGAGTAGGGTCGAAGAGGTCCATGTGAAGCAATTCAAATGACGAGTGGTAGTCATGATAGTCTTTGAGGGATGCTTGGACTTGGTCATCTTTCCAGCTTCACAAGCTCCACATAGATGGTCCTTGAGAAATTTTACACCCTCGATGTCAATGATGTGCTTCTTCTTCGCGAACGTGTGCAAGTTCCTCATGCCAGCATGACCTAGTCAACGATGCCATAACCATCCTTCTGAATCTTTTGCAAGTAGACATGTGGCACATTGTGGTCCTACAGAGAAGTCAACAATATACAATTCTCCTCTCCTAAAGCCTTCGAAGACTTGCTTTTGTCTTTGTCAGCGTAGGTGATATATGCTTAAGATGTGATGGAGATAAAGCAGTGTCCATCAATAAGTTCCTGTCACCAGTCATGTGATTTGTACATCCACTATCAAGGACCCACTCAGTAGCTTTGGGTTGATCATCCTGCATATGAACTAGTGCAGCTTATGAACTCATATCCTTCATCGGTGAAGAATATGACATCAAATTCATCAGATTGTATTTCATCAAACAATACAACAGATAAAGAAGTATGAGGACGTGAGAAATGAGTATTCATTTCTTCATGATTATCTTGCGTCCTTTCAAGCATATTCAGGTCTCCAGCAAATTCATCAGACATTCAAGTTCGTGGGGAGACCTGACCCTGTATAAGAGATTAGTTCTTTTTCTTCACCACCCACATCTGGAGGGGTGGCAAAGAGTTCATCATTCTAAGAAGCCAGTCCACTTCATTTCATAAAAGAGGGGTTAGAGTAAGTATATGAATAAGTAGAGAAATTCTTTGAGGACTTATGTGAAGGAAATATGCCCTAGAGGCAATAGTAAAGTTATTATTTATTTCCTCATATCATGATAAATGTTTATTATTCATGCTAGAATTGTATTAACCGGAGACATGATACATGTGTGAATACATAGACAAACTTGATGTCACTAGTATGCCTCTACTTGACTAGCTCATTAATCAAAGATGGTTATGTTTCCTAACCATAGACATGTGTTGTCATTTGATTAACGGGATCACATCATTAGGAGAATGATGATATTGACTTGACCCATTCCATTAGCTTAGCACTTGATCGTTTAGTATGTTGCGGTTGCTTTCTTCATGACTTATACAAGTTCCTATAACTATGAGATTATGCAACTCCCGTTTATCGGAGGAACACTTTGTGTGCTACCAAACGTCACAACGTAACTGGGTGATTATAAAGGAGCTCTACAGGTGTTTCCAAAGGTACATGTTGAGTTGGCATATTTTGAGATTAGGTTTTGTCACTCCGATTGTCGGAGAGGTATCTCTGGGCCCTCTCGATAATGCACATCACTATAAGCCTTGCAAGCAATGTAGCTAATGAGTTAGTTACGGAATGATGCATTATGTAACGAGTAAAGAGACTTGCCGGTAACGAGATTGAACTAGATATTGGATACCAACGATCGAATCTCGGGCAAGTAACATACCAACGACAAAGCGAACAACGTATGTCGTTATGCGGTTTGACCGATAAAGATCTTCGTAGAATATGTAGGAGCCAATATGAGCATCCAGGTTCCGCGATTGGTTATTGACCGGAAACAGTTCTAGGTCATGTCTACATAGTTCTCGAACCCGTAGGGTCCGCACGCCTAAGGTTTCGATGATAGTTACATTATGAGTTTATGAGTTTTGATGTACCAAAGTTTGTTCGGAGTCCCGAATGAGATTACGGACATGACGAGGAGTCTCGAAATGGTCGAGACATGAAGATTGATATATTGGAAGCCTATATTTGGATGTCGGAAGTGTTCTGGGTGAAATTGGGATTTTACCGGAGTACCGGGAGGTTACCGAAACCCCCCGGGGGCTTAATGGGCCTACATGGGTGAGGGAGTCCTAGATTAGGGGGTATCCGGACAGCCAGACTATATACATCGTCTGAACTATTGAAGCGTGAAGATACAAGACTCAAGACTTCGGCCCGTGTCTAGATGGGACTCTCCTTGTCGTCGAAGGCAAGCTTGGCGATCCGGATATTGTGTTTCCTTCCTTGTAACCGACTCCATTATACCGGAGAGGTTGGTCCTTAGAAGGCCGATCACAATTACAATCATACCATCATAGGCTAGCTCTTAGGGTTTAGCCTCTATGATCTCGTGGTAGATCTACTCTTGTACTACCCATATCTTCAATATTAATCAAGCAGGAAGTAGGGTTTTACCTCCATCGAGAGGGCCCGAACCTGGGTAAACATCTGTGTCCCTTGCTTCCTGTTACCATCAACCTAGACGCATAGATCAGGACCCCCTACCCGAGATCCGCTGGTTTTGACACCGACATTGGTGCTTTCATTGAGAGTTCCTCTGTGTCGTCGCTGCAAGGCTCGATGGCTCCCTCAATCATCGTCAACAACACGGTCCAGGGTGAGACTTTTCTCCCCGGACAGATCTTCGTGTTCGGCGGCTTCGCACTGCGGGCCCATTCGCTTGGCCATCTAGAGCAGATCGATAGCTATGCCCCCGGCCACCAGGTCAGGTTTGGAAACTTGAACTACACGGCGGGTATTCGCGGAGACTTGATCTTCGACGGATTTGGGCCTGCGCCAGGAGCACCGAGCAGTTACGATGGGCACGGCTTAGACCTGCTGTCGGACGATGCTCGGGATATCACCCCTGCAGTAGCCCCAGATCTAAATCCGGAGCAGGTTGCGTTGCCTAAGGACGGAGGGATGGACCCCGCCCCACATGTCGCACACTCATCGGCAGTAGAGCCGAACACAGGTCTCACCTCTGCGGAAGCCTGTAACCCCGGGCCCCCGGACTCGCATCCGGCTGTTCGTTCCGGTCCGCACACCTTTGAGCCAGCCGAGCCAGGTTGGGCTCCGGTAATGGAGTTTAGCGCTGCGGATATCTTCCAGCACTGGCCCTTTGGCGACATGTTGAACTCATTAAAGTCTCTCTCTTTGTCAGGAGGCTCTGGGCCGAACTACGTCCAGCTTGAGTAGGAAGCAGGCGACGAAGGAATTCGCTACCCACCCACCACCCACTTCATTGCCACGGTCGATGATTTAATCAACGTGCTTGACTTCGACTCCGAAGACATTGACGGTATGGACGATGATGCAGGAGAATTACAGGAGCCACCGCTCACAGGGCGGTGGACGGCCACCTCCTCATACGATATATACATGGTGGACACTCCAAAAGAAACCAATGGCGATGAGGCAACGGAGGATAACCCCTCATGGAGAAAATCAAAGCATGGGCATCGTCGGTGCCGCTCCAAGCCCCGCCACAGCAATACCGGCCCCGAAGAGGAAAGCAATCCGGATGGTGCCGAAGAGGAATACAACCCTGACCAGCCCGCCTTCGAGCAGGCCGAACAGGAAGATGAGTAGGTCAGCCCAGATGAACAGGCGACTGACGGATATCCAGAGGAGGACAACTATATGCCCCCCTCCGAAGACGAGATTAGCCTCGGCGATGACGAGTTCGGCGTGCCTGAGGATCCCATGGAGCAGGAGCGCTTCAAGCGCCGGCTTATTGCCACTGCGAGGAGCCTAAAGAAGAAGCAACAACAACTCCAGGCTGATCAAGACCTGCTCACAGATAGATGGACTGACATCCTGGCAGCCGAGGAATACGGACTCGAGCGCCAAACGGCTGACCGGCCACACCGTGGCCGGGATAAAACGGGATATCAGCCCGAATACCAGCCCGCACCCCCACGCCGATACACTACGGCCCGGGGTAACAGGCAAGACCTGCAAGATATACTGGAAAACAAAGCAGGACGGCCAAGATCGATCTACGGATCGAGGGGGCGCTCCCCAGCACGCGACGATGACCGTCACGCCGGATACATTATCAACAAGTCTGGCCGGGCTGAACACAGCAACCCAGACCAATTCGAGCTGCGTAGCCACATAGCCCGGCACAGAGGCTCCGCACACCCCCTCTGCTTCACTGACGAAGTGATGGATCATGAATTCCCAGAAGGGTTCAAACCCGTAAACATCAAATCATACGATGACACAACAGACCCCGCAGTATGGATCGAAGATTTCCTTTTCCACATTCACATGGCCCGCGGAGATGATCTACATGCCATCAAGTATCTTCCTCTTAAGCTCAAAGGACCAGCCCGGCACTGGCTAAATAGCCTGCCAGCAAATTCCATTGGCAGTTGGGAAAACCTGGAAGACGCATTCCTCGACAACTTCCAGGGCACATATGTGCGACCACCAGACGCTGATGACCTGAGCCACATTACCCAACAGCCCGAAGAGTCAGCCAGGAAATTCTGGACTCGGTTCCTAACTAAAAAGAACCAAATAGTCGATTGTCCGGACGCCGAAGCCTTGGAGGCTTTTAAGCATAATATCCGTGATGAGTGGCTCACTCGACACCTCGGCCAGGAAAAACCTAAGTCCATGGCAGCCCTCACAACAATAATGACCCACTTTTGCGCGGGCGAGGACAGCTGGTTGGCTCATAGCGGCACCACGCCACATTCTGGCACTTTGAATGTCCGCGACAATAACGGCAAGCCATGACGCAACGGACATAAATGACGGAACAATGGCGATAACACTGAAGACACGGCAGTAAATGCCAGATTCAGCGGATCCAAGTCCGGTCAGCGGAAGAAGCCATTCAAAAGAAACAATCAGGGACCGTCCAGTCTGGACCGTATACTGGAGCGCCCGTGCCAAATTCATGGCACCCCGGACAAGCCAGCCAACCACACCAACAGAGACTACTAGGTGTTCAAACAGGCCGGCAAAATTAACGCCGAAAACAAGGACAAGGGGCTGCACAACGACGATGACGAGGAGCCCCGGCGTCCGAACACGGGGGGACAGAAGAAATTCCCCTCCCCCCCAGGTGAAAACGGTCAACATGATCTACGCCACTCACATCCCCAAGTGGGAACGGAAGCGAGCACTGCGGGACGTCTATGCGATGGAGCCAGTTGCCCCCAAATTCAACCCATGGTCAGCTTGCCCGATCACCTTTGATCGTAGGGATCATCCTACTAGCATCCGTCACGGCGGCTCAGCCGCATTGGTCTTAGACCCAATCATCGACGGATTCCACCTCACGCGAGTCCTTATGGACGGCGGCAACAGCCTGAACCTGCTTTATCAGGACATAGTGCGCAAAATGGGCATCGACCCTTCAAGGATCAAGCCCACGAAAACCACCTTTAAAGGTGTAATTCCTGGAGTAGAGGCCCGCTGTACAGGCTCTATAACATTGGAAGTGGTCTTCGAATCTCCGAACAACTTCCGAAGCGAAGAGTTAATCTTCGATATCGTCCCTTTCCGTAGTGGTTACCACGCACTGCTCGGACAAACCGCATTCGCTAGATTCAATGCGTTGCCACACTATGCATACCTCAAGCACAAGATGCCAGGCCCGCGCGGGGTCATAACACTCAACGGGAACACGGACCACTCTCTCCGTACAGAAGAGCATACTGCAGCCCTCGCGGTAGAAGTACAATGCGGCCTCCTCCAGCAAACCACCAATCCGGCGACGACAACCTCAAGCACCATCAAGCGAGTCCGGAGCACCCCACAACAGGATCATCAGGCACGCCAAGAGCATGATTAGCAGTCCGGCCTCCGCTCAAGCCCCATTAAAGTAGCATTCATGCCACGCGTACACAATTACGCACTCACAATACCATGGGCACAGGCGGAGGCGCAGCAGTGACTCAGTCAAGATTGCGGTATCGCCGCAAAATACCTTCATAATCCTTCTGTTTTATCTTTCAGAACATTGCTTTAGTGCAGCCTCTTCAGACGAGCCGGATTGCCGAACTTACATAGGAGAGAAAAACTAGGGAGGCAACAGGCTTTGCGCACAGAAGGAAACACCCAGGTGGAATCTATTTACGATCGTTATACCTATTTTATCTATCTGTACGTGACCTGCCCCTGGATAGGACATGTCAAATAGTCCTATTTATCTCCGCTTAATGCATTCATTGTAAACATACGCTTAAACGTATTATTCATCAATGGGAGATCACATATAGAGTCAGCTTATCAATCTTATTTGAGCATTTTTCTCACAAATGATTATTTGATATTGCATCCGTACACCTTGGTACGTTCAGTTTGCCAGGGGCTTCTTACAGCGCCCCACAATACGGCAAGACAAGTCCGAACACTTTCAACAGTGTGGCACCCTGAACTTATAGCACTATATGCATCAGCTCCGAATCATGTCTTGGGTCTACAGTTGGGTTAGCCCGGCTCCCTTGTTTTGGTACCTTACGTTCCGTTATATCGGCTAAGGTAGCGCAGGGAGAACTACTGCGATTGTGTCCCGGTTCTTCCGGACGAGCACCTCAGTAGAGAAAGCCGAAAACTGACCGGTATGATGTGGCGAGAGCTGGTCGCTGTTCGAGAGGTCTTAAAATCCTTAAAGACTTTTCCGCTTTAGGCGATAAATCGGCTTCATCCGATCTAGGCATTTATAGCGCCCCAATTCGGCCTTCCGGATTCTAGGGGCTTCGCCAAAATTTAAAATTGTAGACTTCTATGGTTAAGTGAAAGTTATAAAGTCGCATAGTCCGATTGCCTTGTTTGCTGCGCCGGACACCTCCTTAAGGGACCAAACATTTGGATAAAGAGTGTACGGGTTTTCCACGAACACCCTAGTACTAGTTACGTGGGGACGGAAGCCGACGACTAGCCTACTTTCAGAATTTTATAAACAGTCGCACATAAGGTAATATTTTAAATCAAACAGTTCTACATAGCACAAGTAAATTCGTCTTTAAATTACAACAGCGGCAAAGGTACATTTAGTCAAAGATCTTGTCCTTGGTACACTCATCGGCCACAAGACGGGCGCCCTTCATAACACCATCATAGTACTTCTCGGTATGGCGATGCTCCTTGCCCTCTGGCGGACCGTCCTTCACCAGCTTCTCAGCATCCAGCTTGCCCCAATGCACCTTCGCGCGAGCAAAGGCCCGGCGGGCACCCTCAATGCAAACAGATCGCTTGATGACTTCAAGCCGCGGACAGGCATTCACCATCCGCTTGATCAGGCCGAAGTAGCTAGTGGGCAGGGGCTCACCAAGCCATAGCCGGACTATGAAATCTTTCATAGCCACTTCCGCCGCCCTATGGAGTTCGACTAACTGCTTCGGTTGGTCACTCAGAGGCATTCGATGTTCGGCCCCAGCATACTGGGACCAGAACAGCTTCTCTGTTGAGCTCCCCTCCTGGGCACGGTAGAACTCCGCAGTGTCTGATACGCTGCGTGGCAGATCTGCGAATGCCCCTGGAGAGCTCCGAATTCGAGTAAGTAAAAGAAACGCCTCCTCCACATGTTTGCTTTGCATAAATAATTTCTTACCCGCTGCTATCTTTTTGGCCTCCTAGATTTCCTGATGTGCTTTGTCGGCTTCGTCCTTGGTGTCTTTCATACTCACCAAGGCCTTCGCAAGCTCGGCCTCTTTCATCTTCAGATCATGCTCCACGGACTCGTACTTCTTGCCGAGGTCCCGGAGCTCTTGCTGTACCTCGCCCACTCTAGCACTTTGCTTTTCGCGCTCCTTGCATTCCAAGGCCGCCTTGTCTTCGGCCTTGGATAGCGCTTTCTTCAGGGACGCCACTTCGGCGGTGGCCCCTGTTACATAGTCACGACGCTTTGGCGTTAGACTAACCAATTTTGTCTATCCTTAAATACATAAGAGCGGGGAATAACTTACCCTTGTTCTCTTCGAGCTGCCTCTTCGTGAGGTCGAGCTCTCCCTGCGCCTGCTCCAGGTCCCGCTTTAGTTCGGCAACCTCAGCTGTGCCGGCACAGCGGCAAGCAGCACAGCTTGCTTATTCACATGAATATTTATTATTAGACTCCTTCGGATTATAATTGACCCTCTGTTGGGCTTTTCCTTCCGAACACCAAACAGAGTATCAGGGGCTACTACCTATCGGGTGGTAATCTCTTACATTTTTATTACTTACCTCAAAGCCTGTCAGGAGGCTGGTGCAAGCTTCGGTTAGTCCGCTCTTGGCGGATGAAACCTTCCGAATCACCGCACTCATAAGAGTACGGTGCTCTTCATCCAAGGAAGCACCACGAAGCACTTCCAGCAGACAATCTGGCGCCTCGGGCGCAACGGAAGTCCTCGAAGCAGACGGCTCGCCCTCCCTAATGAGGGGCTGCCCGCTTGAGTTCGGAACCTTTGATGGTTCTGGAACAGTGTTCGAACGAGAGCCCGGCCTACTGTGGCTCTCATCGACATGAGCCGCGGGGATCTTGAACCCCGCGTGTCCGACATCTGGAATTCCGCCTTGGGGCGTCTCCAGAGTCACCTCCCCCCGCTCTAGGAGCCTTCGGGACAACACCTCTGTGTCATCCGCGGGTTGAGGAGTAGTGGCCGTCGGAAGTGAGTTCATCTCTGAATCGCTCAGAGACCCGGAGGAAGATACCTCGGGATTAGCCCTGGCCGGACTGCATATATGTTCGGTGTTAAAAAAGGAGGGGCTATGAAGTAAAGTCATGATAAAGTGCGGATACTTACGATCGCACTAGGGGCTTCCCCCTGGGCAGCCACCCCTCCTCGCTATGGGCGGCCGTGGCGGAGTAGTCCGGAAGGGACACCTTTTCCCTTCTTGGACGTCCCAGCCTCCCCCTCCGGGGTGGCTTTTCTCTTTTTCTCCTCCCCAGTGCGGGAAGGAAGAGTTTCTTCTTGCTTCCCCCCGCCTCCATGGGAGGAATCTGTCTCGTCGTCGTCAGACGACGTGGGTATGACGACCTTGCGCCGAGGCCCCTCACCCTCTCCGGATGGGGTGGCCCCTTCTTCTTCTTCTTCTTCCTCCCCCTAAGTGTGCCTCGTCATCTTCGGACGAGGCTTCCGGCACAACCTTACGCCGAAGACCCTTTCAGATCCCTAGGGCCTTCTTTTCGGCCTTCTTCTCCGGTGCCTTATAGGGCGCCGGGACTAGCATCTCCGTCCGTAGAGCATCAGCTTGGCCTTCTGGCAGTGGAGCCGGACAGTCAATCTGCTTCGTTGTCTCCACATAATCCTGAACAAATATGCACAATCACTTAAGACTCCCCCATGAATATATTGGGAAGAATCGAATCCAGTGGTAGTCTGAAAACTCACCTGACCAGGAGGCCGTGCAGCGTGAATCCCACGGTCCTCGGATGTGGGAGGAGGTACTTCGGAGGCCTTGAACAATACCTTCCATGCGCCTTTATGCGTCATGTCGTAGATCTTCCGGAGCGTCTGGTGTTCGGCCGGGACAAACTCCCACAGATTAAATGTCCGTCTTTGGCACGGGAGAATCCGGCGAACGAGCATGACCTGGATCACGTTGACAAGCTTGATGTTCTTGTCCTTCATGCTTTTGATGCAGGTCTGGAGTCCGGTCAGCTTCGTAGATTCGCCCCAGGACAGGCCCTTCTTTTCCCAGGAGGTGAGCCGCATAGGGGCTCCGGATCGGACCTCAGGGGCCGCCGCCCAGTTGGCGCCGCGCGGCTCGGTGATGTAGAACCACCCCGATTGCCACCCTTTTACGGTCTCCGCAAAGGAACCGTCCAGCCAGGTGACGTTAGGCATCTTGCCCACCATGGTGCCTCCACACTCTGCTTGCTGGCCGCTTACAATCTTCGGCTTCACGCAGAAGGTTTGCAGCCACAGGCCGAAGTGAGGCCGGATGCGTAGGAAGGCCTCGCATACGACGATGAACACCGAGATGTTGAGGACGAAATTCGGGGCTAGATCATGGAAATCTAGCCCATAGTAGAACATGAGCCTGCGGACGAAGGGATGAAGTGGAAATCCCAGTCCACGGACGAAGTGGGCAACAAACACGACCCTCTCGTGGGGTCCTGGGGTCGGAATGATTTGCCCGGTGTCCGGTAGCCAGTGCGCTATGTCTGCGGCCAAGTATCCGGCCGCCCGAAGATTGGCGATATGCTTCTCCTTGACGGTGGAAGCCACCCACTTGCCTCCTGCTCCGGACATGTTTAACTGTGCGGAGAAGACTTGGGCTTGGGAGCTGGAGCTCGAGGGGACAAGAGTAGGCAAAGGAGGAAGAAGGCGTGGGTAAAAATGGGGAAATCTTATCCCTTTATAGAAGTGCTGAAAGCGGTGCACCTCCCCACTTGCCCGTTGGGAATCACTTGCTTCCCAAGCGCCACGATTGATGGCGTGGTTGGATTACCCATACCCGTATTGATGAGAATCCCGTGATAAGGGGACGCGATCTCTGCTTTGACAAGACGTGTCAAGGAAACCGCCTCGCAATATGCGTTATGGCTGGTTGTAGGAAAACGGTTCGAATAATGACCCGACCGTAATGACACGTCGCGTTGTATAAAAAGTTGTCAGCAGGTTGCATTTGTGAAATATCGCTCTCTCTACAGTGGCATGTGAAGATCATTTTGCAGATCCGGACACAGTCTAAGTGTTCGATAACTACTTTGGAGTATTTGGAGAAGGAACCCGCCTTGCAATGCTGAAGACAAGACTGCACGCCGGACTCATCGTCGTTGAAGCCTGGTTCAGGGGCTATTGAGGGAGTCCTGGATTAGGGGGTATCCGGACGGCCGGACTATATACATCGTCCGGACTATTGAAGCGTGAAGATAAAAGACTCGAGACTTTGGACCGTGTCCGGATGGGACTCTCCTTGGCGTGGAAGGCAAGCTTGGCGATCCGGATATTGTGTTTCCTTCCTTGTAACCGACTCCATGTAAACCCTAGCCCTCTCCGGTGTCTATATAAACCGGAGAGGTTGGTCCTTAGAAGGCCGATCACAATTACAATCATACCATCATAGGCTTGCTCTTAGGGTTTAGCCTCTACGATCTCGTGGTAGATCTACTCTTGTACTACCCATATCTTCATTATTAATCAAGCAGGAAGTAGGGTTTTACCTCCATCGAGAGGGCCCGGACCTGGGTAAACATCTGTGTCCCTTGCTTCCTGTTACCATCAGCCTAGACGCACAGATCGGGACCCCCTACCCGAGATCCGCCAGTTTTGACACCGACAATGGGCCCTAGTGGTGAGGAAGAGAGGAGGCAAGGGCTAGGCCGCGCGCCCCTCCCCCCTAGTCCGAATAGGACAAGGAGAGGGGGGTGGCGCCCCCCCTCCTTCCTCTCTCCCTCCTCCTTCCCTCCTTCTCCTATTCCAACTAGGAAAGAAGGGAGTCCTACTCCCGGTGGGAGTAGGACCCCCCTTGGCGCGCCCCTCCTTGGCCGGCCGCCCCCTCCCCCTTGGCTCCTTTATATACGGGGGCAAGGGGGCAGCTCTAGACACAACAATTGATCTCTTGATCTCTTAGCCGTGTGCCGTGCCCCCTCCACCATAGTCCTCGATAATATTGTAGCGGTGCTTAGGCGAAGCCCTGCGACGGTAGAACATCAAGATCGTCACCACGTCGTGGTGCTGACGGAACTCTTCCCCGACATTCTGCTGGATCGGAGTCCGGGGATCGTCATCGAGCTGAACGTGTGCTAGAACTCGGAGGTGCCATAGTTTCGCTGCTTGATCGGTCGGGCCGTGAAGACGTACGACTACATCAACTGCGTTATTCTAACGCTTCCGCTTTCAGTCTACGAGGGTACATGGACAACACCCTCCCCTCTCGTTGCTTTGCATCACCATGATCTTGCGTGTGCGTAGGAAATTTTTTGAAATTACTACGTTCCCCAACAGTGGCATCCGAGCCTGGTTTTATGCGTAGATGTCATATGCACGAGTAGAACACAAGTGAGTTGTGGGCGATATAAGTCATACTGCTTACCAGCATGTCATACTTTGGTTCAGTGGTATTGTGAGATGAAGCGGCCCGGACCGACATTACGCGTACGCTTACGCGAGACTGGTTTCCCTGTTACGAGCACTCGTTGCTTAAAGGTGACTGGCGGGTGTCTATCTCTCTCACTTTAGTTGAACCGAGTGTGGCTACGCCCGGTCCTTGCGAAGGTTAAAACAGCACTAACTTGACGAACTATCGTTGTGGTTTTGATGCGTAGGTATGAACGGTTCTTGCTCAGCCCGTAGCAGCCACGTAAAATTTGCAACAACAAAGTAGACGACGTCTAACTTGTTTTTGCAGGGCATGTTGTGATGTGATATGGTCAAGACGTGATGCTATATTTTTATTGTATGAGATGATCATGTTTTGTAAACGAGTTATCTTCAATTGGCAGGAGCCATATGGTTGTCGCTTTATTGTATGAAATGCAAATGCCCTGTAATTGCTTTACTTCATCACTAAGCGGTAGCGATAGTCGTAGAAGCAATAGATGGCGTAACGACAACGATGCTACGATGGAGATCAAGGTGTCGCGCCGGTGACGATGGTGATCACGACGGTGCTTCGGAGATGGAGATCACAAGCACAAGATGATGATGGCCATATCATATCACTTATATTGATTGCATGTGATGTTTATCCTTTATGCATCTTATCTTGCTTTGATTGACGGTAGCATTTTAAGATGATCTCTCACTAAATTATCAAGAAGGGTTCTCCCTGAGTATGCACCATTGCGAAAGTTCTTCATGCTGAGACACCACGTGATGATCGGGTGTGATAGGCTCTACGTTCAAATACAACGGGTGCAAAACAGTTACACACGCGGAATACTCAGGTTAAACTTGACGAGCCTAGCATATACAGATATGGCCTCGGAAGACGGAGACCGAAAGGTCAAGCGTGAATCATATAGTAGATATGATCAACATGGTGATGTTCACCATTGAAACTACTCCATCTCACGTGATGATCGGACATGGTTTAGTTGATTTGGATCACGTGATCACTTAGATGACTAGAGAGATGTCTGGCTAAGTGGGAGTTCTTAAGTAATATGATTAATTGAACTTAAATTTATCATGAACTTAGTACCTGATAGTATTTTTCTTGTCTATGTTTTTTGTAGATAGATGGCTCGTGATGTTGTTCCGTTGAATTTTAATGCATTCCTTGAGAAAGCTAAGTTGAAAGATGATGGTAGCAATTACACGGACTGGGTCCGTAACTTGAGGATTATCCTCATTGTTGCACAGAAGAATTACGTCTTGGAAGCACCGCTGGGTGCCAGGCCTGCTACAGATGCAACTGACGGCGTTAAGAACGTCTGGCAGAGCAAAGCTGATGACTACTCGATAGTTCAGTGTGCCATGCTTTACGGCTTGGAACCGGGTCTTCAACGATGTTATGAACGTCATGGAGCATATGAGATGTTCCAGGAGTTGAAGTTAATATTTCAAGCAAATGCCCGGATTGAGAGATATGAAGTCTTCAATAAGTTCTATAGCTGTAAGATGGAGGAGAATAGTTCTGTCGGTGAACAAATACTCAAAATGTCTGGGTATAATAATCACTTGATTCAACTGGGAGTTAATCTTCCTGATGATAGTGTCATTGACAGAATTCTTCAATCACTGCCACCAAGCTACAAGAGCTTCATGATGAACTATAATATGCAAGGGATGGACAAGACTATTCTTGAGCTCTTCGCAATGCTAAAAGCTGCGGAGGTAGAAATCAAGAAGGAGCATCAAGTGTTGATGGTCAATAAGACCACCAGTTTCAAGAAAAAGGGTAAAGGGAAGAAGAAGGGTAACTTCAGAAAGAACAGCAAACAAGTTGCTGCTCAAGAGAAGAAACCCAAATCTGGACCTAAGCCTGAGATTGAGTGCTTCTACTGCAAGCAGAGTGGATACTGGAAGCGGAACTGCCCCAAGTATTTGGCGGATTAGAAGGATGGCAAAGTGAACAAAGGTATATGTGATATACATGTTATTGGTGTGTACCTTACTAATGCTCGCAGTAGCACCTGGGTATTTGATACTGGTTCTGTTGCTAATATTTGCAACTCGAAACAAGGACTACGGATTAAGCGAAGATTGGCAAAGGACGAGGTGACGATGCGCGTGGGAAATGGTTCCAAAGTCGATGTGATCGCGGTCGGCACGCTACCTCTACATCTACCATCGAGATTAGTTTTAGACCTGAATAATTGTTATTTGGTGCCAGCGTTGAGCATGAACATTATATCTGGATCTTGTTTGATGCGAGACGGTTATTCATTTAAATCTGAGAATAATGGTTGTTCTATTTATATGAGTAATATCTTTTACGGTCATGCACCCTTGAAGAGTGGTCTATTTTTATTAAATCTCGATAGTAGTGATACACATATTCATAATGTTGAAGCCAAAAGTTGCAGAGTTGATAATGATAGTGCAACTTATTTGTGGCACTGCCATTTGGGTCATATTGGTGTAAAGCGCATGAAGAAAGTCCATACTGATGGACTTCTGGAATCACTTGATTATGAATCACTTGGTACTTTCGAACCGTGCCTCATGGGCAAGATGACTAAAACGCCGTTCTCCCGAACTATGGAGCGAGCAACTGATTTGTTGGAAATCATACATACTGATGTATGTGGTCCAATGAATATTGAGGCTCGCGGCGGGTATCGTTATTTTCTCACCTTCACAGATGATTTGATCAGATATGGGTATATCTACTTGATGAAACACAAGTCTGAAACATTTGAAAAGTTCAAAGAATTTAAGAGTGAAGTGGAAAATCATTGTAACAAGAAAATAAAATTTCTACGATCTGATCGTGGACGAGAATATTTGAGTTACGAGTTTGGTTTACATTTGAAGCAATGCGGAATAGTTTCGCAACTCACGCCACCCGGAACACCACAAAGAAATGGTGTGTCCGAATGTCGTAATCGTACTTTACTAGATATGGTGCGATCTATGATGTCTCTTACTGATTTACCGCTAACGTTTTGGGGTTATGCTTTAGAGACGGCCGCATTCACGTTAAATAGGGCACCATCAAAATCCGTTGAGATGACGCCTTATGAACTGTGGTTTGGCAAGAAACCAAAGTTGTCGTTTCTGAAAGTTTGGGGCTGCGATGCTTATGTGAAGAAACTTCAACCAGATAAGCTCGAACCCAAATCGGAGAAATGTGTCTTCATAGGATACCCAAAACAGACTATTGGGTACACCTTCTATCACAGATCTGAGGGCAAGATTTTTGTTGCTAAATTCAGGTCCTTTCTAGAGGAGTTTCTCTCGAAAGAAGTGAGTGGGAGGAAAGTAGAACTTGATGAGGTAACTGTACTTGCTCCCTTATTGGAAAGTAGTTCATCACAAGAACCGGTTCCTGTGACAACTACACCAATCAGTGAGGTAGCTAATGATAATGATCATGAAACTTCAGATCAAGTTATTACCGAAACTCGTAGGTCTACCAGAGTAAGATCTGCACTAGAGTGGTACGGTAATCCTATTCTGGAAGTCATGTTACTTGACCATGGTGAACATACGAACTATGAGGAAGCGATGATGAGCCCAGATTCCGCAAAATGGCTTGAGGCCATGAAATCTGAGATGGGATCCATGTATGAAAACAAAGTGTGGACTTTGGTTGACTTGCCCGATGATCGGCAAGCCATCGAGAATAAATGGATCTTCAAGAATAAGACTGACGCTGATGGTAATGTAACTGTCTACAAAGCTCGACTTCTTGCGAAAGGTTTTCGACAAGTTCAAGGGGTTGACTACGATGAGACTTTCTCACCCGTAGCGATGCTTAAGTCTGTCCGAATCATGTTAGCAATTGCCGCATTTTATGATTATGAAATTTGGCAAATGGATGTCAAAACTGCATTCCTGAATGGATTTCTGGAAGAAGAGTTGTATACGATGCAACCGGAAGGTTTTGTTGATCCAAAAGGTGCTAACAAAGTGTGCAAGCTCCAGCGATCCATTTATGGTCGGGTGCAAGCATCTCGGAGTTGGAATAAACGCTTTGATAGTGTGATCAAAGCATATGGTTTTATACAGACTTTTGGAGAAGCCTGTATTTACAAGAAAGTGAGTGGGAGCTCTGTAGCATTTCTGATATTATACGTAGATGACATATTATTAATTGGAAATGATATAGAATTTATGGATAGCATAAAGGGATACTTGAATAAAAAAATTTCAATGAAAGACCTCGGTGAAGCTGCTTACATATTGGGCATCAAGATCTATAGAGATAGATCAAGACGCTTAATTGGACTTTCACAAAGCACATACCTTGATAAAGTTTTGAAAAAGTTCAAAATGGATTAGGCAAAGAAAGGGTTCTTGCCTGAATTACAAGGTGTGAAGTTGAGTCAGACTCAATGCCCGACCACAGCAGAAGATAGAGAGAAAATAAAAGATGTTCCCTATGCTTCATCCATGGGCTCTATCATGTATGCAATGTTGTGTACCAGACCTGATGTATGCTTAGCAATAAGTTTAGCAGGGAGGTACCAAAGTAATCCAGGAGTGGATCACTGGACAGCGGTCAAGAATATCCTGAAATACCTGAAAAGTACTAAGGATATGTTTCTCGTTTATGGAGGTACAAAGAGCTAGTCGGAAATGGTTACGTCAATGCAAGCTTTGACACTGATCCGGACGATTCTAAATCGCAAACCGGATACGTGTTTATATTGAACGGTGGAGCTGTCAGTTGGTGCAGTTCTAAACAAAGCGTCGTGGCGGGATCTACATGCGAAGCGGAGTACATAGTTGCTTCGGAAGCAGCAAATGAAGGAGTCAAGATGAAGGAGTTCATTTCTGATCTAGGTGTCATACATAGTGCATCGGGACCAATGAAGATCTTCTGTGACAATACTGGTGCAATTGCCTTGGCAAAGGAATCCAGATTTCACAAGAGGACCAAGCACATCAAGAGATGCTTCAATTCCATCCGGGACCAAGTCCAAGTGGGAGACATAGAGATTTGCAAGATACATACGGATCTGAATGTTGCAGACCCGTTGACTAAGCCTCTTCCACGAGCAAAACATGATCAGCACCAAGACTCCATGGGTGTTAGAATCATTACTGTGTAATCTAGATTATTGACTCTAGTGCAAGTGGGAGACTGAAGGAAATATGCCCTAGAGGCAATAATAAAGTTATTATTTATTTCCTCATATCATGATAAATGTTTATTATTCATGCTAGAATTATATTAACCGGAGACATGATACATGTGTGAATACATAGACAAACTTGATGTCACTAGTATGCCTCTACTTGACTAGCTCATTAAGCAAAGATGGTTATGTTTCCTAACCATAGACATGTGTTGTCATTTGATTAACGGGATCACATCATTAGGAGAATGATGTGATTGACTTGACCCATTCCATTAGCTTAGCACTTGATCGTTTAGTATGTTGTTGTTGCTTTCTTCATGACTTATACAAGTTCCTATAACAATGAGATTATGCAACTCCCGTTTATCGGAGGAACACTTTGTGTGCTACCAAACGTCACAACATAACTGGGTGATTATAAAGGAGCTCTACAGGTGTTTCCAAAGGTACATGTTGAGTTGGCGTATTTCGAGATTAGGTCTTGTCACTCCGATTGTCGGAGAGGTATCTCTGGTCCCTCTCGGTAATGCACATCACTATAAGCCTTGCAAGCAATGTAGCTAATGAGTTAGTTACGGAATGATGTGTTACGTAATGAGTAAAGAGAGTTGCCGGTAACGAGATTGAACTAGGTATTGGATACCGACGATCGAATCTCGGGCAAGTAACATATCGATGACAAATGGAACAACGTATGTCGTTATGCGGTTTGACCGATAAAGATCTTCGTAGAATATGTAGGAGCCAATATGAGCATCCAGGTTCCGCTATTGGTTATTGACAGGAAACAGTTCTAGGTGATGTCTACATAGTTCTCGAACCCGTAGGGTCCGCACGCCTAAGGTTTTGATGATAGTTATATTATGAGTTAATGAGTTTTGATGTACCGAAGTTTGTTCGGAGTCCCGGATGGGATTACGGACATCACGAGGAGTCTCGAAATGGTCGAGACATGAAGATTGATATATTGGAAGCCTATATTTGGATGTCGGATGTGTTCCGGGTGAAATCGGGATTTTGCCGGAGCACCGGGAGGTTACCGGAACCCCCCGGGGGCTTAATGGGCCTACATGGGCCCTAGTGGAGAGGAAGAGAGGAGGCAAGGGCTAGGTCGCGCGCCCCTCCCCCCTAGTCCGAATAGGACAAGGAGAGGGGGGTGGCGCCCCCTCCCCCTTTCCTTCCTCTCTCCCTCCTCCCTCCCCCCTTCTCCTATTCCAACTAGAAAAGAAGGGAGTCCTACTCCCGGTGGGAGTAGGACTCCCCTTGGCGCGCCCCTCCTTGGCCGACCGCCCCCTCCCCCTTGGCTCCTTTATATACGGGTGCAAGGGGGCACCTCTAGACACAACAATTGGTCTCTTGATCTCTTAGCCGTGTGCGGTGCCCCCCTCCACCATAGTCCTCGATAATATTGTAGCGGTGCTTAGGCGAAGCCCTGCGACTATAGAACATCAAGATCGTCACCACGCCGTCGCGCTGACGGAACTCTTCCCCGACATTCTACTGGATTGGAGTCCGGGGATCGTCATCGAGCTGAACGTGTACTAGAACTCGGAGGTGTCGTAGTTTCGGTGCTTGATCGGTCGGGCCGTGAAGACGTACGACTACATCAACCGCGTTGTTCTAACGCTACCGCTTTCGGTCTATGAGGGTACGTGGACAACACTCTCCCCTCTCGTTGTTATGCATCACCATGATCTTGCGTGTGCGTAGGAATTTTTTTGAAATTACTACGTTCCCCAACATTATGAACATAATGATTTGTAGAATAATGCACATATTCATAACCCTTAGGCTCCCCGCTAAACAGAAATGTTAGCACGATGATCCTCATATGAGGATTTGGATCCATATGAGGAATTTGATCCACGTGAGGAATTTGGTCCATATGAGGACTTGGATCCATATGAAGAATTTGATCTGGGGTTCCTATTCTTCACAGGTGGTGTCATGATGACATTCACCTAAATACTTCCAAGGCACCTTTTGGGAACCCAGATTTTCTTCATAGGGGGACTGTTCCTGCAGTTAGTTCCAACATATCTAGAAAATACTTCACCATTCTGATTTTTGAACAGTTTATAGTTGGAGTCAAATGACTCATCAGAAGAATATGAAGATTCACATGTAAAGCCAGATAAAGTGGATGGATCTATGGGAGGTCCCTTTGCAGCAACCCATGAGGTTTTGGGATACTGCTCAGGTTTCCTGTAGGTCCCATCAGCATTGAGTTTCCTTTCAAAGGCAATACCCTCTTTCCTAGGGTTCCTATTGAGGATCTGCTTTTTAAGCACATCACAAAGAGCCTAATGCCCTTTGAGGCTTTTGTACATGCCTGTCACATACAACTCCTTTAGCCCTGCATTGTTAGTGATACTTGTAGTATTCTCAGATGAGGAATTTGTGACCACAGAGACAGTTGAAGAATTTGCAGCAATAGAGGCATTGGAACTTTCAGGTGAAGAATTAGCAGATTCATGTTCAATGCATTTCAAACTTGGTGGAATGAATTCTTACTGAGCGGAACTGATCTGTTGAGCAACCAATGAATCACGCTCCTTCTGGAGATCTTCATAACTCACCCTTAACTTTTCAAGATCTTGATTGCTTTGAATTAATTCATAAGAAATCTTCTCATAATCAGCTAAGAGAGTGTTATGATGACTTTGAAGGTTATCAAACTTAGTCTGAAGTCTCTGAAGATTTCCAGTCAGAGTTTGAGTTCGATCCATTTCTTCACCCAACAGGTCATTGCTTTTGTCTAGCATATTTTGAACCTTTTCAAGAGCCTTTTGTTGTTTCACAGCAATCTTAGCAAGTTTAGAATAACTAGGCTTGAGGTTTTCATCAGATTCATCATCACTTGATTCAGAGGAGGGATATTTGAGTACCTTGGCACCTTTTGCCATGAAGCAATAGGTGGGAGCGTAGTCATCATCACCGTCGTCGGCAGTGTTGAAGATGGACTTTCTGACCAAAGCAGTAGCAAGGGCTAGGCTCGCCACACCAGAGTCTGACTCCTCAGACGCCTCCTCTTCCTCATTTTCTTCAGATTCAGCTTCAGAGTCCATTTCCATGCCAATGAACGCCCGAGCCTTTTTGGAGTAGCTCTTTTTGTGAGATGAAGACTTTGAAGATTTTGACAATGAGGATTTTGAAGATTTCTTCTTCTTTGAGTCATCAGAACTGTCATCCTTATATTTCTTCTTCTTTGATTCCTTCTCCCACTGAGGACAATCAGTAATGTAGTGACCAGGTTTCTTGCATTTGTGGCAAGTTCTCTTCTTGTAGTCACGGGATGAGGAATCTGATCTCATGTCATCACCTCTTGAAGATTTCCCAAAGCGACCACGTCTTGGGAACTTCTGGAATTTCCTCACGAGCATTGCTAGCTCCAAGCTTAGTTCTTCAGGATCACCAAGACTGCTACCAGAATCCTCTTCTTTAGATTCAGAGACTGCCTTGGCCTTCAGTGCGCGTGATCTACCATAACTCGGTCCATAGAGGTCTCTCTTCTCAGCAAGTTGGAACTCATGAGTATTTAGCCTCTCGAGGATATCATCAGGATCAAGTAACTTGTAGTCTCCACGCTCTTGAATCATCGGTGCAAGAGTGTCAAATAACGAATCAAGCAATCTCAGCAGTTTCTTCACCACCTCATGGTCGGTGATGTCAGTGGCACCAAGTGCTTGAAGCTCATTTGAGATGTCAGTGAGGCGATCGAAGGTTTGCCGAACATTTTCATTGTCAAGTCTTTTGAAGCGGTTGAAGAGATTGCAAAGAACGTCAACTCGAGAGTCACGTTGAGTTGAGACTCCTGCGTTGACCTTGGACAGCCTATCCCAGATAAGCTTTGATGTCTCCAAAGCACTCACTCTGCCGTACTGTCCTTTACTTAGATGGCCACATATGATATTCTTCGCTTGAGAGTTGAGTTGCTTGAATCTCTTCACATCAGCAGCATTCACGGAAGGTGTGACATAGGAAACGCCATTTTCCACAACGTCCAGATATCGTTATCAATTGCCTCAAGATGCATGCGCATCTTATTCTTCTAGTAGGGATGGTCCGTCCCATCGAAGGTAGGACACCCAGCCGAGACCTTGATCATACCTATGGTCGACATAACTAAAACTCCAGGTGGTTAAACCAAAATCACACAGAACAAGGAAGTACCTTGCTCTGATACCAATTGAAAGTGCGTTAAGTCGATTAGAGGGGAGGTGAATAGGCAATTTTTACAAATTCTTCACTGAAGAAATTCAAGGTGAGGAATTTCCTAAGTCATGAACGACTAGCAGCGGAATAAGTACTCAAGTGTAAGCATAACATAGTAACAACATGTTGGGGAATGTAGTAATTTCAAAACATTTCCTACGCACACGCAATATCATGGTGATGCACAACAACGAGAGGGGAGAGTGTCGTCTATGTACCCTCGTAGACCGTAAGCGGAAGCGTTATGACAACGCGGTTGATGTAGTCATACGTCTTCACGATCGACCGATCCAAATACCAAACGTACGTCACCTCTGCGATCTGCACACGTTCAGCTCAGTGACGTCCCACGAACTCACGATCCAGTAGAGCTTCGAGGGAGAGTTCTGTCAGCATGACGGTGTGATGACGGTGTTGATGAAGCTACCGACGCAGGGCTTCGCCTAAGCACCGCTATGATATGACCGAGGTGGATTATGGTGGAGGGGGGCACCGCACACGGCTAAAGATCAATGATCAACTTGTGTGTCCATGGGGTGCCCTTTGCCTCAGTATATAAAGGAGGAGAGGAGGGGAGGCCGGCCGGCCCTAGAGGTGCGCCCAAATGTGGAGTCCTACTAGGACTCCAAGTCCTAGTAGGAGTCCACCAAGAGGAAGGGAGGGAGAAGGAAGGAGAGGGAGGAAAGGAGGAAAGGGGGGCCGGCCCCCTAGTCCAATTTAGTTTGGGCTAGGGGGGGCGCGTGCCCTGCCTTGTCCTGCCTCCTCTCTTCCACCATTTGGCCCATGAGGCCTAATACTTCTTCCCCCGTATTCCCGTAACTCCCTGGTACTCCGAAAAATATCCGAATCACTCGGAACCTTTCCGATGTCCGAATATAGTCGTTCAATATATCGATAGTTACATCTCGACCATTTTGAGACTCCTCGTCATGTCCCCGATCTCATCCGGGACTCCAACCTATCTTCGGTACATCAAAACTCATAAACTCATAATACCGATCGTCACCGAACGTTAATCGTGCGGACCCTACGGGCTCGAGAACTATGTGACCTTTTTTAGCACACAAAGTGTTCCTTCGGTATTCGGGAGTTGCATAATCTCATAGTCATAGGAACATGTATAAGTCATGAAGAAAGCAATAGCAACATACTAAATGATCAAGTGCTAAGCTAACGGAATGGGTCAAGTCAATCACATCATTCTCTAATGATGTGATCCTATAAATCAAATGACAAATCATGTCTTATGGCTAGGAAACTTAACCATCTTTGATTCAACGAGCTAGTCAAGTAGAGGCATACTAGTGAAACTCTGCTTGTCTATGTATTCACGCATGTACTAAGTTTCCGGTTAATACAATTCTAGCATGAATAATAAACATTTATCATGAATTAAGGAAATAAATAATAACTTTATTATTGCCTCTAGGGCATATTTCCTTCAGTCTCCCACTTGCACTAGAGTCAATAATCTTGTCGGGGGGATGAACCCCGGGCAGGCAACGGAACCCGGATCTTTTCAAAAACAACGGGCCGGCATTGCCCCTCAAGTCAGCATGCGCCTGGCCGGGTCACTCGACCCGGCCAAGCCCCGCAACCCGTCCGAGCTCTCCGACCCGGCAAGACGCATCGACTCGGCCTCAACAACCAGCGCAAGACAGCCGAACCCGGCACAACCAAAGCTTCCTCGACAAGCCAGCTCCACCCGTGGCGTGCTCCGCAATCTAGCCACGGGTCAGCTCCCGTCCCATCCAGGTCGTATGATGGGACGAGTCTTCAATCATCGATGACCAAGGCAACAGTGTCCCGCCCATGCCTCTGGCCAGCCGGAGCGTGGCAACAGTGCCCCTCACCTACCCGCTGACCAGAGCTGGCGTGGCTACAGTGCCCCCGCCTCACCACTGACGACAGCAAGCGGCGACCTGGCGGAGAGCCACTATGCACGACTCGACTCGTCCACGCCCTGACGATCGACAAGACGGCGCATAGTCCCCCTAGGCACACGGGGCCCGCACCTAGGGGAACCCGGCGAACCACATGCCCTCAGCGTGTCCTAGCCCGGGTCCTCGGACGCCGATAAGCCGGACCCACCGACTTGTAACATTACCATTGTACCCCTGGGGGGTTGGTCTATAAAACCCCCCAGGAGCCCTCACGTGAGAAAGGGGAGAGAGGGGAAAAGCCAGTAAGCGCAGAACTAGCCACCGAGACAGCAACACCAGAGAGAAGGAGTAGCCTAAGCCTTGGCCAGCTTCCTTCCTCCCCCATACAGCTCCAGGAGCAACATTGTACTATCAAACATCAAACTACACTCGGCAGGACTAGGGGTGTTATCTCTCCGGAGAGCCCCGAACCTGGGTATGTCCGGCGTCCCGCGCCCGCTCATACCAACCTCGCCTCTGGAGCCCACCAGCGCCCTCGAGCCTCCTCCTCTCTTTAGCCATCCCTTGGCATCTATCGTGCGCCCACCACGACAGTTGGCGCCCACCGTGGGGCAGCTCGAGGAGCTGGCCGGGAGCATGCTTCAGATGGGGCCCTTCTCCTACTCCGACGAGTCCGTCGCGCTGGCGGACGACGTTGTCGGCGCGCTCGCCGCCTCCTTCGCCGCGCTGCGCATCTCCGATGTGTTCATGGCCGACGAGTACCCCAGCAAGGTGCTCAGCTACTCCGACTCCCCCCCTCTCCCTCGGTGGCGGCGTTTCCGCCGGGGTGATGGACGTCCATGTGGAGGTCTTCGTCACCGGCGATGGCGCCTCCTCCTCATCGAGCAAGACAAGGAAGGCTGCTAAAGCCAGGGCCGCAGCAGAACGGACCGAGCCGTCTGATCCGTTGCGCGCCATGATGCAGAGCCTCCGCATCCCCATTGGCACCAACGTCGACACCACCAACGTCGTGGAGGACCGAACCCAGCTCGAGGAAAGGCACCAGCAGATGCTGGACCTGTCCGAGACGCTCGCCGCCACCCAGCGTCGCCTAGACGCCGCTCAGCTGGAGCGCAATGCCGCCTACGAATTCACGCCCGCCGCGGACGAGCCAAGCCGGGTCACCGATGTGCGTGCCCGGGGAGGAGCGATTGGCCGGGCTCTTGGCGCCGTCCCAACCATCTACGAGACCCCAGCAAAGAACATGCGCGTTGCCCAGGCAGCCAAAGTCGGCCTGGACCAGCTCGCGGTTGAGGAGCTGAAGGAGCGCATCGGGCGGATGCGCGAATTCCTCAATGCGGTCAACGCCCAGCAGGACCGCCTCAACCAGCTCACCAAGCAGGCGGGATCCGGCTCCGCCCGCCTTGGCGGACCCGGCGAACTTCTGCACACAGCTTCCTCGCCACCCGGCGAGGCGCACTCCGGCCAAGCCTAGACTCGGCGCGACCCATCCGCCACAGCCGGCGGCTGATTGGGCGACGAGCCCGTCCTAGAAATCCAACGTGGACCCGGCCAGCATGGCCGGCATCCGGCTCCAACCGACCCGGCCCCCCATGGCCTGGGTGCCAGTCGACTCGGCCTGCGCGCCATCAACGACACTGACGCTTGCCACCGCCTTGATTAGCTCGCTCGCTCCCTGGAGGTGGAGGAGAGCGGCGCTATCGGGCCGGCATGCTTCGGCCCACGCATCTGGGAAGAGCCCTTTCTCAAAGGATTCGTGCTCTGCCGCGATACCCCCAAGTACAACGGGACCGTGAAGCCAGAAGACTGGCTCACCGACTACACCACGACCATTGGCATCATTGGTGCCAATCATCGTCTAGCCGTGCGCTACGCACCGCTCAAGCTCCAGGGGTCTGCCCGCACATGGCTGAACAGTCTGCCGATGGGCAGCATCAACACGTGGGTCGATTTCGAGCAAGCCTTCGTCCGCAACTTCATAGGGACCTACAAGCGACCCGGCCGCCCTAGCCAACTCGCCATGTGTGTGCAAGGGCCTGCGGAGACCGGTTGCGAGTACCTCGCATGCTGGACCGAGCTTCGGAATAGCAGTGAGGGCGTCCATGAAGTCCAGGCGATCCAGTACTTCGTCAGCGGGTGCCGAGACGGCACCATCCTCAAGAACAAGCTCTTATGCTCCGAGCCGACCACCATGGCCGCGCTCATGCTGACAGCGGACAAATATGCCAACGCCGACTCCGCCATGAAGATCCAGGTGGCGCTGGATGAAGCTGGCAAGGCAAAGCCGGTTCCCCCTCCGAAGCCGGCCGGCGAAAGCAGCCGGCAGCAGCATCACCAGAACAACAAGCGCAAGGCCGACCTGCCGGTGCAGCGCCACGACAACCGACTCGTCGCGGCCGCTGAGCCCGCAGCGGACCCGGCGGCAAAGCGCCGGCAGACCGACAAGACGGCGTGGCAACCCGCCATGAGTTTTGAAGAGATGCTCGACGCCCCCTGCAAGCACCACAGCGGCGCAAGACCCTCCAAGCACACGCTTCGGCAGTGCGCCATCGCCAAGCGCATCATGAGGGGCGACGTCCCGCCTCCTTCGGCTCCGGCTCCAGGCGCGGGGCAGCCGCCTCCACCTCCATCGCCGCCTCCAGCTGGCGGCGTGATGCATGACGACGCCTACCCGGACCAGAACGCGGCCTACGTCGTCTTAACCAGCCTCAGCAAAGACAAGCGCAGCGAGCGCCTCCTTCGGCAGGAGGTGAACACCGTCGTTGCGGACAAGCCAGAGTTCATGCACTGGTCGGATCGCCCGATCACCTGGACCCGGGAGGATCACCCGGCGGTTATGCCGAGTCCGGGTGGTTACGCCCTCGTCCTCAACCCCACCATCGTCATGCGGCGCACGTGCAAGTTCTCCTGAGTCCTCATCAACGGCGGTAGCAGTATCAACATCCTCTACCGCGACAAGATGACCAAGCTCGGCCTCAAGGCCGAGGACCTGGAGCCGACCCGGACGATCTTCCATGGCATCGTGCCCGGCCTCTCCTACTCTCCCATTGGCCAGGTCCGGCTCGATATCCTGTTCGGTGACAGCAGCCACTTCTAACGCGAACCAATCTGGTTCGAGGTGGTGGACCTGTCCAGCACGTACCACGCATTGCTGGGCCGGCCCGCGCTCGCCAAGTTCATGGCGGTTCCCCATTACGCGTATCTGAAGATGAAGATGTCGGGTCCCAAGGGCCTCATCACCATCACCGGCGATTACCGCAAGTCCCTGGAGTGCGCCCGAGACGGCGCCAAATTGGTGGAGTCGCTGGTCATTGCCGAGGAGCGGCCCCAGCTCGACCGGATCGTCGCCCTGGCAGGCGAGGCCTCCGCTGCGTCGATCCCAACCAAGGACCCGGCCGACGAGGCCGCCTTCAAACCCTCCAAGGAGACCAAGAAAGTGAGCTGAACCCGAAAGACCCCAGCTGCAGCAAGTACGTTGTCGTAGGCGCCCGCCTCGACAGCAAATAGGAAGGCAAGCTCGTCGACTTCCTCCGTGAGAATCGGGATATCTTCGCATGGACCCCCAAGGACATGCCGGGTATCCCGAGGAAGTACGCCGAGCACAAACTTCATGTCCGCAAGGACGCCAAGCCTGTCCGTCAGCCCCTACGACGTTTTTCTGAAGAGAAGAGAAGAACCATTGGTGAAGAGGTCTCCAAGCTTTTGGTGGCCGGCTTCATAATGGAAGTGTTTCACCACGAGTGGCTGGCCAATCCAGTCCTCGTCCTGAAGAAGAACAAGACCTGGCGCATGTGTATCGACTACACCAGCCTCAACAAGGCCTGTCCCAAGGATCCGTTTGCTCTCCCGCGGATCGACCAAGTCATCGACTCGACCGCTGGGTGCGAGCTCCTGTCCTTCCTGGACGCTTACTCCGGCTACCACCAGATCAAGCTGGACCCGGCCGACGCCCTGAAGACGTCATTCATCACGCCCTTTGGGGTGTATTGCTACATCACCATGTCGTTCGGCTTAAAGAACGCCGGCGCCACCTTCCAGCACTGCATGCAGAAATGCCTGTTGCCGCAACTTGGCCGCAATATCCATGTTTACGTGGACGACATCGTGGTAAATACCAAGCAGCACCTCACGCTCCTCGATGACTTGAAGGAAACATTCGCCAACCTCCGTGAATACAAGGTCAAGCTTAACCCAGAAAAATGTGTCTTCGGCGTCCCGTCCGGAAAGCTACTTGGCTTCCTCGTCTCGGAACGCGGCATTGAGGCGAACCCGGAGAAGATCAAGGCCATCGAGCGCATGCGCAAGCCGGCTTGGCTGCGCGATGTCCAGAAGTTCACGGATGCTTGGCCTCGGTCAGCCGGTTTCTAAGCCGGCTGGGCGAGAGGGTGCTACCCCTGTACCAGCTGATGAAGAAGACGAACCCATTCGAATGGAATGACAAGGTAGACAAGGCCTTCCAAGACCTCGAGCGCATGCTCTCCACCGCACCAGTCCTGGCCGCGCCGACCGACAAGGAGCCGCTGTTGCTCTACATAGCCGCGACCTTGTGGGCGGTCAGCATGGTGCTGGTGGTCGAGCGACCTGAGAAGGGCAAGATCCAAGCCGTCCAGCACCCAGTCTACTACCTGAGCGAGGTGCTCTCCATCTCCAAGCAGAACTACCCACACTACCAGAAGATGTGTTACGGCGTGTACTTTACCGCCAAGAAGTTGAAGCAGTACTTCCAAGAGCACGTCGTCACCGTGGTCAGCACGGCGCCTATCAAAGAAATCATCAGGTGCTGGGATGCCTCTGGTCGGGTCGCCAAGTGGGCGATCCAGCTAGCCAGCCACACCATCCTCTACGAGCCCCACACCACGATCAAGTCTCAAGCCCTGGCTGACTTCCTCGTCGACTAGACCGAGACCCAGTACTTGTCGCCGCCCCCCGACTTGACGCATTGGCGCATGCATTTTGACGGATCCAAGATGTGACTCGGCCTGGGGGACGGCATCGTACTATCGTCCCCGAAGGGCGACCGGCTCCGCTACGCGCTCCAGATCCACTTCGTCGCCTCCAATAACGTCGCCAACTACGAAGCCCTTGTGCACGGCCTTCGGCTCGCCAAGGAACTCGGCATCCGGCGCATCCTGTCCTACGGCGAGTGGGACGCCCGCGACTCCAACATGGCAAGCTACCGCTTCCTCGTCCAGAATCTGTACGGATCCTTCGAGGGCTGCGAGTTCCTCCACGTCCCGTGCGCGGAGAATGAAGCGGCCGACACACTCACCAAGATCGCCTTGACCCGATAGTCCATCCCGTCCGGCGTCTCCCTCGAGCACCTGCACAAGCCATCCGTCAAGCCATTACCGAAATCAGAGTCCATCCACATTCTAGACGACCCGGCCGCACCTCAACCCGGCCCGGGGGCTGCTGAACCCGGCCCGGGGGCTGCTTAGATCGACCCAGCCACCATCGCCCCGGACCCGGCCGTCGCCATCCCCGACCCGGGGGCTGCTCAACCCGGCTCGGGGGCTACCGACTCAGAACCCACCCTGGTGGCCGTCTTTGCCGTGGTTATGGCTCCGTCTTGGGCCCTCCCAATATCAGAATTCCTGGGGAATGGGATTCTCCCCATGGACGAGACCGAAGCCCGGCAAGTGCAGCGCCGGGCGTCCGCCTACAGCATCATAAACAACGAGCTCGTCAAGCGTAGCTCCACCGGCGTGTTCCAGCGCTGCGTCGAGCAGGAACAGGGCATCGACATCCTCCTCGACATACACCAGGGCGAATGCGGGCACCACGCCGCGTCGTGATCCCTGGTGGCCAAGGCGTTCCACCATGGTTTCTACTGGCCCATGGCCCTCCAAGATGCCGAGTCGCTCGTTCTCAAGTGTGAAGGGTGCCAGCGCTTCAGCAAATGCAGCCACCAGCCGGCGTCAGCACTCCGCACCATTCCGATCGCTTGGCCCTTCGCGGTCTGGGGACTCGACATGGTGGGACCCTTCAAAACCGCTCGAGGCGGCATGACGCACCTACTGGTGGCAGTGGACAAGTTCACCAAGTGGATCGAGGCACGGCCAATCAAGAAACTGGACGGGCCAACAGCCGTTCGGTTCATCAAGGACATAGCAGTGCGCTACGGCATGCCAACCAACATCATCATGGACAACGGCACCAACTTCGCCAAAGGCGCGCTCGAGCAATACTGCTCCGTCTCCGGCATCCGCCTTGACCTAGCCTCCGTTGCACATCCGTAGTCCAACGGGCAGGTCGAGTGGGCCAATGGACTCATCCTGTCTGGCGTCAAGCCACGACTCGTCGAGCCACTCATCCGCTCACCCGACAGCTGGCTTGACGAGTTGCCGGCCGTTCTCTGGAGTTTCCGCACCACGCCGAATCGGTCAACTGGGTTCACCCCGTTCTTCCTCGTCTATGGAGCTGAAGCCATCATCCCGACCGACGTCGAGTTCGACTCGCCGTGCGTCGCGATGTACACCGAAGCCAAAGCCAATGAAGCCCGCGAAGATGGAGTTGACCTGCTCGAAGAAGCACGCCTCCTGGCGCTCAGCCGTTCGGCCATCTACCAGCAAGGCCTGAGGCACTACCACAGCAAGAAGATCAAGCCCCTCGCATTCCGCGAGGGTGACCTCGTCCTCCGACTCATCCAAGAGCAAGCAGGCCAGCACAAGTTGTCCCCTCCATGGGAGGGCCCATTCATCGTGAGCAGGGCCTTGCGCGATCGCAACGCCTACTACCTCATCGTCGCACACAAGTCAAAGAAGCGCAAGAAAGACACCGCCGGCGAAGAAACAACCCGGCCGTGGAACACGGAACTCCTCCGCCCATTTTACAGTTAGCCGCACGAGTGTATGTATCGTCGCTTTTTGTAAACACATGAAACTATGCGGTTCCCGAACGAGACTCAGGGCTGCCTTTTATCGACCAATTTATTGTGTCCCTACTTTCTTGCATCACTATGCCACTGAACCCGGCCACCGGTCCGACCTGCTCGACACGGGGGATCGGGGGCTGGCCGGCTCGATCGCCACCCTGCCATCTTACTTGGTGATTCCTGATATAGTTAGGATGCCGCGGTCCCCCACTTCGCCCTAAAGCCACAGATCCAGCTTCGGCTGTCGGCCAGCAAGCACAACGGGCCAGAGCTCCTTTACGCTTCATACACTAAGTCAAAGGCTGCCGGGTCGATCAACCCGGCCCGCCGCTCAGAAAATAAACAGCCGCACGACTGGCTACTCACCAACCGGCTTCGCCGGATTGCCGCCAGACGGCCCAGTGGGTGTTTCGCTCCGTTTTGAAGGGCCCAAGTCATGCACGCTCCTCTCGAAGAACCGAACTCCTTGTCACGGACCGGAGCCTCGGCCGTCTGACTCGCGGGGCGGGGGGAGGTTTAAGAAAGGAAAAGCGCAAGAAATCGGTCCAAAAAACGGAAGGAAAAAAGCAAAAACACTCACGACATTTACACACAAATATTTAAAAGGCCTGCTGCCCGAGTTCATTACACCCTAAAACCCCAGTGGGTGGGTGGACCTGCTACTTAACAAATTCTACTAAGAATGTCTCAGGCATCTCCAGCGCCACGTCGCGACGTCGAGGGCTCTCCCCTGGAGGCCTCCGGGTCTGGCGAGGCACCGGTGTCCTCCTCGGCACCCCCATCGCGGTAGACACCCGTCTCCTCGGAGCTCCCCTCCGGATCGTGGAGAAGCAAGCCGTAGTCATCGCCATCCACGACCCTGCCGTCTTCCGTCCGCTCCGGGTGGAACTTGTCATGGAAGGCAAACTCAGCGATGTAGCTGGCCTGGGAGGCAATCCGGCCGGCTTGCTCCTGCAAGAGCTGCTCCGAGCCGGCCCGCTGGCCCATCAGCACGTCCAGCTGCAGGTCCGGATGCAAAGACAGCGCAAATCGGAGCGCCATCTCAGCGCCAGCACGAGCAGCCGAGACATGCCACTCGTGAAGCCGGTCCGGCCCCATCTCCAACCAACGCGCCAGGCGCGTGAAGCTGCTCGGCTCGATGGAGTCCGGCCAAAGGGCCGCCGTCATCGCGGTGCCGGGCTAGGACAGCCGCCCCATCTGTGTCCCCAAGACCCGCAGGCAGGCCTCAGCGGCGGCGATGATTTCCGGGAAGGTCCACGCCACCCGCGGGTCTGTTCTGGATCCAACGACTCCGGCCGGGTCGCGCTGAAAGCGAACGGATTCCTCCGCCAGCCATTGTGTCTCCGGGAAGGCTCCTGCCACAAAAGGCGAAGCATATCAGAAGAAGGACAAGAAGGACGAAAGGCCGGATCCCGACCCAGCAAAATACAAGAAAAGAACTTACTGGAGAAGGACTCTTCCAGGTGCTGCGCTTCGAGCAATGTACCACACCGCTCCCGTTCAACGGCACGGTCGCGCTCCAGGAGCGCCCTCTCCAGATCGGCCGCCTTGGCAAGGGCCTCCTTTAGCTTGGCATCCTTGTCATCGACCGCCTTCTCAGCCGCCTCGCGACGACGGGCCTCGTCCTAATGGGCCCCCTCAGCTGTGGTAACCTGCCCCCGCAGGCGATCCACCTCGGCCTGGAGCCGGCCCTTGTCGTCGGCTAGCTGGCCGTGCTGCTGGTCCGCCTCAACCAGGGCCTGCTGCGCCTCCACCACCTTGGCGGCTTCTGCCTTAAGAAGCTCCACCTTAGCCTCGAGGCGGCTCTTGTGACCTGACAGCTGCTCTTGCAGCTGGTTGGCCTCGTCGAGAGACCGCCGGGCTGCGGCCTCCTCCACCCTCGCCTGCGCCGCCTCGACGCCAAGACGGCCGGTGTCGACAATGAGCCGGTCATAGTGATGACCAGCCCGGAGTAGACGAGTCCGTCAGGACAGCACCTTGGCTGCGAAAAAGAAGGATTCAGCGAATGAGAAAGCAAGAATTAAGATTTGGCCCAACTGTTACACAATTGGCCCGAATCTCGGGGGCTACACCCAGTGGGTGCGCTAGCGTGCCCCCACTAGAAAAGAGCACAAAGATACCTGTGGCGACGCGAAGCTCCTCCTCCTTGGCGGCGAGCTGCTCCTTGAGCTCCCGGTACTTGCCCAGGAGACGGTTGAAGGCACCGACCCGGTAGGCGTCAAGTTGCCGAAGAAGGCAGAAATCAGAACAAGGACAACGCTCTAAAGATTCGACCCAACTACTACGTAGTTGGCCCGAACCTCGGGGGTTACACCCAGTGGGTGCGCTGGCGCGCCCCCACAAAGAAGAAATTGCAAAAAAGAAAAGGCTTACCAGAACGGCGCGCTCCAGGTCAAGCGTCCGCTCCACCTCGGCCTGGGCGAAGGACTCGAGCCGGCCCGTTCGGCCGCACAGGCAGCGGCTGACGACGTCCATCGCCGCCTCCTCCTGGGTCTGAGGCCCGAAGAGCACGGCGCCCCCGCTCCGCGCCGGCTGCGGCGCGGCGGCCCGGCGTCCTCCCTGCCGGGGCACCAAGGCGTGCTCCCCGCTGGCCGCTCCCGACGCGGCCAGCACCTCCTCCGACGCCCTCTCCAGCACCGTCGACGACTCGAATGTCAGGGCGGCCTGCTGCACCACCACCGGCCCAGCTGCCAGGGTGGCCTCCGGCGCCGCCGTCCGTGGTGCCTCCTCCAACACCGGTGGCGCCTCAAGTGCCGCCGCCCGCAGTGCCTCCTCCAAGACGACGCCGCCTCCACCGCCATCAGCCCCTGCTCGCACGACAACATCGACCCACGGCGGGGTATCATCCTCCACCTCCACGACCTCCCGGTCGAGGATCACCACCTCAGCCCGGCCTTCATGGCCGCGCTCCCTCACCGACGACGGCTCGAAGACCGTCGCCGCCACCATCATGCCCACTGGCATCTCGCGCCAGGCCGGCTCCGCGCCGACTCGCGCCCATGTTGCCGCCGCTTCGGTCCAAGCCCGGACCGACACCGCCTCCAGCTCCGCCTCGGCCCTGTTCCTGTCTCGCCAGGCCAAGCCCTCGGTGTCGTTCGGGTCCAGGCCGAGGTCCAAGTCGGCCCGTCCCTCTGCCTCGACCTGGTCGACGAGGTCGGACCGGCTCCTGCGAAATGCGGTCCCTTTGGCGGCCGCCGCCGTCCTCGCCAGCGCGATTGGCGACCCGAAGAAGAAGACAGAATGAGCAAAAAGAAACAAGGCTAGCTCGACAATCCGAATGCGTACGGGAGATGAAGCTTACCCCGACAAGACTGGGACCGGGGTTGGCCTCCCATGCCCGGTGCCGCGCTTCCTCTTGGCCGGCCTCCCAGCCCCGGCCGGGTCCACCGTGCGCTTCGGGGCCCAGGGCCGCGGCGCGATGATGTCCTTTCCGTGCGGGCGGCTCGGCGCCGCCCCATGCGAAGACCCGGCTCCGCTCGCGGCGCCGCCTCCCCCACCCAACGCCACTACACCAACAACTGGCGTCAGCATCGCCCGAACCGTGACGCGGTCAGCAACTCAAGATACATGAAGAAAAATACAAGACTTACCCACACGACGCCCAGCGCCGGCGTCGGCCTCGGCCTCCTCCACCCCGCCGTGGGCCACGGGCTCCTCTGGCACCACCGGCGCCACCTGCGATGGAGCCCGGGCGTAAGGATGCCGGATCGCGTTCAGAAGCACCTCCCGCATCGCGTCAGGACGGACGAGAAGGTGCGCAGCAGCGAAGTAAGGTGACCAGACACTCACATGTGGCGCCAGGTTTGACTCGATGTATGACACCTTGCCGAACCGCCAATCCTCCCCACAGTTGGCCTTGGAGATGTCGTTCACGCGGCACGCGATCAGCTCCGCTGTCAGCCACTTTGACCCCATGCGATTGGGGTCTTGAAGGCTGACCATCTCGCCAATGAGGCAGGAGCGCATCTGCAGCGGGAGGACCCGGCGCATGATGAACGCGGCGATGAGGTCGTTGCCGGGGAGCCCCTCCCGCGTCCTCATCACCGTCACCCGCTCGCAGAGATTGAGAATCTCCTGTGACGGGCGCCTGGGCGAGTAGCCCCAGTTTGTCTTTACCCGCGGCGGCGCGATGGAGAAGGCCGGAAGATTGATGCGGTCCGCACCCAAGTTGCGGACGTAGAAGAAGGAGTTCTGCCATTTCTTGGTGGCATCCTCCAGCGGGATCTTGGTGAAGTCCGCCCCCAACCGCTTCGACATGACGGCGGTGCCGCAGTCGGCAAACTCTCCGGCCGACGGGCCCTGCTGCTTCAGGGAGAAGAAGTGCGCCCAAAGTTCGATCGTAGGCTCGACCCCCAGGTACCCCTCGCAAAGGGTGACGAAGCCGGAGAGCAGGACGATGGCGCCGGCGCCAAGATGATGCGACTGGAGCCCGAAGAACTCCAGGAACGTGCGGAAGAAGGTGCTCGCCGGCAGCCCAAATCCGCGATCGAAGTGCGTGAGGAAGACCACGAGCTCCAACTCCTCGGGCTGCGGCCTCTGCTCACCGCGCGGCAGACGGACGGCGACATCTGTCTCCCGCGGCAGGCGCCGCGACGCCCGAAGATGGGCGATGTCCTCGGTGGTGACATTCGAACCCATCCAAGAGCCCGACGACAGTGCCATGATCGAAAGAAGGAGAAAGAAGATGGACGACGGAGAAGTTCTGCTCGGGGCAGCGGGCGCCACAGTGCGTCGGTTGCAAAGAGCAGAGCAAGAGCAAAGGGATAAGAGGGCGCGTGCGAGAATGATGTCCGCCGCCCCCTGCCCCCCGATTTATAACCCTCGGTTTGAACGTGGGGGAGTGGGATCATCTGCACGCGCCTGTTCCACTACCCCGCAATAAGTGTGCACGTACACACGCAGTAACTGCCCGGGGAAGAGCAACCGGCCCTCGGACGTCGCAATAAATCCGCGCGCGTGGGCCAAGGGTGCGCGGCGGCGGGCCCCAGCCCATCGCCCAGTCCCGTCACGCGCGTGGCCTGTCAGGCCCCTCCGACTTTCGGGCACCACGTGGCGCCCACGCGAGCCCGAGGGATTGCCCCAAGATTCGATGGACTCCTCGGTTCCTGCCATGGCCGGGATGCCACGATCCGGTTTCTGAGAAAACCGGCACACAGTGGGTGTTGCCGGACCCGGCGCTCGCAGAATCCGCCTTGCTTAAGGGGGAAACTGCGAAGGCCCACTCGTCCGAAGACGGCGGACCTTCACAGCTTCGGGGACTACTGTCGAGGGGATGAACCCCGGGCAGGCAACGAAACCCGGATCCTTTTCAAAAACAACGGGGTCGGCATCGCCCCTCAAGCCGGCATGCGCTTGGCCGGGTCACTCGACCCGGCCAAGCCCCGCAACCCGGCCGAGCTCTCCGACCCGGCAAGACGCGTCGACTCGGCCTCAACAACTAGCGCAAGACAGCCGAACCCGGCACAACCAAAGCTTCCTCGACAAGCCAGCTCCACCCGTGGCGTGCTCCGCAATCCAGCCACAGGTCAGCTCCCGTCCCATCCAGGCCGTACGATGGGATGAGTCTTCAATCATCGATGACCAAGGCAACAGTGCCCCGCCCATGCCTCTGGTCAGCCGGAGCGTGGCAATAGTGCCCCTCACCTACCCGCTGACCAGGGCTGGCGTGGCTACAGTGCCCCCGCCCTCATTGCTGACGACAGCAAGCGGCGACCTAGCGGAGAGCCACTGTACAAGACTCGACTCGGCCATGCCCTGACGATCGACAAGATGGCGCACAGTCCCCCAAGCAAGCGGGGCCCGCACCTAGGGGAACCCGACGGACCACAGGCCCTCAGCGGGTCCCAGCCCGGGTCCCCGGACGCCGATAACCCGGTCCCACTGACTTGTAACATTACCATTATACCCCTGGGAGGGTTGGTCTATAAAACCCCCCAGGAGCCCTCACGTGAGAAAGGGGAGAGAGGGGAAAAGCCAGTAAGCGCAGAACTAGCCACCGAGACAGCAACACCAGAGAGAAGGAGTAGCCTAAGCCTTGGCCAGCTTCCTTCCTCCCCCATATAGCTCCAGGAGCAACATTGTACTATCAAACATCAAACCACACTCGGCAGGACTAGGGGTATTATCTCTCCGGAGAGCCCCGAACTTGGGTATGTCCGGCGTCCCGCGCCCGCTCATACCAACCTCGCCTCTAGATCCCACCAGCGCCCTCGAGCCTCCTCCTCTCTTTAGCCATCCCTTGGCATCTGCCATGCGCCCACCACAACAAATCTAGTTCACATCACCATCTGATTTAAGACCAATATTCACATCTGTATGTGATTAACACACATAGTTCACATTGTCATGTGATCAACACCCAAAGGGTTTACTAGAGTCAATAATGTAGTTCACATCCCTATGTGATTAACACCCAAAGAGTACTAAGGTATGATCATGTTTTGCTCATGAGAGAACTTTAGTCAACGGGTCTATCACATTCAGAGCCGTATGTATTTTGCAAATATTCTATGTCTACAATGCTCTACACGGAGCTACTCTAGCGAATTGCTCCCACTTTCAATATGTATCCAGACTGAGAGTTAGAGTCATCTGGATTGGTGTAAAAGCTTGCACCAATGTAACTCTTTACGACGAACTCTTTTATCACCTCCATAATCAAGAAACATTTCCTTAGTCCTCATTAAGGATAATTTTGACCGATGTCCAGTGATCTACTCCTAGATCAAAATTGTACTCCCTTGCCAAACTCAGAGCAAGGTATACAATAGGTCTGGCACACAGCATAGCATACTTTATAGAACCTATGAATGGGGCATAGGGAATGACTTTTCATTCTCTTTCTATTTTCTGCCGTGGTCGGGCTTTGAGTCTTACTCAGCTTCACAAATTGGAACACAGGCAAGAACTCCTTCTTTGATTGTTCCATTTTGAACTACTTCAAAATCTTATCAAGGTATGTACTCATTGAAAAATCTTCTCAAGCGTCTTGATCTATCTCTATAGATCTTGATGCTCAATGTGTAAGCAGCTTCACCGAGGTCTTTCTTTGAAAAACTCCTTTCAAACACTCCTTTATGCTTTCCAGAAAATTCTACATTATTTCTAATCAACAATATGTCATTCACATATACTTATCAGAAAGGTGTAGTGCTCCCACTCACTTTCTTGTAAATACAGGCTTCACGGTAAGTCTGTATAAAACTATATGCTTTGATCAACTCATCAAAGCATATATTCCAACTCCGAGATGCTTGCACCAGTCCATAGATGGATCACTGGAGCTTGCACACTTTGTTAGCACCTTTAGGATTGACAAAACCTTCTAGTTGCATCATATACAACTCTTCTTTAATAAATCCATTAAGGAATGCGGTTTTGACATCCATTTGCCAGATTTCATAAAATGTGGCAAATGCTAACATGATTCCAACAGACTTAAGCATCGATATGAGTGAGAAAAGCTCATCGTATTCAACACCTTGAGCTTGTCGAAAAACTTTTTGCGACAAGTCGAGCTTTGTAGATAGTAACACTACTATCAGCGTCTGTCTTCCTCTTGAAGGTCCATTTATTTTCTATGGCTTGCCGATCATCGGGCAAGTGCACCAAAGTCCACACTTTGTTCTCATACATGGATCCCATCTCAGATTTCATGGCCTTCAAGCCATTTCACGGAATCTGGGCTCATCATCGCTTCCTCATAGTTCGTAGGTTCATCATGCTCTAGTAACATGACTTCCAGAATAGGATTACTGTACCACTCTGGTGCGGACTGTACTTCGGAAGACCTACTAGGTTCTGTAGTAACTTAATCTGAACTTTCATGATCATCATCATTAGCTTCCTCACTAATTGGTGTAGGAATCACTGGAACTGATTTCTATGATGAACTACTTTCCAATTCGGGAGAAGGTACAATTACCTTATCAAGCTCTACTTTCCTCCCACTCACTTCTTTCGAGAGAAACTCCTTCTCTAGAAAGGATCCATCTTAGCAACGAATATCTTGCCTTCGGATCTATGATAGAAGGTGTACCCAACAGTTTCCTTTGGGTATTCTATGAAGACGCACTTCTCTGATTTGGGTTCGAGCTTATCAGGCTAAAAGTTTTCACATAAGCATCGCAGCCCCAAACTTTAAGAAATGACAACTTCGGTTTCTTGCCAAACCACAGTTCATAAGGCGTCGTCTCAATGGATTTTGATGGTGCCCTATTTAAAGTGAATGCAGCTGTCTCTAATGCATAACCCCAAAACGATAGTGGTAAATCGGTAAGATACATCATAGATCGCACCATATCCAATAAAGTGCGGTTACGACGTTCAGGCACACCATTACACTGTGGTGTTCCATGTGGCGTGAGCTGTGAAACTATTCCACATTGTTTTTAAATGAAGGCAAAACTCGTAACTCAAATATTCTCCTATATGATCAGATTATAGAAACTTTATTTTCTTGTTACGATGATTCTCCACTTCACTCTGAAATTCTTTGAACTTTTCAAATGTTTCTGACATGTGCTTCATTAAGTAGATATACTCATATCTGCTCAAATCATCTGTGAAGGTCAAAAAATAACGATACCCGCCACGAGCATCAACACTCATTGGACCGCATACATCGGTATGTATTATTTCCAACAAGTTAGTAGCTCGTTCCATTGTTCCGGAGAACGGATTTTTAGTCATCTTGCCCAAAAGGCATGGTTCGCAAGCATCAAATGATTCATAACCAAGTAATTCCAAAAATCCATCTTTATGGAGTTTCTTCATGCGCTTTACACTGATATGACCCAAACGGCAGTGCCACAAATAACTCGCACTATCATTATCAAATTTGCATCTTTTGGCATCAATATTATGAATATGTGTATCACTATGATCAAGATCCAACAAACTAGTTTCATTGGGTTTATGACCATCGAAGGTTTTATTCATGTAAACAGAACAACAATTATTCTCTGACTTTAAATGAATAACCGTATTGCAATAAACATGATCAAATCATATTCATGCTCAACGCAAACGCCAAATAACATTTATTTAGGTTTAACACTAATCCCGAAAGTATAGGGAGTGTGCGATGATGATCATATCAATCTTGGAACCACTTCCAACACACATCGTTACTTCACCCTCAACTAGTCTCTATTTATTCTGTAACTCCTGTTTCGAGTTACTAGTTTTTTAGCAACCGAACAAGTATCAAATACCCAGGGGCTACTATAAACACTAGTAAGGTACACATCAATAACCTGTATATCAAATATACCCTTGTTCACTTTGCCATCCTTCTTATCCACCAAATATTCAAGCCATTTCCGCTTCCAGTGACCATTTCCTTTGCAATAGAAGCACTCAGTTTTAGCCTTTAGTCTAGCTTTGGTCTTCTTCACAGAAGTGACAACTTGCTTGCCATTCTACATCAAGTTCCCTTTCTTTCCCTTTTCTTGAAACTAGTGGTCTTGTTAATCATCAACACTTGATGCTCTTTCTTGATTTCTACCTTCACCGATTTCATCATCATGAAAAGCTCGGGAATCGTTTTCGTCATCCCTTGCATACTATAGTTCATCACAAAGTTCTACTAACTTGGTGATTGTGACTAGAGAACTCTGTAATCACTATCTTATCTGGAAGATTAACTCCCACTTGATTCAAGCGATTGTAGTACCCAGACAATCTGAGCACATGCTCACTGCTTGAGCTATTCTCCTCCATCATTTAGCGATAGAACTTGTTGGAGACTTCATATCTCTCAACTCGGGTATTTGCTTGAAATATTAACTTCAACTCCTAGAACATATCATATGGTCCATGACATTCAAAACGTCTTTGAAGTCCTGATTCTAAGCCGTTAAGCATGGTGCACTAAACTATCAAGTAGTCATCATATTGAGCTAGCCAAACGTTCATAACATCTGCATCTTCTCCTGCAATAGGTTTGTCACCTACCAGCGCATCAAGGACATAATTCTTCTATGCAGCAATGAGGATAAACCTCAGATCACGAACCCAATCCACATCATTGCTACTATCATCTTTCAACTTAGTTTTCTCTAGGAACACATATAAAACATAGGGAAGCAACAACGTGAGCTATTGATCTACAACATTATTTGCAAAATACTATCAGGACTAAGTTCATGATAAATTAAAGTTCAATTAATCATATTACTTAAGAACTCCCACTTAGATAGACATCCCTCTAATCATCTAAGTGATCACATGATCCAAATCAACTAAACCATGTCCGATCATCACGTGAAATGGAGCAGTTTTCAATGGTGAACATCACTATGTTGATCATATCTACTATATGATTCACGCTCGACCCTTCGGTCTCAGTGTTTCGAGGCCATATCTGCATATGCTAGGCTCGTCAAGTTTAACCCGAGTATTTCTGTGTGTGCAAAACTGGCTTGCATCGGTTGTATGTGAACGTTGAGCTTATCACACTTGATCATCACGTGGTGTCTCGGCATGACGAACTTTGGCAACGGTGCATACTCAGGGAGAACACTTTTACCTTGAAATTTAGTGAGAGATCATCTTATAAAGCTACCGCCGAACTAAGCAAAATAAGATGTATAAAAGATAAACATCACATGCAATCAAAATATGTGACATGATATGGCCATCATCATCTTGTGCCTTTGATCTCTATCTCCAAAGCATCATCATGATCTCCATCGTCACCGGCATGACACCATGATCTCCATCATCTTGATCTATATCAATGTGTCGTCACATGGTCGTCTCGCCAACTATTGCTCTTGCAACTATTGCTATCGCATAGCGATAAAGTAAAGCAATTATTTGGCGCTTGCATCTTATGCAATAAAGAGACATCCATAAGGTTTCTGCCAGTTGCCGATAACTTGATCAAAACATGATCATCTCATACAACAATTTATATCTCATCACATCTTGACCATATCACATCACAACATGCCCTGCAAAAACAAGTTAGACGTCCTCTACTTTGTTGTTGCAAGTTTTACGTAGCTGCTACGGGCTGAGCAAGAACCGTTCTTACCTACGCATCAAAACCACAACGATATTTTGTAAAGTTAGTGTTGTTTTAACCTTCACAAGGACCGGGCGTAGCCACACTCGATTCAACTAAAGTTGGAGAAACTGACACCCGCCAGCCACCTGTGTGCAAAGCACGTCGGTAGAACCAGTCTCGTGTAAGCGTACGCGTAATGTCGGTCCGGGCCGCTTCATCCAATAATACCGTTGAATCAAAGTATAACATGCTGGTAAGCAGTATGACTTGTATCGCTTACAACTCACTTGTGTTCTACTCATGCATATAACATCTACGCATAAACCTGGCTCGGATGCCACTGTTGGGGAACGTAGTAATTTCAAAAAAATTCCTACGCACACGCAAGATCATGGTGATGCACAGCAAAAATAGGGGAGAGTGTCATCCACGTACCCTCGTAGACCGTAAGCGGAAGCGTTATGACAACGTGGTTGATATAGTCGTACATCTTCACAATCGACCGATCCAAGTACCGAACATACGGCACCTCCGCGATCTGCACACGTTCAGCTCGGTGACATCCCACGAACTCACGATCCAGTAGAGCTTCAAGGGAGAGTTCCGTCAGCACGACAGCGTGATGACGGTGTTGATGAAGCTACCGACGCAGGGCTTCACCTAAGCACCGCTACGATATGACCAAGGTGGATTATGGTGGAGGGGGGCATCGCATACGGCTAAAGATCAATGATCAACTTGTGTGTCCACGGGGTGCCCCTTGCCTCAGTATATAAAGGAGGAAAGGAGGGGAGGCCGGCCGGCCCTAGAGGCGCGCCAAAGTGTGGAGTCCTACTAGGACTCCAAGTCCTAGTAGGATTCCACCAAGAGGAAGGGAGGGAGAAGGAAGGAGAGGGAGGAAAGGAGGAAAGGGGGGCCGGCCCCCTAGTCCAATTCGGTTTGGGCTAGGGGGGCGCGTGCCCTGCCTTGTACTGCCTCCTCTCTTCCACCACTTGGCCCATGAGGCCCAATACCTCTTCCCCCGTATTCCCGTAACTCCTTGGTACTCCAAAAAATACCCGAATCATTCAGAACCTTTCCGATGTCCGAATGTAGTCGTCCAATATATCAATCTTTACGTCTCGCCCATTTCGAGACTCCTCGTCATGTCCCCGGTCTCATCCGGGACTCCAAACTACCTTCGGTACATCAAAACACATAAACTCATAATACTGATCGTCACCGAACGTTAAGCGTGCGGACCCTACGGGTTCAAGAACTACGTAGACATGACCGAGACACATCTCCGGTTAATAACCAATAGCGGAACTTGGATGCTCATATTGGCTCCCACATATTCTACGAAGATCTTTATTGGTCAAACCGCATAACAACATACGTTGTTCCCTTTGTCATCGGTATGTTACTTGCCCGAGATTCAGTCGTCGGTATCTCAATACCTAGCTCAATCTCGTTACCAGCAAGTCTCTTTACTCGTTCCGTAATGCATCATCCTGTAACTAACTCATTAGTCACATTGCTTGCAAGGCTTATAGTGATGTACATTACCGAGAGGGCCCAAAGATACCTCTCCGACAATCGGAGTGACAAATCCTAATCTTGATCTATGCCAACTCAACAAGTACCATCGAAGACACCTGTAGAGCACCTTTATAATCACCCAGTTAAGTTGTGACGTTTGGTAGCACATAAAGTGTTCCTCCGGTATTCGGGAGTTGCATAATCTCATAGTCATACGAACATGTATAAGTCATGAAGAAAGCAATAGCAACATACTAAATGATCAAGTGCTAAGCTAACGGAATGGGTCAAGTCAATCACATCATTCTCTAATGATGTGATCCCGTTAATCAAATGACAACTCATGTCTTATGGCTAGGAAACTTAACCATCTTTGATTCAATGGGCTAGTCAAGTAGAGGCATACTAGTGACACTCTGTTTGTCTATGTATTCACACATGTACTAAGTTTCTGGTTAATACAATTCTAGAATGAACAATAAACATTTATCATGAATTAAGGAAATAAATAATAACTTTATTATTGCCTCTAGGGCATATTTCCTTCACAACATAGTCATCGTGATGAAATGAAACAAACAAAGAGCACAGGTAGCATGAAACACAGGATAGCAGGATGAAGACAAGGTGATTGAAGAAATAGGATTAAGGAAATTGAGAAAGTCTTTAGTCAAAGTCTTCAAATAGTATTGATCAAGTACAACAGTAGGTAAGTGAGGAAATGGAAGGTTTAAAGAAATAGAAACGGTAGCTCGGTGAAGACAGTGATTTGGTAGACCAGTTCCAACTACTCTGACAGTTGTACGTCTGGTTGGAGCGGCTAGGTATTTGAACCTGAGGACACACAGTCCTCACCGTATTCTCCTTGAGCTAAGATCACACAGACCACTTCCAATCACTCGTGGTAAGTCTTCGGGTGACTTTCAAACCTTCACAAACTCGGTCACTCGGCGATCCACAATTTCCTCTTGGATACTCTAGACCATGACGCCTAACCGTCTGAAGGATGCACAGTCCTCAAAGGTAACAAGCGTCGATTCCACACAGGAGAATCTCTTCAGTGATGCTCAATCACTTTGGGTTTGTAGGTGTTTGGGTTTGGGTTTTCCTCACTTGATGATTTTTTCTCAAAGTCCTAGGAGGATGGGATGCTCTAAATGACAAGTGCCAGTTTATCTCGGAGCAGCCAACCAACTAGTAGTTGTAGGGGTGGCTATTTATAGGCTAGGGAGCAGCCCGGCATGATAAGACATAAATGCGCTTCAATGATATGACCATTAGGTGGGTAGATATTTTGGGACAGCTGGCACATAGCATAGCAACAGTCGGATATTTGAGGTCTCAAATTCCTCAGTGCTATCATGTTCCTCACTTGTAGGCAATCCGCACTGGCGAATTCCTAACTCCTCAGTCAGAACAAATTCCTCAGAGGCCAGAAGATCTTCGTCTCTGTCACTGAAGAAATTGACTGAACTGTATGAGATTTTCAATGGCTTCACTCGAAAGGATTGGGTAGGTGTAGGATTTTGAGATGAACATCACTTGGAAACTTCTTCTTAGTTTTACCTCGACCCCCTTTAACAGTACGGTGTTTCCTATGACTCAAGAAAGAGAAAATGAAACTATGAAAACAAAAGTCTTCACGCTTCATAATCCTCGCATGAATATCAAGTCTTCATGGTTACACCAATTTCTTCACTTTCAAAGTCTTCAAGAAAATCGAAGTCTTCAGATGAAGACATCCATTTTTAGGGGTCGACTTTCATCGTAAATATCAAACTCCTCATAGACTTATAGACCTGTGTACACTCGCAAACACATTAGTCCCTTAACCTATAAGTCTTCAATACACCAAAATTACAAAAGGGCACTAGATGCACTTACAATCCGGTCACTGATGTTTAGCGCGGATGTTTAGCGTGGGAATAGGGGGTCCGGTCGTAGATGCTCTAATGCAGGCACACGCTCCACCTGGCGAGGAATAGATCGTCAGGCACCCATTACAGTGCATTTTACAAACGGGCGCCTAAAGCCCTCCAAGCTAGGTCGACCCATTTAGCTATTTCTTTCTTTTCTGTTTAAACTGAAAAAATAATGCCCGTGTGGAGACTCGAACCAGGGACCTGTTGTCCCCGATAAACTGCACTAACTACCCGACCACAACGCTTTGTTATGATGAGTTCTCCCTTTTCTCCATTTTCTTCTTTTTTTCCTTTTCCTTTTTCTTTTCTTTTATTTCCCTTTTTCTTATTCTTTTTTTTTCTTTACTTACATTTCGTGGAAGTTTTCCAAAATCGATGAAGTTTTTTAAAAAAACTATGAAAGTTTTCAAATTTGTGAATATTTTTACAGAATTTGATGAGCTTTTTTCAAAATCAATATATTGTTTTAAAACCGATGAATTTTACAGAAAATTCTACAAAATTGATGACCGTTTTTAAACTTCGATGAACTTACTTTTTTCAAAATTGATGAATTTTTTTTCAAAATTGGTGAACTCTTTTAAAATTTGATGATTTTTTTTCCAAAATTGATGGTTTTTTTAAAATTTAATGATCTTTGAACATTTCCAAATGCGACGAACTTTTTTTCAAATTAATGAACTTTCTCCTCGTTCATGCTTTTATTTTTAAAATCCGTGAACTTTTTTAATTCAGTATTGTTTTCTTCTTTTATGATTTTTTGTGGTTTCTTTTTTTTTCTCATGGGCGCCAGGGAGCTTCCCGTCGTTATTCCTGAGGCCTGAGCCCATCGGGAGGTCCTATACAATGCGTGGAGCGCACCCTGTGACGGCAGCGCGCAGCCTCACGCCCCCACGCGCGCCCTGTTGGGCTCAATAATGCATTTTTATATCTCATAAACAAATTTTGAATTCAATGAATATTTTTTAAAATTATAAAGAAAAATTGTATTCCAAAACTTGATGAATATTTTATGAAAATCTATAAACATATTTGTAATGTTATGAACTTTCTTGTAATTCAGAACATTTTTTTAATCCAGTGAACACAAAAGGAATTTGATGAACATTTTTTTACAATGATGAATATTTTTGAATTTGATGAACAATAAACTCTTCGTGAATTCAAAAGGAAAATTTGCAAAAATGTGAAAAGTAAAAAAGTACGTAATTTTAGAAAAACTGATTTCAAAAAACTGTTCACAATTACAATAAATGTTTATGAATTTTAAAAAAAGATGTTCCCACATTGAAACAAAAAATAAAAATAAAACAGAAAAATCACAAAGTTTAAAAGATTTTTGCAAATTGAAAAAACAAGAATAAAAATGAAAACAGAAAAAGAAAAGAAAAAACAAAAGTAAAACAGGAAAAAGAACAAAATGAAAAGGGAAAAATAAAAAGAAAGAAAACCGAAAGGAAAATAAACAGCAAAAATATGTTAAGGGAAGGTTGTAGGTTCTAGAACCTTCCAAAAACCGGTTGGGCTTGTATACCGTTAATTGGCCGGCCCAGAGAAACTCCAGCGCCGGGGGGAAATCCTATATGACACACGTTGCGTCAAGGAAGCTCCTCCTATTTCGCCGCTCTCTGCGGCAAAGAGAAGCGGTTTCGCAAACACATGTGTCAAACTGGGCCGGCCCATGAATATAGCGAACGAACGAAAGCGCGCAGTAGCTAAAAATAATTCGCCGTCGCGGGAATTCAAAACCAGAACCTCAAGCTATACCTGATGTGGTACTATCAGTTAACCTAGCAGTCGTTACAGATTCTAGTGCAGCGCCACCCTTAAAGAACCAACGGGCAGCGCATATCCAAAATATATCTTGAATTTCAAAAGCAATTTTTATTCAAAAAAACCAAGGGATATGTGAAACACAAACAATTTGCTAATTTGCGAAAAAAACTGAAATATTTTCGAAAATCAGTAACGAATTATTTTTTTGAAACGGGAACATCTTTTGAAATTCCAAGACGGAATTTCAAAACCTGAACATATTTTGAAATTTGTGAACAAAATTTGTAACCGAACAATTTCTAATCTCCTCGAAAAATGAAAACATGCACATTTTTGAAATTTGCGAACAACTTTTGAAAATGGGAACATGTTTTAAACAGCCCGAACATTTTTTGAAAACGCAAACAGTTCTTCAAATTTGTGAAAAAAAACTGAAACCATGAAATTTTGAATATTTCAACAATTTATTGAAAAAAATGGAAACATTTTACAAATTTTGGAAACATGAATATTTTTTAAAACTCCGAACAAAATTTAAAAGCATGCACATTTTTTGGATCTATGAACAAAATTTGAATAAAGAACATTTTCTGAAATTGCGAACAAAATTTGAACACCCGAACAGTTTTTGTAACTCCTGAACAAAATTTCAGAACACGAACAAATTTTTAAATAGTGATTTTTTTTAATATGTGATTTTTTAAAAAATCGGAAACATTTTTTGAAACAACCGACCAAAAACTGAAAACAAACAATTTGCTGAAACTCCGGAACAAAACACGAACAAAATTTTGAAAATCGAGCATTTTTTCAAAATATGAACATTTTTTTAAAATGAAAACATTTTTTAAAAAGGAAAACAAAAAGAAAACAAAAACAATAAACAAAAAAGAAAAGAAAAACGAAACAGAAAAAGAAGAAGAAATGAAAATAAAAAACGGTTCAGGAACCTTCTAGATGATTCCCAAAACCAGAAAAAACCGGTTGGAACCCTCGGAAGGTTCCTAAAACCGGGACGTGAACGATTTACGGGATGGGCCGGCCCAAATCGCTCGCTCGGGTCGCTGGTATGTGCGTTCACTCGACAGTTTGAGGCAGAGAGCGTCGTATAGGAAATTCCTTGCGTCAAGCTGTCGAGGCTTCGCACAGGTCACGAGCGAGCGACTCGATGTTGGCCGGCCCGTTCGCGGTTACGGTAGCTATAAAAGACTGGTGGTTTTCTCTGGGTTTTGGGAACCTTCTAGAAGATTCCCCGAATCGATTTTTCTTTTTTCCTGTTGTTCTTTCTGACTTGTTTTCTTGTAGGTAAGTTCTTTTTTGTTTGTTCCTTTCTGATTCCTTTTTATTTTCGTTTTTGTTTTTTATCTTTTCTGTTTCTTTCTTCTTTTTTTCTTTTTCTCTGTCCTTTTTCAAAAATAAAAAAATGGAAATAATGTTTACAATTCATTTTTTGAAAATTTTAAAAATATATTCGGGGTTCTTAAAAAATTGATCATGTTTGAAAACAATGTTCACAATTTTTTAAAAAAAAATCGTGTTCTCAAAAAATGTTCACAAATTTTGGAAAAATGTTCAAGTTTTCAATAAATGTTCAGAAATTTTAATAAATATTTGCGTTTTCAAAGTTTTTGTAATGTTGAAATTCGTCAAATTTTCAAAAATGTTAGTGTTTATAAAAAAATCGTAATTTTTTGGAAATTCTCATTGTTTCCAAGATAATGTTCACAATTTGAAAAATTGTTCTTATTTCTAGAAAAATCACACTTACAAAATAATGTTTGCAATTTTTCAAAATGTCCGTAAAATAAAAAAAATTCCAATTTTTTGAAAAAAATTCGTGTTATTGGAAAAACATTAAGTATTTGAACCATTTTCATATGTTTTTAGAAAGTGTTCGTGCTTTCAAAAAACATTTTCGAAATTTGAAATATGTACATTTTTAACGAAAATACAAGAAAGTTCATGATTCAGAAAAATGTTCATGATTTCAAAAAAAAATATCTCGAATTCAAAAATATATTCATGATTTTAGAAAATGTTCAACATTTCATAAAATTGTTTAGAATTTCGAAATAATGTTCACAATTTTGAAAAAATGTTCATGAATGCTCACTATTTCAGAAAAATGTTCATGATTTTTAAAAATTATTTGTGAGTTTTAAAAATCTTCATGATTTCAAAAATGTTCATGGCTTCAAATTTTGAAATTTGATGAACATTTTTTCAATCCGATGAACAAAAAAGGAATTTTAAGAATATTTTTTGAATCGTTCAGCACTTTTACACATTGGTGAACATTTTTTGAATTTTATACAATAAAATGTTCACGAATTTGGAAAGAAAAGACAAAAATTGAATTTGATGAACAAATTTTGAAATTGATGAACAAATTTTGAATGTGGTGAACAATTTTTGAAATCAATGAACAAATTTCGAATTTGATGAACATTTTTTGAATTCGATGAACAATATTCTAAATCAATGGACAAAATTCGAATTTGATAAGCATTTTTTGAATTTAATGAACAAATTTTGAATTTTGATGAACATTTTTTGAACCCGGTGAAGAAAAAAGGAATTTGATGAACATTTTATGAATCATTGAGCGTTTTTACACATTGACGAACATATTTTTATTTTGCTACAAAAAATGTTCATGGATATGGAAATAAAAAGAAAAAAAGAAAAAGAAATAGGGAAACAGAAAATAAAATAGAAAAGAAAAGAACTCAATAAAAAACGAAAAAGAAAGATAAACGGTATATGGGCTGGCCCATACGAACGCCCAGCGCGCCAGGGGGTGCGCGCCAGGTCGCTCGGCGGTGCCCTATGCGCCATATAGGAACCCCGGTATTCGGCGCCTTAAGCGCCGAATAGGATTTGGCGCCCTCGACCGCTTGTTGCCAGGAGCGCACTAGCGTTGCAAATAAAAAGGAAAAGGATTCGAATGGTATGCACACATGAATCTATGAATAGTAAACGCTGGGAATTAGCACCAAAGGGCGTTTGGCACATTGCATGAAAAACAAAGGAAAATGTACAAAGAGCTAACTGTATTTGTGCTGGAGGATAATTGTAACACATGAAACGTAGGATAAGTCCACCAGTGCCATGGTGGCAAAAAGGCAAAATAAACTAGACATGTTAGGGTAGCAATTGGTTACCTTAACGACTGGACAAGTAGACCGCGCGTCCTTGGCAAGTATTTGATCTCCAAGCTAGCGTAAGCCTATCAAAATAATGAGTAGGTCAAGTTGAATTGCAGGCCATAGTTTGGTACTAATTGTTTGTCGTTTAGAACAAAATTTCATCATCCACTTGGTGCCACCACGTACATAATGGCTGCGGTAACATTGCATTTACTTGCGCATTTTCATAGCTACCTACACCATGCACAAGCAACTGGTCACATCACAGACAGGACAAACCCACAAACAAAAATTATCCGTCTGAGCTCGCCGAAGTGAACAACTCGGTAAATCTCCCAAAGACCCAAACCTAGTGATGGTGTTTAGAAAGATTCGGCAAAAAAGTGATGTTTTTTAGACACAAAACATAATTTTCATGGCATTGTAGGAAGCAAGATAGTGTGTTTTTGTCATGATTCAAAATCGCACATGAACCAGACACCAAAAGATGCTGATAGTGCTAGAGGGTTGGATGCCTGCCATAGACTTGTGGTGTTAATTAATTCAGTAGACAAAAATGCACTGATGGCATTTCACCAAGCACTGGAAATATAACATGGAGGACAAGACCAGCATGGATTGCCTGACCATGGCCAAGGTCTCCCTGTGTTAACTCGGCGCGACAGCGTCAGACAAAGCCCTCCTTCAAATGACGGCACCGCGTGGACGAAGGCCGAGGGTTGTGAGGGGGCGGCTCCGGACCCGGAACAGCACTACGGGAAGCCGAAGGTGTCAGGCTCAGGTAGTGGCGTAGCCAGGATTTTCGGCCAGGGTGGTCCAATTGATATATACAATATTTATATAAAAAATATAACATACCAATATATTTAGGCAGAGCTATATATGTGTGTTAAGATGAGGGGGCCAATGCCCCTCCCCCTGCTTTAAACTTATTTATGGTTTTTGCCCTCCATGGACCATCCTGTCCACCCTCCAGCTCCGCCACTGGGCTCGGGGGAACCTTATCGGACCAGTCGTTGTCATTCTAAGGGGGAGGTGGAGGTGGCGAGGGGGAAGTCTCTGCGGTGCCGGAGCAACGATGAAGGACGGCGGGGGTGTGGCCGGCGCGAAATTAGTTCGAGCGGCCAAATTAGTGCAACTCATCGGGGCGGTCAAATTGGTCCTTGGGACACGGCTACGACGGCCTACGATCGCCGAGGCACCGGCTACTATCCTGCGTCGAACGAGGAGCCGGCAAGGTCGGCCACCCACCCACGGCGGAGGGCGGTGGCGCGACGAGTACAATCAGCTGCTCAGTAGAGTCGACGGATCAGACGGTAGCGACTAGCGACTGGCGACACCCAAGCAGATCGATTGATCACGTACCTTGGAGCAGAGGGCTGTCGGCGCGCGGTTCCTCGGGAGGCGGCATCGGCGAAAGGGAGGGCGATCGAGGCGGCCGAGAGAAAACTACTCTATACCTTCTTCTCTTACGCAACTTCTTCTACTTTCCTCTGCTCATGCATTTCAGGAAATGGTGATGCTTGAGCACTCCACGCCATGTACAAAGTTAGTAGATGGTTTTTCTTTTGAGAGAAGTGCATATTACATCCCTCAACTCTAGCCCTAGTTTAATATACACGCCCCAACTCCAATACCGTCTAGTTTACTGTTTACACCCCCCAACTTCCCGTTAACCGGTTTTGACCCTGTTGACTGGATGAACAGTTCCCGCACAAAAAACTGGATGAACAGTAACTAAAAATCGTTTTTTACAACGGTGAACAGTAAATTCAAAAGAAAATGGAAATAAAATTCAACAAACAGTTTCGTTTTTTACCGGGTGAATAGTAAATTCCAAAAATCACTAATTTTTTTCAGAAAAATCTAAATTATTTTTGCATGGACGATTTTCAGTGCGTGATGTCCGCGCCGATTTTCAGCTTGTTTGGACACTTGAGTGGTCTCTCAACAAAAAAAATTGCCCCGAACAGTACACATACTGTTAACTGTTTCACAGACGTCACATTTATCTTTTTTGCTGAGAGCCACTCTGATGTCCGAGCAAGCTGAAAATTGGAACGGACATCACGCACTCAAACATCGTCTATGCAAAAATGATTTAGAATTTTAAAATTCTTTATTTTTCTGGATCCACTGTTCACCAAACAAAAAAAGCAAAATTATTTTTTGATTTTTTATTTAAAACTTTTTTTTGAATTTACTGTTCACCCGGTGAAAAAACGGATTTTAAATTATTTTTTTCAATTTTTATTCGTTTTGAATTTACTATTCACCCAGTCAACAGGTCAAAATCGGTCAACAGGGAGGGGAGGGTTGAATTCCAGCTGGTTTTGGGAGTTGGGGGGGTGTAAACTAGACGGTATTGGAGTTGGGGGTTGTATATTAGACTAGGGCTAGAGTTGAGGGGTGTAATATGCACTTCTCTCTTTTCTTTTGAATTTACTGTTTACCCGTTGAAAAAATGATTTTTAGTTACTGTTCATCCAGTCTTTTTTTTTTTGGAAACTGTTCATCCAGTCAACAGGGTCAAAACCGGTTAACGGGGAGGCGAGGGTTGAATTCTGGCCGGTTTTGAGAATTGGGGGGTGTAAACTAGACGGTATTGGAGTTGGGGGATGTATATTAAACTAGGGCTAGAGTTGAGGGGTGTAATATGCACTTCTCTATTTTCTTTTTGATACAGTGGGCAGCATCTTTTTCATTCATTCATGTAAAAACATGATATTACCGATACTGGGCCTGATTTCATCAGGTGGCTGACTCATTAGTCCAACCAACATGACACATCCAGTCCAGCAACCATTGCCTAATTTGAACAAGTATTTTTAGTTTAGGCAAATTCTACAACCCTTTTTGTAATTCCCTCGTGATATCTTTTACATATTGGCGTAGAAAGCAATGCTCCATATTTTCCTCGGTTGCAAAAATAGCAGTAGCACCTTGTGGGTATTGATCTCACCTTGATATTGTCTGCTTTCACAAATTCCTTTCTGTACAACAAATTGAACCAACAAAATAAAAGATTTTTTAAGGTTTATCTTCTGTTTTGATCCCTCACAATAGCTTTGTAGATTTAACAGCATTGATACTTCCATTATCTTCCTTGATAAAGAAAACACTGTCATCGGCCAACAGTAAATGGGAGATCGGAGGTTCATGTATACCGTTGCAAATCGAAAATGCGTAGAAGTCTCTCTTCGATACGACCACCCTCACTAAATGTATAAACTCACTAAACATATAAAGAGTAATATGGATTTTTGACATATCATACACACTTCCATACATATACATCCTATGTTATGTGTTATGTTCGGGGAGTAGAATTTGACAGCCCACCCTTTTTCGTACTCTTAAATTTGAAAAAACTCATGCTGGTAGTGGGACTCGAACTCCCTCCTTGCAGGTTATGCAAGTTTAGTTCAAGCAGTCCTAGTCAACTGTTACAGCGCCCCAAACCGATCTCAAATGCCCAGGCGGACCGCCCGATCACTGACCGGTCATGAAAATGTGACCCAGCCGGCCATCTCAAACGGGTCTCAAACATCCGGACTAACCGGCACCCCTCATACCCAGCCCAAATATGGGCGGATATGGGCCCGGGCGTGTCTGTCAGACCTGACCCACGCTGGCCCACCCAATCCCACATCTAATCCTCCTCATCCGCTCTTCGGACTAAACCCTAGCCACTTCACTCCACTCCCCTCCGCCATCCAAGCTAACCATCAGCGATCTCTGGCCGTCTCCGCCATGGCGGGCAGCGGATTCGAGTCCTTCAACTCCAGATCCATCGACCCTGAGCTCATCCCACGCTTCCTCGAGGAGGACATGGTCGTCCGGCTTGCACTCCGCCGCTCCTGGGAGTAAGCCCATGCACGGCAGTGCGCGGACTCCTTCCGTCGGGAATCCATTGCATCCGCCCAAAATGGCGCATGGATCCCACGTTAGGTTTGTCGTCGTTGCCTCACCGGAGGCAGCAGTCCGTCTGACATCCGAACGCGGTGGCGGACGCGCAACCCCTTCGTTGGTGCGCCAAGCAGCGGGACGCACCATAGGCGTCATCCGACGAAAACATGGCACGACATGCCTGTCGTGTGAGGCAGCGGGCGCGAGAGGCGGTGACAGCCCTCGCGGCGGTGGACGTCGGCGAGGCGGAGTCACATTCTTCGGTGCCTCGTATGGTGCACTAGTCCTGGCGCCGCGATCGCGTCATGGTGGATGTTGTCGACTCATCCCAGGACGGATCCATCATCTATTTGACATCCACCGACACCGTTCGGGTTCCGGTCTCCGATGAGGAAGAGTAGGGCATGGGAGAGGGCGGCGCCTTGAGTCTCGTGAGCCGACTCGTGTCCCGTGTGCTACTCTACCTTGTCGGCGACCGGATCAACACTCTGGGGAGCGTAGCCGGCCGCCGGACATGGGCACTAGCTCCGCTCAAAGATCGGTGTGTTCCGTGTAATAATATAGATTTGAGGTATCCACATGTGGAATGCATTATTTGAGGCATGAGTGGCTAGTGTCCGCGGACGCGCCCAGGCACGTCCGCGGGCGTTTGAGGGGTCCGATTTGCCAAGTCCGGCTATAGATGCTCTTAATTCCTACGCACGCTTGCTTCCTTTTCACTTTTTGTATTGTAGAATTTTCTTTTATTTTATTTTTCTATTTGGTGTTTTGCTTCAGGTTTTTTTCGTTTCTCTTTCTTTCCTTTTACCTTTTTCTTTTACTTTCTTAATTCGCAAAAAAGTGAACTTTTACCAATATTCATGAACTATTTTTAGCCGGTGAACTTCTTCAAATTTTCAAATTTATTAGCCGTGAATTCAAATGCATAAACTTTTAGCCCATGATTTGTTTTCAAATTGCTAAACTTTATTCAAATTTTATAAACTTTTTCCAAAATCGTGGAATTTTTTTTAGATCTGCGTACTTTTTCCAAGTTCATGAATGTTTTTTCAAATGCATGAACTTTTAGCACGGGAACTTTTTTCAGATTTTCCAAACAAAATCAGTTTTCATGAACTTTTTTCTAAATTTGTGACATTTTTGTAACCCATGAACTTTTTCAGATTTGTGATTTTTTTAGCCATGATTTTTTTTTTTGACATTCTTCAAATGGCCGCAAGTTTTTTGCATGGCCTTGTAGGACAAATTCAAGGCACCATGTCAAATTGTTTGCGTTTTCAACAATTTTTGCATTTTTCTGGAGTTGTCTCGTTGTAAAAGGCCTATGAATGGTCCGACGTGACGCAACGTGCAGAAGGTGTCAAAATTCATTCAAACCTGGCGTGGCTCGGATGCCTACCATTGGCATGCCCACCTGATGCAAAAACTTGGGGTCATTTCATGCATGTCCAAAAAAAGACCATGCCCACCCGATGTCAAATGTCTGAGAGCAAGTTTTTTCCACATCTGTCAAATGAACCCAATTTTTTTCTATGGTCCTATCCTATATGACCAATTCAAGGCACCATGTCAAGTTTTTTTGGTTTTCGACAAATTTTCTATTTTCTGCAGTTTTCTTGATAAAAAAGGCCAATAAAGGGCCGGACATGTCGCAGCTTGCATACGGTGTCGGAAATCGTTCAAACCTGGCATGGTGCCTAGCATAGGCATACCACCTGCTTGCAAAAGTTGGTGTCATTTGAAAGATGTTCAAAACTAGACCATGTTCGGCGGACGGTGTTGCGCAATAGGCTTCGTCTGAGAGAACGTTGTTTCTCAACATCCTTGAAATTGACCTAGTTTTTTTCATGGCTTTGTAAGACAGATTCAAGGCACCATGCCAAGTTGTTCGGATATTCGACAAGTTTTGCATTTTCTAAAGTTTTCCCTGTGAAAAAGGCCGATAAATCCACGGATGTGTCGCACCATGCAAACAATGTCGGAATTCGTTTAAAGCTGACATGGATGCCTACCATGGGCATACCCACCTGCTTGTAAAAGTTGGGGTCATTTCAAGGATGTCCATAAGTAGACCATGTTAAACTGAGGGTGTTCAGGTAGGCCAGTAGGCTCCGTCTCAGAGCACGTTGTTTCTCTACATCCTTGAAATGACCCCATTAATACCATGGTATTGTGTGACAAATTCAAGGCACCATGTCAAGTTGTTTTGCTTTTCGACAAATTTTGCATTTTCTGGAGTTTTCGATGAAAAGGTTGATAAATGGCCGGACGTGACACAACTTGCATATGGTGTCGGGGCAGGGCATGCCCCTCCCTCGTCTGTGCAAGGCGTAGGCATGCCACAAGGACATCACAAATGATTCCCCATGCCGCTACCCGGCATGATTTCATGTGCCACCTTGTTGATCTGCAATTCCCGACGATGAAACCCTAGCAGAGCAATAAATTTCTCGAATATTGCGCTCGTCCCCGAAAAATGCGAGGCCATGGCACGTGCCATGCGGTTGACCCCTCTTAGAGCACGAGAAGTTTCGAGGCCAACGGAACAACAGGACCAGCACTTCCTGCACAAACCGGACACGTTCCCTCTCGATGCCCAGATACTAGCTCGGAGACGGTGCGGTTTACAAGCGGCCTCGGGGGAGGCTTACTCGAAACACATCCAAAATTTTACCACACCCTACAGAGGCCCTATTGAAGGAAATATGCCCTAGAGGCAATAATAAAGTTATTATTTATTTCCTTATATCATGATAAATGTTTATTAATTATTCATGCTAGAATTGTATTAACCGGAAACGTAATACATGTGTGAATACATAGACAAACATAGTGTTACTAGTATGCCTCTACTTGACTAGCTCGTTTATCAAAGATGGTTATGTTTCCTAGCCATGGACAAAAGAGTTGTCATTTGATTAACGGGATCACATCATTAGGAGAATGATGTGATTGACATGACCCATTCCGTTAGCCTAGCACTTGATCGTTTAGTATGTTGCTATTGCTTTCTTCATGACTTATACATGTTCCTGTAACTATGAGATTATGCAACTCCCGTTTACCGGAGGAACACTTTGGGTGCTACCAAACGTCACAACGTAACTGGGTGATTATAAAGGAGTACTACAGGTGTCTCCAAAGGTACATGTTGGGTTGGCGTATTTCGAGATTAGGTTTTGTCACTCCGATTGTCGGAGAGGTATCTCTGGGCCCTCTCGGTAATGCACATCACTATAAGCCTTGCAAGCAATGTAGCTAATGAGTTAGTTACGGAATGATGCATTATGTAACGAGTAAAGAGACTTGCCGGTAATGAGGTTGAACTAGGTATTGGATACCGACGATCGAATCTCGGGCAAGTAACATACCGATGACAAAGGGAACAACGTATGTTGTTATGCGGTTTGACCGATAAAGATCTTCGTAGAATATGTGGGAGCCAATATGAGCATCCAGGTTCCGCTATTGGTTATTGACCGAGAATAGTTTTAGGTCATGTCTACATTGTTCTCGAACCCGTAGGGTCCGCACGCTTAAGGTTTCGATGACAGTTATATTATGAGTTTATGAGTTTTGATGTACCGAAGGAGTTCGGAGTCCCGGATGAGATCGGGGACATGACGAGGAGTCTCAAAATGGTCGAGATGTAAAGATCGATATATTGGACGACTATATTCGGAGTTCGGAAAGGTTCCGAGTGATTCGGGTATTTTTCGGAGTACCGGAGAGTTACGGGAATTCGCCGGGGAGTATATGGGCCTTATTGGGCCATACGGGAATAGAGGAGAGAGGCCGAAAGGAAGGAGGCGTGCAGCCCCCCTCTGGTCCGAATTGGACAAGGGGTGCGGCCCCCTTTTCCTTCCTCCTCTCCCCCTCTTTCCCCCTTCTCCTACTCCAACAAGGAAGGAGGGAGTCCTACTCCCGGTGGGAGTAGGACTCCCCTTGGTGCACCCCTCCTAGGCCGGCCGCCCCTCCCCCTTGCTCCTTTATATACGGGGGCAGGGGGGCACCTCTAGACACAACAACAATTGATCCCTTGGATCTCTTAGCCGTGTGCGGTGCCCCCCTCCACCATAATCCACCTCGATAATATCGTAGCAGAGCTTAGGCGAAGCCCTGCGTCGGTAGTACATCAAGATCGTCACCACGCCGTTGTGCTGACGGAACTCATCCCCGACGCTTTGCTGGATCGGAGCCCGGGGATCGTCATCGAGTTGAACGTGTGCTGAACTCGGAGGTGCCGTACGTTCGGTACTTGGATCGGTCGGATCGTGAAGACGTACGACTACATCAACCGCGTTGTCATAACGCTTCCGCTTACGGTCTACGAGGGTACGTGGACAACACTCTCCCCTCCCGTTGCTATGCCATCACCATGATCTTGCGTGTGCGTAGGAATTTTTTTGAAATTACTACGTTCCCCAACACCTATGATGACACCGTGCCAGATCCCGAACAATCCTACCATCATACGATTTTCTGAGGATTTCAACGGTTGCATCAGGAATGACACCGAGGTACTTTTGGTAACCCGGTGGCAGGGCATGCCCCTCTCTCGTCTGCGCAAGGTGTAGGCATGCCACAAGGACATCACAAATGATTCCCCATGCCACTACCCTGCATGATTTCATGTGCCACCTTGCTGATCTACAATTCCCGATGATGAAACCCTAGTAGAGCAATAAAATTTTCGAATATTGCGTGCGTCCCCGAATGCGAGGCCATGGCACGTGCCATGCGGTTGCCCCCTCTTAGAGCACGAGAAGTTTCGAGGCCAACGGAGCAATAGGACCAGCACTTCCTACACAAACCAGACACGTTCCCTCTCAATACCCAGGTACTAGCTCGGAGACGGTGTGGTTTACAAGCGGCCTCAGGGGAGGCTTACTCGAAACGCGTCCAAACTTTTACCACACCCTACAGAGGCCCTGTGATGACACCGTGCCAGATCCCGAGCAATCCTACCATCGACGTCACAAATAGTCCATCTCCTTAACAAGGGTGTAATGAATACCGAAGCTTACTGCATCTAAACTATCCCATTATTTATATTTAAATAGGTCTTGTTGCTTGTCTGTAGGCGAGGTGGGACTAAACTTTGATGGTGGCCTTATCTTTATGGAGAGCCACTCTTGGCAATTGCTCGTTTACCGAGAGCCACTCTCGGGTAGCCGAGTATAGCCTGTGGCAAAACTTTTGGAAGGACAAGATGTTTGCAAGGGATCAACTATTGAACAAGTTGACAGCAAGGGATCAACTAATGCTCAGGGTAACAACATTAGGTTTGGCCCCTTGATGCCACAATCGGCTAACCTTGATGGTGAAGGTTTTGATAAGGTTCTGGATCCCGTGCATGTGCCAGGCTGAGGTGCTCCGAAGAAAAGGCTACAGGCAAAGATGAAGAAGACAAGATCACAGGGTAGATGTGGCTATTGTCATGTGGCAGATGGTCACAATCGACGTACGTGCACCAAATTGTTAGATGTACGTAATATGTCATTATTTAATGTTTGCACGTGTCCAAATATATTCCATGGCATTAATTATATCCTTTTGTGTAGGATCTTGAAGCAGAACTCTGATAGCTACAACATTGTGCGCACAGTCGGACAGCAAGTACGTTGCTGATGAACCTGATGTTGTTGTGTGCATTGTTGTCTATGTCTAGTACCGTGTGACCTTATCTCTAAAATATACTTCATTGTGTCAGTTAGTCAGTGACTTCCTCATAATTATTTGTATGTATGACTCAGCTATTTTGGTGGTCCACTCCCTTGTAATAGTATGAGTTTGGGATATTTGGTTTGCATTTTGTATGTGATTTTTTGATGTGCAATTTAAACAATCATGGTTTCTTCGTGGCCAGCGGTAGCTTGTGTATTTTGCATGAGAAAATTTGGAAATAGATGCAGTGGACAAATTAAATTTTGCTCGCGGAAAAAAATATAGGCTGATAAATCCGAAAAAATACATCAGTCATCCATGCTCTCCAGTTGAAAATACACGATGAATACAGTCTTTATTACAGATGATAAATCATATTCATCCTGCATATCCTCCAACTAGAGTGCAAGGAAGACCCACGCTTGTAACAATCTAACAGATGAAGGTACTTAAGCAGGTGTAGGACTTGCTCGGGGGGCGAGGTAGGACTAAACTTTGATGGTGGCCTTATCTTTACCGAGAGCCACTCTCGGCAACTGCTCGTTTACCGAGAGCCACTCTCGGGTAACAACCACTAGAAGATTCATAGTGACTGTATGGACTCTTAGTAATGAGAGAAGACCGAAGCTTACTGCGGTTGGACTATTGAACTATTTAAACAGGTCATTTTGATAGTCGGCGGGTGAGGTGGGACTAAATCTTTGCCGAGCGCCACTCTCGGCAAAGAGATGCAACCGTAACCGTGCCTTTAGTCGCCGCCAAATGTGCCACATGGCAAAACTTTGCCGTGTGTGGCCGGATGGCCCTCGGCAAATAGTGCCTTTGCCGAGCATAGCCTGTTTGCCAAGCAATATTGTCGGCATTGACGTGTGTTTGCCAACTTACTCCCTTTGCCGAGTGCGACTCTCTGTGTTCTTTACTTTGTCGAGTGCCCGTGTTTTGGCTCTCAGCGAAGACGTCGACATCCGGCGTATACGAAAATTCCAGTAGTGGGAGAAGATAGTGGAGACACACAGCAAGAAACTAGGGCGTGTCTACTGAGCACCTTTCCTTTTTCTGGTAAGCATGAAACAGACTAGATGCAATCACGCGCTTTGGTGCGCTACTAGATCATTGTTATGATTCACATCCTCTAAAATGTTTTATGGCAATCCATAGCAGTGGGCAAAGTTATCCTTCTGAAGCAAGTACTATGGTACCTAGATCATTTTTCTCTCCTCCCTGGCGGCTGGAACCCTAGCCGTCGCCAGGAGAGGCCATCTTTTAGCGCCATCCTCTGGCGGCTCCCCTCCGCTGGCAACCTCAGTCGTCGGTGGTGAGGGGGGTCGCCGGATCCACACGCGTGGATCGTTTTTACTCCCTTGTAGTCTAGGTTTTTAGGTTGTTCATCGTCTTGGCTTCGGCATCGACAATGACGGCACTGAATAAAGATTATTCGTATCCTTCCCTGACAAGGCGATCGGTCCTATGGTCCTATGGTTGGGGATGAATTTGGAAACTAGTCTGTTCAAGCAAGGATGGCGTGGCGACGGCGGCATCCTTGTGGTGGACCTGTGTCCTCGGGCTTCATCATTGCGACGACGTTTGCTCCAGCGTCGGCTTGGAGCTTGGGAGGTAGTCCAGAAGCGGATGCAGATTGTGGTCTGCGTCGACGACATCTGGAAGACGAAACGTGTGCTGGATTCATGGTTTGTGGATGGCAGGTATGGTTTCCTCCTTCGGCGTCTTAGTCATGGTGGGGTGCCAGATCTGGAGTTCGATGGCATGTCCGGGTTGTTGCCCCGGTCTGATTCGTTCAACGGCAATGGCTTCACTTTTGGTGAGCCACCTTGGAGGTCCGCAAAGCTGTATATCAGCGATGGAGCCGCGTCGAGCTCGAGTGAGGAGGTGATCCGTCATTCTTTTCTTCGGTGGCTGCTGTGGTGGTGCCGGAGGAGGGTGACGGGTGTTGGTGTCAAGATCAGAGATGTTCTACTATCTTTTCAGTTTTGTCATGTCGGTCTTTACGTGACTTGTACTTTGTTCTTTATGATATGAATGAGACACGTATTACCACCATGAAAAAAGCAAGTACTACGGTGCAATGCAATAAAAAGATTGAAAAGAGGCAAATAGTAATTAACTGCATTGGGTTTTAACAGTACGATAGCTAGAGTCAATGAAGCCAGTGCAATTAATATTGTACTTGCCACACACAAAGGACCGCTTCAATTATGTCAATACACTACCCAATACGCATGTGATGGAGCCAAGTCTGGACACAGGTACAACTAATAAGTTTACAACTTCTACCCGACTATACTGCAAGTGTTACATGGACATTTGCGGCAGCCCAAATGAGATGAATGCGCCCACCTAAAATGTTGCTATCACGATCTGTGTTCATACACATAGGCTATGCCGGTCTGCACACATAGACTGACTTTTTCGCAGCTGAGCATGAGTGCGGACACGTGCTGTTAGTTGATCCTAGCGAACAACAACCTGCAGAGTTTAAATCGGTAGAGAGCAACCATGGCAGAGAAACAAAATCCGCTTTCAAACAGCACTGCTAAGTGAAGTCCAAAGTTTCGTTCTTCATATAGGCTTTGGCTTATACTTAAGTTCTGACCATGTAAATTTCAAAATATAATGACTATAATATATTCTTCTCATGCGTAGTTACCCATTTTAGCTATCTAAATCTTCTGGTTGGGCTAATAAATGAAACACTGACCGGCATTTCGGGTGAGAATATAGAGCCTGTGTTTTCAGAAAAATAAAAATATTATAGATTTGTATTTGAAGGAGTCAGGAATGGTTTTGTTGCCACCCAGCTATGATAGATATTGGTGACTTTTGTGACCAGTTCATTCGTACTATGTTTCTGCTCTAGTATGATTTACATAGGAGTAATTCTCGTGTATCTAACATTATGTACAGCTCAAAATAAATTCACTGTTATGATATTCCTGACAGAACATGACAGAATTATGTAGAAAATGATCTGGCCCATTAAAAGGGTAGTGGCAAACAGTAGAAATCTAAAAAGATAGGATAAGGCTTAACCATTCCGGTAAATTACGAACCTGTACTTAATTCAAATGACAATACAGACCAAAGGGTGTCATCATATTAAATCTGAAGCCACACTCACTCAGTGTGTAGTAAATCACTAAAAGAATATTAATCCATACTACAGCCTAGCACAAGCATGTCGACTCATAATTGACTGAGAAAAGGTGTGTTGACTTTTATTTGAGGAATGCATCCGATATTGACTTACAGAAATCGTAATATCACCTTCATCAACATAGGAATGTGTATTACAAAATATAGAAACATTCACTTTTTATAAGATTAAAAGATAGACAGATGCAAGTTGTTTTAGGGGATAGACATGTGCAAGTTTATGTAAGATAATAACACCTGTTTCATACAGAATAACTCACTATAGAGAAGGAGGGACAGCATACTCGACGTTGTGGTCTGGCTTGTAAGTAATCAATGTTCTGCATAATTGACCCCTCCTCTGCAAAGGTGGATGTGTCGTGTGCATGTCTCCCAGGGGGGTAATCCGTATACATTCATTCATTAGCAAGCATATCAACCCTTGTTCATGTTGAGTAACAAAACAAGTTAGAAATAGAATTTTGAATTAGGAAGTGTTAGCAATTCTACATAGTATAATTTTATAATTACAGTTTCACTTTATATATCTTATAGAACACTGCATACATGTCCATAACATATCCACGCTCAAAGCTCCAGTGTGCACATATATGTACAATTTGACAAACGTATACATATGGAACTTATCTGCTACCGAGCCGCTCTGCTCTTGTACGGAATAAGGACACCGACTTGAAGCCGAAAACTACATTAGCCTGAAATATACATAAGATTTTTCAATGCCTTTGTAGTTAGGACATGATCATTCCAATTCATCACCTAGATGGATCAGACCAACTCAACTCTAAGCATAGCAAGAGAGCATGGATGAGTAGTCACAACAAAGCTCAAGCAACTCCTAAGCATGCTAGGATGGTTTAGCTATTTGGTGACAATGATAGGTCATGCAAAGGAATGGGTTCAACTACCGCAACAAGTAACAGTTGGATCATTGTTGTCCTGATGCAATAAAAGAGAGCAGGAGCAAGAGAGTAGGATTTGTATCTGAGTGATCAAGGGGGTTTGCTTGCCTGACACTTCCAAAGATAGTATAGCTCTTCATCGGTGTCAACGATCACAACGTCGGAAACGTCGGCTACCGATAAGGAACAACACTGGCTAGCAAAGAAGGAACACAATCAATGCAGAATGACATGTCATGTTAAGGTACTTTATTCACCTAATGCAATATTTAGCCAAGTTAATTGAAGTGGAATTCAAACTCCAAATGTTATTTCATAAATTGCCCTAATCATCATTTGTCCTATTCAGTGAGGTTAACTTGTTTAAACATGCATGATCATAGCATAAACAGATTCTTCATGTTTTTCTAATCATTTTTCATATATATTTTATTTCATTTGGAGTTACGGTTGAATTTCTATGATTTTTAGAAGATTTGACTCAGCACAGTCAACACTGACATTAGCAGTCAACCACAGTCAAACCTGGTGTGTGGGACCCATCTGTCATTGACACAGTGGCTAACCAGGGTTAGTTAACCTAAACTAACTATTATTTTAACAGGCTAACTAACAGAGGGGGTCACCTGTCATTGACACGGAGGGGTGGTTAGGCACTAACTAGACCGGGGTTAACCGGCATTTAATCGCCGGCGGCGACCAGGGACGGCGGAGGGCATCGGAAACGCTCCTCCGGCGACCATTTGAGCGGTGGAGCGGCTCTGCCAAACCAGCGCACTATGGCGCGTCGAGTGGTGGTGGTGAGAGGTGCTGCGGTGGCCGGGAACGATGCCGACAACGAGCTACGGTGGCGGCCGAAGTATGGGCGCGACGCAGTAGTCGCTGCAGTGCACGAGGAGACCAGCCGAGGGGTTCTATATATCCATTGAATATTTAAGTATATTATATACCAATTGACTTAGTGAAATTTTCAAATAATTGTTAAGAAGAAATATCATTTGAGGATATCTAGTCATATTTACCTGATCTTGACTAAGTCTGCTCATTAGCCACCTTCAACGGAACAAACCAAAGAGGCCAGGCTATCAAAATTGGTTGCATGGACATAAAATCATCGACACTCCCACTTGTGCCAGCCACAGGGAGTGAGTCACAATCAGGATCGCCACCATTGTACTGAGTTTCTGGGTCGCTATCATATCTTTCCAGAGCCTCAAGCATGGAACCCTTGATATCAAAATCAAGTTCATTTGGTTCATTGCAACTGGTGGAGCCATCTACAAAAGAACTGCTCATACGATGGAAATAAATTCCATCAATTGCAGTATCACCGGTCAGCGTGTTTACACGTCAAAGTTCACCTTATCAACTACTCCCTCCGTTTCACTTTACAAGTCCTACGTGTATACCTAGGTTATCAATTTTATCACTCTAATATAAACTATATAACACAAAAATTATACCGTTTAAAAATAGAACATCTGAAGTTTATATTGGTATGTTTTTTGTAATATATGACTTGTATTAGGTTGGTCAAATTGACGACCTAGGGGTACGCGCACGCCCTGTAAAGAGAGAGAGAGAGAGAGAGAGAGAGTATCCAAAAAAGAGCATGTTGTTGACATAACTACGTCCGACCGCGCTCTTAGTCATCCAACCTACGCGGTTGTTCGTTGAGCTAGGCAACTACTTATCTAACTACGGACATACACATGGCAGAGATGATGGTAGGAGGCGTGCAAGGAAGACAAAATGTTAGAGATACAACAGGCAAATCAACTCGACGAAGAACGAAGAATAAGCAGGGGACACGAGATTTTAACGTGGAAAACCCCTCGAGCACAAAGGGGAAAAAACCACGGGCGCCAGCGAGCCAAACTTCACTATATCGGGGGAGGTTACAAACGCTGGGGATTTAGAACTGATCAACTTATCTCATGCGGCGGCTTACAAGAGGTATATGTAACACGGGTGACCTAGGTCAATACTGATCCGTACGCCGGGGGGAGGCGTCTCTAAACCCTAAACCGGTGACGGACCTCGCTCCGCTCGCTCGTCAGAAGTCAGCCTCCCTCTTTATACTTGAATTTGGAGCATAGCATAACACAAAATACCATATTTGGAGGCGTGGAAGGTTCAGCCAGTTATTCTCTTATACTACCTAAAAGAAACGGAACGTTCCATTTCCCATCTTATGTCGTCCTGTTTCGTCGAGCCTCGCTCGTGCAGTCGGTCGCGTGATTGGTTTTTCTTAATTACTAGTAGAATGCCCGTGCATTGCCACGGGCTTTTTAGCTTTTTAGCAATAGAGATAGCTTACATTGTTGTATAAAACTCGGTGAACTGTTGGCTCCTTCCAACGAAATTGACCCGGCCCCTTGTCGAAGTATTCTTTTTGAACATCAACGTAATCTATATCCATCTCTCTCATACCCCGCAAAAAAAGTATTATCATGTGCAACATATATACGAGGAAGAATAATTATTTGTATGCATCTCATTGTGTAAAACATGATGACTTTTGAGTCCAGTCGCTCATAGTTACATTCGTGACTTTGTCAATCGACATTTTCAAAGCATCATCCGGAGCGATCAATTTTTATTACTTCTGATCTACAAAAGTGAACATATAAAAATATATTAAATAAAAAAGACAACACAGCATGTAGCATTGTTGTCACTTAGAAGGTATGTCATCTCACCCCGCACCATTTCTTGCATCTTTTCTAAACTTCCCCCACATAATCCGAGAGATGATGGCGTATTGTACATCTAATTGAAAAAATGAGACGGCTATCACTACCTCGAGAGATCATGGCGTATCGAATTGGTTAACGCCCGTGCATTAGAACGGGTCATAAATATTTCAATGGTTTAACACGAATTGTGTCTAATGTATACCAGTGTGCATCTAACTTGCAATCCTTCCTTCCACCGCCTGCCATACATGCTTTTAATTCGAAGCATGTAACAATGCAGTTGTACCTGGAGATTTCTGAGGGGAAATAGGATATGTAATAGGTCCTCGTTGTTATATACATGACCATAAGCTCAAAGGAACCCCATCCTAATCTAACTTAAGAAAAATTGCATAAGAGCTCACAAGTGGACCTGAAGCTATGATAAGAACAAAATTTGAATGGTGTCCTCTTGAACATCCTACGAGGAATAACAATATTAAGCAAAACCCAAAACAGTAGTACGATGCTCAGAAAAACAAATTACTATTGCCTGAGCAGCTTCAACTTCATGTGTATCTACCAAGGTTTACATTTTACTACATCCTTCTTAAATGTCAGTCTTTGCATAAAACCTTCACGTTTTCAGAAAACTATCATGCAAAAATCTCATTCTTTATGAGAAGCACATCTCATAATAGAAAATCTGTATCATAATAGAAATTGTAGGTTTCCTTGATGGGAAACATACTAATGGTCAGATCCGCATCATCGTCACAGTTTCAGCCTCTACCGCTACCCATCATTACTCAGCTTGTGCAACCTCTCTTATTTCTGCTTTCACTCCCTTTTCTGGAGTTTGTCTTCAGCAGTAGTAGCAACAAAAGCAAGTCCAGCTCAATGCTGGAGTTTTGTCTTCAGCAGCAGTAGCAACAAAAGCAAGTCCAGCTCAATGCTGTCAGCAACCTAAAAAAAGGTTCATCTCTGATGACATTTCCAGATGGCTTGGCAAGTTCTCATGCCCTTTTTAATCCAAGACATATATACAAGAACAACTTTCTAAGACAAGAATCAGGCTACTCATGTACATCAGCGAATGTTGTCTTTTTTTCTAAGTGGTGCATCTAGCTCGCAAGCACACCTTCCATCTCTTCCTCACATTTTCTTCTACATGGTGCAAGTGGAGATTGGTAAGGAGGCATGTCAGTACACAGTTCCACATTTATTTGTGAAAAGATGCATATGTAGAACATGTGGGGTACCTTTAGATTCCTTGTGTACATCAGCCAATATTTCTTTTATTTTATTGTTAAATTGCTCTTTTCCTTCTCTTCCTCCACCCATTCTTTGCCTCTCCGCCTCCCGAGCATAAGCTCGCCACATTTTTCAATGGTGCATCTAGCTCGCAATCACACCTTCCATCTCCACCGAGACTTTCACCATGCACTTGATTTACATATCACATTGTTTAACTTCTCCCTCTCTCTGCCTCTCTCGCTGCAATGCAACATTCTCTCTGTCCCTCCCTCCCTTCCCTCTTCCAATTAAACTGCGTCATTGAAGAAGTAAACATCATGCATCTTTCTGATGCAGAGGCTGGGGTAAAACCCCTTTCGAAAAAAAGTGTGAGATGTAAATAGTTTTGCCAGAAGAACAATAAAGTTTAATACGATTGTATTGGTCAAAAGTAACAACCACATTAAAAATCACTTCTTAGTATACATAACCTTGCTATTAAGATTTATTTTTCTTTATTGTGCAACACTGTGTATTTTTGGAGCATGTGTTATTTTTACCCTCAACCTGAACTTGAGCTAATACAATACATACATTTCTAGTTTTCTATATAACTGAGAGTTATTTGTATGCCCAAATATGATCTTAGAATTAGTATGGTTCAATTTTAGCTCTTACATATACCTAAAATAAGCATGCATTCAGCCATTACATCACGGTAGCGGGCGCAGCCAAGGTGTGGCTAATTTGCTTGTTCAAAATTTTAGGCATATCATTTCATCAATCAAAGAAGACTATCATGTAAATCACCAATGAGCATGTCATTGTGCAACAAAAGGGGGGGGGGGGGGGGGGGGTCATAGGAAGTCATTTACTAATGAGATGGCAAAACCGACGGTTTGATTCTTTTGGGATAACATGCAACATCTGCAATGCAAAACAATAATACTACTAAACATGAAAGAATAGGAGTGATCCCATCCTTTGGTCTAATTTTTACGCTTAGCCTGAACATATGCTACTACATCCATTTTTTATTTTTTTTATATAATTGAGAGCTATTTGTATGCCCAAATCTGATCTGAGAATTAGTATGGTTTAGTTGTACCTCTTACCTATAAACCTAAATTAAGCAAGCATTCAGGCATGACACCGTGAACAAACCAATCTAGCCCTGGCTCGATGGATGGCGTCACAATTGTGATAGCTCGATGGCCAGTATCACAAGACTTCACAAGAGTGATAGCTCGTTGGCCGGCATCACAAGACCCACATCGATCAATTATTTGTGTGCGTCAAAGAGCACAAGAAAGGAAGGGGCAGCGAAGGAAACCGGGAGGATTACCGAACCAGTGGCGAAGAACATGACAGAGACTCAGAGAAGCAACTATAGTGAAGCGGTGTGGCTGAGCAGGGTCGAGATCATACCTCCTACCACCAAAGTAAGAAGAAAAAAGGAACATAAAACATGCTTTTTGCACTAACTACTAACCAGTACAACTCTCCATAGACAAATACACAAACTGGAAGGTCCTGTAGTGGTGAAAATATAGGGCAATGCACCTGCATAAGTTGTTGGGTACTGTAGTAGTTTGTTCTCTCCTTCAACAATTCTCGAGCGACTCGACGATGACTCCATTCTCTTCAACAGCAGCGATGGAGGCCTAGCATAGCAAGACTTTTGTGGTAAAAAAACATTATACAGAAAATATTATGATGACGGAACAAAATCTTAATATGTCATTTAATTTGATAGAAAGCCTTGAGAAAATCAGTAGAGTAGAGTATGAAAAGGCTTGCTAGAAGTAATCTTGCATGCACCTTAGTTTTCCTTCTAAAATCAATAAATTCTTATGCGGTCCTAAACTTTGTTTCCTTCGCTGCATGCCTCGGTGATATGTTGAGACCAGAACAAATATATACCAGTTAGTACTATTACACACATTACATGAATTCTGTTCCGCAACATGTGTTTTCGTGTGAAATCAAGCAAAAAATTGAAACGTCTCAACTGGAATAGTTTCTGAAATATTAGATGTGTTGTCACGCGGTGCTCCTGCCGGCCTTCATGATGGGGTTGGTGAACCGGAGTTGCACTTACACCATCCAAATACACATCTCCAGCATATTAAAGCATGCAATATCTAGACTCATATGTTAAAATTTATGTTCTAAACAAAACCTAGCCTGAAGCCATTAATATTAAGAGTAGTCCTGGGTACTCCTGTTTAGCACTTGCACACAAATCAAGGGAGTATCTGAGAAGAAAACATGATTTCATTCAACTGAGTAGATGCAGGTGAATATGATCGAGTGGAAGAATAATTAAGAACTCATACTTTTTCCATGAGGTGCAAGGGGAATAATAATAGATTCACTTAGGAGAAACAAAATTCCTTCAAGGGAGTAGATGAGATATATGATTGGGAAGAATAGTTGGGACCTCATATTTGTTTTTGAAGGCCTCTAGGAAATACTAAACGCACTGGTCCAAACTCCAGAAAGTAAAGTGGGTGGCGCCATGCATGGTGCATATGATGCCACTAATTAAAAGTGACGTCAGCAAAAAAATGAAGAACAAAAACACGTAAACAATAATTGCTACTGAAATTACCGGCAAGCTTGCCATTGAAAGAGGACAGAGTCTCTTAAGACCTTCTGGCTGTGCTATTCTGTTTTAATGAAGTTTCAATCACTCATAACATTCGGAAACAACAACTATACGCTGGTAGAAAATGAAACCAAGCATCAGGGATAACTAAACCTGGACCAGAGATAAGTGGAGACACACACACACACACACACACACACATCACAAGGTAGACTAATTTCAGTTCCTGCTCCGGTACATTCATAAGTATTTTGGTCCCCCATTCTACATTCTCAGTTTAATGCTTCACTAAAAAAAAGTGGTAACTTGAAGCGATCATTGTATATATAAACACAATCTTGGATATTCTTACATACAACTTTATTTTGCTTCACAATAAATTTTTAAAGTAGATAAAAAAACATGTACAAGCACTGCCAATGGGATAACCGATGGTCATATTTTTTCTGAAAGGTAACTGATGGTTATATGAAACATCTAAAACTTTAGGGACCAGATATGATCCAAGGAAGTGACACACATCTTCATGTACCTAATAACAAAAGCCGTAGGAAAGATAACCTTTATTGATTGTAATATTGCCAGATCCACTCCTTTGTTTGCATAGCAACGGGCACTGGCTCCAGCACATCCCCATTGTCATAGATCAATAGACAACAAAAATGGAGCGATATTAATGTGGGTTTACTCCTATGACAGTTTTGCATAGTAAGAAACTGAGATTACATATGGCTAGATAATGAGATTCCTTTGCATCATTGTGTTCTTACTTTGAAATGTGGTCGCAATAATTAGAAAGAATCTAATACGTTAGTTTTGGCACAACAGATATGATGGTCAGTTCATCTTGATTGAGTACTCATCAATCTGCACCAAGTTGAGCAAAATCAACAATTTTCAGTCCCTATCTGCTGCAATTTTTTAGCTAGTAAACAAAGCATATGAACAGATCTTAGCATTCCAAAAATTAAACTTAACAGATCTCATCAATCTTGTTGAGCAAGAAAGAGGCCTTGTCCACCTGCTCCACCTCTGAGCCGTTGACGAGAACCACCTCCCTCCTGAGTTACTTGCTGATCTCCTCCACCTCCGCCATCTGCCACTCCGCCACCTTCGTCGCCACCCCCTTCTTATTCACCTACTTCACCTCAACTAATAGCGATGGGCCCATGGGGCAACCTCTAGGTCCAGCTGCACCACCCTATCGCTGCCTCGGCTCCTGCATGTTGGCATGTCGATGTAGATAGACTACACTGATTAGTACATATGTCACAATAATCAATGAAGCTTGATCTATATGTAAATCATATATATGCACTCGCAAAATGACAGTTCAGACAGTTGTTCTTGAACACGTCAATTACTTCTTCTCAAGTAAAATAAACAATCATCCATAAATCTGCATTTAGAAATCAACCATGAACACTAAACTTGTATACTTGTGTGTATTGTACCATAGAAAAGAACTGATGTACTACAGAAAAAGATGAAAATAAGTTCTTACTTCTGGACCTTGCATAGCAGCTTCAAGTTTCTTCACGTCAACACCGACCAGTTCGCTAGCCTTCTCACCTTTGTGATAAAAGTGGAAAGTTGGCTGTGCAAGATCCAGCATTAGTCAACTATTTGCATTATAAATTAGGATGAAGGGTAGTGAGAATCATGTTAATATTCCTGTAATCATGGTTATCTTTAATTGAACAGAACGAACATGCATATAAGCATTTAACAGGGTAAGGTTAAATCACTGTATTTTTTCAGATTCCTCCATTCACTAAAACACATACAACGCATCATTACCATGAAACAGAATGAAAGTAACACTGAACTTTATATCATAAGAACGAAAATGAAATGTCATAAATTATTGTTTAGGATATGCAACTTACGACAGAGAATAATTTCAAACTACCAGGTCTGGATCCAATTCCATCCTGCATCACGAGAAGTGGCAGAGAAAAATTGCTTACCAGTAACCATGTGAAAGAGCAGGTATACTTTTAACACATTCCATTTAACAAACTGATCTAATCAGTTGAACATATGTCCCCTTTGCACACAATCAAAAGTTCACAATAGAATAAAACCATACCAGTTAACACCACGTGAACAAACAACTGATTTGATCTTGAAGGTATGCACCAACTCATAAGCCAATCTTCCTACTGTAAAGCATTCCATAGGGGCTCACCGTGAGTGGAGAGGTAAGGCGCGGTGGCAGGTGAACGGAGTGGAGGAAGACAACCGAATTCGACCAAGGCTGTAGCCTGTGAAGGGGGTGGCTTCGCCATGTGCGTCAGACCAGGGCTGTTGAGTTCACCAAACACAAGGCGGCGACCAGCGGGGAATACGAGAGGGAAGCAGCGGCGCAACAGCAGGGGCGCAACAGCAGGAGGCGGGGCTGATCGAGGAGCTCCTATGCTGCAGCGGCGCGAGGAACCCTAGCACACGCGAGGGCTATCTGGGAGAGGATGTCAGGACCCGACTATGGATCTTTGGACTGGAGAACATGTATGTAAGATTTAGACAAGGAATTTGGGAGGAAATCGCCAAATCAAGAGGGCCGTATTTTTTAAGCTAGGGTTGCTATATGTGTGGTCTAGCCATCAGGCAGAATGGGGAATCAAAAACTTATCGCTCAGCCACAACCCGGCTGTTATATAGGCTCACTTGCCGAAGTGACTAAGTAATTGAGTTAACTGTAAGAAACTGTAAAGAAGATCTCGGTCGTCGAGTGAGTTTTTAACCCGAGCGATGACAGCCGTTGGATATCCGCGAAGCGTTGCCGGACGAGCTTCAGTTAACTGAATGTTGATACTTCTTCAGGTTCAGATATCTTGGGCGTGACATTGCCTCCCCCTAAGATGCAACTTGTCCTCAGGTTGTTGTGGAAGAACTGGTCCACCAAGCTGTGGTGGTTTGTTTGAAAAACTCCGGAAACGTGTGCTTGATGTAGTCTGCATCTTCCCAAGTGGCGTCTTCAGGAGCTAAATTTTCCCACTGCACTAGCCACTGTACCACTGGTATGTTCTTTCTAGGGATTTGTCTGACTTGAAGCACTAGAAGTGGTGCGGCTCTAAAAGTGTCGTCCTGGTTAACCACTGGAAGATTTGGGCTGGATATGGATTTAAGCCCCAAATGTTGTTTCAGCTGGCTGACATGAAACACAGGATGTATCTTGATATGCTCTGGGAATTGGAGTTTGTATGCTACCTTGCCAATTCTCTGTGTGATCATGAAGGGGCCATAATACTTGTGTTGTAACTTGAGAGCACCTCGGAACCCAAATGCTGCAAGCCTATAGGGTGCCATCTTCAAATAGACCATATCTCCTACTTGGAACTCCCTTTCTGATCTTTTCAAGTCAGCATACCTTTTCATGCGTTCTTGAGATTGTGTCAAGTTGTATTTCAGATGGTCCAGAGTTGCTTGTTTAGATTCCAAGAAATCCCTTGCTTCCAAGTCTTCTGGTCCATGTATTGCCAATTCACTAATGAGAGGAGGCGGAAAGCCATACATGTCTTGGAAAGGGGATATTTTGAGGGATGTGTGGTATGTGGTATTATACCAGTATTCCGCAAGAGATAGCCAGGACATCCATTTGTTAGGCTGATCAGTGGTCATGCACCTGAGATAAGTATCCAAACACTGGTTCAATCTCTCTTTTTGCCCATCAGTCTGTGGGTGGTAAGATGAACTATATCGCAGCTCCACTTTGAGTGCTTGGAAAATGTATTTCCACAGTTTACTTGTAAAGATCATGTCCCCATCTGAGATAATGAGCCTTGGAGGACCATGCAGCTTAATGATGTTGTCAATAAAATCTTGGGCCACTGTTTGAACTGAATAAGGGTGAGGCAGAGGAATATAGTGGGCATATTTAGTAAACTTGTCCACTACAACTAATATGACTTCCATGCCCTGTGATTTTGGTAGCCCTTCTATGAAGTCCATGGAAACATGAGCCCAGACCATGTCAGGGACAGGTAGTGGTTCTAGCAGACCAGGAGAAAGGCACTGTTCATGTTTGGATCTTTGGCAGATAGGGCAGTGAGCTACAAATGTTTCAGTATCCTTCTTGAGGCCAGGCCAATAGAAGATTCCTTTGATTCTATGATATGTAGCTCGCATGCCAGAGTGACCTCCTACAGGGGAAGAGTAGAGAGCATTGAGTAGTTTCTGCCTGAGTTGATTATCGTGTCCCACAACTATTTTTCCTTGGTATCTTAGGATTCTAGAAGAAAGGGTGCAATCTTGATGTTCCTCATTGTTCTGTAGCATTAATTTTTCCATGATTGGTTTCAGAATAGTGTCATGGACATAGCTCTGTAGCAAATCTTGTGCCTAAACTGGAGTAACTTGGGACATAGAGTTGAATTTCCTAGAAAGTGCATCTGCTACCCTGTTCAGGACTCCTCTTTTATATTGGATAGTGAAATAAAATTCAAGCAATTTCATCATTAACTTGTGTTGGATGCCCTCTGTAAGTTTTTGGTCAGTAATGAACTTCAGGGACTGTTGGTCTGTCTTTATGATTAGCTTGTTTCCGAGAAAATAGTGAAGGAAATATGCCCTAGAGGTAATAATAAAGTTATTATTTATTTCCTTATTTCATGATAAATGTTTATTATTCATGCTAGAATTGTATTAACCGGAAACATAATACATGTGTGAATACATAGACAAACATAGTGTCACTAGTATGCCTCTATTTGACTAGCTCGTTGATCAAAGATGGTTGTGTTTCCTGACCATAGACATGAGTTGTCATTTGATTAACGGGATCACATCATTAGGAGAATGATGTGATTGACTTGACCCATTCCGTTAGCTCAGCACTTGATCGTTTAGTATATTGCTATTGCTTTCTTCATGACTTATACATGTTCCTACAACTATGAGATTATGCAACTCCCGTTTATCGGAGGAACACTTTGTGTGATACCAAACGTCACAACGTAACTGGGTGGTTATAAAGGAGCTCTACAGGTGTCTCCGAAGTTACATGTTGAGTTGGCGTATTTCGAGATTAGGATTTGTCACTCCGATTGTCGGAGAGGTATCTCTGGGCCCTCTCGGTAATGCACATTACTATAAGCCTTGCAAGCAATGTAGCTAATGAGTTAGTTGCGAGATGATGCATTACATAACAAGTAAAGAGACTTGCCGGTAACGAGATTGAACTAGGTATTGAGATACCGACGATCGAATCTCGGGCAAGTAACATACCGATGACAAAGGGAACAACGTATGTTGTTATGCGGTTTGACCGATAAAGATCTTCGTAGAATATGTGGGAGCCAATATGAGCATCCAGGTTCCGCTATTGGTTATTGACCGGAGACGTGTCTCAGTCATGTCTACATAGTTCTCGAACCCGTAGGGTCCGCACGCTTAATGCTCGGTGACGATTTACATTATGAGTTATGTGTTTTGATGTACCGAAGGTAGTTCGGAGTCCCGGATGAGATCGGGGATATGACGAGGAGTCTCGAAATGGTCGAGACGTAAAGATCGATATATTGGACGACTATATTCGGACATCGGAAAGGTTCTAAGTGATTCGGGTATTTATCGGAGTACCGAAGAGTTACGGGAATTAGCCGGGGAGTATATGGGCCTTATTGGGCCATACGGGAATAGAGGAGAGAGGCCAAAAGGAAGGAGGCGCGTGCCCCCCCTCTGGTCCGAATTGGACAAGGGGTGCAGCCCCCTTTTCCTTCTTCCTCTCCCCCTCTTTCCTTCTCTCCTACTCCAACAAGGAAAGGAGGAGTCCTACTCCCGGTGGGAGTAGGACTCCCCCCTTGGCGCGCCCTCCTCCTAGGCCGGCCGCCTCCCCCTTGCTCGTTTATATACGGGGGCACCTCTAGACACACAAGTTGATCTGTTGATCTCTCCCAGCCGTGTGCGGTGCCCCCTCCACCATATTCCACCTTGATAATATCGTAGTGGTGCTTAGGCGAAGGCCTGCGTCGGTAGCATCATCAACACCGTCATCACGCCGTCGTGCTGACAGAACTCTCCCGCAAAGCTCTGCTGGATCAGAGTTCATGGGATGTCATCGAGCTGAACGTGTGCAAGAACTCAGAGGTGCCGTGCTTTCGGTGCTCAATCGGTCGGGCCGTGAAGACGTACGACTACATCAACCACGTTGTGCTAACACTTACGCTTTCGGTCTACGAGGGTACGTGGACAATACTCTCCCCTGTCGTTGCTATGCATCACTGTCGGTGTCAAACCTGGCGGATCTCGGGTAGGGGGTCCAGATCTGTGCGTCAAGGCTGATGGTAACAGGAAGCAAGGGACACAGATGTTTACCCAGGTTCGGGCCCTCTCGATGGAGGTAAAACCCTACTTCCTGCTTGATTAATATTGATGATATGGGTAGTACAAGAGTAGATCTACCACGAGATCGTAGAGGCTAAACCCTAAGAGCTAGCTTATGATGGTATGAATGTGATTGTGATCGGCCTTCTAAGGACCAACCTCTCCGGTTTATATAGACACCGGAGAGAGCTAGGGTTTACATGGAGTCGGTTACAAGGAAGGAAATATAATATTCGGATCGCCAAGCTTGCCTTCCACGCCAAGGAAAGTCCCATCCGGACACGGGCTGAAGTCTTGAGTCTTGTATCTTCACGCTTCAATAGTCCGGACGTTGTACACGGTCCGGCTGTCCGGATACCCCCTAATCCAGGACTCCCTTAGTAGCCCCTGAACCAGGCTTCAATGACGATGAGTCCGGCGCGCAGTATTGTCTTCGGCATTGCAAGGCGGGTTCCTCCTCCGAATTCTCCAAAGTGGTTTATCGAACACGTAGACCGTGTCCGGATCTGCAAGATGATCTTCGTATGGTATATATCTGATTTGCTGGCAATCTTCGTGCGTCGTGCCCTTGAATCGTGGCTCGGTCCAACGCGGACCGATGTTTCCTTCCTCACAACGACTCGTGTTACGAGGCGGTTTTATTAGCACGTCCCGTCGAGGCAGAGATCGTGTCCCTTTTATTACGGGATTTTCCATCAAATATGAGCATGCGTGACCCCACAACGGCTGTTGGTGTTACCCCGTGTGTTTTTAGATAAGCCTCAAACGGTCACACCAGGGACTCTTGATATTCACCCTCTTTATAAAGGGGTCGAGACCTATGCCTCTTTTTTCACCTTCATCACGCCCTCTCACACCTCGAGTTCTAACACCCAAAACCTAAGCTCCACCCTTCCGGAATCCCCCAATATGTCTAGATCTGACCCTCAAGGCCGGTGGGTGGCCTCCTCAATTGAAGAGAAGGACATTGCAAAGCTTAGGGAGGTTGGATACCTGACCGCCGATATCCAGCACAGGCTTCCTGTTCCGAGGCAGGTCATCCCTACGCCGGAGCCCAATGAGTGTGTCGTTTTCGTCCCACACTTCCTCCGTGGTTTGGGTTTCACCCTCCATCCCTTCGTGAGGGGGCTCATGTTCTATTATGGGCTGGATTTTCATGATCTGGCTCCAGATGCTATCCTCCATATCTCGTCGTTCATTATCATGTGCGAGGCTTTTCTCCATGTCACGCCACACTTCGGCTTATGGCTCAAGACCTTCAATGTGAAGCCGAAGATGATCGAGGGGCGACATGTGGAGTGCGGAGGTGCTGTAATAAGCAGAAACACCGATGCCCCGTGGCCAGAGGGTTCTTTCCCAGAAGTATCTGATGTATGGCAGCGGAGGTGGTTTTACGTCACGGCTCCCAGAGGCACAAAGTGGGTGGCTCCCCCCAAGTTTCGCTCGGGACCTCCGCCATAGTTGGCGTCTTGGACAGACGTAGGATGGAATTGGGGGCCCGCTGGTGATGTACCAGTACTGCAGAATCGCATCCGGGAGCTTCTTGAGAGGGACATTAAGCTCGTCAACATAATGCAAGTGATGTTAATCTGGCAGATGTTGCTGTGCCAACGCCGGCCTCATCGGATGTGGGAGTTCAATCCAGAGGGTCCGCGGACTGTCAAGCACTTCTTCGGCTTGAAGCTCGAAGAGATGTGCAAATTATTCTTTGGACGGAAAGTAATGTGTCCGGACACCACCGAGGATGCGGGACTAAGTTGTAATCGCCTAGATACCCAAGTAAGTAGCCTTGATACCGGACACCTTGTTTTGTATTTATCATGACTGTTTTCTCTGACAATCATCCGCGTCCAGGAATGGCTCAGCAAGGCGGAGAGAATCAGGTGCCCGACACCACTTCCCGAAGGCTCGCCTGCCCCTACCATGGCCAAGATGCTCGACCGGGTACTCAGTAGGATGCCCTCAGGGAAAGGCGAGGGCAGGGATGAAAAATCTGAACCCCACATGCTACGCATCCGAACCGGGGGGGTTGCTACCTCCCCCAAGGAGGATAGTCGGGGAGGAGAGGTTAAGGCCTCCTCCCCGCGCGGGAAGAAGAGGGCCGCCTCTGAAGACCTGGAGATGGAGACGCCTAAACCTGGGAAGAAGGTGTCCCCAAGGGGCTCTGCCACGACGGGCATCCTCACCGTGTTACGCCCACCAACGGGCTAGCCCTCCAACGAGCCGTAAGTCAATCATTAACTTAAAGGTACTGTATTTCTCCTAGATCAATGACCAGGATTCAACTTTTTGCAGTCCGGCTGGCAGCTCTTCTCAATAGGGATCATCTTCAGGGGTCCTTCCTCCGGAGATGATGGAGAGCGAGACCCCACCCGCCTCTCTGATTCTTCACGCGGGCGACACCGAGGTGTCGTCACGGAGGAGTCCGGATCCGCCAAGGCCGGAGGCCAATACATCAGCCGCCCTGAGTTCGGACATACTGACGGGCTTACTGGAGCGAGCTGCGCTCTCGGAGGATCACCGCTCATTAATGAGTGCGGTGCTCAAGAAGATTTCATCCACTACAAGCGGTTTGAATGAAGCATTTACAAGCCTTCTCAGAGGCTTTGAGGTATGTAGTGAGGAATACACCATATAGATAGTAGCCCCTGAGACTCTGGTTGCCCGCCCTAGGTGGCAAACGGGGGATCATAAACCAAAGATTTATGTGAAAATGTGTGCAGGTACCTGTGGGTCCGGCCGCCGGCCCGTCCGTTGAAGTTGCCGAACTATCGAGGCAAATTGGGTCGATTGATGCCGATATTACTTTGATGAATGAGCGGCTGGATACATCACAAGGTATGTGCCCTGTCTCCCAGTGCATAGGAAAATATTAAGGTGGCACATATTAATATAATTTGTTCGGACTGCAGATGGTGTTGCTGCCGTGGAGGCCCTGAGGGAGGAATTTGCTCTAGCCAAGGAACAAGCTCGGGTGAGCAATGCGGCTGCCCTAAAGGCGGCCGAGGAATTGAGAGCCGAACAGGCTGCTCATCACCGAAGCGAGGAAAAGATAGCCGAAATGGCTATCGAGTTAAAAAGTGCCGCTGACCGGTATGAGCTCCTGAAAAAGGAGCATGAGGATAAATCGGCTGACCTGAGCAAGGCACTTGATGCCACCAAGGAAATACGGACCGAGCTCTGAAGTGCGCGGGAGGAGCTTCAACAGGCCGGTAAGATCGCGGCTGGAGGCTCCTATTTGCTGCGGACGAAGTTCTTCGATATGAAGTACGCTCCCCTGGATGGATGCTAGAGCTCGGTGGAAGCCTACGCGGACCTGGCGAAGAGTATGGCTGATGCTTTGGAGTTCTTAAAAGGTCAGGGTGAGAAGGAGGTGGAGAAGCTTTTCTGGTCGCAGTTCGATGCTCCCACTCTCCCGCTGCCGTTAAGTGATAGGATGGCTGCTGTAGCGGAGCTTCACAGTCTGTCCGGTCTTGCAATGCGGTCTGTAATAGACCATCTTTGGTCGTAGGGGCCTAAGCCGGACAGTTACTTTGGTTTGGTGCAACAGTTCCTTGGGGCCGTGCCCCGGATCGATGCCATGAGGAGGTCAGCATGCATAGAGGGTGCGCGGATGGCCCTTGCACGCGTTAAAGCGTATTGGACGGATATGGATGCCACTATGGTAGCATCTCAGGATCCGGTGGGGGGTCAATATCCGGCCGGGAACTACTTGGTGCAGGTCACGGAGGGTGCCCGCCTGATAGAGGCGCAGTGCCCGAAGAATCTCCTCTTCGAGTGATGATTTCAAATTGTTGTAAAAACATTTTGATTAGAAGGTTATATTTATAATTTTTGTATGAAAATATGATTGTGTCCCCTGTGCGGCCGTTTATATATATATATATATATATATATATATATATATATATATATATATATATATATATATATATAGTAACACTATTCTGATCCTGGGATCAGAATAGTTATTCTGATCACGATCGGTCTATATAGGGGCGACGAGGGTCTTCCCGACATCGTAAAGGGAGAAAACGTAGAAAACCGACCAGCCCACACTACACCTCCCGAACGGCCCATGAACACTCCCATGACCTTCTCGTCCCTGACCTCGACCAAACCACCCGCCGCCGCGGCCGGCCTCCCTCCCTCACCGTGGCCAGCCTCTCCCACCCGTCGCGCCCAGCCTTCCTCCCCCGCCGCGCCCGGCCTCCCTCCCCTGCCACCGCCCGCCGTTGCTCTCAATCGCCTACAACCGCCGCTTCCGTGGCTCCTCATCGCCTCCAAGTGCCGCCGCCATGGATCCGTAGTGCCTCTATCCCGCACCGCCCAGCGTCTTCCCCATCTATGGCGGCGCAACTCCTCCTACCCGGTGAGGATCTGAATTGTGGGTCGTCCCCGATGCCTCGTGCTATGGTGAGCGGCCCTGCCGGTGCTCGCCGTGGAAGAGGACGACCATCAATGCCATGGCTACAACCTTCCACCTCTGCTCCATCCATGAAACCTCCCCTGCTCCGGCCGTGGCTCTGGGTGCGCCGCCCATAATCTCTTCTCAGCTCCGGTTTGTTCCCTTATTTCTCGTTCTGCTGCCGACCGACGGAATTGTTCCGGTGGTCGCCCGTGCAACCTGCTCCTCCTCTACCTCCAGTTCTCCACCTAAGCAAGTCCAGCCCTCTCACATTGCCTCCCCGGAGCCACCCCTTCCCTTCCACTAGCGACTTGTGAAGCGAGTAATTGGGGTGTGGAAGTTTAGATGTGATTCCATGTATGTTCTGGACATAACCATGTGAGCCCGGAGCACAAAAATCCCCCTTCCACAAACTCATGTCCCTGAAGGAGCATCCGCTGGGACGCGGTGCAGTGAAGCCACTCTACCGGCATGCAGGCACTGACCCTCCCTGTCTTTCTCTGAACTCTCTCTTCAGGACTTGTTGTCGTGCATGGACTGCAGCAACGGCCGAGTCCGACCTTCCCAGGCATCACCTTTCTTCCTTCTCTCATTTTTCATGTTCTTGCAACTAAGCTCCACTCATGTCTACTATTTCAGTCTATATTCTCAACAGTACCAGAGATTCCAAATAAAAACACGGCCTTTATATATTCATGCATATTCAGACTCACTCATCTCGCTCATTCCATTCATTCACCAGGAGGGGACATGCTGGTGTGTTTGAATCTGCAGTGCAACAAAAAGTTGCTGCTCCTCTTCGAAACCAATTCAAGAACATCGATCTGAAAAGCAGACGACCGTCTTGTGCTACTACCACCGACTGATGACCGCTGAAAAACGCGCCGACTAGCACCTGCACCCATGTTGCCATTTCAAAAAGTGGATACAGAGAATGCTTTGTTTGTCTTGTATTACTATGCTTAAATTTTTATTTGTGAAGGTCAAACTATTGTGTTTGAGAAGGTCAAATGTGTTATGTGTATCTCAGCAAGTTCAAACTATTTAAACATGCAAGGAAAAACGTGGGAGATTTGTAATTTTTGAGAACTTGAAGTGACAAATAAATTTAAAAGAGCACAAACAAAATTTAAGTCTACAAAATTCGCTTCAAATCATTAACAGGAAAAAGAATATTCTCTTTGTTCTCGAACAGAAACAAAAATTAATAAAAAAGGGAATGTAGTTTACTCTTTACAAAATCCTCAGAAATGTTTCGTTAAATCAATTGTGCTTCTCCGCTCTATACATGTTCATTGATATTGCCAACAAGCATACTATTTTCCAAAAAGTGGTTTGATGTTTATTACATGACTAGATTTTTTTTCTGCTACTAAGAAATAAACCAGGAAGTCCAAAATAAAAAGATGGAGAAGTTCGATGATTATAGAAACTACGATTTTTCTCACTATTTAAAAATGCAAAACAAGAAAGTTCAAAATAAAGTAATGCAAAAGTTTGATGTATAAAAAAAATGGAAAATCTAAATCTGTTGATGGGAAGGACATAAGAAGTTCACACAAAAAATAACACAATAGTACAAAAACAAGAGAGCACTTTGAAACGGATATTTCGTCGTTTCTAATAAAAAATTAAGAAGTTCGGATTTAAACATAGAGCAGTTCAAAAAATCATAAAAACGGGATTATCACCATTTCTAGAAAAACACTAGAAGTTCAAAATTTTAAAAATAGACCTGTTCAATATTTATTACAAAACTTGGATTTCGCCGTCACCGAAAGAAAATAAACCAAGAAGTCCAAATTACAAAATAGAGAAGTTCGATATTTATAAAGAAACTCATATTTTCCTTGTTACTAAAGAATAAAAATGATGAAGTTCAAATTACAAAAGAGGAGTAGTTTGATGTATACGGGAAACTCAAATTATTACCATTGTAAGAAAAATAAAACTATGGAGTTCAATTTACAAAAAATAATGTTTGCAGCGCAACAGGTTTAATGCTTGTTACAAACCCAAAGAAGGTCATTAAAAAAGGCATCTCAAACAATTTTATAAAAAAGAAATTCTCTCTTAAAATAAACCTAGAAGTTCAAATTTAAAAACGGGGTGGCTCGATGTCTATCAAAATGTAGGATTTTTTCCGTTGCTAAAAGAAATTAAAGCAGGAAGTCCATATTAAAAAGATGGAGAACTTCGACGATTATAGAAAGATCATATTTTCCTCGTTATTAAAGAATGGAAACAAGAAGTTCAAAAATTAAATAACAAGAAGTTCAACTTTTAAAAATAGAGCGCTTCAAAATTTCATAAAAAAGATTAATAAAAACCAGGAAGTCCATATTAAAAAGATGGAGAAGTTCGATGATTATAGAAAGCTCATATTTTCCTCGTTATTAAAGAATGGAAACAAGAAGTTCAAAAATTAAATAACAAGAAGTTCAACTTTTAAAAATAGAGCGCTTCAATATTTCATGAAAAAGATTAATAAAAAACCAGGAAGTCCATATTAAAAAGATGGAGAAGTTCGATGATTATAGAAAGCTCATATTTTCCTCATTATTAAAGAATGGAAACAAGAAGTTCAAAAATTAAATAACAAGAAGTTCAACTTTTAAAAATAGAGCGCTTCAAAATTTCATGAAAAAGATTAATAAAAAACCAGGAAGTCCATATTAAAAAGATGGAGAAGTTCGATGATTATTACAAAACTCAGATTTTCCTCGTTATTAAAGAATGGAAACAAGAAGTTCAAAAATAAAATAACAAGAAGTTCAACTATTAAAAATAGAGCGCTTCAAAATTCATAAAAAGGGATTAAGAAAATCAGATTAAAAATTCATAAAAAAATTGAAATATTTTCACGTAACCGGGAGAAGTTCAGGTTTATAACTGCCAGAAGTTCATGTACTACACAATGTGCATTTTGTATTAAAAAGGAAATAAAAAAGCACATGCTAAAAGTTTTATTGTTATAAGTTCAAGTCCTTCGTTGGAGAAAGTTACAAAAAATATTGGGAGAGAGGTTTATACAAAAGAAATACCATTTGTGTAACACTTGGCGAATGGATGAGAAAAATACAAATGAAAAATACGTCACAGAAGTTCAATGTAAAAACAGCAGGAAGTTCACCTACGACACTGAATGAATATCAGATGAAATTTTTTTAAAATCGTCGCCAGTATGAAAAAATGATCAATACAGGAAAGTTGCGTGTTTCCAGCAGCTTTCCATCGCTATATCACCCGCTCAATTCCCGTGAGTGGGATGGAGAGCTACGAGCAGTGGATGAAGATATACAAGCAAAAAAATCACGTGAAAAACAGAGTGAAGTTCAGGTACACGCACCGAGAAGTTCAGGTTCTTCACGCGGTGCATTTTCCAAGAATCTGTTTCGCGATAGAGGCAGAACGAATGATCCCGCCGTTTTTGGAATTACTTGAAAACGGCTAGGAATCAGAGAAAACCATCAACATGAAAATGTTTCGCATTTTCCGTAGCTTTTCAACGGTATATTATTTGCCCAATTCCGATAAAGTTTGTAGAAACTACGGTGAAAATACGTTTTTCATCATTTTCGAAACTGACTTAAAACCGTAAAGAATTGGGAGAAATAATACATACCAAAAAGTTTCGCATTTGTTCAAGCTTTCCAACGCCATATCATTTGCTGCATTCGGAGAAATGGTTAAAAAATTAGCTCAAAAATACGAACTCGGTAGGACTTGGACCATTTTCTAAATTACTCTTAAACCATTCAAAATTAGAAAAAAAAACTTTCAAGATGAAAAAGTAGGGGATTTTCATAAGCTTTTCAATGCCATATCATATGCTTCCATCGGATTAGCCGTTTAGAAATTACATCGAAAAAACGAACTCAGCTGTTCGGTTTACGAAATTTTACATTTTTTCAAATTACTCTTTAACTATAGGGAATTAGAAAAATCTTTCAACATGTGGAAGGAGCGGTTTTGCAGCAGTTTTCCAACGCCATATTATATGCCTCATTCCGATAAACGGTTTAAAAATGCGATCGAAAATACGATTCACGTTTTTTGTGCAAAGAAAAAACGGTTTTCAAAACTGCTCTTAAACCGCTTATATTTTGCCAAAAAATTAAGTTGGGTCATGATATTGGTGTCCATAGCTTTCCAACGGTATATCGCAAGCCCCGTTTGGGCAATGTTGGCGGAAGTTCAACCGAGTTCACGGGGAAGTTCAACGTACTAGTAGCGGGGCAGGTCAGGTTGTGATCAGAATATTATTCTGATCCCGTGATCAGAATAGTGTTTATACACACACACACACACACACACACACACACACACACACACACACACACATTTGGGCTATTCTGTTACGCGTAACAGAATATTATTCTATTACCCTTTCTGTACTGACATAGTTCACAGGTTGGACTGATGTGTTTTTCAACAAGAACTGATGTTCCTGCGTGCACGACGGACAGAAACAGGGGATGCAACGTTGAGCTTCCGGACGTTCTCCGGTGCGTTGCTGCGGGCCATTCGTTGCTAGAGGAGGCACGTAAAGGGGTTCCGCATGTGCGCGCGGTCATCTGGATGTGTTTTGCGATTTGTAGTCACCGGAGGTGACGACGTGGTCATTTTTGGCGGCGGACGTGTTTTTTGGCGGCAGTGTTTTACTGTTGTGTTCGCGGATCTCAAATTATGTCGTGTTTGTCGTTTTTGATGTGAGAATTTATCGGTATGTTATGGGTTTTTGAGATTATTTTCCTCCGTAATTCATGATTACAAGTTTTGGTGTTCTTGTTCATTTTCGACGCCCGCCATGGAATTCTGCTCTTCATTTTCTGTTTTTTTACGTTCGAATTGGCGTTGCAGGAAGAGATATAAGGATTGTATGAAAAGATTTGCGTTGTTAATTTTGCTTTTTTGGTTGTTTCTACCTCGGATTCCCATGTTATTTTGTCATTGGCGGAGGTGGTGTATGGCGGCTGACTGTAAGCTGTGATTTCTTGTAATCTGGTCAAACTGCTTAATTAATTTGCGTGTTTTTCAGTGTTGTTTTGAATTGCTGCCATATGTGTAGTTGGACTGCTGCGTGTCAAAGTTTTTATTACTGTGTGTTGACATTGGAGCCTCACTAATGGCTCTGCACTTTGATTATAAAGCCCGAGCCCTCTGTCAGTTTCATTCTACGAGCTGCAACCAAAGAAAAGGGGGGGATGGATCCTGAGCTGGGAGAGTCACAGAGGAGGAGGGGGACGCCATAGATGTGAGGGCTGCAGTAGCGGAGCAGAGGAGGAGGAGGCGCAGGCGCAGGCAGATGGCGCGACGTGCTACCGAGGAGGAACTGGAGGCAGAGTTTAACAGACGGCTAGCGCGCGAGGTGATGGATACTTGCAACTCCAATGAATTGGATCTTCTTTTCCCAGAGGGCAGGGGAAGGAACCATATTCAGATCATTAGTTGGGGTAGGGCGAGAGCAGCCACAACTCCACATCCATCCACCAGGGCAAAATGGCGTCGTTTCTTTGATCGTTATGACTGAAGTAGTGAACATTATGTTTTTAAGATTTTTGTTGTGGGGGAGCAGATGTCCGAATGACTAAATGAATCCAACTTGTGTTTTGTCTCTGAATGTGTTGTTTTGTCTTCATATGTTCGACATGTGCACCTTTGAACTGCTTGATTTTCTGAAGTTGTACTGATTTGCGGTCAAATATTGCATGGCTTTGTGTGATAACTATTTCCTACCAGCTGGCTGCCCATCTTCCTATTTATTATTTTTATAATCTGCGAGTGTCCCTGACTATAAACGCTATCCATTTATGTGTGGTGTGTGGCCAAGTCTTCCCACTCCCTTTTCTTCCTTCTTCCAGAATCAGATCTAGGTTCCTCTCTCTTCTGTTCGTCTACTTTTTCTCTGTTCCTGTGTGTTCCATGGAGGATTGTTTATGCAGATGCCTGGCAGAAATGGCGTGCATAGCTGACGGATGTGTGTACGAGTATGGTTTGGAGCTCACTCAGAGTCAGCGGCGCGGGCAACTTTCTTGTTTGCTGTACAACAACCATGGGTTTCGTACACCCTATGTTTATCGCCTGACGGATGGTGACTTGAAGGAATCATGGGTATGTGTTTCTATTCGTTTTTGGTTCCTACTTTCTTGATGGTTTCTGTTTGAATCCCATGGACTGGATCAGCAGTTTTGTCTAATGAATAGCTTGTCTATTTTTTTAATTTGGTTTCGTTAGATTTTAACAGTACGGATTTATGTGTGTATTTGTTCATTACTTAACAGTATTTTATCCATTTTTGTATAATTCCTGATCTGTTTATGAATAGATGTTTTTACTGTAGGTGTATTGATATGTATATTTCTTCAGTTTAGTCAGTTCACATGTCTAGTTAGTTTTCATTTTAGTTTGTACCGTGGGTTCAGATTTTTTCCATTTTAGTTTGTTATGCAAATCGTTCCTCTGTGTAAAAATTCAGTTATGTCAGGTGTTCATTTTGTTGTGTACTCCCATGCCTATTTGCAGAAAATGTCATCGAGGATCAGGATTGTTGCTCCCAGTTCCGGTGTTCTGAAGATGGAGACTTCATACAAGAATGGGTATCAGTTGATGGATGTTGCCTACCACATCGACTTTGATGGTTGCATCAACCTAACCAATGGGTGGAAGGAGTTTGTTGCTGAATCTGGATTTGAGGATGGTGATGTGGTTATGGTTATGTTGTCGAGAGAATACGACTCTCTGACGTTCAGAATCTATGTGTTGTAGGTTTAAATGTGGCAAATGATGCCGGTTGTGAGATTTGCGTGTGGTTGATTATGTTGCAGTATTTTTTCTTTTAAAACATTTGCATGTGAGATGGTTGAATTGTATGGTATTATCAGAATGGTATGGAACAAGTTATGTAATGTTTTTCCTATTGTTCTGCTCAAGTATAACTGTTTTTATTTCTACATTCTTTATATTAGTACTGGAACAATTTCTATAGTTGAACTGATGGGCATCCTTTGTTTTGACTGGTATATTTTTCATGTTCATAACTCGCAGACGGTGCTATAGGCTGATGATTTTTTTAGAACCCCCTTTTGTTATTGAGTTTGCTGAACTTACATTCTGTTAATGATAGTACTGATCTATTATAGGTTGTCAATTACCAATCAAATTTGTTTGTTGTATAATATTTTTTTCTTACTTTTTTACATGAATTTTGGAGCACATTTTTTCTTTTTTTATAGATGAATAATGATAGTTTTGGTATTTTATAAAATTAAAAAAATTCAATATTCGCTGCATAGTACTATTTTTTTGTACTTGAACCTTAAGAATTGTAGTAGTCAAACTTTTTGTAAATTCGTTTCTGAAATTTTTATTTACAGTCTTATAATTTTTTTTATTTTTTTACTTCTTACCATTAAGATGTGTTTGAACTTTTTATAATTTTTTTGTTTATTAACTGATTTTTCTTGTGAGTCTTTTTAAATTATCTGCATTTTTTATTTCATGTGAATTGTATGGTATTATCAAAATGGTTTGGAACAAGTTATGTAATGTTTTTCCTATTGTTCTGCTCAATTAAAACTGTTTTATTTATACATTCTTTATATTAGTACTGGAACAATTCTATAGTTGAACTGATGAGCATCCTTTGTTTTGACTGGTATATTTTTCATGTTCATAACTCGCAGACGGTGCTATACGCTGACTATTTTTTTAGAACCCCTTTTTGTTATTGAGTTTTCTGAACTTACATTCTGTTAATCATAGTACTGATCTATTATAGGTTGTCAATTACCAATCAAATTTGTTTGTTGTATAATTTTTTTTTTACTTTTTTACATGAATTTTGGAGCATATTTTTTCTTTTTTATAGATGAATAATGATAGTTTTGGTATTTTTATAAAATTAAAAAATTTAATCTTCGCTGCATAGTACTATTTTTTTTGTACTTGAACCTTACGAATTGTAGTAGTTGAACTTTTTGTAACTGGCATCGCATGCGGAGGTGAGTCCGTAACATGACTTGCCCCCATTATCTTATCTTTATTTTTTAGGGGAATAACCAGCACCTTTATGAATTATTTTTTCATTTATACTTTTTTGATAATTTTTTCTATACTGATGTGAGTTATTATTTGTACTTTAGCCATTTGTTTTCTCCATCTATATTAATTTTTTATTTTGTATTTGATTATTTGTATTATCTTTTGTAACTGGCCAGAGATAGTGGGCTTCGCCATGGTTGTGGGCTTTAGCCGTCCGTTTTCTCCCACTCATCTTTTAACCCTCCCACTCACCTTTTAACCTCCGATCTTTCTCGTTCCGCTCCTCTCCCGTCCCCGAATCGGCTCCGTCTTTGTTCCCCTCTTCTTTTCTCGGAGGGCGAGTTGCTACTCCTGTTTCGCCGCGGGAGCGTCGGCGGGAGGGTTCAACCCCAGGGGTGGAGGTCCGGGTTCTCTGTTTCGTTCTTTTTTGCTCTGCCATTGACTTTTTGCTTGCGTCCTGTCATGTTGAGATTTTCACTCTATTTCTTATCTGTTGCTCTTTTTGCTGTCCCAGGCTGCACTCGCTAGGGTTCCTTTGCTGTTGAACGACCGTTTGGCGGCAGTGATACTGGATTTGCGTGGCGGATTTTGTGTTTGCTGGTAAGAGTTTTGCTGTTTCTATGGCGTGTTTCGTTTCTGAAATAGTTCAAATCCCTAATTGTTGTTCATGTGTCTCGCAGATCTGGTTCGGCTGATTTTAGGACTGTAGATTTCAATGGGTACATCATCCAGTCCGGACAAATTGAATGCAGGTGATTTTCCCTGTATTTTTGATGATGTTCTAGCAGATCTGGTTTTTAGGGTGTACAGTTGTTTGCCGTATCGACTTTATAAGTTGTATGTATTTTGATATGTGTTTGGTGAACTTGTATGGTGCATATGGTTTTGGCAGTTGATGCAACCCGCAGACGGTTGTTAGTACTTGTCACCACGTGTATTTTGAACTGCTGTCCTATATTTTGAATAGATTGTAGTAGTCAGTGAAGAACTAGTATGGTGGTGAAAGAGTTGTGTTTTCTGAAGTTTTGTCCTGCAAGTGGTGGGTTCATATTTTGTTTTATTCAGGTGAACTTGTAGTGTTCACATAGTTGAACTGACTGTTTGTTTTTGTGCTTTTTTGCTAATTATGATGTTGTTGCAGATGTTGGAGTGCCGGTGCCTCCTGATTCTGAGAAATCAGAACGCTTTCAAGATCTTGTGAATGTTATTTTTGAGACACCAAATCCTCTAGAAGAACTTGCGAATGTTGCTGGTGTTTCCCTTATATTTGCTCTTTTTTTATCAGCCTTTAATACATATATATGCTTGGTTTCATTAGTTGTTCCTTTTTGTTTGTGTCTTATGGTATGCGTTTTATTTATTTTTGTGTCTGCAATGTTAATTGTGTTTTTAATTTTTTATGTGTGTGGTTATGTTATTGGTTTATGCAGTTAATGACAGCCATGGTGTTCCAGAGGACATTTCTGATGTTGTTAAAGATATTAATGATGGGATGTATTCACTAAATGTTGATGAGGGTGATGGCAGCTTGCAGTTGTCTGTTATGCAGTCTCAAAGTGTTGATGGAACTGAGCCTGTAACCCAAGCTGAGGATGTTCCTATGCAGTTGCAGCTCGAGGATGAAAGGATAAGAAAGAAGAAGTATGAATTCCAAAAGAGGAAGGAATTGGAACGACGTCAAAAGGCTGCCTTTGTGCCAGAAAATGATGTTGATGTTGCTCAAGCTCCTAAATGTGTAGGCGATTGTCGGGGCTCTCTGTGGCCGCCGATCACCTATGGGGCACGGGGGGCCCCTTTTCTGGTTCGGCGAGGGGTGCGGAGGCCGCGCGCAGAGCGGATCGAGGTCCCGGGCGCGCGGTGGTGTGATTGAGAGAGACGAGCGATTTTTACCCAGCTTCGGAGCTCTCCGGAGAGATAAAACTCCTACTGCTGCCTTGTGTTGTTATTTGATCTTGCTCGAATACGAGCGCACGGAGGGGCCGTGTGTGTGTGTGTGTTGGTTCTCAGATGAACCCTAGTCCTGTGTCCCCAGATGGATCCAACCCTAGTCCTGTGTACCCAGATGGATCCAACCCTAGTCCTGTGTCCCCAGATGGATCCAACCCTTCCTACGTGCGCACGGGCCTCCCTTTTATAGTCTAAAGGGGGCACCAACAGGTGGCAACGTAAGAAGAGGGGCTAGAAAGGTAAAAATGCAGGTTGGTGTAACAGTGATCAATAGTGTCCCCTACCTAACTCTGGCGGCAGGGGACAAGGGCATTTAATGCCCGTCCGGTCGCCCCAACAGTGCAAGGAGGCGATCGTCAGGTGAGCCACCGGTTGCCACGATGGCGTTTCTGTCAGCTCCGCTTGCCACCTCGCTCCGCATGGCTGTGTAGTGCCTCGCCACGTGCCTTTGGGGCTGCCTTGTGACGACACGTTGCCGGATGTGCTGGAGTTTGGTTGGCAATCTTGCCGCGGCAAGTGCCTTGCCGCGGTCCTCCTCTTGTCGGGCTGGCAAGCTTGCCGGCCCTCGGGCCTTGCCGGGACGCGCGGGGCGTCGCGGCAAGTCTTCTGGAAGTGCCTTGCTTCCCGGCAAGCTCCTCTTGCCGGGGCCTTTACTTTCTTCCCGGCGAGCTCTCCTTGCCGGGCCTTGTTTGGCCTTCCCGGCAAGCTCCTCTTGCCGGGGGCTTGGTTGGCCTTCCCGGCAAGCTCCTCTTGCCGGGGGCTTTAGCTTGAGCATTCTGTTCTTGGATGGCATCAAAGTAGCCGCGGAGGATCTTGGCGGACGTCCGGCAAGCCCTGCCGCGGGTTGCTGCGACTGCCCGTGCACAAGTTCGGGGTACTAAGGTACCCCCCCTACTTTAGTACACCGACAGTAGCCCCCGGGCCTGGGCCATACACGGTGCCGAGCGTTGTTGGGCCAGGCCCAAAACAGTGCACGGGCACGCGTGGCCTGGGTCCGCATAAAATCGGACTCCGCTTCCACCGCCCCCCCCCCCCCGGCAAAGGCACGCGTCGAACGCGGCATCGTGGGCGACGCGGGCGGCGCATGCGGGGCTGAGTCTCGCTAGCATGCATCAAGCCATGATGAAGGGGACGGCCCACGCCCTACTACCTAAACGGAGGTAGGCGTGGGGGCGTGGTGCATTTACTGGACGGGGCTAGTGTGCGGCTTTTGAGGCGTCTGCTCCCATGCTCACGGGGTGGGACGAGACCGCCTCACCCGTCCACTCGGCGCTGCACCCCCGCCACGCGGCTCCCATGCGCTTGGGGTCACGGACGGTGGGATTGGGGAATCTGGGCCGGCGTGAGCAGAGGCAGCGGGTCGGCCCCGATTCCCTGTTCTCCCATGCCTTGATTCGCCGAGCGGGGCGGCCGGGCTCCCACCCTGCTCCTTTATAAGGGGCAGGGGGGAGGGCACAGAAGCCCACACTCCTTCATCTCCTTCTTTCCTTTTCAACTTCTGCTCCTCTTCCTCCCATTTGTCATGGAAAAAGGGAATCCCGGCCCCTCGTCGGTGGCGGCGAGGGTTGCCGCCAGACAGCGCATCCCTCCCTCTGTCGCTCCTGCGGCGGTGGAGCCGGTCGAGAGGGGAAGAGGGAGGGGGCGAGGCCAAGGCCGAGGCCGAGGGCGTGGCCGAGGTGCTCGGGGAAGAGGCGGCCGGGGTGGTGCGCCACCCCCGTCTCCGCCGACGGCTCCTCTCCTCGAGGCGGTCCATATTGGGGACGACCCCTGGGAGTTCTTCGTCAAGCTGCGCCGGGCACCTCGTCGGCGCCTCCGTCTTCCGGCTCCATTTGCGAGCGCGATGGAGCCGGACCCGCCCGAGATGCTGGAGTTGCGCATGAGGGGCTGCGGGATCAGCGGCACTCGAGTTAGTGTCGTATCCCCAGCCCCCGGCGTGATGTACTTCGACCGAGGGTGGAAGACGTTCGCCCGCATCCATAGCTTGATGGCGGGGTTTACCCTCCATTTTAAGTTAATGGAGGGCAGCCTTCTCGCCGTCAAGGTCTTCGGGGACTCCGGCCTCCGGGCGAGATGCTGCGTGGACAGCTCCTCCGATAGCGAAGGTCCCTCCTCGAGCGAGAGTGACGAGGAGGGGAGCAACAGCGACGATGAGGACGGCGGGTCCGACTAGGCGTCGGACACTGCCTCGCGCGCGTCACCGGCGACCCCATCATCCGGGTCGCCGGCCTTCTGAACTCCCCGGGGCCGTCTCCTTGGGCGGCTGGCGTAGGGAGGCGGCGGAAGAGGAAGAGGGGTGGCGGCAAGGCCGTCAAGCCGGAGTACGAGGGCGAGGTGCCCTCGACAGCGTGCTGACGTCCTGCCGCCCCGTCTTCGAGCTCTGCCTCCGGCGCCTCCGTCTCCGCCAAGCTCCTGGCTGGCCCCCGGGAAGTTCTCTTGGTGTCTTCTGGCACCCGTAGCTCGCCTAGGCGTCTCTTTTGCCCTCCCCGGCAAGCTTCTCTTGCCGGGGCCTCCTTGACCTACTTCCTGAAGAGAAAACAGGAGAGGGATTATGGGCACCTTATCTTTTAATTTGTAAGCCTTCGGGCCTTAGTTTTATTTAAAGCTTGTAATCCTCTCTATCTTGTTTTCCATCCTCCATGGACTCACACTAAATTGGGATGTTTTTTAATGAAAAGAGGGGAAAGCTTGCCGGATTGAGTCTTTTACTTGATTGCGTGCCTTGTATGTTTTCACCCTACACTTTTAGGGAACTTGCCAGCACGGGCACCTTGCCGTGAGCGCCGAGTGCGGAACGTCGGCAACGGAACTGCAACCGATAGGGAACCTTGTCGCGGAGCTAGTCGCGGCTTACTTAAGTCGTTGAGCGGACTCAAAACGACAGTAGGGCAACTAGCTACGAGTTGGCTCCCTGCCGGCGGTGCCGCGGCCGACAAGAAACCTTGTCGTTGGGCTAGCCGCAGTTCACCTAAATTGTCGAGCGGACTCGAAACAACAGTCGGTGCGCGACTAGCTACGAGTCGGTTCCTCCGCGCACAGGTTCTTTTCGTACAAGGCACGATCGTTCAGAGGTGCGGCCTCGCTTTCCCCAGTCCACGAGAGGATGCATGACGAGGGATGGAAAACTTATCTGGTATTGCAGCCCCCGGCGACTCTGGCTTGCCGGGGGTGAATCTTGATGTTTGCAGCCCCCGGCAACTTTGGCTCCGCCGGGACCAAGGCGCTGGTGCGCCTTGCTCTGTCCTTGCCGCCAGCGTTGTAGCCTCCGGGGACCTCGACTTGCCGTGAGGGATCTTGGCGGCCGCAGCCCCCAGCGAAATCGGTCTGCCGGGGCCTCTTCGCCAGTGCGCCCTTCTGGTTTCTCCTTGTCGCTGTTATTACAGTCACAAGAATAACTAAGATAGCGCTGAAATAAGTCATTCTTTGCAACATAACCTCAAGTTAGGCAATGCGATGCCATGTTTCACCCTTTGCATGTTTACACCCTACGCTTCCAGGGAACTTGCCGGTGCTAACACACTTGCTGAGTGCGGAACGTCAGCAGCCTGCTGGCGGTGTTGTACCCGGCAAGAAACCTCCTCGGGCCAGTTGCAGCGCACTTGCATTGTTGGGCGGACTCAAAAACAAAGCAAGGGCGCAACTTAACCACGAGTTAGCTCCTCTGTGTCCAAGTTTCTCATACAAAGGACGTTCCATGGCAAGGCTTGCTATGTTACATCCTCGATTTCATTATACCCCTTGTACATTTTTGCCCTACGCTTCCAGGGAACTTGCCGGTGCTAACACACTTGCTGAGTGCGGAATGTCAGCAGCCTGCTGGCGGTGTTGTACCCGGCAAGAAACCTTCTCGGGCCAATTGCAGCGCGCTTGCATTGTTGAGCGGACTCGGAAACAAAACAAGGGCGCAACTTAACCATGAGTTGGCTCCTCAGCGTATAGGTTTCACGTACAAGGGACGAACGTACGAGGAACATAACACAAGCGCTCAAAACTAAAGAAAAGAGCTATGCGCTCGAGCTCGGGTAACTTAGCTTTTCTGTCTTCCGCGGTCCGGTGAAGCCGCGCCCCTCCCTTGACTCCTTCCCTTGTACGTTTTTTTTTCTTTTTTCCCCCGCGCTTTCAGGGAACCTGCCGGTGTAAACACACTTGCTGAGTGCGGGACATCAGCAGCCCGCTGGCGGTGTTGCTTCCGGCAAGAAGAACTCGTCGGGCTAGTTGCGGCGCGCTTTTGTCGTTGAGCGGACTCGAAACGGACCAGGGGCGTAGCTTAGCCACGATTCGACCCTTCTGCGCGCAGGTTCTTCGTACAAGGTACGGATTCTCAGGGAGTACAATCCAAAAGCTTAAAGCTGGACGTTTTCTTCGCCCTACTGGCTAGCTGAGCTCGATGGCGTATCCTCGACGGCAGCGTGGCGCTCCGGGGAGGCGTGCTTGCCGGAGCAGGTACCAGAGCTGCTCTTGCCGGGCTTGACCTTTGGCGGATTCATCTTTGCTTTCCTGCACTTGCCGGTGGAGCTCGATGGTGCGCTCTCGACGGCAGCGCAGCACTCCGAGGAGGTGCGCTTGCCGGAGTGGGCATCAGGGCTGCACTTGCCGGACTTGAACTTCTCCTTCCCCCGGGGAGCTTCAGCGGCAAGTGGCTCGCGCTCTGCCGCAGCTGCTGCTTCCCGGTAAATCTTGTCGGCGCAGATGAGTGCATCCCTCTTGTCGCCTTGGACAGAAATGATACTCATCGGGCCAGGCATCTTGAGCACGTTGTATGCGTAGTGAGAGGCTGCCATGAACTTGGCAAGCGCTGGTCGGCCGAGTATCCCATTGTAGGGCAATGGGATATGAGCAACATCGAAGGTGACCCTTTCTGTCCTGAAATTCAGCTCACTGCCAAATGTCACTGGCAGTGTGATCTTCCCCTTGGGCTTGCTCCTTCCCGGATTTATCCCTTGAAAGGTACCAGTCTCTTCGAGCTCGCTGTCGGGGATCTGAAGCTTCTTGAGCACTGCGGAGGAGATCAGATTTAGGTCGACCCCGCCGTCAACCAACATCTTTGTAACCTTCAGGTGCGGATGGTTGGCGAAACCAACATCGGTAAGCACCCGACCGCAGTGATGCGATCAGGGTGATCCTCAACATCAAAGATGATGGGTGTGCTGGACCACTTCAGGGGCTTGCGCGACTCAACGGATGGTTCTGCTGCGTTCACTTCTCGCACCCACTGCTTGAGTTGGCGGTGCGAGGCGTGCAGGGAGGCGCCGCCGTCGATGCACAGCACCTCTGTCGCCTTCTGAAACTCTTGGTCATCGGTCTCATCCTCCTCCATCTCATCTTCATCTTCGTCCTTGTCGCGGCCGCGGGGAGGCCTATCTCCTTGCCGCGGCTTGGGCTTGCCGCGGTGTCCTCCCCGGGCGGGAAGCTTCTTGCCGGATCCTCCGCCACCTCCCTGGGCTCTCTCCTTATCACGGTGCTCGTACTCTGCTTTCTGCAGCTCCGCCATCTCTTCAACTTTCTTGCAGGTTTGGAGATCGTGGCCCTTGGTGCGGTGGATCTTGCAATACCGCTTGCCGGAGCCATCCTGCTTGTCGGCGGCTACCACAGCCTCGCCAGAGTCATCGGCCTTGGCCTTGTCGGAGCCGCCTCCGTTGCCGGAATGCTCAACAGCCAGCACATCCTTAGCCTTTCTCTTCCTATTGTTCCGTCTCCGGTTCTTCCTTGCCGGGGCGGTATCCTCACTGTCAGATCCTTCTGCTCCCGCAACCTCTCCGGGGATTTTCCTTCCCTCCTCAGCCCGTGCACACTTGTCGGCCAGAGCATAGAGCTCGCTGACGTCTCTGATCTTGCACATCGCCATCTCCTCCCTCATCCTGCGGTTACGCACGTTCTGATGAAAGGCGCTGATAACCGCGGCAGGGTGGACGTCTGGGATGTTGCGTTGCACCTGGCTGAATCTCTGTATGTACTTGCGCAGGGGTTCCCCCTCCTTCTGGACGAGCAAGTGGAGGTCACTCTCCTGGCCATGAGGCTTGTGGCCGCCCGTGAAGGCGCCGACAAACTGATGACACAGGTCAGCCCATGAAGAGATGGAACCGTCCGGCAAGTGCATGAGCCAAGATCTGACATTGGGCTTGAGTACCAGCGGGAAGTAGTTGGCGAGGATCTTCTCATCGCGCCATCCGGCAGCCTGCACCGCGATGGTGTAGATGCTGAGGAACTCCGATGGGTGTATCCTGCCATCGTACTTCTCGGGCACGTCTGGCTTGAAGTTCTTGGTTTTGGGCCACTGGACTTGCCGTAGCTCGCGGGTGAACGCAGGGCAACCTGCCGCGTATGGCAAGTCGCCTGGCTCCCCTAGCGGATGCATGTCGACAGTGGGCCCAGCACGCTGGTCAGATTGACGTCGCGTCTCCCTTCTGCGCTCGATGCGAGTGCGAGCGTCTTCGTGCTGCCGTTCTTGGAGAACGTGGCGCTAATCGCGTCGAGTCCGCGGGTCCGACGACGCCATGGAGTCGCCGTCGGGGTTGGTCCGACGAGCCGGCGATCTTGGCCTTCGGGGCTGGGAGTGCACGGAGGTGGCTCCCCCAGCGGTCTTGTCGACGTGGGCTTGCGCTTGGACGCCTTGCCGGGGCCTCGATGCGCTCGGTTGCCGGGGCTTGTCGCCGTTGGCAAAGGCGATGAGGCTGTATATGGTCATCCTCCAGTCGTCGATCTTGTGCGGCGCCGGAGGGTAGTCTAGGAGCAGCTGGGCTCGGGCCAGCGCTTCCTCTGTTGTCTTGGGTGGTGGCGGCGACGAGCGGCGCGAGGAGCGGGATGTGCTCGGACTCCCAACTGGATTGGGAGGTGCATCACCCCGCCCTGGCGACCGTACCTCGCTCGCGCCAGCATGCGGGCGTGCATGCTGACCTCGAGCGTCTCGTGACCCACCAGCTTGGCCTTGCTCCAATGCGAGTACGGTGCTAGGGGCACCGGGGCGTTGTCGACCTTGCACCTCCTGGGAGGGGCGCGGTGTATGCATGGTCGTCGACGCTTGTGGGGCCTTGTTTTTGGATCTGGTGACGACGTGAGTCCCACCGTCGGCGCCCGCTCCTCCGCCGGCGTCCGCTCCACTGCCCGTTTGCTCCGGCGGTGGTGGCGGAATCGACGCAGACGGAGCGGCTACCTCCGAAGGCTTCTTTTTCGGTGGCATGTCGATGAAGGTGTTGATGCAGTGCGCGCGGAGACCGGATCGGATGCTCACGACCTCGACGCGCCCCCTACCTGGCGCGCCAAAGATGTCGGGGCTCTCTGTGGCCGCCGATCACCTATGGGGCACGAGGGGCCCCTTTTCTGGTTCGGCGAGGGGTGCGGAGTCCGCGCGCAGAGCGGATCGAGGTCCCGGGCGCGCGGTGGTGTGATTGAGAGAGACGAGCGATTTTTACCCAGCTTTGGAGCTCTCCGGAGAGATAAAACTCCTACTGCTGCCTTGTGTTGTTATTTGATCTTGCTCGAATACGAGCGCACGGAGGAGCCGTGTGTGTGTGTGTGTTGGTTCTCAGATGAACCCTAGTCCTGTGTCCCCAGATGGATCCAACCCTAGTCCTGTGTACCCAGATGGATCCAACCCTAGTCCTGTGTCCCCAGATGGATCCAACCCTTCCTACGTGCGCACGGGCCTCCCTTTTATAGTCTAAAGGGGGCACCAACAGGTGGCAACGTAAGAAGAGGGGGTAGAAAGGTAAAAATGCAGGTTGGTGTAACAGTGATCAACAGTGTCCCCTACCTAACTCTGGCGGCAGGGGACAAGGGCATTTAATGCCCGTCCGGTCGCCCCAACAGTGCAAGGAGGCGATCGTCAGGTGAGCCACCGGTTGCCATGATGGCGTTTCTGTCAGCTCCGCTTGCCACCTCGCTCCGCATGGCTGTGTAGTGCCTCGCCACGTGCCTTTGGGGCTGCCTTGTGACGACACGTTGCCGGATGTGCTGGAGTTTGGTTGGCAATCTTGCCATGGCAAGTGCCTTGCCGCGGTCCTCCTCTTGTCGGGCTGGCAAGCTTGCCAGCCCTCGGGCCTTGCCGAGACGCGCGGGGCGTCGCGGCAAGTCTTCTGGAAGTGCCTTGCTTCCCGGCAAGCTCCTCTTGTCGGGGCCTTTATTTTCTTCCGGGCGAGCTCTCCTTGCCGGGCCTTGTTTGGCCTTCCCGGCAAGCTCCTCTTGCCGGGGGCTTGGTTGGCCTTCCCGGCAAGCTCCTCTTGCCAGGGGCTTTAGCTTGAGCATTCTGTTCTTGGATGGCATGAAAGTAGCCGCGGAGGATCTTGGCGGACGTCCGGCAAGCCCTGCCGCGGGTTGCTGCGACTGCCCGTGCACAAGTTCGGGGTACTAAGGTACCCCCCCTACTTTAGTACACCGACAGCGATGAAGGTGGTGACACGTGTGTATCAACTGTTCATGTCGGATCTCATGGAAGCGACATGCCTGTGAAGACAAAATTGATGCAGACTCGGTTGGCGCAAGCTTTTGATCGTGATGCAGTTAAGGTGAAGAAAGCTGTTTTGAAGAGGAAGTTGTCAGATCGAAATGCTGACGGCACACATAGGTGTAGCCCTTGTGTGAAAGCTGGTCCCCAACCTAGTAGTAGCAAAGGTGATGCGGATAATGTTGCTGTGAAAATTGGTCCAAGCAAACTTGGTGGCTCCGTTGTTCGCCGTAGTCCACGAGGTTTGAAAAATAAGAAGCCTTCTTCTTCTCCTCTTCAAGAGCGGTCTTTGCTGAAAGAAAATAAGAAGCGTAAAGTTCATCCTGCAAAGTTGAACAAAGGTGGGAAGAAGCGTGCTCGTGTTGAAGCTGAAGATGCTGCATCTGAAGAAGATGATATTGAAGTTGATTCATAAGATGAATTTGCAGTGGTATGTGTTTTGTACTGCATGTGACTTGCTAGTTGTACTTGCAATGATTTTTAAATTGTGTTTGTGCTGGCATGCTAGCCAGGTGAGGCTGGTCATTGTTTTCATCAATCGAGGGGTGGTACTGATGTTGTTTTAATAGTTGAACTTGTGTAATTTTTTTTACTAACATTCATATGCTTGTTTTGTTTTCTATATTCATTGTTTGTAGTGGTATGTGTTTTTGTACTACATGTGACCTACTAGTCATACATGCAACTATTTAATTGTGTTTGGGCTGGTATTTGCGGCCAGGGGAGGCTGATTATTGTTTGCATGAATTTTTGAGGGGGATGGTACTGATGTTGTTTTAATAGTTGACCTTGTGCAATCTTTTTTTTTCTTTTTACTTGTATTCATTTGCTTGTTTTGTTTTCTATATTCATTTTTTAAGGTGTGGATTTTTTGTTTTCATTTACAGCCTGTTAGCGTAAGGAGTCCGGTTAAGCCGGTGGGAGGCAATACTGGAAAAGTTGCCTTGGATGAAGGTAACCAACGGAAATTGAACTTAACTGTGCGATGTTCGTTGAGAGAGGTTGGAGATTGCGCTAAATTGCTCGAGAGTCGGCATGTGGCTAGGGTTCATGCATCTGGTTTTGGTTCTATTTTCAATTGGAGGGTGAAGTCTAACATTTCCCGCCCTTTGATGGGAGCTTTGTATCTGAGGATAGATTGTGATACAATGACTCTTGACATGGGTGAGGCTAATAAGAAGCTTCGGATCACTAGTGACGGTATACAGCAATTATTTGGTTTCCCTCATGGTGGTCGTTCTGCGCCAAGACCGTCAGAGGACGGATATGACGACGCTCTGATGAAGTTAAGATCGGAGCTTGACATTAGAAGGGACAGAGATATCAAGACAAAGGATTTGAGGAATAAGCTCAAGGTGCTCATCAAGGATCCTAGCAAAGATGACCTTGCTCTGAAAGTGTTCTTCATGATTGTGTTTATGAAGGTTGTGTTGCCTGGTTCTGCCCCGCGTGTTTCCAAAGAGGCAGCAATGTTTGAGGGTCTCGTCTTTGAGGACATGGCTAATATGGATTATTGCCAGTTGATGGTTGATGAGCTTAGAAGGGCTATTGCCAAGTACCAAAATGGTGATACTCTTGGGAAGGCAATCACAGGCTGTGCCATAGGGCCTGTACTAATGTACCTTGACTGCCTTATCCGTGGCAAGACCGCAGAGCCTGACATGCGAGTCCCCCGCATATGTTTCATGGATCCTGCCAAGCTTTCCGATCTGGTTGATGCAGATTTGATAAAAAAAGGCAATGCAGATCCAAAGACTTGGGTGTTTGGGAAGCTTCTGGTGAGTTTTGTTTAGTTTGTGTCTTGTAGACCTTTTTTTAATTTAGGTATAGCTATTTTTTGCTGTAGTGTACATGTGTAATGTAGAGTTGTCTGTTTATATTTTGTATGGTTTAGTAAGGTTTTTTAGTACTGATGTTTCTTGTGTGGTTGAACTGAATAACTTTGTTCAACTGGCCTGTTGGTAAATACTAACAAATTGGCAATGACAGCTAAAGTTTTTTAATGGTGTTGATTTTAAATCTGTTAATATCATGATTTATTTTTCCCTATGTGTTGCATTGATTGATTAACTATTTTTTCCCTTTTGTTTGTAGTGGAAAACTCAAGAGGAGGTTGTTTTTTTCCGAGTGTATAAACGGCCAGTCCTGGAGATGCCGTCGTCTCAGGTTCCGAAGTCTTCATCTCTGTCCGATGAGTTGAGGGATGGTCGTGGTGTTGACGGTGCTGGTTATGCCCCTCCTGGCCCTAGTAATGCTAGTGCTTCACAGAGGCAGGGTTTTGGTATTGATGTTGCTGTCTCAGCGTTGGAACGTGCTGAGCATATCTTAAGTAATGTGTGTTCTGAGCTGCAAAAGGTCCCAACAACAGTCGAGCATTTGAGCTGTATAAATGGTATCCTTCCAGAAGGTCATCAATTTAATGCTGAGGAATCTGTTGACTACATTGAGTGTGACGCCCCCGATTCAATCGTACACTAATCATGCACGCAAACGTGTACGATCAAGATCAGGGACTCACGGGAAGATATCACAACACAACTCTAAAAACAAAAATAAGTCATACAAGCATCATAATACAAGCCAGGGGCCTCGAGGGCTCGAATACAAGTGCTCGATCATAGACGAGTCAGCGGAAGCAACAATATCTAAGTACAGACATAAGTTAAACAAGTTTGCCTTAAGAAGGCTAGCACAAACTGGGATACAGATCGAAAGAGGCACATGCCTCCTGCCTGGGATCCTCCTAAACTACTCCTGGTCGTCGTCAGCGGCCTGCGCGTAGTAGTAGGCACCTCCATTGTAGTAAGAGTCGTCGTCGACGGTGGCGTCTGGCTCCTCGGCTCCGGCATCTGGTTGCGACAACCAGGTAGAAGGGAAAGGGGGAAAAGAGGGAGAAAAGCAACCGTGAGTACTCATCCAAAGTACTCGCAAGCAAGGAGCTACACTACATATGCATGGGTATATGTGTAAGGAGGCCATATCAGTGGACTGAACTGTAGAATGCCAGAATGAGAGGGGGATAGCTAGTCCTATCGAAGACTACGCTTCTAGCAGCCTCCGTCTTGCAGCATGTAGAAAAGAGTATATTGAAGTCCTCCAAGTAGCATCGCATAGCATAATCCTATGCGGCGATCCTCTCCTCGTCGCCCTATTAGAGAGCGATCATCGGGTTCTATCTGGCACTTGGAAGGGTGTGTTTTATTAAGTATCCGGTTCTAGTTGTCATAAGGTCAAGGTACAACTCCGGGTCGTCCTTTTACCGAGGGACACGGCTATTCGAATAGATAAACTTCCCTGCAGGGGTGCACCACATAACCCAACACGCTCGATCCCATTTGGCCGGACACACTTTCCTGGGTCATGCCCGGCCTCGGAAGATCAACACGTCGCAGCCCCACCTAGGAGGTCAGCACGCCGATCTAACTCCTATGGCGCAGGGGTCTGGGCCCATCGCCCATTGCATACCTGCACGTTGCGTGGGCGGCCGAAAGCAGCACTAGCCCCATAATACAAGAGCAGGCTTACGTTCCAATCCGGCGCGCGCCGCTCAGTCGCTGACGTCTAGAAGGCTTCGGCTGATACCACGACGTCGAGTGCCCATATCTTTCCCGCGTAGTTGGTTAGTGCGTATAGGCCAGTGGCCAGACTCAGATCAAATACCAAGATCTCGTTAAGCATGTTATTATGAAGCAACCGCGGACACCGACTAGGGCCAGGCCCACCTCTCGCCTAGGTGGTCTCAACCTGCCCTGTCGCTCCGCCATAAAGACCCACACAGAGGGCCGTCGGGACAAAGGTCCTTTCAGCCCCCAATCCGTGAATCACTCGCGGGTACTCTTCGAGCGGACCCGACTTTAGTCACCATCTGTATAGTATGTATATATGTATAGTATATACCCGTGATCACCTCCCGAGTGATCACGGCCCAATAGTATAGCAAGGCAGACTGACAAGAATGTAGGGCCAATGATGATAAACTAGCATCCTATACTAAGCATTTAGGATTGCGGGTAAGGTATCAATGACTGTAGCAAAAATGATAGGCTATGCAACAGAATAGGAGTAACCGAACAGTAACATGCTACACTACTCTAATGCAAGCAGTATAGAGAGGAATAGACGATATCTGGTGATCAAGAGGGGGCTTGCCTGGTTGCTCTGGCAAGTAGGAGGGGTCGTCTTCGGTGTAGTCGAACACACGGACATCGGCACCAGTCTCAGAGTCTACCGGAAAGAAGTAACGGAGGGGAACACAATAAATAACAGAGCAATCAAATGTAACACAAAGCAAGACGTGACAATATGCGGTGCTAGGGGTGACCTAACGTAGTGGTAGGTGATACCGGCGAGGGGGGGGGGGACATCTGGGAAAGTATTCCCGGTGTTTCGCGTTTTCGGACAGACAGACCGAAGGGGGAAATTTCCATGTTTGCTATGCTAGGGATGTGTGGCGGACGAACGAGTTGCGTATCCGGATTCGTCTCATCGTTCTGAGCAACTTTCATGTAGAAAGTATTTTCATCCGAGTTACGGATTATTTTATATTCATTTTCAAAGTTTTACTCATTTTCTAGAATTAACAGATTATTTTAATTTGAAATTGCATTTATGACGTCAGCATGACATCAGCAGTCAACTCTGACTGTTGACTGGTCAAGTTGACACGTGGGTCCCATTGGTCATAGACTCAGGTTAACTAAACCAGATTAATTAGACTAACTAAGTGATTAGGCTAATTTATATTAATTAGATTAGTTAAACAGGATTAATTAACTTAATTAACTCATTAATTTATTAATTAATTAATTAATCATAACATTTTTTTATTCTTTTTATTCTTTTTTTTTAATAAAAACATTCTGTGGCTGGGCCCCACTGTCATAGGCAAAGGGGGCCTAACGGAGCGGTGGTTAGCGGGTGTGGGCGCTCGTTGACAAGCAGAGGCCATAGCCCGGCGTGTCAGGGCGCCGGTGGCCACGGTACCTGAGACGGGGAGGCATGGGAGGAGCGGCCAGGCGAGGTGGGGCGCCAAGGGCACGACCAGTGCGGGCGAAAGTGGTGGTCGTAGGCCACGGCGGGCGTGGGCGGACAGCGACGGCAACACCCGCAGCATCAGCCACCGAGACCAGCACCGGGGGAAGCACGGGGCCAGCGGCGAGGCGAGGGAGAGGCATGGGGCCTCACCGTGATTCATAGGGACGGGGGCAGCGGGGGTCGGGGTGGTCGACGGGGACGACGATGGATAGGAAGCAGGCCGGTGGGGATGAGGAGGCAGGTCGACGGGGAGGTCTGGCGAGGTCGTCCTCCAGGGTGGGTGGCGATGTGGCGTCGACGAGGTGGCGCCGGGGACGGCGAGCAGCGTCGGGGCGCCCAGATCCAAAACGAGGAGGACGAAGAAGCGATCCAGCGAGGCGGCACCGGCGACGAGGACGTGGGGCGACGGCGTGGAGGAGACAGGCGACGGTGGGGCGACACGGGCGGCAGGGGCGACCATCAGCGGCGGGGTGCGCGGAGGTGGGCGCATGGAAGGGTGAGGCGAGCTCGGGGGAGGTGCAGGGTGGAGGCGACAGCGACGGGGCGGTGCCGGCGACGAGGTCGCAAGGCGGCGCGGGATCGGATCCCTCCCAACGATCCAAATCAGGCGGAAGGGAGGAGAGGGACGAGGGAGAGAGTGGGGGGTTGTGCGGTCGTGGGTGCTAGGGTTTCGGGATGTGGGGATAAGGGAGTGAGGGGGGTAGCGGCCGGCTGGGCCACTTGGTTAACTGGGCCGAGGCCCAGTCGGGGGGGGGGGGGTTGTTTTCCTTTTATTTACTTTTTCCTTTTATTTATTTATTTATTTATTTTCTGTTTTCATTTATTTTAAAGTATTTAGGCATTCTGTAAAAGCGTGGTTTCTTCACCATAAATACCTAAGCATTAATTGGCACACTCCGAACATTTTAATTTTAATGTTTGAAAACTTTTATAGTTTGCCTCGGTTTTAAATTTGAAATTCGAACTAGGTTTCGAACTAACGCGAGTTTATCCACAGTAACCGGGGTGATGTGGCATCATTAGAGGGGATCACTGTAGCTTAATTATCCGGGCGTCACAATTCTCCTCCACTACAAGAAATCTCGTCCCGAGATTTAAGTGGTGGAGTAAGGGGGGAGAAGTGTTGGTAGCGAAAACCTAACGAGTTTTCTCGGTCTTGGCTGCCCTTTCGAAGAGGTTGATCCCTTTCGTTGTTGTCTTCATTTCTCTGCTTCAAGTCACCATGATCAAGTCGTCATCCTTTCTTCGGGATCTCCAACATACTGACGAATAGGAAAGGGGCAGCTTGACAACGATAGAACGCTACCAGGGGTAATCATCGGGGGTTACCCCACGAATGATGATATGAGTATCTCTCGAGTTGAACAAATAAAACATGTCGAGAGCAAAGTAACATGGTACAATAAGAAGTTTCAAACAGGTAGACAATCGTTCGATCACTGACACAAGGTGTGAAAGGGGTACAGAGTAACGAGAATAAGTATTATGTCTGATACCAGAATAGATCACTAGGAAGGTGGCTCACGAATTACACATGAAGCTAAGCGTGAGGAATAACCTTGGAAACAGGGGGTGTACCGGAGAGTCAGGTTTTGATCCTGTGGCACTGTGGGTTATGGGCCCACCATGTGGGTTAAAAGTAGGAAGGGTGTTGACATCTTGCACAGTCATGTAAGCAAGGCATGCTAGAGGTTAGTCTGTCGGTTATGTCAACAACCACTTCGGTATCAAGGGCGAGGGACGAAGAGAACCATTTTCCTTCTCATTGAAACGAGGCGGACCAGTGGGCAAAGTTCTCTTCCATCGGTGGTTATCGGAATGTCATCAACAAAAGTAACAAGGTCTTACTGACAGAATTGTACACCGAGGGGTTTACTTAAGCAGGGAATTAATACTGCTTAGACCATAATGATCGCCAGAAAGGTTAAACAAAACAATGGAAAGGAAAAGGTGTTTATCAATTTAACAGAACAATGGAAAGGAAAGTGTGTTTAAACACATATTTCAGGGGTATATCCTTCCCAAGGATAAGCAGAGCATGATATCCATGATAAGATAGAAAGTAGAAAACCATTTCGATAAGGGAAGAGGAATTTCATGTCATTACCCATACAACGGTGTTTGGATAATTGAGAAGGAAACATTTAACATTGGGATTTGAATGTTCTTTGTTGAAAATCAGAGTACCACAGACATGCTTCGAGATAGCATTGACATGGTCACTGGGTAGAGATCAGGCTTTGGAAACACAAAGGATCCATCAGGAATAACTTGTAGAATAAGTCTTACAATTTCCTCATGGAAGAAAGGATAACCTTACAGAAAAGGAAACTATAACAATAGGTCCTCCAGCCAGGTGTGCTAGGCATGACATCACCTTACCGAGTCAAATAAGGACCAACATTATGACTCTTGGAAAATGTTCCAACCATCATATCCGACCAAGATTCAAATCTGATTGGGTTCAGGATACCTCAGACTCAGGATGCTTGAGAAGAAAAAGGTGCGACACAAATTGATGAGAAGACATCGTAAGATTCTCGGGAAATGAACCATGGCAGCAAGTTCCGAAACAAGAGTTCATCATTAAATCAAGGAGAGGGTTAGGAGGTGGCTGAGGGACTCAGCGACAATTCATTGAGATTCCCAAAAGATGAATTTCCATAATTATCTGAGCAAGGAGATAACACTTGTCAGATCATATGATATAATGATGTATGCTCGAGGAGAACATCCACGAGTAAACATTGGTTGAAAGGTGCACCTGAAATATGGGCATAGGTACATGATCAATGTTTAGAATGGTGATCCGATATCCAATGGTCTAAGAATGAAATGTCGACCATAATCTTCAAAGCAATATGGTTGCTAGAAGGGCAGAACCCAAATATCACCGATCGAATCAACACGGGGACCAAGAAAGAATGGTGATGGTGAGAAGTATCACTATACCAAGAATTCTTAAGAGGTGGAGTAATTCTCACCACATTCTTGACAAAAGAGATGGTAATACTCCAAGGTAATTAAGAACAAAGGCCGGATAGCAAGGAACTCAAGGTATAACACAGAACACAAACAAGTTTGTGTTGGAGGGGAGGCATTAAAGTGGTCGATGACCACACAAATCATCGAGGGCAAGGATGGTATTTCTCATCATGAATTCAGTTGATATCCAGGAAGGAGTCAAGATGTTGATGATGATCACGACAAATTTTGTCGAGAGGCTCCACGAAGATGTAATAGATCGGCGATGACATCAGGTCAAAGGAATGATGAAGCAAAAGGTTAATGGAACCGAGGGTACAACACAAACTCCAAAGCAAGCTTGTTGTTCAAGGCGAAATGATACGACGAGGAAGAACGATTGTAAGATTAGCTCACCATCGAAAATTTTGCTCCGAGAAGAAGGACCCGGTAGCACAGTTAAAATTTAGCACGATAACAATATAGCCAATCAGGCTAGGAATGGCGTGATCGGGTACAAACTCGTACTTAAGGAAGATTATAAAGAGTTGTTGAACCGTAGTGTAGACTCGATTCAGTTATCAGTGTCTTTGAGTGTTTAATAACTCAGAGCCCATGAAAAACTGTAATCAGTGAGAATGTAGTACTTGATGAAGAACTTATAAGAAGTTATGCAGTTCCAAGATAATCTTGAGATACCAGGGGGTAATACTCAACAACAGATCAAAGTAGAGGTTGGACCGGGGTATTGATCCACAGAAGACAAGTGCTTGAATTTGCATGAGAAATGGTATTTAAGGGAGAACATGGTCGGAACCACGATTGCAAAAAGGCCAGATCCCAGATATAAGATGAACTTATACCAAAGGAATAATTAATTTAAGAGAAGCTTTAATGATAAGATCTACATCGTGTCCATGGGCATGAACACAAAGGTTCAAGGTCGACTCCCACTTCCTCAATGCATAACCTTCCATTCACTTCTCATTTTTCGGAGAAGTTGTAATGTTTAAATTTTATCTAGCAAAACACCAGAAGAGTATGACTCGTGAAAACTTTTGAGTTCACGCATATTAGGGAAGGCATAGGTTCAACCCATCAAGGCATCTTAGGAACGTATACCATCAACTTCAGGGGTAAATAACTCAAGCTTGGAAGTAGAGCATGGTTGAGGAAGCAGAGGATACAACTTACCAAAGGCATTATGTATCCGAGGAAAGGCTCACAAGGTTTTTGAGTATGAAGGACGATGTTGGATAAAACTCATCAAAGGATCCGGTGGTCCACGAGGGACCTGATGTGAGTAACGGTACTCAACCAGAAGAAGAAAGAATGCAAGGAGATCAAATTATAGAACAACTGAATAATTCGATGCTTAGGTAACAAAGGAATTATGATTTCCAAAACAAAGGATCAGAAGCAGACGCTCTGATCAAGGATGGATAAGTTGGATAGACCAGAGGCACAATTGACGACAAATAGTTTGGTCGAGAACCAGCTCATGTTCAAAATGACGTCTGAGCCGGAAAGATAATTTAGAAGGGTTGATAGATGATTGTGTGCATTCGCACACATGTTGAATCAATAGGGTCAAAATGTCAATCACAAGGATTTTAATGGTTATTGCTAGACAAATGGAATTGTCCAGATTGCAAGCAGACAAATATTTGCAGAGCAATAGTTAGCAGAGAATTACCGGAAGATCAGGTAACATCTTAATGTATCTTGTGCATCATATGAACAACAGGGGAAGAACGGATACACGGAAGTGCGAGGAATTATCTGTAGGGAGTATTCATGAGGCAAGAACTGCAAGGCAGTAAACACAAAGGATTCTTGGAATATCCAAAGTATTTCAGGGTATCTTGTAATAACAACAACAATTGGAAGTGAAGTTATGGACGACAAGTGTATATAGTTTTCCATAGGGATTTATCGGTGGTATGGAATTGCAACGGTGAAGGGAACAAGGGCCTCGGGGAAACATCGGAGAGTATCTTCAAAATATATTGGTGCAGCAGGCGATCATCTGGACTGAAGGGGCTCTCCGGAAGGAGAGTAGTTCCGAGAACCTAAAGTCAGATTTAGTAAAATCATTTAACCCGAATAGAAAAGAGATCAGAGTCCCAGAGTATAGACGAGGAGTAAAAGATCCTAATACCACCCAATGGCGACGTGGGCCCATGGGCCGCACAGCCATGTTAGTAAAAAGTTTTGCAATGTCTAGACTCACCTTCGGCCAAGGAGTGTGGAAGGGGGATTCCTACAGGCAATCGGCTCTGATACCAACTTGTGACGCCCCCGATTCAATCGTACACTAATCGTGCACGCAAACGTGTACGATCAAGATCAGGGACTCACGGGAAGATATCACAACACAACTCTAAAAACACAAATAAGTCATACAAGCATCATAATACAAGCCAGGGGCCTCGAGGGCTCGAATACAAGTGCTCGATCATAGACGAGTCAGCGGAAGTAACAATATCTGAGTACAGACATAAGTTAAACAAGTTTGCCTTAAGAAGGCTAGCACAAACTGGGATACAGATCGAAAGAGGCGCAGGCCTCCTGCCTAGGATCCTCCTAAACTACTCCTGGTCGTCGTCATCGGCCTGCGCGTAGTAGTAGGCACCTCCAGTGTAGTAAGAGTCGTCGTCGACGGTGGCGTCTGGCTCCTGGGCTCCGGCATCTGGTTGCGACAACCAGGTAGAAGGGAAAGGGGGAAAAGAGGGAGAAAAGCAACCATGATTACTCATCCAAAGTACTCGCAAGCAAGGAGCTACACTACATATGCATGGGTATATGTGTAAGGAGGCCATATCAGTGGACTGAACTGCAGAATGCCAGAATGAGAGGGGGATAGCTAGTCCTATCGAAGACTACGCTTCTGGCAGCCTCCGTCTTGCAGCATGTAGAAAAGAGTAGATTGAAGTCCTCCAAGTAGCATCGCATAGCATAATCCTACCCGGCGATCCTCTCCTCATCGCCCTGTTAGAGAGCGATCACCGGGTTGTATCTGGCACTTGGAAGGGTGTGTTTTATTAAGTATCCGGTTCTAGTTATCATAAGGTCAAGGTACAACTCCGGGTTGTCCTTTTACCGAGGGACACGGCTATTCGAATAGATAAACTTCCCTGCAGGGGTGCACCACATAACCCAACACGCTCGATCCCATTTGGCCGGACACACTTTCCTGGGTCATGCCCGGCCTCGGAAGATCAACACGTCGCAGCCCCACCTAGGCCTAGCAGAGAGGTCAGCACGCCGGTCTAACTCCTATGGCGCAGGGGTCTGGGCCCATCGCCCATTGCACACCTGCACGTTGCGTGGGCGGCCGAAAGTAGAACTAGCCCCCTAATACAAGAGCAGGCTTACGTTCCAATTCGGCGCGCGCCGCTCAGTCGCTGACGTCTAGAAGGCTTCGGCTGATACCACGACGTCGAGTGCCCATATCTTTCCCGCGTAGTTGGTTAGTGCGTATAGGCCAGTGGCCAGACTCAGATCAAATACCAAGATCTCGTTAAGCATGTTATTATGAAGCAACCGCGGACACCGACCAGGGCCAGGCCCACCTCTCGCCTAGGTGGTCTCAACCTGCCCTGTCGCTCCGCCATAAAGACCCACACAGAGGGCCGTCGGGACAAAGGTCCTTTCAGCCCCCAATCCGTGAATCACTCGCGGGTACTCTTCGAGCGGACCCGACTTTAGTCACCATCTGTATAGTATGTATATATGTATAGTATGTACCCGTGATCACCTCCCGAGTGATCACGGCCCAATAGTATAGCAAGGCAGACTGACAAGAATGTAGGGCCAATGATGATAAACTAGCATCCTATACTAAGCATTTAGGATTGCGGGTAAGGTATCAATGACTGTAGCAACAATGATAGGCTATGCAACAGAATAGGAGTAACCGAACAGTAACATGCTAAACTACTCTAATGCAAGCAGTAGAGAGGAATAGACGATATCTGGTGATCAAGGGGGGCTTGCCTGGTTGCTCTGGCAAGTAGGAGGGGTCGTCTTCGGTGTAGTCGAACACACGGACATCGGCACCGGTCTCAGAGTCTACCGGAAAGAAGTAACGGAGGGGGAACACAATAAATAATAGAGCAATCAAATGTAACACAAAGCAAGACTCGACAATATGCAGTGCTAGGGGTGACCTAACGTAGTGGTAGGTGATACCGGCGAGGGGGGGAGGACATCCGGGAAAGTATTCCCGGTGTTTCGCGTTTTCGGACAAACGGACCGAAGGGCGAAAGTTCCATGTTTGCTATGCTAGGGATGTGTGGCGGACGAACGAGCTGCGTATCCGGATTCGTCTCGTCGTTCTGAGCAACTTTCATGTAGAAAGTATTTTCATCCGAGTTACGGATTATTTTATATTCATTTTCAAAGTTTTACTCATTTTCTAGAATTAACAGATTATTTTAATTTGAAATTGCATTTATGACGTCAGCATGACATCAACAGTCAACTCTGACTGTTGACTGGTCAAGTTGACACGTGGGTCCCATTGGTCATAGACTCAATTTAACTAAACCAGATTAATTAGACGAACTAAGTGATTAGGCTAATTTATATTAATTAGATTAGTTAAACATGATTAATTAACTTAATTAACTCATTAATTAATTAATTAATTAATTAATCATAACATTTTTTTATTCTTTTTATTCTCTTTTTTTAATAAAAATGTTCTGTGGCTGGGCCCCACTATCATAGGCAAAGGGGGCCTAACGGAGCGGTGGTTAGCGGGTGTGGGCGCTCGTTGACAAGCAGAGGCCATAGCCCGGCGTGTCAGGGCGCCGGTGGCCGTGGTGCCTAAGACGGGGAGGCATGGGAGGAGCGGCCAGGCGAGGTGGGGCGCCAAGGGCGCGACCAGTGCGGGCGGAAGTGGTGGTCGTAGGCCACGACGGGCGTGGGCGGACAACGACGGCAACACCCGCAGCATCAGCCACCGAGACCAGCACCGGGGGAAGCACGGGGCCAGCGGCGAGGCGAGGGAGAGGCATGGGGCCTCACCGTGATTCGTAGGGACGGGGGCAGCGGGGGTCGGGGTGGTCGACGGGGACGACGATGGAGAGGAAGCAGGCCGGTGGGGAGGAGGAGGCAGGCCGACGGGGAGGTCCGGCGAGGTCGTCCTCCAGGGGGGTGGCGATGCGGCGTCGACGAGGTGGTGCCGGGGACGGCGAGCAGCGTCGGGGCGCCCAGATCCAAAACGAGGAGGACGAAGAAGCGATCCGGTGAGACGGCACCGGCGACGAGGACGTGGGGCGACGGCGTGGAGGCGACAGGCGACGGTGGGGCGACACGGGCGGCAGGGGCGACCATCAGCGGCGGGGCGCGCGGAGGTGGGCGCATGGAAGGGTGAGGCGAGCTCGGGGGAGGTGCAGGGTTGAGGCGACAGCGGCGGGGCGGTGCCGGCGACGAGGTCACAAGGCGGCGCAGGATCGGATCCCTCCCAACGATCCAGATCAGGCGGAAGGGAGGAGAGGGACGAGGGAGAGAGTGGGGGGTTGTGCGGTCGTGGGTGCTAGGGTTTCGGGATGTGGGGGATAAGGGAGTGAGGGGGGTAGCGGCCGGCTGGGCCACTTGGTTAACTGGGCGGAGGCCCAGTCGGGGGGGGGGTTGTTTTCCTTTTATTTACTTTTTTCCTTTTATTTATTTATTTATTTTCTGTTTTCATTTATTTTAAAGTATTTAGGCATTCTGTAAAAGCGTGGTTTCTTCACCATAAATACCTAAGCATGAATTGGCACACTCCGAACATTTTAATTTTAATGTTTGAAAACTTTTATAGTTTACCTCGGTTTTAAATTTGAAATCCGAACTAGGTTTCGAACTAAGGCGAGTTTATCCACAGTAACCGGGGTGATGTGGCATCATTAGAGGGGGTCACTGTAGCTTAATTATCCGGGCGTCACATTGAGATGGAGAGAATTTTAATCGGTGACATGCGTGACGGTGCCGCTAATCTAGTTCAGAGCTCGGTTCGTCTGTTGAACAACATGAAGCATTTCAGAACTATGCAAAACTCTCGCTGCAAGCCATATGAAGAAAGTGCAAATGTTGTTATCAAGCAGTTTGAGCAGGATGAGGCTGCTGCCACCCACAACAGGGCTGGTGATTGTACCGAGGCTAATGTTTTTGAACACGAAAGGAATGATGTTGGCTTTGAGCGCCCTGATGTTGATGTGAGTCAGTCCTCGGTGTTTGCAATTTTTACTTTGTTGTCCTGCTGTCAGTGTTGTAGTTGAACTTCCTCAACTTCATCTATTTCATTAGTAATTTTCTTTTTCATGCAGATTGATCATGATGAGGATGTTGGCACCGACAGCAGGGCCGACGATCGCACTGAGGCTAATGTTTCTGATCAGCATACGAACGATGTCGGCTTGCAGAACCCTGTTGTTGATGTGAGTCAGTCCTTGTTGTTTGTATGTTTTTACCATGTTTGATCTGCTGTCGGTATTGTAGTTGAACTGACTGATCTACATCTGGTTATTAATTTTTCTTTTTCATGCAGGAGACCAGTCATAATGTTGAAGCTGATGTTGACCGTGGAGTTAATGATCCATCCACTGATAAGTGCAAGGTTATTTTTATTTTCATTGTGGTTATTCATATTCTTTTTAATTTTCATGCGCACCAATGTGTCCTCCTTGTTCATTTTTCTATCCCACACCATTTAGAGTTTGCAAGGGGGTAGCTACCTTTTTTGTTACTATTGTTTTAATTCCTTGTGTTTATTGTTGCTCATAATAGCATTGTTTTTTGCCTCATTACATTTTGAATCAGGGTGCTATTGTTGTCGATGAGCCTTGTTTGCCTGTTGGCGATGTTGCTTTGAATGTTAGCAGCAGCAAGTTCGATAATGTTGCAGCGAATGCTTCCAAGGTTTATTTTTCTGTGCACATCTTTGGTACTTTATTTTTTATTGTTAGTTTTGTTCACAGATTACTGATGTTGAACGTCAGATTAGTGGTGGAGATGATGCTCGTGATGCTGCATTGAGTAGTGGGCGCAATGTTGGCACCAAAGTTGCTGATGAGGATGCTGGTGCTGCCAGCATACCTGATTCCAAATCGCCTGGTGTTGGTATTGCTGGGGATGAGAATGTTTCTGGATGTGAAGATTTGCCGCCGAAGAATTTCCCTCCTGGAGGTCTTGATTACGGTGATGCATTGCAAGATGCTTCTAGCGTGGAGGAGGTGCCATCCGAGGATGATGATTTACTTCTGTCATTTTCTTCTGACCCCTTGACGCAGGAGGCGCTGTTGTCATCTCAGGATTTTCTTTCTACAGACCCTGAAAGCACAGCAATATTGGTGTCCTCTCAAGATGTTCCATCGTCAAACCCTGAAACTGGAGGCATAATGGTCTCACCACAGGAACTACCATCGTCATCAAACCCTGATAGTCCAGGCAAGCACTTGTAAATTGGGCGTACTTTCTCAAATTTTCATTTTGGACATGTTCTCTTGTAGTTGTTGAACTTATTATTTTTCATCATTTTTTCTGCAAGCAGAAAGTGATAATGTTGTCAAGGTTGATACATTTTTGTTCGCTGTTACGAGGTTGCGCACGAACCGTACTAAAGGGTTAGTTTGGGATTTTGCCCGTAACATTTTTGTCACTTTTTTTTTCTTTCGTATGATTATTATTTTTGTTGCAGTAGTCTTAATTCATGTAATTTTTTGTGTTTTTCTAGTCACAAGCCGATGTTTCAAAATAAAGAATGTGATGCCAGTGTTGGTTCTATTGCTAAAGCGTTTGTCCCCACTGGCATGCTCAACTCAGACAGTGCTGATGTTGTTTTATATTCTCTACGTCAGAAGTACCGAGGCACTGACAAGTTGATAGTTCCCAGATGGGTGACGGTCAGTATTTTGCTTTTTTTTTGTAAATAGGATGATAACTTGTTTTGACAATTTTCTAGCTGTTGTTGTTATTTTTTGTACAACAGACCAAGATCCGTGATGGAAATATTGATTCCAATGTGTTAAATTGGTTCACGAGATCAGGTGCTGATGGTTTTGATCAAGTAGGTGAACTTGGACTTTTTGTACTAATTAACTAGAACTGTCATGTTTTTCTTTTTAGTTTAGGGAGGTGTGGGAATGAACTTGAATTAGCCTGCTTTTACACCTGTACTTATGAATGATCCATGCTTTTTATTAAAGATGCACTTATTGTTGCAAGGAAACTGAACTGATATGATTGTTCCTCGTCTTTTGGGCGGTGCATATAATTTCATTATGATTATGTGATTTTTTGTTTGTACTTCTGAATTTAATTTTTCCATCTTTTATTTTATTGATTGGAGGCTGAATTTTGAGTTTCATTATGACTTTGGTAAATTCATTTTTCCTCTGCGATTTTTTTTTCAGCTTCTTTTCCCTACATTTGATCCGCCGTCATTTGTGCCTACGATGAAGCCTAGCGACGAATCTGGGCATTGGTGCTTGGTTGTTCTGAATTTGAGGTTCCATCGTTTCGAGTGTCTTGATTCACTCCATGATGAAACCTCAGGTGATGCACTTAGATTCTTAAGGAATATGACAGATAATATAAAGAAGCTTTGGAGGGAGTCCAGTGTAGACAGGGGCAAACCATTCTCGCCGGTGCATATTGATGGTTTCTCTTGTGAGTTTGTGCGGGTGCCTCAGCAGAAAAACACGTGGGTATCTGTTTTTAATAATTTTTGGTGGTTCTTTTTGTTGCTGGGTGGATGTTGTTCCTGTATTTTTCAGATTTTGTGTTGTACCATTTTTTTGTTTCTTCCTTTGTTCTACAGGCATGATTGTGGATTCTTTATGCTACAAAACTGCAAGACCTATTATTGCCGGGAGGATGGTGTAATTGAAATGGTCGATCACAGCCATGAAGATATTCTGGACATTAAGAAGACTTTGTTGTACACCTGCGCAACTAGTGATGTGTTTGATGTTGACTTCAGGGGTTTGTTTGGCATCGAACCCTGTACGTGTGCATGGACTTTAGTATTTTTTTTGCAGTTTGTACTTATCTGTTCAGTACAGTCATGAAATATGTATTTGAACTTACGCTTTGTGTGGACTCTTTTTTTATTTTTTTTCAGGTGAGTGGTTGGATCTTGGTAAGCATGACTACAGGTTCTTTGGTAGCCAGTTCTCGGAGCTCGAGCGCGTAGCTATTGATCTTAGCCAGGGGCGTTCTCCAGAAAAGACAAGATCTGGTGTTATGAAGGGGAGGTTGGGATCTCTGAGAAGTTCTACGGCTGCTTGTGCAGAGAGCCCTACTACACCCAAGAATCCCATTGTTGAATTGATAGACAGCGATGATGATGTGTTTGACAAGATTGCTGGCGTTGGAAGAGTCACGAGGAGTGCAGCTGCCAAAGGTTTATCTCCCCTTGCTAGAATAGTGGCTCGTAGAGCTGGTGGTGCTAGGAAAGATCCTGCTTTGGAATCTGGCAATGTTGTAAGCACGAAGCGTGCGCCCAGAGCTCCTATAAAGTTTTGCTCCCCTGTGCAGCAGCTTCACCCTCATAAATTCCCTCACCTGGACAAGGCTCGCAGGTTGTATAAACTGTTGCTTAGTGATGAATGGCATGAGAAGTATGCCGAGTGAGTATCTCTCATTATTTTTCCTCCTCTTTTTCTTTTGTTGTTTGTAACTGCTAGGTAAATACGACCTGAACTGTTCCTTTTTATACAACTCGAACTGCTATGAATGCCTTATCTTGCTTCTGCTTCTTTTTTGTTCTTGTGTGTGCTGCAGGAATACATTCTCAATGATACCCCAGCCTGATGGAAACGTAACTGACTTCACTGGGAATCGCATCTGGGAAGTTTTTTCACCTGGGCAAATGATGGAGGGTGATATAATGGACTTCCTCATTGATGATTGGAAGCAAGATCCTGAGAGAAATGTTGATTTCGCATCTGGGAAAAGGATATTGCTGAGTCCATATTTCATCTCGGTAATCAATCAGATCGGTTTCTTTTCTGTTGAACAAGACTGCCTATTGTTTTTACGAGGTTTAATAATACTTTTGCTTGTTGATCCTTTACCGCTGTCTATTTTCTATTTTGGCTTTTTTGCAGGTTGTGCTTGACTGTTCGTTTTACGAGGATGAAAATAAAGAGTTTAATGTGGAGAGTGGAGCGAGAGATTTCAAGAGCTATGTTAAAGCTAACGAAGACTTGCTCAGTGCCGACCTTGTGAGATCTACTAGCTGATTTTTTTGGTTTTTCAAGAACCATGTTGTGATGCTGGTTTTTATTTTGAATATTTAACATCTCTTTTTTGGTCATTTGTTTTTAGATCATGATGCCTCTATTCAAGCCTATGGTTTTATCAAAGGATAGGAAAGTGAACCACTATTCCTTATATGTCATGAATCGGTACCGAAGTAGCGTTGACATCCTTGACTCTTTACCTTATCCGAAGAACCACCGTCCTTGGGAGAACACCTATCACAAAGACTGCGAGAAGATTGTGAGTGACATTTATCATCTGTACCAGATTAATTTTTCTGCATCTTTGTTTCTGCTTTTTTCTGTGACCTAAAACTGTGTGGGTTGTTTTGTTTTTTTACAGATTTCTAGAATGGTCAAAGTAATGAAGGCTGTGTATGGTGATGCTAAGTACAATGCGAGCAAGCAGCCCAATTGGGAGCTGTTTGCAAAGAAACCAACGTTTGTCAAGGTTCCAGTTCAAGGGGAAAATGAATGTGGCCATTATACTCTGAAGTATGCGGGATGCTACGATGGTGAAAAGATCGTTGGGAACATTCGAGATTATGACGTGGGTTTCTTGTTGTGCTTTTCAATTTCCTTTTTTGGCTTATTTTGCATCCTTTTTTTATGTGTCATAATTTTTTATAATTTTGTTTTATTGTTTTTGCAGCCATGCATTGTTGATTGGAACACTGAGGATCTGTATAGAGTTGTGTTCAACCGGAATAACCATCTTATGGTTATGGAGCTTCCCAAGGAGGTTCAGGCTTTGGCTCCTGATGCATAGGAGAAATGGTCATCACTTGCATAGTTAAATGGATAGTTGTGTGATACATCTCTTGAAAACATTGTAGGCTCTATTTTGTAGTGTTTGATGTCTTGTCGAGTACTATGTAATTACTAGTATATTTTGTGTTGTGTTTGAAGGGTGGCACAATGTTTAACAAACTTTTTTCCCATGATGATTGTGCGGTTGAATAGCTGTTTCACTTGTGTATGTTTCGTCGGGAATTCGTTTTGGTTAAGCTTTATTTTTTGTACTGAAGTCTTATATACTAGCTGAACTGGAAACATCTGTTTTTTCAAGTGTATTTTATGGGTTGTTGCTGAGAAAGTTAGATTTTATTTTACTTTTATGCGATTCCATCCTAAGTTCGACCTTTATAGTTTCTGTACTCTCGTTTTCTTGTACTTATGATATAGGTCTGTTAGTATTGATTTGTAATCTCATTCAGCGTAAGGCTTTTAAAATTTGGCGCCTAATTTTTGTTTGAACTTACCGAACTTTAGCAGTTGAACTTCATGGTACAAGTTAAAGCACTGGTTTTAAATTAGCTACGTTTAAGAGATAGCCCTGTTAAGTTCAAAACTACTTCTTTTCTCAAGGCATTAATTGGCATCATCATAGCACTTACCGAATAAACTAAGTTGTACTGAGATTTCAATCGTGCTAGTACTTTGATTAATTATTTACTTTTTGTGTTGTTTGAGGCTAGTACGTCTTCCTGCTGTGTTTCTTGTGATTTTTCTCCTTTTGTCGAACTTATATCTTTTTGATTTAGTTTTTGGCCTTCTTTTTTTAGGCTGTGGTTCTTCTACAGGCAATGTTTGGTATAATCCTAGCACTTGCTGTATAGTCTTAGTTGTACTGATATTTCAGTTGTATTATTACTGTTATTTTTAGTGTGTCACTGCTTTATAGTTTCTGTACTCTCGTTTTCTTGTACTTATGATATAGTTCTGTTAGTACTAATTTGTAATCTCATTCAGCGTAAGGCTTTTAAAATTTGGCGCCTAATTTTTGTATGAACTTATCGAACTTTAGCAGTTGAACTTCATGGTACAAGTTAAAGCACTAGTTTTAAATTAGCTACGTTTAAGATATAGCCCTATTAAGTTCAAAACTACTTATTTTCTCAAGGCATTAATTGGCATCATCATAGGACTTACCGAATAAACTAAGTTGTACTGAGATTTCAATCGTGCTAGTACTTTGATTAATTATTTACTTTTTGTGTTGTTTGAGGCTAGTACGTCTTCCTGCTGTGTTTCTTGTGATTTTTCTCCTTTTGTCGAACTTATATCTTTTTGATTTAGTTTTTGGCCTTCTTTTTTTCTAGGTCGTGGTTCTTCTACAGGCAATGTTTGGTATAATCCTAGCACTTGCCGTATAGTCTTAGTTGTACTGATATTTCAGTTGTATTATTACTGTTATTTTTAGTGTGTCACTGCTTTATAGTTTCTGTACTCTCGTTTTCTTGTACTTATAATATAGTTCTGTTAGTACTAATTTGTAATCTCATTCAGCGTAAGGCTTTTAAAATTTGGCGCCTAATTTTTGTTTGAACTTATCGAACTTTAGCAGTTGAACTTCATGGTACAAGTTAAAGCACTGGTTTTAAATTAGCTACATTTAAGAGATAGCCCTATTAAGTTCAAAACTACTTCTTTTCTCAAGGCATTAATTGGCATCATCATAGCACTTACCGAGTAAACTAAGTTGTACTGAGATTTCAATCATGCTAGTACTTTGATTAATTATTTACTTTTTGTGTTGTTTGAGGCTAGTACGTCTTCCTGCTGTGTTTCTTGTGATTTTTCTCCTTTTGTCGAACTTATATCTTTTTGATTTAGTTTTTGGCCTTCTTTTTTTCTAGGCTGTGGTTCTTCTATAGGCAATGTTTGGTATAATCCTAGCACTTGCCGTATAGTCTTAGTTGTACTGATATTTCAGTTGTATTATTACTGTTATTTTTAGTGTGTCACTGTTTTTGGGAATGCGAACTGAAGCTTCCCATTCCTTTTTATATTTTTGTAGAATGAATGTACCGTGTGTTCAAGTGTACCAGAAGTTTCAGTCCTAGCATGCTAGTTGCTAGGAAATACGTACTGATGGTTTTTTGCTTTTCCTGATGCATTACTTAGTGAATTTTCTAATTTCTATTTTTAGCACGATGCTTTTAGTACTACATGTTGTCCTTGGTGGAAACTTAGTCTTTTTAGTGTTCTTCTGAAACTAAAAACTTGTTTTTTAGTGTGATAGTACTACCGTTCATGTCTAAGCTGTACTGAGCGTCCAAGGCTACTATCAATTTTCAAATGATGGTTCAACAAAATAGGAAGCTAGCAAACTTGTTGGATGACATAAGCAAACGATGTACTTGATAGACATAGACAAACTTGTTCAAACCCTGACACACATAGCATAAGGTAGTTGGTTCAACAAAACGAAAGCAAATTACAAATCTGAAACAACAAGACTAAGGACACACATAGCATATGGTAGCTGGTTCAACATACGAATGCAGACTTTCATGCATCTTCATCCGTGAAGTTGCAGTGGTAGTAGGGGTCAGCCTCCTGCTCTTTTGAAATATCCCAACCTGTCACGATGTTGTCGATTGTCTTCCATGACTTGTACATTGCGTATGCATCTATTCCTGCGTACGTGATGAGGTTGTCTGGCAGCGGGCTGGTCGCCCACAGTTTGTGGTCTTCCCTCTTCATCTTCTTCTTCATGCGTTGTAGAATGGGTGGATGACGCCGCCTGCAACATTGGCCAAGGAGTCGTAGTATTTGTCGTTCTTTGGATTTTTCCACTTGCGCTGCATGTCGATGAAGTTGTTGGGGTTGATTTCCAAACCAGACTCCGCCAGCTTCTGCTTGTCACCTCCAATGCTGAAACCAACAAATGTGTACAATTTCTCCTCCTGCAGGAAGTCTTTGAGGCGCTTGGGCCTGCAAGGGGGGAGACACACATTTTCTAAAGATTAGTCTTCTTTTTGAGTATTTAATTCTACTGTTTTTTCTGTTTTACAAGCGATAATCCATGAGGTAGATGCTTATATATTATGAGCCATGCATGAATGTAGTTTAGAAACTAGTACAAAAAGTCATGAAATTAAATTCAACTACACCGTGTTATATTTTTCTTTTTTGCTATCTTCGTTGCTTCACCAAATGCTTCACCAAATTAGAGAATCATTTTTTACCAGAGTCAATGATTCATGCGCTGCTTGATTCAAGTTTAGTTTTCTTTTTTTTTTGTTGAATAAAAGGCCTATACCAGTGATTGATACATCTTTGTGCATTAATTCTATATCAAGTTCAAAATTTAGTTTTGAGAAACTTGTGCATCAAGATATGGACCTATAAGACTTCACCAAAGATCTTTTAATACATCAATTCTATAAACTATACTAGTACAACAAGATCAGAAACTATGCTAGTACATGAAGTTCAGAATGCTATAAACTTTTTTTCAGATGCTAATCTGGTGAAACAATCCAGTTCACAGTTCTAGAAATGCATGTAACTTGAGAAACATGTAATCGTGCATCCACTTCATAGACTATAGTAGTTCATAGCATTCAATGAACTACAGGTACAAACAGATGACTATAATTGTTGGGAAACAAGTTTTAATTAAGTTTTTAGCGACTAGTACTGGTACAACAGACGAATGAACAGTAGTATGGGTTACCATTTTGTTGCTGCTGTGATGTGGTACACCAAGCAGAGTTCCTCGATGCACAACTGCAGGACTGCCGCCATCTGTGGAGGTTTTTCATCGTCGGTGTACTCCACATCAACTCCGATGAAGCTTGGATACAAGCCGCCGCCCTTCATCCTGAGCCTGCTCATCATCTGGTCGGCCTTGTCTGGTTCGCTGGTGCAGACGATCTCCAACGTCTCTTTGCCGTGGAGCTCAACCCCTTTGAGCATTTTGGTGTACTCGTGCTTCTCGCCGGGGACGTGAACGTCGGCGAGGTTGCTGCTCTTGTTCGAAGTGTCGCCATGGTGACGTTTAGCGGAAGGTTCCTCCACCATCGCCTTGCTCCAGCGACTGTGGGCTTTGGGAGAGAGAAGTTTTTGGGTTTGTGTGCAGTGTAGATGGAAGCGACAATGGTGGTTTTGTGAATGGGGCAGAGATGGAAGACAATGGGGTATTTTTGGAGTGCGTCGACGGTGGTGTGTTGGAGGCGGTTCGTCGGGGTCGTGGGTGTAGTGGTCGTGGGGGTCGATGTTCTGCAGTGCGCCGTGGCAACCACCCAGTGGGTGGCGCGGGTGGTGGCTTCGAAGAACTAACCGTCCAAGACAATTTTTTTACTACTGCCCTGATTAGTATTGTCAAGTTGTACTTACAATCTGCTAAATCCCACTTCCACGTCCCTGTGGTGGTGATGATGACATTTTTGCACTGTTTAGGTGACGTATGGCTCTGTGATGTTTTTCCGTGTGGATGTTTAAGCATTGTTTTTCTATTGAAGTCTTTATACACTAGTTTATGTCAAAACATTTTTTTCAGTGCCATGTGAGTTGTTGCTCAAAAGTTGTACTTATTTTATTTTCATCTGTACCAACCTAGGTTAGGCCTGTATAGTTTTTGTATTCTCATTTTTTTAGTGCACTTATGTTTTAGTACTATGTGAACTGAATTGTAATTTCATAAAACGCACGGTTTTGAAATTTGATATCACAGTGGTGCGAGCGGCCTGACCGATCCTCCTGCTTCAGTACTGTTGTCGTATGTATGTTTTGAACTGATTTTTTTTATAACTTAGGGCGGGTGTTTGAGATGATTTTACGACCAGATTGTTCGTTGTGGTGTGGACATATTTTATATAAATAAGAAATTTAGCAGAATTGACAAATATATTCTTTTTGAACTTTTTGAATTTTAGTAGTTGAACTTGTCAGTTTTTATATAAATAGGAAATTTAGCATAATTGACAAACATTATATGTTTGAACTTTTATAGTTTTTAGTAGTTGAACTTATCAGATTGTATATAAATAGGAAATTTTAGCATAATTGACAAACATTATATGTTTTGTACTTTTAGATTTTTAGTAGTTGAACTTGTCGGTTTTTCTATAAATAAGATATTTAGCATAATTGACAAACATTATACGCTTGAACTTTTTGAGCTTTAGTAGTTGAACTTGCCAGATTTTATATAAATAACAAATTTAGCATAATTGACAAAAATTATAAGTTTTGAACTTTTTGAGTTTTAGTAGGTGAGCTTGAAAGTAATATTTAATTCGGTTTTTTAAATTATGTACATTTAACAGATAGGCTATTAAGTTCTGTTCTTTTTTAGAGGTTCATTGTTTTTGTATCATATTTTTTTTCCTTTTTTCCTGTACAGGTTAATTGACAAACATTCTTCTTGTAGTTTATTTTTCTTTGTCCCGCCATCTGGTATACCTGCGCTTATTGGTGGGGTGTTTTGTTGACGGTGTATGCGATTGGGCCGTTTTTCGGCCCAGATAGCTCGTCCGCGCGGCTATGCAGTGCGTCGTTCGCGTGCGCTCTGGGTTTAGTCCCACCTCGCTAGTCGAGGGGGCTCCGGACCTGTTTATAAGGGCAGCGAAGGCGCACCAGTCGAACTTCTCTGAACACTTACCTGAGCGCTTATACACGGCGCTCGCCCTCTCCCTTGACATGTGGGCCCTGGTCGGCGGGTCCTGCGTTGTGCGGATTACTAGGGATTCACCCACGGGCTCGAGTTCAAGAATCTAGCATTGTCAGGGCCTGCGCCTGACCTTGGGTGATCATTTTTTTTTGTTTGTTTTGAATCTAGTACTTGACTCCACCAGTAGACTGATAGTTGTTGTTCTGGTGTCATTTTCAGAACTATGGTACTTGCGTGTAGACTAAGTTGTACTGATAGTGCATTCATAGTAGCGCTTACGGCCTGATGCTTCTTTTGTACTTTTATTGTAGTAAGAATGTACTATTCGATCAAGTGTACTGAGTTGTACTGACACGGAACAACGTTGTGTGATTAGTTGCATCATAACTAATACTTTAGAGCAACGACAATGTTCCATTCAGAATCTACTTTTTGAATTTTTGAAATGATGGATTAACAACATATGAAGCTACAAAACCAAACTTATACTAAGATAAGCAAAACATTGTACTTGATGACGCAACTAAACTTGTTCAAACATGACAAGCACGACATAATCATACTGGTTCAACCCAACAAGAGCAAACTACTAATTTGAAACAAGAAGATAAAAGGCAAGCACAAGCGGAAGTAAAACGAAGGCAGGCTCTGATGTTATCTTCATCCAGCAAAGGGGCAATAGGGGTGGTCGTAGAAGTTTTCAGCCTCCCGCTCTTTCGCATATTCCGAACCGTCTATGATGTAGTCGATCATGAACCATGACTTGTACGCGGCGTACGCATCTAATCCTGCATACTCGATGAGGTTGTCTGGCAGCTCGCTGGTCCCCCACAGTTTGTAGTCTTCCGGCGTGTTGATCTTGTTCTTCATGCCTTTGTAGAATGGGTGGATGACGCTGGCTGCAACATCAGTCAAGGAGTCGTACTCTTTTCCGGTGTATGGAACTCTCCACTTGCGCTGAATGTCGATGAACTTGTTGGGGTTGATCTCCATACCGGACAACTTCAGCTTCTCTTTGTCGCTTTCAATGCTGAAACCGGCAAATGTGATCGACTTCTCACGCTGCAGCATCTCGGTCAGGCGCTTGGGCCTGCAAGGGCAGAGACATTTTGAATTATTCATTTTTTTTGTTTTTGTTTTACAAGCAATGAATCCATGAAGTAGTTTTTTATGTAGGATAAACAATGGATGAATGTTCTTCAAAAACTAGTAAAGAAAGTTCTAAATTTAAATTAAGTACATCATGTTATTTTTCTTCTTTGATTATACATAGTTTCAGTCAATGTTGTATGTTCTGCATTGGCACTAGTTTAGTCTTTTTTGGTTGAAATGGGATAACAGAGAAACCAGTGATTCACCAAGTCCTTAGTTTATTTTCTTACGAAAATAACATTAGATCAAATTCAGAAAATACTTCACTACATCAAGTTCAGAAACATCTTTTTTAATACATCGAGTACACAGAGTACTCTATTGTATCAACTTCAGAAACTTCACTAGTCGATCAACTTCAGAATTCAATCGTCCGCAATATTTTCCAAATATTAATCCATTGCATCAGGTTCATAAATACATTTTATAGTATATCTACTTGAGAAAATGCAGTAGTGCATCCACTTTTCACAAACACACTAGTACATCTAGTGGGGAAAGCAAGTGTGATTAATTTTTCAGGATACAGTAGTAATAAAACAGATAAACCATATGCAGGGCAAATGAGTAGGATTTTTGCTCACCGTTTTGTGGCCGCTGCGATGTGGTACACCAAGCAGAGTTCGTCGACGCACAACTGCAGGACTGCTGCCTTCTGGGAGGTTCATCTTCGTTGGTGTAGTGCACACCAATGCCGACGATCCTACGAACCCTGCCGCCAAGCTTCATCCATAGCCTGGTGATCACCTCGTTGGCCTTTTCTGGTACGCTGGTGCAGACGATCTCCAGCGTCTCGTTGCCGTGGAGCTCAACCCCTTTGAGCTTTGTTGTGTACTCGCGCTTCTCGCCGGGGACGTTAATGTCGACGAGGTTGCTCCTCTTGTCCGACGTGTCGGCATCATGATGCTTGGCGGACGGTTCCTCCGCCATGGCCTTCCTCCGGAGACTGTGGGCCTTGGAGAGAGAAGTTTTTGGTTTGTGTTCAGTGGAATGGAAGCGGCAATGGTGGTTTGTGGGAACGAGGGAGAGGTGGAAGAGAATGGGATTTTGTGCAGTGCGTGGACGGGGATTTTGCAATAGGCGGTTCGTTCGGTGTCGTGTGTGTAGTGGGTGTTGTGGCCTGGGGGTCACCGTTCGCAGTCCCTCGTGCCAACCGCTCAGTGGGTGGCGCGGATGGTGGCGTGGAAGAACTAACCGTCCAAGTGAAATGGTTTTTACTGTTGAACTGACTAGTCTTGTCAAGCTGTACTTATGACCTGCCAAATCCCACTTGCACGTCTCTGCGGTGGTGATGATGGCATTTTACTGTGACACCGATTCATATAGTCAAGCTGTACTTATCAGCTGCTTATCCCACTTGCACGTGTCAGCGTCGGTGTTGATGGAGGTCTGAACTCCTCTACTGTCGTACTCGGACTGATTATTGAAGTGCAATTGAACGTACCAAATACCAGTGAGACTATGGGTGGTGCTAATGTTTTTTTAAAACAATTTTCGTATTTTTTATAGGATTGTTTATATCGAGATAATCTGTGAGTAGTTTTTACAGATAAATTAGATTTTCACCAGTACGGGATGTATCATATTCGCATTTTGCTTGAGGTAATTATTTTCATGTACTGATGGTGCTTCTGAATTGGGACTGGCAGGAGCAGGCATAGCTTTGTTTTTTCAAAACAATTTTTTTGAGTCGTTAACTGGTGTGTTTCTTTTACTATGCCGTTTGTACTACCGACTAAGATTTATCAGTACTGATGTACTACAAGAGTTTATATTTTTCCTTGGCATTTTTTTTGTTGCTGAGTTACTGGTTGACAGTAGCGTTTTGCGTCAGATATATCCAGATAAGTTTTTTCAAATTTATTTTGTGACTGCATTCAAAAGGATTATCAACTGGTTTAAATAATAATGTCACTGCTTCAGCGGGCACAAATCAGAAATTATATCAGTACTGATGTGTACTCAGCCTTGTACTGACGTCTGAGAGTTATCAGTACTGATGTACTACAAGATTTTAAATTTTTAATTGACATATTATTTTTCCTGAGTTACTGGGTCACAGTATCGTTTTGTGTCGGATATATACAGATAAGTTTTTTCAAATGTATTTTTGTGACTGCTCCAGCGGGCACAAATCAGAAACTAAAAAATAACTTTAGTTCTGATCGAGAGTAATCGACGTTAAAGCTAAATAAGTCTTGGTAACGACAGTGTTTGTGAAATGCTTCATCATTGTGTGCTGATGCGACTGAGACTACAAGGTTATTTTTTAGTTGACGCAGCAGGATAACTACTATGTATTGTTCAGTCTTGAGCTTCTCCTAACTGTCCCTGAATGTTGTGCCTTGCTGGTGCTCTTTCCAGGTCGAGCCTTGGCAGCTTCATCGTCAGTTTCAGTTTCCTCGCCTCCGACACTGTCATCTTCATTGTCTTCATCTGATTGGCCATCATTCTCATCAAACTCTTCCTCTTCATCGTCTTCATTTGATTGCTTGGAACTCTGTACCTTGCCCTGTTTATGTTCAGCTCCACCGACCTCCTTGCCTACTTTGCACGTGCGGGCATTATGTCCGTCAGTCCCTCCACACTTGCGGCAAGTGTAGCTGTTACGTGTGCTGTCTCCATTTGTAGAATGCTGGGTGGCTCCAATCTGTTTGTTCTTGTTGACAGTGGCATCTGTGCGGAGTGGGCATGTGCGGTAGTTATGGTTGCTCACAACGTTGCAGAAACCGCATGCCCTTATCCCGAGGGGTTTGCTGTCCGGGCCAAATTCCACGGGCTTGATGGGGCGTGGTGGCTTTTTGGATGCTGCTTGCGTCTTGCTCTTCCTCTCCTTTGTGTTTGAGAATATTGGGGGTTCAATCACCCTTTCCTGCTACTGCTGGTAGGATGTGCTACTGTCATGTCGTTCACCTACATCACCATCAAGCTCATGATCTTGCATGTGAGTATGGCGGCGCTGTTGAGTGTGCACATGGGCAAGCTCTGGTTGCTGCTGCTCTTCTCCCTCGTTCTCAAACGGGTCAATAGATCCCAGATGGTTCATCTCGGATAACATTGTAGCAATATCCTGGTCAATGGCTTCATTGTCCGCGACACCTCCATTTTCAACAGAATGCATGGCGTCGAGTTCTTGTTCAAGTTTGTCCATGACGACCTGCGCTCTTGCCATTTGCTCTTGGCTTCTCAAGCTTTTCCTGTGCACCCTCATGTTCAGCGTCAACAGTGAGCTTTCAATGCAGTATTGGGATGCCTTGTTTGACGCTACTGTCCTCAAGTCATTTCTGTCAAATGTTGGCTGGATGTTCGGGCGTTTGGTGTATCTCCTGAGTATGTATTTCTCTGGAATGCAAGCAGCCTTAATTGTCCGCATCATGCACAGGACATGCACGCAGAAAAGACCTGTATTTGTTTTTGGAAGAGGTGCATGTTTTTTGTCATTTCATTGCGAACAAAAACTTTTTTGCAAAAAAAGTAGTACAGTATGTAACATCTTTTTTTGCACTCCTCACCTGTGTGTTCCCATAGTCTGCACTCGCACTCATATGCTTCTCCCACGGGGTCTGCCACCACCTGGAACGCGTGCTGAGCCCACACAGACAGTTTTTGCGGGTGGTTGTAGCACACTAGGTACTTTGTGGGCTCTTCCGTCTCTGTCGCCGTGAAGAGCGTGCTCAGTTTCAGCCTATCTCTAATCTCGCTGTACACAGCTCGTGTGTACAACTTTGCCATCTGGGTGTCAAACCCATAGTAGGTCAGCGTGTTTTGTTCCTTCTGCAGATGCAAGAATGATGATCATATTGTTAGTTTTCTCACAGGAAAAACTTCCAATAAAGTTTTTACTTTAGTAAGCATGATATTTTTATGTCTCACGACAAGTGATAGAGATATACCCGGTTACCCATTGTCTCCTGGTTCTCTGTCTGCCTCCTGGTTTTGACGCATGAGTTTACCTGACTGACAAACCTGTGTAGGTTATGTCTCTCATTAACGTAGTTCTTCTTGAGCACATAGTTCATGCTCTCACTTCGCTGTGTGGATGTCATCTTGGCGCAGAAAATTTCCTTGAAGTAGGCTGATATCCACTTCTCACACTCGCTCCACATGCCCACGATTGTGGCATCATCGTGGAGGTTGTACTTATCCATGAGTCTTTTCCAGGCATCCTCAAACTCAGTTGGCATGAGGGGCCAGTTGAGAATTGATGTGAATTCATCCTTAAGGTCCTCGTGCAGGAAATACAGGTACGCAAGGTGTTCCCTGTACTTCTTCATAATGTGCCAGCGGCATAGCTTATGTACTGTGTTTTTGAAAACATCTGCGATCGCCAAAGCCATTGCCGGGCACTGGTCTGGTAATGAGAAAATAGACTGTGAGTGGTCAGCAGAGATGGTTGTGCATATATACGAATAGAACTGACACAACATTTTTTTTGTGTTACTTTACTTTTCGTTTTTGGAAGGGGGGTGGTTGTTGAAGGTGGTTTTAGCGGTTGTACCTGTGAGGATGCATGTAGGAGCCTTCATTCTCATGCACCTTAAAAATGTCTTGAACAACCACTTGAATGAATCTGCATCCTCATCTCTTATCAGGGCAAAAGCAAAGAATGTTGTCTGTAAGTGGTTGTTAGTTCTGACAAACACCCCAAGTGGCATATGGTACTTGTTGGTCTTATATGTTGTGTCAAACGTTACGCATTCTCCGAAGTCCTGATACGCCCCTCGGCAGCTTGCGTTCGCCCAGAATACGTTCTTAACTCTGTCGGACTCATCGAGTTGCATGTCACAGAAAAATTCCCTGTTTATAGCTTTCATCTCCCTAAAGAAGTTGACAGTCTTTAGGACATCGTCCACATCATCAATCCTTGAATTCTTTGCTTTCTTGCATATCAAAAGTTCATTTTGAATAATGCATGTTGAACTGGCGTAAGGGCATGCGTTGCGTGATATGTTTGTACTGACAGAGGAAAAAATACGGAGATGGTTTATGGGAGGAGAACAACTTTGTACTTACAGGTTAATGAGGTCTTTGGCATTCATTTCGAGGAAGTAGCTACCAGGGTCATCACCGCCCAGTATGCTCATGATTTGCGTGTGTTCAATGCCTTTGAACTGCAGGTACTTGACGTACTCCAAGATTGCTTTGTCAAAGTTTTTGTGGGAGTGCAACAAGACAAGCATTTCCGCGGTGAGCTGTAGCCTGTGGTTGTGTTCCCAGACTATCTCTTTTACGACAAATGTTCCATCTTTTTCCTTCTTCAGCCTCATTTTAGCCCCACAGTTAGTTCTGGTTGTCGTCTTGCTGTCTATTTGCTTCAGACACCTTTGATTCATAAACTCCATGGCATGTGCAATAAAGGTAGGCTCTGGTCTTAGACTTGGGGCCTTCCCTGATAGCAAAACCAGCGTGCTTTGCATATACGTTGTAGAAGTTCTTAGTTTCTTCAAAAGTTTCAAACCTCATCTCTAGCCTTGGCAGAACATAAGCTTCAATATCAGGTGACTGCACAGAACAGTGACGAAACAAAAATGTTAGATGGGGTGGTCACGGCAGCAATGTATGGACTGTGCTTATGGTTTTTTTTCTTTTCTATATGGATACTTACATGTGTATAGCTCTGCGCTGCATCTGGTGTTTGTTGTTCTCCCTGGTTTATGGGAGCTGGTGGTGTCACCCTTGGCACATGCAGCAATGCATCTCTTGGAGGGAGCAACGTTGACGAAGATCTCCGTCTTTCGTTGTACGTCTGTCTCCCCTCAGATTCATTACAAGGTTGTTCCTGCCTACATGGCTCATATCTTGTACCTTTGAACCTGCTAGATTGGCCAAAATTTCTGTCTTTTTGCCCTGGCCTTCCCGTCGCAACTGCCCTTGCAGCACGGATGATTGATGTTGACGGAGCGACTGGTGGAAGCCTTGTTGCAACCCATCCACAGCTTCCTGTCCTTGGCTTTTTGCATGCACTGGGGAAGGAAAACATTTATCATTGGTGATATTGTTGGCCTTGTTGCAACCCAGCAGACGCAAAGCTTGCATTCCCAGATATTGGTCTTTGTTGTATAGAAGAACCTTTCCGTGCTTCTGATGTTTGCGGTGTATCTTCAAATCTGCCTGTACTGTTGAAATATCCAGGCGGTATTTCCGGTGTTACCCAACCAGGTGGTGCCCCATATCTGTCCGGCTCATGAAATTCCTGCTGCGTGCGCCGCCTTGCATGCTTCTGCAAACAACATTCAACAGTTTTGAGATTAATCTGGTTCGTTCTCAGCCGAACTGATGAACGTTGATGCTCAAACACGGATGTACTGATGTACTATTTCTTCTACAACTTATGCAACTACAGTAGAAGTACTCCTAGTTTATGTATCTCTGAACTTACTGTGTAAATGTGGCACACTCTTATCACTATATACCTGGACTGACGCATATGTTTTTAAGTTTTTTTAACTTGAACTAAAGATAGCATATCAGATGCACTGACAGTAACCCCGACATCCTAATCGTGCATCGATGCATCTACATTACAAGCACTGCCAGCTTATGTATCACTGAACTTACTGTGTACCAATTTTATATTGTTATTTTCAGTAACAGTTTTGTTAATCGTTTGAACTGACGCAACTACATGACATATACTCTTTAGAGATAGCAAACATACAACTTTTCAATGGTAGCTGAACTTTTTGTCACTATCTACTTGGACTGACGCATATGTTTTTAAGTTTTTTTACCTGAACTGAAGATAGCATGTTAGATGTACTGACAGCAACCTCGACATCCTAATCGCGCATCAATGCATCTACATTACAAGCACTGCCAGCTTATGTATCACTGAACTTACTGTGTAGCAACTATATATTTTAATTTTCGGTAACAGTTTTTGTTAATCGTTTGAACTGACGCAACTACATGACTTGTACTCTTTAGAGATAGCAAACATACAACTTTTTCAGTGGTAGCTGAACCTTTTGGCACTCTCTACTTGGACTGACGCATATGTTTTTAAGTTTTTTTTACCTGAACTGAAGATAGCATATTAGATGCACTGACAGCAACCTCGACATGCTAATCGCGCATCAATGCATCTACATTACAAGCACTGCCAGCTTATGTATCACTGAACTTACTGTGTAGCAATTATATATTTTAATTTTCGGTAACAGTTTTTGTTAATCGTTCGAACTGACGCAACTACATGACTTGTACTCTTTAGAGGTAGCAAACATACAACTTTTTCAGTGGTAGCTGAACCTTTTGTCACTCTCTACTTGGACTGACGCATATGTTTTTAAGTTTTTTTACCTGAACTGAAGATAGCATATTAGATGCACTGACAGCAACCTCGACATGCTAATCGCGCATCAAGTGGCAGGGGTGCAAACAAACTGATGCAAGCATTTGCTATGTACTGATTCAGCACAGATGCATCACACAATTTTGTACTCATGAACCCAATAGTGTAACATGCAGGCAGAGCATAGCAACACAGATAAACTGATGAACTGATAAATTGACAGAAACATGGTACCTATCTTCATTCAAACCCAGATCTCAAAAACTTTGGTTTTGCTAGTAATGTGTGTGGGAAGAATTCATCACCTGCATCTTGTCGCATGTGACTCCATCTTCGTTTCGTTGGCAGCGTATTGGCAAGAAGTTGGGAGGTGGAGCCATTGTTTTTTGGGAGACGACCGTGCTTGTGGTGGAGCTCTGTCGACGAGGTCCGTCCAGGGGCGGAGGCAGGAGGCGTGGATCACGGCCCAGGCGAATCTCCGGCGCACGGCGGCGGGAAGGCGCGCGGGGAAGCTCCTGCACCAGGCGGCGGGTAGGCGAGCGGAGAGGCTCCTGCACCAGACGGAGGGAGGCGTGCGGGGAGGATCTGGCGCCCGGCGGCGGGGAAGCACGCGGGGATGCTCCACCGCCCGGCGGTGGGGAGGCGCGCGGGGATTCTCCGGCGCCGGACGAGGCGAACGATGGTGGCGGCGGTCGGGCCGGCGGCATGGCTAGATGGCGGCGCGCCTGGTGGGAGTGACAGCTGTGGATTGGGTGCCAGTGAATCAAACTCGCCATCGGCGGGTCACGGCGCCGCGGGCTCCCTCGCTCCGGCTGCTGCCATCGCTCGCTCACCCGCGACGGCTGCCTCCGGCGGTAGGAAGCGGGTCGGATTGGGGTTGGGTCTGTCGCGGACGCGTCACGCCTTATAGGGGGCAAGGGTAACAGAATAATATTTTGTTACCTGTAACAGAATAGACCAGCCCTATATATATATACATAAACACTATTCTGATCACGGGATGAGAATAATATTCTGATCACAACCTGACCTGCCCCGCTAGTAGTACGTTGAACTTCCCTGTGAACTAGGTTGAACTTTCACCAACATTGCCCAAATGGAGCTTGCGCTATATCGTTGGAAAGCTATAGACACCAGTATCATGACCCAACTTAATTTTTGGCAAAATGTAAGCGGTTTAAGAGCAGTTTTGAAAACCGTTTTTCCTTCACACAAAAAACGTGAATCGTATTTTTGATCGCATTTCTAAACCATTTATCTGAATGAGGCATATAATATGGCGTTGGAAAGCTGCTGCAAAACCTCTACTTCCACATGTTGAGAGTTTTCTCTATTTCTCTATGGTTAAAGAGTAATTTGAAAAAACGTAAAATTTCACAAACCGAACAATCGAGTTCGTATTTTAACGTCATTTCTAAACGGCTAATCCAACTGAGGCATATGATATGGCATTGGAAAGCTTATGAAAATGCGCTACTCTTTCATTTTGAAAGTTTTTTCTAATTTTGAACTGTTTAAAAGTAATTTAGAAAACGGTACAAGTTCTACCGAGTTCGTATTTTCGAGCTAATTTTTTAACCGTGTGTCCGAATGCAGCAAATGATATGGCGTTGGAAAGCTTGAACAAATGCGAAACGTTTTGGTATGTATTATTTCTCCCAATTCTTAACGGTTTTAAGTTAGTTTCAAAAATGGCAAAAAACGTATTTTCGCCGTATTTTCTACAAACTTTATCGGAATGACGCAAATAATATACCGCTGAAAAGCTACGGAAAATGCGAAAGTTTCTCATGTTGATAGTTTTCTCTGATTCCTAGTTGTTTTCAAGTAATTTTTAAAACGGCGAGATCATTCGTTCTGCCTTTATCGTGAAACAGATTCGCCAAAAATGCATCACGTGAAGTACCTGAACTTCTCGGTATGAAACCTTGAACTTCACTCTGTTTTTCATGTGCTTTTTTTCCCTCGTATATCTCTATCCACTGCTCCTAGCTCTACATCCACTCACCGGAATTGAGCAAGTGATATACCGATGGAAAGCTGTTGTAAACACGCAACTTTCCCGTGTTGATCATTTTTTCATACTCGCAACGATTTTAAAAGTTTTTCATCTGAAATTCATTTAGCGTAGTAGTTGAACTTCATGCTATTTTCACGTTGAACTTCTGTGACGTATTTTTGTTTGTACACGCGCCTGAACTTCCCTCTGTACGAACCCGACCTTCGGGCTATCTTTGCAACCGTGGCTTCCCCCGCGAATTATTCTGGTTAGTAGTGTTCTATATGATGTTAGTGTAATCTAGAAAGATTTTTTAGCAACTAAATACCGGTTTTAAATAGAAATCTTGCTCGTTGGCGGATTTTGCTCTCGGGTCGTGATGAAATTGCGTTTTTTGCAATTTTACTGCCTGATTTGTTTGACCTGAACTTCCCTCTGCACTAGGTTGAACTTCCGCCAACATTGACTAAACGGGGCTTGCGATATACCGTTGGAAAGCTATGGACACCAGTATCATGACCCAACTTAAATTTTTGTCAAAATGTAAGCGGTTTAAGAGCAGTTTTGAAAACCGTTTTTTCTTCACAAAAAAAACGTGAATCGTATTTTTGATCCCATTTCTAAACCGTTTATCGGAATGAGGCAAATAATATGGCGCTCGAAAGCTGCTGCAAAACCGCTCCTTCCACATGTTCAAAGTTTTCTCTAATTCCCTATGGTTAAAGAGTAATTTGGATAAATGTAAAAATTCGCAAACCGAACAGCCGGGTTCGTATTTTCGATGCCATTTCTAAACGGTTAATCCAATTGATGCCAGTAATATGGCGTTGGAAAGGTTATGAAAATGCGCTACTTTTTCATGTTGAAGGTTTTTCCTAATATTGAATGGTTTAAGAGTAATTTACAAAGCAGTACAAGTTCCACCGAGTTCGTATTTTGGATCTAATTTTTTAGCCGTACGTCCGAATGCAGCAAATGATACGGCGTTGGAAAGCTTGAGTAAATGTGAAACATTTTGGTATGTACTATTTCTCCCAATTCCTTACAGTTTTATGTCAGTTTTTAAAATGGCTAAAAACGTATTTTTGCCATAATTTCTACAAACTTTGTCGGATTGGGGCGAATAATATACCCTTGAAAAGCTACGGAAAATGCAAAACTTCTTCATGTTGATGGTTTTCTCGGATTTCTAGCCATTTTCAAGTAATTTCAAAAACGGCGAGATTATTTGTTCTGCCTCTATCGCGAAACAGATTTTTCGAAAATGCATCCAGTGAAGTACTTCAACTTATGTGGCAGTTCTGTTTGAACTTCACTCTGTTTTTCACATGCTTTTTTTGCTTGTAGCTCTTCATCCACTCACCAGAACACTCACCAAAATTGAGCAAGTAATATACCGATGGAAAGCTGATGTAAGCACACAACTTTCCCGTGTTGATCGTTTTTTCATACTCGCGACTATTTTAAAAGTTTTTCATCTCAAACTCATTCACTATAGTAGTCGAACTTCCTGCTGTTTTCACGTTGAACTTCTGTGCCGTATTTTCGTTTTTAATTTTCTCATCCATTTTGTCAGTGTTACACAAATGATATTCTTTTTGTACAAACCCCTCTCACAATATTTTTTTAACTTTCTCCGACCGAGGACTTGAACTTACACAAATGATATGCCTGTCGTTTCGAAGTAAATTAGAGAAGCGGCGAGATCATGATTTCTGCCTTCATGGCAAGAAACACACTGCGTGAAGTAGTTGAACTTTTCAGGCATGTCTGTTTGAACCTCACTCTGTTTTTGGCGTGCTATTTTTTGTATTGCATGAAGTAGTTGAACTTCTAGGCATGTCCGTTTGAACTTCATTCTGTTTCATTTTATTTTATTTTTTCTTATATGAAATACACACCATGTAGTACGTGAACTTCTGGTTACTATCACTTTGAACTTCTCTCTGGTTTGAGAGAATTATTTTAAAACACAAAAAACAACAAATTTTTTATGTAGTTTGGAAATCTAAATACACGGTGAACCTCTCTCTGAAGAATTTTTGGAACTTTTCCTCACCAAGCACTTGAACTTCTAGCAACCATTTTTTCGTTTATGAGTTGTTTTTAGAACTGCAAAAAATGGCGTTGTGTTTTTCATTTTTTGAACAGGTAAATCCTAGGGTTTAATAAACTCCGAACTTCTCTGTTATTTTAATATGAACTTCTCATTTTCATATTTTGAGTAAAGAATTGTATTCGATTTTTATACGAAAAAAATTAAACATGGAAATACAAGGTGAACCTCCCTCGCAAGAATTTTTGAACTTCCCCGGACAGAGCACTCGAACTTCTGTCAACAAACCTTTTAAGCTTTTATTTTTCTATACTTTTATTCTCACCTGAAATGCATTCCTTGTAATACTTGAACTTCTTGCTGTTTTCACTATGAACTTCTGTCACATTTTTGTGTATACGTCGAATTGCACACAATTGAAGGTCGAACGTCATTTTTTGCCATTTTAAAACATGTAATTAGAGGTTGAACGCCCCGCAATATAAATTCTGAACCATGCACGGAGGTGCACGCGAACTTCTTGCAACAAATTTGAGTTTTTTTATATACATCAAACTTCTCTATTATTTTAATTTAAACTTCTTAGCCTTATTCCTAGAAATAAATATGTTTTTAAATAAGCATCAAACATTTTTTGAATTGAACTTCATGCTTTATTTTCCATAGAGAACGGAAAGAATTTGAGTTTTTCATATACATCAAACTATTGCTTTATTTTAATTTGAACTTCTTCATTTTATTCTTTAGTAACGAGAAAAAATCTGAGTTTTTTATAAACCTTGAACATATCTGTCATTTTGATTTGAACTTCTTAGTTTTATTCTTGGAAAAAATAGGGTTTTAAATAAGCGTCTAACAATTTTTTTAAATTGAATTATATATTTTTATTTTCCCCCTAGAAATGGAAAGAATTGAGTTTCCCCTATACATCGACCACCTTCGTTTCCGAATTTGATTTTCTTGATTTATTCTTTAGTTGCTAGGAAAATTTGAGTTTTTCTAAACATTGAACTAATCCATTAATTCAATTTGGACTTCTTGGTTTTATTTCTTTTCGCAATAGAACGAGTTTTTTTAATAAATATGGAATTGCTTTGTTATTTTATTTTGAATTTCTAGTTTTTTATATAATGGGGAAAATTGTTTGTTATAAACCCTTGTTGAACTACTTTGTTATTTCTTGTTGAACTTCTTTTTGGTTTTATTTTTTTGAAACGTAAATTACATTTTTTTTAAATAAACACCGAATCGCTCCGTCATTTTAGTTTGAACTACTCCATTTTTTATTTATGACTTCTTGATTTATTCTTTAGTAACGCGAAATAACCTAGTTCTATAATAATATCGAACCGCTCCGTTATTTTACTTTGAACTTATGGGTCTTTTTGAAGAAATGTGGAAGCTCTGTTTTCTTATTAAACTTTTCTAAATTATTTCGTTATTTTAATCTGACCTTCTTTGTTTTGTTGGATACGTAAAAAATATTTTTTGTTACAAACATTAATTATATCGATTAATTTAATTTGAAGTTTGGTATAAAATTCAAAAACAGAAAATTCATGGGGAATATTTTTGTACAACCATAATATTATCTTTGAACTATCTAATTAATTACATTTGAACTTCTAGAGTTAGCATTTTTTTTAGGTGAAGCTTTTTTGTTTTATTCTTGTTTTTCATGTCATGTATGTTTTGTGTTCTTTTGCTCCTTTTTGGATGTCTTTTTTGTTGTAGTATTTGTCCTTACTCGGGCTTCTCTGTTTTATAGTTTTTGAATTGAAACGAATATATTAAAACAAGACTAGTTTTTTTGCTTCCACAAATACTATTGAACTTCATGAAATAATACAGAACAAGAGAAAAGAGATTAAGAGGCCGACACATCATACTAAGGTACAAGTTTTTTTTTGAGGAAAGCCTATCATGGCTAGCTTTATTAAAATTAAAACACGGTTACACGTCTACGAGCTTACCGACAACAATGTCAGGGGGCTCGTTTAACCAACTAAAAGAAGACTTATTACAATAGCTATGATTTGCTAGCACGTGAGCCACTTGATTACAAGAGCGAAGACAATGCTTGAAAGTGACCTTCCCGATCATAGTACCTATATCCACACACTCTGCAAATAAAGCTGCTGCTTCATCCCACCATCTCGTGTGACCAGTACAGAAGTTATTGACTTCGAGTGAATCTGATTCCGCCTCGATCCGGTTAAAACCGAGAGAATTTGCAAATGCCAAACCATCTCTCATAGACATTGCTTCAGTGGTAATAGCATCAGCCGCATATGGGATGAACTTACATTGCGCAGCAACAAAGTTCCCCTATCATCTCGAAGCACAGCCGATGTCGCACCTAGCCCCTCATCTGCAAAGAATGCTGCATCAACATTTAGTTTAGTATATCTTGGGTCGGATTTACTCCATCTTGTTTCAGGCAATACTACAGTACGTGAGGAAGCCATATGAAAGTTCCTTGCTATAGATAGGACTAAGGTACAAACATTCATTAGGCTAATTACAGAATGACTATAGACCTTTGTTTTCCAAACGCAACATTTCCGTGGTGGACCATTTATCGTAAAGCGGTGAGTGTTTCCCACCACACGCTTTTTTGCTCTTATTCTCCCTTATTTATTTTTTAACCACTACAATGTCCCTCTCTTATGCATTTTGTTTCTCCATAGATCAACGGGATGGACAAGCAGGCGACGACCAAAGCTAGCAAATATCGCGAGTATGTAACATGGAAAAAGAACGAACACACGAGTCCAAAGGTAGCCCGCAAGCACACATGTTTACTCCCCCCGTTCCAAAATAGATGACTCAACTTTGTATTAACTTTAGTATTAAGTTAGTATAAAATTGGGTCATTTATTTTGGAACGGAGGGAGTAGTAGTTAGCAGCAGCAAGTCACGCAGACAACCCTGATAGTAGGCGTATGGCCGTAGTAGAACTTGGCGTATGGCCGTACTAGACCTTCACGGCGGTCAACATATAGATGTACTAGAACCTGGTGTATAGCCATCTCAACTAGTACATGCCCACCTGACCACCTCCTGTACAAGTAGTACTCTATCTGCATCGCACACACACTTTCAGTGTTACCCTGTTATTCATTTATCTAATTCTGCATATGCTCTGTATCTCTCTCCATCTATTTGTACTCTTGCTTATCCAACAAAATAAAGCCATCACCTTCATCGGGAGAGAACGAAAAGCACGATTGGCAGAAAGTGTAGCAGGAGCATTAGCTGGAAAGTCTTCCTCTCACATCTTCAGGCTGGCGGATCTTCACCCAGCAGCGTGATGATGGGCTGGTTAGGACAGATCGTGTGCACCTGGTGATCCTTTGCCCCGGAAGCAACCTTCGTCGGGAAGGTCGAGGCGGCCCTTGCGAGAAGGTCAACCAACCTCGTCTGACTCCTTGTGAAGCCGGAGACTTGCAGTAGGGGTGGTGTGACTTGCGCTCATACGAAGTTTTCCTTCCAAGCTTGTATAGGTGGAACTGCTGTCAACTTTTTTGTTGAACTGATAACAAAGTAATGCCTCAAATCTTTTTGGAAATATACTGAAGAACACTGCAGTTTTTTGCTGCAATAAGTGTTGTTGTCCTCACTCTGATGATGCATCCACATATGTATCGTTGGAGGACAGAACGAGAGGGAGGAGGCCACCGGCGACGTACTGTGCTCGGGGATGGAGTAACTCACCATGGCAGCACCACTTTCCCATGTGCAAGCATCCGCTGGATCCGTGGACTTCGAATGTCCTTACACAGTAGGTAGTCGAGAGGGACGACGCCGGCGCCGAAGGAGATAATCTTGTCGTCGCCGTCCTTTGCTTTTGAGCAGTATGTCGCGGCTGGATCCCTGGTGGGGGCCTGTGCCACGGCGGCGCGCAGGAGCACCACGCCGGCGAGGGTCGGGTTGGTGGCTAGCACCAGGAAGGAGGCTGGTAGAGTGCGTCACCGGAGGTGGAGGCGGGGTGGATCAGGGAAGAAGGGGTCGGGGGAGGAGGTGCGCCGGCGATGGGAAATCGGGTGCAGCACCGTGGAAACAGGGGGAGGGATGGCCGCCGCACCTCGTTGGCCGGAGATCGCGACACGGGCCCAGCAAGTGACGAACGCGGCGGCGGGATCCTGCACGGCGGCTAGATCCGCGCGGCGGCGGTAGGAGGCCGGACTCGGGTGGGGGATAGGCAGGTAGCTGGTGAGGCGGAGTGGACCGGCGGTGGCGCGTGGGGAGGTGCGAGGGTCGCGGCGGTGGGGCTGCGCCCGAATGAAAACGTGGGGAGTCGGGAGGTTCAGGATTGTGTTTTTTCTCGTACCGATTCCGGAGTTCAGGAACACCTCCTCACGTCCTATATAGGTTGATTGTGATCAGAATAGTTATTCTAATCCCAGGATTAGAATAGTGTCACTATATATATAGGGCTGGTCTATTCTGTTAGAGGTAACAGATTATTCTGTTACCCTTGCCCCCTATAAGGCGCGACGCGTCTGCGACAGACCCAGCCCCAATCCGACCCGCTTCCTACCGCCGGAGGCAGCCGTCGCGGGCGAGCGAGCGACGGTGGCAGCCGGAGCGAGGGAGCCCGCGGCGCCGTGACCCGCCGACGGCGAGTTTGAATCACTCGCACCCAATCCACAGCCGTCACTCCCACCAGGCGCGCCGCCATCTAGCCATGCCGCCGGCCCGACCGCCGCCACCATCGGTTGCCTCGTCCGGCGCCGGAGCATCCCCGCGCGCCTCCCCACCGCCGGGCGGCGAAGCATCCCCGCGTGCTTCCCCGCCGCCGGGCGCCAGATCCTCCCCGCACGCCTCCCTCCGTCTGGTGCAGGAGCCTCTCCGCTCGCCTACCCGCCGCCTGGTGCAGGAGCTTGCCCACGCGCCTTCCCGCCGCCGTGCGCCGGAGACTCGCCTGGGCCGTGATCCACGCCTCCTGCCTCCGCCCCTGGACGGACCTCGTCGACAGAGCTCCACCACAAGCACGGTCGTCTCCCAAAAAACAATGGCTCCACCTCCCAACTTCTTGCCAATACGCCGCCAACGAAACGAAGATGGAGTCACATGCGACAAGATGCAGGTGATGAATTCTTCCCACACACATTACTAGCAACACCAAAGTTTTTGAGATCTGGGTTTGAATGAAGATAGGTACCATGTTTCTGTCAATTTATCAGTTCATCAGTTTATCTGTGCTGTTATGCTTTGCCTGCATGTTACACTATTGGGTTCATGAGTACAAAATTGTGTGATGCATCTGTGCTGAATCAGTACATAGCAAATGCTTGCATCAGTTCCTTTGCACCCCTGCCACTTGATGCGCGATTAGCATGTCGAGGTTGCTGTCAGTGCATCTAATATGATATCTTCAGTTCAGGTAAAAAAAACTTAAAAACATATGCGTCAGTCTAAGTAGAGAGTGACAAAAGGTTCAGCTACCACTGAAAAAGTTGTATGTTTGCTATCTCTAAAGAGTACAAGTCATGTAGTTGCGTCAGTTCGAACGATTAACAAAAACTGTTACCGAAAATTAAAATATATAATTGCTACACAGTAAGTTCAGTGATACATAAGCTGGCAGTGCTTGTAAAGTAGATGCATTGATGCGCGATTAGCATGTCGAGGTTGCTGTCAGTGCATCTAATATGCTATCTTCAGTTCAGGTAAAAAAAACTTAAAAACATATGCGTCAGTCCAAGTAGAGAGTGACAAACGGTTCAACTACCACTGAAAAAGTTGTATGTTTGCTATCTCTAAAGAGTACAAGTCATGTAGTTGCGTCAGTTTGAACGATTAACAAAAACTGTTACCGAAAATTAAAATATATAATTGCTACACAGTAAGTCCAGTGATACATAAGCTGGCAGTGCTTGTAATGTAGATGCATTGATGCGCGATTAGCATGTCGAGGTTGCTGTCAGTGCATCTAATATGCTATCTTCAAATCAGGTAAAAAAACTTAAAAACATATGCTTCAGTCCAAGTAGAGAGTGACAAAAGGTTCAGCTACCACTGAAAAAGTTGTATGTTTGCTATCTCTAAAGAGTACAAGTCATGTAGTTGCGTCAGTTCGAACGATTAACAAAAACTGTTACCGAAAATTAAAATATATAGTTGCTACATAGTAAGTTCAATGATACATAAGCTGGCAGTGCTTGTAATGTAGATACATTGATGCGCGATTAGGATGTCGAGGTTGCTGTCAGTGCATCTAATATGCTATCTTCAGTTCAGGTAAAAAAAACTTAAAAACATATGCATCAGTCCAAGTAGATAGTGACAAAAAGTTCAGCTACCATTGAAAAGTTGTATGTTTGCTATCTCTAAAGAGTATAAGTCATGTAGTTGCGTCAGTTCAAACGATTAACAAAACTGTTACTGAAAATAACAATATAAAATTGGTACACAGTAAGTTCAGTGATACATAAGCTGGCAGTGCTTGTAATGTAGATGCATCGATGCAAGATTAGGATGTCGGGGTTACTGTCAGTGCATCTGATATGCTATCTTCAGTTCAAGTTAAAAAAAACTTAAAAACATATGCGTCAGTCCAGGTATATAGTGATAAGAGTGTGCCACATTTACACAGTAAGTTCAAAGATACATAAACTAGGATTACTTCTACTGTAGTTGCATAAGTTGTAGAAGAAACAGTACATCAGTACATCCGTGTTTGAGCATCAACGTTCATCAGTTCGGCTGAGAATGAACCAGATTAATCTCAAAACTGTTGAATGTTGTTTGCAGAAGCATGCAAGGCGGTGCACGCAGCAGGAATTTCATGAGCCGGACAGATATGGGGCACCACCTGGTTGGGTAACACCGGAAATACCGCCTGGATATTTCAACAGTACAGGCATATTTGAAGATACACCGCATCAGAAGCATGGACAGGTTCTTCTATACAGCAAAGACCAATATCTGGGAATGCAAGCTTTGCCGCTGCTGGGTTGCAACAAGGCCAACAATATCACCAACGACAAATGTTTTCCTTCCCTAGTGCATGCAAAAAGCCAAGGACAGGAAGCCGTGGATGGGTTGCAACAAGGCTTCCACTAGTCGCTCCGTCAACATCAATCATCCGTGCTGCAAGGGCAGTTGCGATGGGAAGACCAGGGCAAAAAGACAGAAATTTTGGCCAATCTAGCAGGTTCAAAGGTACAAGATATGAGCCATATAGACAGGAACAACCTCGCAATGAATCTAAGGGGAGACAGCCGTACAACGAAAGACAGAGATCTTCGTCAATGTTGCTCCCTCCAAGAGATGCATTGCTGCATGTGCCAAGGGTGACACCACCGGCTCCCATAAACCAGTGAGAACAACAAACACCAGATGCAACGCAGAGCTATACACATGTAAGTATTCATATAGAAAAGAAAAAAACCATAAGCACAGTCCATACATTGCTGCTGTGACCACCCCATCTAACATTTTTGTTTGGTCACTGTTTTGTGCAGCCACCTGATATTGAAGCTTATGTTCTGCCAAGGCTAGAGATGAGGTTTGAAACTTTCAAAGAAACTATGAACTTCTACAACGTATATGCAAAGCACGCTGGTTTTGCTGTCAGGGAAGGCCCCAAGTCTAAGACCAGAGCCTACCTTTATTGCACGTGCCATGGAGTTTATGAATCAAAGGTGTCTAAAGCAAATAGACAGCGTAACAAGACGACAGCCAGAACTAACTGTGGGGCTAAAATGAGGCTAAAGAAGGAAAAAGATGGAACATTTGTCGTAAAAGAGATAGTCTGGGAACACAACCACAGGCTACAGCTCACCGCGGAAATGCTTGTCTTCTTGCACTCCCACAAAAACTTTGACAAAACAATCTTGGAGTACGTCAAGTACCTGCAGTTCAAAGGCATTGAACACACGCAAATCATGAGCATACTGGGCGGTGATGACCCTGGTTGCTACTTCCTCGAAATGAATGCCAAAGACCTCATTAACCTGTAAGTACAAAGTTGTTCTCCTCCCATAAACCGTCTCCGTATTTTTTCCTCTGTCAGTACAAACATATCACGCAACGCATGCCCTGACGCAAGTTCAACATGCATTATTCAAAATGAACTTTTGATATGCAGGAAAGCAAAGAATTCAAGGATTGATGATGTGGACGATGTCCTAAAGACTGTCAACTTCTTTAGGGAGATGAAAGCTATAAACAGGGAATTTTTCTGTGACATGCAACTCGATGAGTCCGACAGAGTTAAGAACATATTTTGGGCAAACGCAAACTGCCGAGGGGCGTATCAGGACTTCGGAGAATGTGTAACGTTTGACACAACATATAAGACCAACAAGTACCATATGCCACTTGGGGTGTTTGTCGGAACTAACAACCACTTACATACAACATTCTTTGCTTTTGCCCTGATAAGAGATGAGGATGCAGATTCATTCAAGTGGCTGTTCAAGACATTTTTAAGGTGCATGAGAATGAAGACTCCTACATGCATCCTCACAGGTACAACCGCTAAAACCACCTCCAACAACCACCCCCTTCCAAAAAAGAAAAGTAAAGTAACACAAAAAAATGTTGTGTCAGTTCTATTCGTATATATGCACAACCATCTCTGCTGACCACTCATAGTCTATTTTCTCATTACCAGACCAGTGCTCGGCAATGGCTTTGGCGATCGCAGATGTTTTCAAGAACACAGTACATAAGCTATGCCGCTGGCACATTATGAAGAAGTACAGGGAACACCTTGCGTACCTGTATTTCCTGCACGAGGACCTTAAGGATGAATTCACATCAATTCTCAACTGGCCCCTCATGCCAACTGAGTTTGAGGATGCCTGGAAAAGACTCATGGATAAGTACAACCTCCACGATGATGCCACAATGGTGGGCATGTGGAACGAGCGTGAGAAGTGGATATCAGCCTACTTCAAGGAAATTTTCTGCGCCAAGATGACATCCACACAACGAAGTGAGAGCATGAACTATGTGCTCAAGAAGAACTACGTTAATGAGAGACATAACCTACACAGGTTTGTCAGTCAGGTAAACTCATGCGTCAAAACTAGGAGGCAGACAGAGAACCAGGAGACAATGGGTAACCGGGTATATCTCTATCACTTGTCGTGAGACATAAAAATATCATGCTTACTAAAGTAAAAACTTTATTGGAAGTTTTTCCTGTGAGAAAACTAACAATATGATCATCATTCTTGCATCTGCAGAAGGAACAAAACACGCTGACCTACTATGGGTTTGACACCCAGATGGCAAAGCTGTACACACGAGCTGTGTACAGCGAGATTAGAGATAGGCTGAAACTGAGCACGCTCTTCACGGCGACAGAGACGGAAGAGCCCACAAAGTACCTAGTGCGCTACAACCACCCGCTAAAACTGTCCGTGTGGGCTCAGCACGCGTTCCAGGTGGTGGCAGACCCCGTGGGAGAAACATATGAGTGCGAGTGCAGACTATGGGACCACACAGGTGAGGACTGCAAAAAAAGATGTTACATACTGTACTACTTTTTTTGCAAAAAGTTTTTGTTCGCAATGAAATGACAAAAAACATGCACCTCTTCCAAAAACAAATACAGGTCTTTTCTGCGTGCATGTCCTGAGCATGATGCAGACAATTAAGGCTGCCAGCGTTCCAGAGAAATACATACTCAGGAGATACACCAAACGCCCGAACATCCAGCCAACATTTGACAGAAATGACTTGAGGACAGTAGCGTCAAACAAGGCATCCCAATACTGCATTGAAAGTATTATTTAAACCAGTACATCTGTACTGATAACTCTCAGACGTCAGTACAAGGCTGAGTACACATCAGTACTGATATAATTTCTGATTTGTGCCCGCTGAAGCAGTGACATTATTATTTAAACCAGTTGATAATCCTTTTGAATGCAGTCACAAAATAAATTTGAAAAAACTTATCTGGATATATCTGACGCAAAACGCTACTGTCAACCAGTAACTCAGCAACAAAAAAAAATTCCAAGGAAAAATATAAACTCTTGTTGTACATCAGTACTGATAAATCTCAGTCAGTAGTACAAACGGCATAGTAAAAGAAACACACCAGTTAACGACTCAAAAAAAATCGTTTTGAAAAACAAAGTTATGCCTGATCCTGCCAGTCCCAATTCAGAAACACCATCAGTACATGAAAATAATTACCTCAAGCAAAATGCGAATATAATACATCCCGTACTGGCGAAAATCTAATTTATCTGTAAAAACTACTCACAGATTATCTTGATATAAACAATCCTATAAAAAATACGAAAATTGTTTTCAAAAAACATTAGCACCACACATAGTCTCACTGGTATTTGGTACGTTCAATTGCACTTGAATAGTCAGTCCGAGTACGACAGTAGAGGAGTTCAGACCTCCATCAACACCGACGCTGACACGTGCAAGTGGGATAAGCAGCTGATAAGTACAGCTTGACTATATGAATCGGTGTCACAGTAAAATGCCATCATCACCACCGCAGAGACGTGCAAGTGGGATTTGGCAGGTCATAAGTACAGCTTGACAAGACTAGTCAGTTCAACAGTAAAAATCATTTCACTTGGACGGTTAGTTCTTCCACGCCACCATCCGCGCCACCCACTGAGCGGTTGGCACGAGGGACTGCGAACGGTGACCCCCACGCCACAACACCCACTACACACACGACACCGAATGAACCGCCTACTGCAAAATCCCCGTCCATGCACTGCACAAAATCCCATTCTCTTTCACCTCTCCCTCGTTCCCACAAACCACCATTGCCGCTTCCATTCCACTGAACACAAACCAAAAACTTCTCTCTCCAAGGCCCACAGTCGCTGGAGGAAGGCCATGGCGGACGAACCATCCGCCAAGCATCATCATGCCGAGACGTCGGACAAGAGGAGCAACCTCGTCGACATTAACGTCCCCGCTGAGAAGCGCGAGTACACAACAACGCTCAAAGGGGTTGAGCTCCACGGCAACGAGATGCTGGAGATCGTCTGCACCAGCATACCAGAAAAGGCCGACGAGGTGATCACCAGGCTATGGATGAAGCTTGGCGGCAGGGTTCGTAGGATCGTCGGCGTTGGTGTGCATTACACCAACGAAGATGAACCTCCCCAGAAGGCAACAGTCCTGCAGTTGTGAGTCGACGAACTCTGCTTGGTGTACCACATCGCAGCGGCCACAAAATGGTGAGCAAAAATCCTACTCATTTGCCCTGCATATGGTTTATCTGTTTTATTACTACTGTATCCTGAAAAATTAATCACACTTGCTTTCCCCACTAGATGTACTATTGTGTTTGTGAAAAGTGGATGCAGTACTGCATTTTCTTAAGTAGATATACTATAAAATGTATTTATGAACCTGATGCAATGGATTAATATTTGGAAAATATTGCGGACGATTGAATTCTGAAGTTGATTGACTAGTGAAGTTTCTGAAGTTGATACAATAGAGTACTCTGTGTACTCGATGTATTAAAATAGATGTTTCTGAACTTGATGTAGTGAAGTATTTTCTGAATTTGATCTAATGTTATTTTCGTAAGAAAATAAACTAAAGACTTGGTGAATCACTGGTTTCTCTGTTATCCCATTTCAACCAAAAAAGACTAAACTAGTGCCAATGCAGAACATACAACATTGACTGAAACTATGTATAATCAAAGAAGAAAAATAACATGATGTACTTAATTTAAATTCAGAACTTTCTTTACTAGTTTTTGAAGAACATTCATCCATTGTTTATCCTACATAAAAAACTACTTCATGGATTCATCGCTTGTAAAACAAAAACAAAAAAATGAATAATTCAAAATGTCTCTGCCCTTGCAGGCCCAAGCGCCTGACCGAGATGCTGCAGCGTGAGAAGTCGATCACATTTGCCGGTTTCAGCATTGAAAGCGACAAAGAGAAGCTGAAGTTGTCCGGTATGGAGATCAACCCCAACAAGTTCATCGACATTCAGCGCAAGTGGAGAGTTCCATACACCGGAAAAGAGTACGACTCCTTGACTGATGTTGCAGCCAGCGTCATCCACCCATTCTACAAAGGCATGAAGAACAAGATCAACACGCCGGAAGACTACAAACTGTGGGGGACCAGCGAGCTGCCAGACAACCTCATCGAGTACGCAGGATTAGATGCGTACGCCGCGTACAAGTCATGGTTCATGATCGACTACATCACAGACGGTTCGGAATATGCGAAAGAGCGGGAGGCTGAAAACTTCTACGACCGCCCCTATTGCCCCTTTGCTGGATGAAGATAACATCAGAGCCTGCCTTCGTTTTACTTCCGCTTGTGCTTGCCTTTTATCTTCTTGTTTCAAATTAGTAGTTTGCTCTTGTTGGGTTGAACCAGTATGATTATCTCATGCTTGTCATGTTTGAACAAGTTTAGTTGTGCCATCAAGTACAATGTTTTGCTTATCTCAGTATAAGTTTAGTTTTGTAGCTTCATATGTTGTTAATCCATCATTTCAAAAATCCAAAAAGTAGCTTCTGAATGGAACATTGTCGTTGCTCTAAAGTATTAGTTATGATGCAACTAATCACACAATGTTGTTCCGTGTCAGTACAACTCAGTACACTTGATCGGACAGTACATTCTTACTACAATAAAAAGTACAAAAGAAGCATCAGGCCGTAAGCGCTACTATGAATGCACTATCAGTACAACTTAGTCTACACGCAAGTACCATAGTTCTGAAAATGACACCAGAACAACAAGTATCAGTCTACTGGTGGAGTCAAGTACTAGATTCAAAACAAACAAAAAAAATGACCGCCCAAGGTCAGGCGCAGGCCCTGACAATGCTAGATACTTGAACTCGAGCCCGTGGGCGAATCCCTAGTAATCCGCACAACGCAGGACCCGCCGACCAGGGCCCACAGGTCAAGAGAGAGGGCGAGCGCCGTGTATAAGCGCTCAGGTAAGTGTTCAAATAAGTTCGACTGGTGCGCCTTCGCTGCCCTTATAAACAGGTCCGGAGCCCCCTCGACTAGCGAGGTGGGACTAAACCCAGAGCGCACGCGAACGACGCACTGCATAGCCGCCCGGACGAGCTATCTGGGCCGAAAAACGGCCCAATAGCATACATCATCAACAAAACACCCCACCAATAAGCGCAGGTATACCAGATGGAGGGACAAAGAAAAATAAACTACAAGAAGAATGTTTGTCAATTAACCTGTACAGGAAAAAAGGAAAAAATATGATACAAAAACAATGAACCTCTAAAAAAGAACAGAACTTAATAGCCTATCTGTTAAATGTACATAATTTAAAAAACTGAATTAAATATTACTTTCAAGTTCACCTACTAAAACTCAAAAAGTTCAAAACATATAATTTTTGTCAATTATGCTAAATTTCTTATTTATATAAAATCTGACAAGTTCAACTACTAAAGCTCAAAAAGTTCAAGCGTATAATGTTTGTCAATTATGCTAAATATCTTATTTATAGAAAAACCGACAAGTTCAACTACTAAAAATCTAAAAGTACAAAACATATAATGTTTGTCAATTATGCTAAAATTTCCTATTTATATACAATCTGATAAGTTCAACTACTAAAAACTATAAAAGTTCAAACATATAATGTTTGTCAATTATGCTAAATTTCCTATTTATATAAAAACTGACAAGTTCAACTACTAAAATTCAAAAAGTTCAAAAAGAATATATTTGTCAATTCTGCTAAATTTCTTATTTATATAAAATATGTCCACACCACAACGAACAATCTGGTCGTAAAATCATCTCAAACACCCGCCCTAAGTTATAAAAAAACCAGTTCAAAACATACATACGACAACAGTACTGAAACAGTAGGATCGGTCAGGCCGCTCGCACCACTGTGATATCAAATTTCAAAACAATTCAGTTCACACAGTACTAAAACATAAGTGCACTAAAAAATGAGAATACAAAAACTATACAGGCCTAACCTAGGTTGGTACAGATGAAAATAAAATAAGTACAACTTTTGAGCAACAACTCACATGGCACTGAAAAAAATGTTTTGGCATAAACTAGTGTATAAAAACTTCAATAGAAAAACAATGCTTAAACATCCACACGGAAAAACATCACAGAGCCATACGTCACCTAAACAGTGCAAAAATGCCATCATCACCACCGCAGGGACGTGCAAGTGGGATTTAGCAGATTGTAAGTACAGCTTGACAAGACTAATCAGGGCAGTAGTAAAAAAATTGTCTTGGACGGTTAGTTCTTTGAGGCCACCACCCGCGCCACCCACTGGGTGGTTGCCACGGTGCACTGCAGAACGTCGACCCCCACGACCACTACACCCACGACCCCGATGAACTGCCTCCAACACACCACCGTCGACGCACTCCAAAAATACCCCATTGTCTTCCATCTCTGACCCATTCAAAAAACCACCATTGCCGCTTCCATCTACACTCCACACAAACCCAAAAACTTCTCTCTCCCAAAGCCCATAGTCGCCGGAGCAAGGCGATGGCGGAGGAACCTTCCGCCAAACGTCACCATGGCGACACTTCGAACAAGAGCAGCAACCTCGCCGACGTTCACGTCCCCGGCGAGAAGCACGAGTACACCAAAACGCTCAAAGGGGTTGAGCTCCACGGGAAAGAGACGCTGGAGATCGTCTGCACCAGCGAACAAGACAAGGTCGACCAGATGATGAGCAGGCTCAGGATGAACGGCGGCGGCTTGTATCCAAGCTTCATCGGAGTTGATGTGGAGTACACCGACGATGAAAAACCTCCACAGATGGCGGCAGTCCTGCAGTTGTGCGTCGAGGAACTCTGCTTGGTGTACCACATCGCAGCAGCAACAAAATGGTAACCCATACTACTGTTCATTCGTCTGTTGTACCAGTACTAGTCGCTCAAAACTTAATTAAAACTTGTTTCCCAACGATTATAGTCATCTGTTTGTACCAGTAGTTCATTGAATGCTATGAACTACTATAGTCTATGAAGTGGATGCACGATTACATGTTTCTCAAGTTACATGCATTTCTAGAACTGTGAACTGGATTGTTTCACCAGATTAGCATCTGAAAAAAAGTTTATAGCATTCTGAACTTCATGTACTAGCATAGTTTATGATCTTGTTGTACTAGTATAGTTTATAGAATTGATGTATTAAAAGATCTTTGGTGAAGTCGTATAGGTCCATATCTTGATGCACAAGTTTCTCAAAACTAAATTTTGAACTTGATATAGAATTAATGCACAAAGATGTATCAATCACTGGTATAGGCCTTTTATTCAACAAAAAAAAAGAAAACTAAACTTGAATCAAGCAGCGCATGAATCATTGACTCTGGTAAAAAATGATTCTCTAATTTGGTGAAGCATTTGGTGAAGCACCGAAGATAGCAAAAAATAAAAATATAACACGGTGTAGTTGAATTTAATTTCATGACTTTTTGTACTAGTTTCTGAACTACATTCATGCATGGCTCATAATATATAAGCATCTACCTCATGGATTATCGCTTGTAAAACAGAAAAAAAACAGTAGAATTAAATACTCAAAAAGAAGACTAATCTTTAGAAAATGTGTGTCTCCCCCCTTGCAGGCCCAAGCGCCTTAAAGACTTCCTGCAGGAGGAGAAATTGTACACATTTGTTGGTTTCAGCATTGGAGGTGACAAGCAGAAGCTGGCGGAGTCTGGTTTGGAAATCAACCCCAACAACTTCATCGACATGCAGCGCAAGTGGAAAAATCCAAAGAACGACAAATACTATGACTCTTTGGCCGATGTTGCAGGCGGCGTCATCCACCCATTCTACGAACGCATGAAGAAGAAGATGAAGAGGGAAGACCAGCCCGCTGCCAGACAACCTCATCACGTACGCAGGAATAGATGCATACGCAACGTACAAGTCATGGAAGACAATCGACAACATCCTGACAGGTTGGGATATTTCAAAAGAGCAGGAGGCTGACCCCTACTACCACTGCAACTTCACGGATGAAGATGCATGAAAGTCTGCATTCGTATGTTTAACCAGCTACCATATGCTATGTGTGTCCTTAGTCTTGTTGTTTCAGATTTGTAATTTGCTTTCGTTTTGTTGAACCAACTACCTTATGCTATGTGTGTCAGGGTTTGAACAAGTTTGTCTATGTCTATCAAGTACATCGTTTGCTTATGTCATCCAACAAGTTTTCTAGCTTCCTATTTTGTTGAACCATCATTTGAAAATTGATAGTAGCCTTGGACGCTCAGTACAGCTTAGACATGAATGGTAGTACTATCACACTAAAAAACAAGTTTTTAGTTTCAGAAGAACACTAAAAAGACTAAGTTTCGACCAAGGACAACATGTAGTACTAAAAGCATCGTGCTAAAAATAGAAATTAGAAAATTCACTAAGTAATGCATCAGGAAAAGCAAAAAACCATCAGTACGTATTTCCTAGCAACTAGCATGCTAGGACTGAAACTTCTGGTACACTTGAACACACGGTACATTCATTCTACAAAAATATAAAAAGGAACGGGAAGCTTCAGTTCGCATTCCCAAAAACAGTGACACACTAAAAGTAACAGTAATAATACAACTGAAATATCAGTACAACTAAGACTATACGGCAAGTGCTAGGATTATACCAAACATTGCCTGTAGAAGAACCACAGCCTAAAAAAAGAAGGCCAAAAACTAAATCAAAAAGATATAAGTTCGACAAAAGGAGAAAAATCACAAGAAACACAGCAGGAAGACGTACTAGCCTCAAACAACACAAAAAGTAAATAATTAATCAAAGTACTAGCACGATTGAAATCTCAGTACAACTTAGTTTATTCGGTAAGTGCTATGATGATGCCAATTAGTGCCTTGAGAAAAGAAGTAGTTTTGAACTTAATAGGGCTATCTCTTAAGCGTAGCTAATTTAAAACCAGTGCTTTAACTTGTACCATGAAGTTCAACTGCTAAAGTTCGATAAGTTCAAACAAAAATTAGGCGCCAAATTTTAAAAGCCTTACGCTGAATGAGATTACAAATCAGTACTAACAGAACTATATCATAAGTACAAGAAAACGAGAGTACAGAAACTATAAAGGTCGAACTTAGGATGGAATCGCATAAAAGTAAAATAAAATCTAACTTTCTCAGCAACAACCCATAAAATACACTTGAAAAAACAGGTGTTTCCAGTTCAACTAGTATATAAGACTTCGGTACAAAAAATAAAGCTTAACCAAAATGAATTCCCGATGAAACATACACAAGTGAAACAACTATTCAACCGCACAATCATCATGGGAAGAAAGTTTGTTAAACATTGTGCCACCCTTCAAACACAACACAAAATATACTAGTTATTACATAGTACTCGACAAGACATCAAACACTACAAAATAGAGCCTACAATGTTTTCAAGAGATTTATCACACAACTATCCATTTCACTATGCAAGTGATGACCATTTCTCCTATGCATCAGGAGCCAAAGCCTGAACCTCCTTGGGAAGCTCCGTAACCATAAGATGGTTATTCCGGTTGAACACAACTCTATACAGATCCTCAGTGTTCCAATCAACAATGCGTGGCTGCAAAAACAATAAAACAAAATTATAAAAAATTATGACACATAAAAAAGGATGCACAATAAGCCAAAAAAGGAAATTGAAAAGCACAACAAGAAACCCACGTCATAATCTCGAATGTTCCCAACGATCTTTTCACCATCGTAGCATCCCGCATACTTCAGAGTATAATGGCCACATTCATTTTCCCCTTGAACTAGAACCTTGACAAACGTTGGTTTCTTTGCAAACAGCTCCCAATTGGGCTGCTTGCTTGCATTGTACTGAGCATCACCATACACATCCTTCATTACTTTGACCATTCTAGAAATCTGTAAAAAAACAAAACAACCCACACAGTCTTAGGTCTCAGAAAAAAGCAGAAACAAAGATGTAGAAAAATTAATCCGGTACAGATGATAAATGTCACTCACAATCTTCTCGCAATCTTTGTGATAGGTGTTCTTCGAAGGACGGTGGTTCTTCGGATAAGGTAAAGAGTCAAGGATGTCAACGCTACTTCGGTACCGATACATGACATATAAGGAATAGTGGTTCACTTTCCTATCCTTTGATAAAACCATAGGCTTGAACAGAGGCATCATGATCTAAAAACAAATGACCAAAAAAGAGATGTTAAATATTCAAAATAAAAACCAGCATCACAACATGGTTCTTGAAAAACCAAAAAAATCAGCTAGTAGATCTCACAAGGTCGGCAGTGAGCAAGTCTTCGTTAGCTTTAACATAGCTCTTGAAATCTCTCGCTCCACTCTCCACATTAAACTCTTTATTTTCATCCTCGTAAAACAAACAGTCAAGCACAACCTGCAAAAAAGCCAAAATAGAAAATAGACAGCGGTAAAGGATCAACAAGAAAAAGTATTATTAAACCTCGTAAAAACAATAGGCAGTCTTGTTCAACAGAAAAGAAACTGATCTGATTGATTACTGAGATGAAATATGGACTCAGCAATATCCTTTTCCCAGATGCGAAATCAACATTTCTCTTAGGATCTTGCTTCCAATCATCAATGAGGAAGTCCATTATATCACCCTCCATCATTTGCCCAGGTGAAAAAACTTCCCAGATGCGATTCCCAGTGAAGTCAGTTACGTTTCCATCAGGCTGGGGTATCATTGAGAATGTATTCCTGCAGCACACACAAGAACAAAAAAGAAGCAGAAGCAAGATAAGGCATTCATAGCAGTTCGAGTTGTATAAAAAGGAACAGTTCAGGTCGTATTTACCTAGCAGTTAAAAACAACAAAAGAAAAAGAGGAGGAAAAATAATGAGAGATACTCGCTCGACATACTTCTCACGCCATTCATCACTAAGAAACAATTTATACAACCTGCGAGCCTTGTCCAGGTGAGGGAATTTATGAGGGTGAAGCTGCTGCACAGGGGAGCAAAACTTTATAGGAGCTCTGGGCGCACGCTTCGTGCTTACAACATTGCCAGATTCGAAAGCAGGATCTTTCCTAGCACCACCAGCTCTACGAGCCACTATTCCAGCAAGGGGAGATAAACCTTTGGCAGCTGCACTCCTCGTGACTCTTCCAACGCCAGCAATCTTGTCAAACACATCATCATCGTTGTCTATCAATTCGACAATGGGATTCTTGGGTGTAGTAGGGCTCTCTGCACAAGCAGCCGTAGAACTTCTCAGAGATCCCAACCTCCCCTTCATAACACCAGATCTTGTCTTTTCTGGAGAACGCCCCTGGCTAAGATCAATAGCTACGCGCTCGAGCTCCGAGAACTGGCTACCAAAGAACCTGTAGTCATGCTCACCAAGATCCAACCACTCACCTGAAAAAAAATAAAAAAAAGAGTCCACACAAAGCGTAAGTTCAAATACATATTTCATGACAGTACTGAACAGAGAAGTACAAACTGCAAAAGAAATACTAAAGTCCATGCACACGTACAGGGTTCGATGCCAAACAAACCCCTGAATTCAACATCAAACACATCACTAGTTGCGCAGGTGTACAACAAAGTCTTCTTAATGTCCAGAATATCTTCATGGCTGTAATCGACCATTTCAATTACACCATCCTCCCGGCAATAATAGGTCTTGCAGTTTTGTAGCATAAAGAATCCACAATCATGCCTGTAGAACAAAGGAAGAAACAAAAAAATGGTACAACACAAAATCTGAAAAATACAGGAACAACATCCACCCAGCAACAAAAAGAACCACCAAAAATTATTAAAAAACAGATACTCACGTGTTTTTCTGCTGAGGCACCCGCACAAACTCACAAGAGAAACCATCAATATGCACCGGCGAGAATGGTTTTCCCCTGTCTACACTAGACTCCCTCCAAAGCTTCTTTATATTATCTGTCATATTCCTTAAGAATCTAAGTGCATCACCCGAGGTTTCATCACGGAGTGAATAAAGACACTCGAAACAATGGAACCTCAAATTCAGAACAACCAAGCACCAATGCCCAGATTCGTCGCTAGGCTTCATCGTAGGCACAAATGACGGCGGATCAAATGTAGGGAAAAGAAGTTGGAAAAAAATCGCAGAGGAAAAATGAATTTACCAAAGTCATAATGAAACTAAAAATTCAGCCTCCAATCAATAAAATAAAAGATGGAAAAATTAAATTCAGAAGTACAAACAAAAAATCACATAATCATAATGAAATTATATGCACCGCCCAAAAGATGAGGAACAATCATATTAGTTCAGTTTCCTTGCAACAATAAGTGCATCTTTAATAAAAAGCATGGATCATTCATAAGTACAGGTGTAAAAAGCAGGCTTATTCAAGTTCATTCCCACACCTCCCTAAACTGAAAAGAAAAACATGACAGTTCTAGTTAATTAGTACAAAAGGTCCAAGTTCACCTACTTGATCAAAACCATCAGCACCTGATCTCGTGAACCAATTTAACACATTGGAATCAATATTTCCATCACGGATCTTGGTCTGTTGTACAAAAAAAACAACAGTTAGAAAATTTTCAAAACAAGTTATCATCCTATTTACAAAAAAAGCAAAATACTGACCGTCACCCATCTGGGAACTATCAACTTGTCAGTATATCGGTACTTCTGACGTAGAGAATATAAAACAACATCAGCACTGTCTGAGTTGAGCATGCCAGTGGGGACAAACGCTTTAGCAATAGAACCAACACTGGCATCACATTCTTTATTTTGAAACATCGGCTTGTGACTCGAAAAACACAAAAAATTACATGAATTAAGACTACTGCAACAACAATAATAATCATACGAAAGAAAAAAAGTGACAAAAATGTTACGGGCAAAATCCCAAACTAACCCTTTAGTACGGTTCGTGCGCAACCTCGTAACAGCGAAGAAAAATGTATCAACCTTGACAACATTATCACTTTCTGCTTGCAGAAAAAATGATGAAAAATAATAAGTTCAACAACTACAAGAGAACATGTCCAAAATGAAAATTTGAGAAAGTACGCCCAATTTACAAGTGCTTGCCTGGACTATCAGGGTTTGATGATGATGGTAGTTCCTGTGGTGAGACCATTATGCCTCCAGTTTCAGGGTTTGACGATGGGACATCTTGAGAGGACACCAATATTGCTGTGCTTTCAGGGTCTGTAGAAATAAAATCCTGAGACGACAACAGCGCCTCCTGCGTCAAGGGGTCAGAAGAAAATGACAGAAGTAAATCATCATCCTCGGATGGCACCTCCTCCACGCTAGAAGCATCTTGCAATGCATCACCGTAATCAAGACCTCCAGGAGGGAAATTCTCCGGCGGCAAATCTTCACAACCAGAAACATTCTCATCCCCAGCAATACCAACACCATGCGATTTGGAATCAGGTATGCTGGCAGCACCAGCATCCTCATCAGCAACTTTGGTGCCAACATTGCGCCCACTACTCAATGCAGCATCACGAGCATCATCTCCACCACTAATCTGACGTTCAACATCAGTAATCTGCCGAATTTTTTTTTCCAGAAAAAATGAATAATATGAACAAAACTAACAATAAAAAATAAAGTACCAAAGATGTGCACAGAAAAATAAACCTTGGAAGCATTCGCTGCAACATTATCAAACTTGCTGCTGCTAACATTCAAAGCAACATCACCAACGGGCAAACAAGGCTCATCGCCAACAATAGCACCCTGATTCAAAATGTAATGAGGCAAAAAACAATGCTATTATGAGCAACAATAAACACAAGGAATTAAAACAACAGTAACAAAAAAGGTAGCTACCCCCTTGCAAACTCTAAACGGTGTGGGATAGAAAAATGAACAAGGAGGACACATTGGTGTGCATGAAAATTAAAAAGAATATGAGTAACCACAATGAAAATAAAAATAACCTTGCACTTATCAGTGGATGGATCATTAACTCCATGGTCAACATCAGCTTCAACATTATGACTGGTCTCCTGCATGAAAAAGAAAAATTAATAACCAGATGTAGATCAGTCAGTTCAACTACAATACTGACAGCAGATCAAACATGGTAAAAACATACAAACAACGAGGACTGACTCACATCAACAACAGGGTTCTGCAAGCCGACATTGTTCGTATGCTGATCGGAAACATTAGCCTCAGTGCGATCGTCGGCCCTGCTATCGGTGCCAACATCCTCATCATGATCAATCTGCATGAAAAAGAAAATTACTAATGAAATAGATGAAGTTGAGGAAGTTCAACTGCAACACTGACACCAGGACAACAAAGTAAAAATTGCAAACACCGAGGACTGACTCACATCAACATCAGGATGCTCAAAGCCAACATCATTCCTTTCGTGTTCAAAAACATTAGCCTCGGTACAATCACCAGCCCTGCTGTGGGTGGCAGCAGCCTCATCCTGCTCAAACTGCTTGATAACAACATTTGCACTTTCTTCATATGGCTTGCAGCGAGAGTTTTGCGTAGTTCTGAAACGCTTCATGTTGTTCAACAGACGAACCGAGCTCTGAACTAGATTAGCGGCACCGTCACGCATATCACCGATTAAAATTCTCTCCATCTCAATGTAGTCAACAACTTCCTCAGCGTTAAATTGATGACCTTCTGGAAGGATACCATTTATACAGCTCAAACGCTCGACTGTCGTTGGGACCTTTTGCAGCTCAGAACACACATTACTTAAGATATGCTCAGAACGTTCCAACGCTGAGACAACAACATCAATACCAAAACCCTGCCTCTGTGAAGCACTAGCATTACTAGGGCCAGGAGGGGCATAACCAGCACCGTCAACACCACGACCATCCCTCAACTCATCGGACAGAGATGAAGACTTCGGAACCTGAGATGACGGCATCTCCAGGACTGGCCGTTTATACACTCGGAAAAAAACAACCTCCTCTTGAGTTTTCCACTACAAACAAAAGGGAAAAAATAGTTAATCAATCAATGCAACACATAGGGGAAAATAAATCATGATATTAACAGATTTAAAATCAACACCATTAAAAAACTTTAGCTGCCATTGCCAATTTGTTAGTATTTACCAACAGGCCAGTTGAACAAAGTTATTCAGTTCAACCACACAACAAACATCAGTACTAAAAAACCTTACCTAAACCATACAAAATATAAACAGACAACTCTACATTACACATGTACACTACAGCAAAAAATAGCTATACCTAAATTAAAAAAAAGGTCTGCAAGACACAAACTAAACAAAACTCACCGGAAGCTTCCCAAACACCCAAGTCTTTGGATCTGCATTGCCTTTTTTCATCAAATCTACATCAACCAGATCGGAAAGCTTGGCAGGATCCATGAAACATATGCGGGGGCCTCGCATGTCAGGCTCTGCGGTCTTGCCACGGATAAGGCAGTCAAGGTACATTAGTACAGGCCCTATGGCACAGCCTGTGATTGCCTTCCCAAGAGTATCACCATTTTGGTACTTGGCAGCAGCCCTTCTAAGATCATCAACCATCAACTGGCAATAATCCATATTAGCCATGTCCTCAAAGACGAGACCCTCAAACATTGCTGCCTCTCTGGAAACACGCGGGGCAGAACCAGGCAACACAACCTTCATAAACACAATCATGAAGAACACTTTCAGAGCAAGGTCATCTTTGCTAGGATCCTTGACGAGCACCATGAGCTTATTCCTCAAATCCTTTGTCTTGATATCTCTGTCCCTTCTAATGTCAAGCTCCGATCTTAACTTCATCAGAGCGGTCGTCATATCCGTCCTCTGACGGCCTTGGCGCAGAACGACCACCACGAGGGAAACCAAATAATTGCTGTATACCGTCACTAGTGATCCGAAGCTTCTTATTAGCCTCACCCATGTCAAGAGTCATTGTATCACAATCTATCCTCAGATACAAAACTCCCATCAGAGGGCGGGAAATGTTAGATTTCACCCTCCAATTGAAAATAGAACCAAAACCAGATGCATGAACCCTAGCCACATGCCGACTCTCGAGCAATTTAGCGCAATCTTCAACCTCTCTCAGTTAAGTTCAATTTCCGTTGGTCACCTTCATCCAAGGCAACTTTTCCAGTATTGCCTCCCACCGGCTTAACCGGACTCCTTACGCTAACAGGTTGTAAATGAAAACAAAAAAGCCACACCTTAAAAAAATGAATATTGAAAACAAAACAAGCAAATGAATACAAGTAAAAAGAAAAAAAAAATTGCACAAGGTCAACTATTAAAACAACATCAGTACCATCCCCCTCAAAAATTCATGCAAACAATAATCAGCCTCCCCTGGCCGCAAATACTAGCCCAAACACAATTAAATAGTTGCAAGTATGACTAGTAGGTCACATGCAGTACAAAAACACATACCACTGCAAACAATGAATATAGAAAGCAAAACAAGCATATGAATGTTAGTAAAAAAATTACACAAGTTCAACTATTAAAACAACATCAGTACCACCCCTCGATTGATGAAAACAATGACCAGCCTCACCTGGCCAGCATGCCAGCACAAACACAATTTAAAAATCATTGCAAGTACAACTAGCAAGTCACATGCAGTACAAAACACATACCACTGCAACTTCATCTTCTGAATCAACTTCAATATCATCTTCTTCAGATGCAGCATCTTCAGCTTCAACAGGAGCACGCTTCTTCCCACCTTTGTTCAACTTTGCAGGATGAACTTTACGCTTCTTATTTTCTTTCAGCAAAGACCGCTCTTGAAGAGGAGAAGAAGAAGGCTTCTTATTTGTCAAACCTCGTGGACTACGACGAACAACGGAGCCACCAAGTTTGCTTGGACCAATTTTCACAGCAACATTATCCGCATCACCTTTGCTACTACCAGGTTGGGGACCAGCTTTCACACGAGCGCCAACCGAGTCTGCATCAATTTTGTCTTCACAGGCCTGTCACTTCCATGAGATTCGGCATGAACAGTTGATAAACACGCGTCACCACCTTCATCGCCTACACATTTAGGAGCTTGAGCAACATCAACATCATTTTCTGGCACACAGGCAGCCTTTTGACGTCGTTCCAATTCCTTCCTCTTTTGGAATTCATACTTCTACTTTCTTATCCTTTCATCCTCGTGCTGCAACTGCATAGGAACATCCTCAGCTTGGGTTATAGGCTCAGTGCCATCAACACTTTGAGACTGCGTAACAGACAACTGCAAGCTGCCATCACCCTCATCAACATTTAGTGAATACATCCCATCATTAATATCTTTAACAACATCAGAAATGTCCTCTGGAACACCATGGCTGTCATTAACTGCATAAACCAATAACATAACCACACACATAAAAAATTAAAAACACAATTAACATTGCAGGCACAAAAATAAATAAAACGCATACCATAAGACACAAACAAAAAGGAACAACTAATGAAACCAAGCATATATATGTATTAAAGGCTGATAAAAAAAGAGCAAATATAAGGGAAACACCAGCAACATTCGCAAGTTCCTCTAGAGGATTTGGTGCCTCAAAAATAACATTCACAAGATCTTGAAAGCGTTCTGATTTCTCAGAATCAGGAGGCACCGGCACTCCAACATCTGCAACAACATCATAATTAGCAAAAAAGCACAAAAACAAACAGTCAGTTCAACTATGTGAACACTACAAGTTCACCTGAATAAAACAAAATATGAACCCACCACTTGCAGGACAAAACTTCAGAAAACACAACTCTTTCACCACCATACTAGTTCTTCACTGACTACTACAATCTATTCAAAATATGAGGACAACAGTTCAAAATACACGTGGTGACAAGTACTAACAACTGTCTGCGGGTTGCATCAACTTCCAAAACCATACGCACCATACAAGTTCACCAAACACATATCGAAATACATACAACTTATAAAGTCGATACGGCAAACAACTGTACACCCTAAAAACCAGATCTGCTAGAACATCATCAAAAATAAAGGGAAAACCACCTGCATTCAATTTGTCCAGACTGGATGATGTACCCATTGAAATCTACAGTCCTAAAATCTGTTGAACCAGATCTGCGAGACACATGAACAACAATTAGGGATTTGAACTATTTCAGAAACGAAACATGCCATAGAAACAGCAAAACTCTTACCAGCAAACACAAAATCCGCCACGCAAATCCAGTATCATTGCCGCCAAACAGTCGTTCAACAGCAAAGGAACCCTAGCGAGTGCAGCCTGGGACAGCAAAAAGAGCAACAGATTAGAAATAGAGTGAAAATCTCAACATGACAGGACGCAAGCAAAAAGTCAATGGCAGAGCAAAAAGGAACGAAACAGAGCACCCGGACCTCCACCCCTGGGGTTGAACCCTCCCGCCGACGCTCCCGCGGCGAAACAGGAGTAGCAACTCGCCCTCCGAGAAAAGAAGAGGGAAATGAAGACGGAGCCGATTTGGGAACGGGAAAGGAGCGGAACGAGAAAGATCGGAGGTTAAAAGGTGAGTGGGAGGGTTAAAAGATGAGTGGGAGAAAACGGACGGCTAAAGCCCACAACCGTGGCGAAGCCCACTATCTCTAGCCAGTTACAAAAGATAATACAAATAATCAAATACAAAATAAAAAATTAATATATATATATGGAGAAAACAAACGGCTAAAGTACAAATAATAACTCACATCAGTACAGAAAAAATTATCAAAAAAGTACAAATGAAAAAATAATTCATAACGGTGCTCGTTATTCCCCTAAAAAATAAAGATAAAATAATGGGGGCAAGTCATGTTACGGACTCACCTCCGCATGCGACGCCAGTTACAAAAAGTTCAACTACTACAATTCGTAAGGTTCAAGTACAAAAAAATAGTACTGTGCAGTGAAGATTAAATTTTTTTAATTTTATAAAAATACCAAAACTATCATTATTCATCTATAAAAAAGAAAAAATATGCTCCAAAATTCATGTAAAAAATTTAAAAAAAATATTATACAACAAACAAATTTGATTGGTAATTGACAACCTATAATAGATCAGTACTATGATTAATAGAATGTAAGTTCAGAAAACTCAATAACAAAAAGGGGTTCTAAAAAAATCATCAGCGTATTTCACCGTCTGTGAGTTATGAACATGAAAAATATACCAGTCAAAACAAAGGATGCCCATCAGTTCAACTATAGAGTTGTTCCAGTACTAATATAAAGAATGTATAAATAAAACAGTTTTAATTGAGCAGAACAATAGGAAAAACATTACATAACTTGTTCCAAACCATTTTGATAATACCATACAATTCACATGAAATAAAAAATGCAGATAATTTAAAAAAACTCACAAGAAAAATCAGTTAATAAACAAAAAAATTATAAAAAGTTCAAACACATCTTAATGGTAAGAAGTAAAAGAATAAAAAAAATTATAAGACTGTAAATAAAAATTTCAGAAACGAATTTACAAAAAGTTCGACTACTACAATTCTTAAGGTTCAAGTACAAAAAAAATAGTACTATGCAGCGAATATTGAATTTTTTTAATTTTATAAAATACCAAAACTATCATTATTCATCTATAAAAAAAGAAAAAATATGCTCCAAAATTCATGTAAAAAAGTAAGAAAAAAATATTATACAACAAACAAATTTGATTGGTAATTGACAACCTATAATAGATCAGTACTATCATTAACAGAATGTAAGTTCAGCAAACTCAATAACAAAAGGGGGTTCTAAAAAAATCATCAGCCTATAGCACCGTCTGCGAGTTATGAACATGAAAAATATACCAGTCAAAACAAAGGATGCCCATCAGTTCAACTATAGAAATTGTTCCAGTACTAATATAAAGAATGTAGAAATAAAAACAGTTATACTTGAGCAGAACAATAGGAAAAACATTACATAACTTGTTCCATACAATTCTGATAATACCATACAATTCAACCATCTCACATGCAAATGTTCTAAAAGAAAAAATACTGCAACATAATCAACCACATGCAAATCTCACAACCAGCGTCATTTGCCACATTTAAACCTACAGCACATAGATTCTGAACGTCAGAGAGTCATCTTCTCTCGAGAACATAACCATAACCACATCACCATCCTCAAATCCAGATTCAGCAACAAACTCCTTCCACCCAGTGGTTAGGTTGATGCAACCATCAAAGTCGATGTGGTAGGCAACATCCATCAACTGATACCCATTCTTGTCTGAAGTCTCCATCTTCAGAACACCGGAACTGGGAGCAACAATCCTGATCCTCGATGACATTTTCTGCAAATAGGCATGGGAGTACACAACAAAATGAACACCTGACATAACTGAATTTTTACACAGATATAGGAACGATTTGCATAACAAACTAAATGGAAAAAAATCTAAACCCACGGTACAAACTAAAATGAAAACTAACTAGACATGTGAACTGACTAAACTGAAGAAATATACATATCAATACACCTACAGTAAAAACATCTATTCATAAACAGATCAGGAATTATACAAAAATGGATAAAATACTGTTAAGTAATGAAAAAATACACACAGAAATCCGTACTGTTAAAATCTAACGAAACCAAATTAAAAAAATAGACAAGCTATTCATTAGACAAAACTGCAGATCCAGTCCATGGGATTCAAACAGAAATCATCAAGAAAGTAGGAACCAAAAATGAATAGAAACACATACCCATGATTCCTTCAAGTCACCATCCGTCAGGCGACAAACATAGGGTGTACGAAACCCATGGTTGCTGTACAGCAAACAAGAAAGTTGCTTGCGCCGCTGACTCTGAGTGAGCTCCAAACCAGACTCGTACACACATCCGTCAGCTATGCATGCCATTTCTGCCAGGCATCCGCATGAACAATCCTCCATGGAATACACAGGAACAGAGAAAAAGCAGACAAACAGAAGAGAGAGGAACCTAGATCTGATTCTAGAGGAAGGAAGAAAAGGGAGTGGGAAGACTTGGCCACACACCACTCATAAATGGATAGCGTTTATAGTCAGGGACACTCGCAGATTATAAAAATAATAAATAGGAAGATGGGCAGCCAGCTGGTAGGAAATAGTTATTACACAAAGCCATGCAACATTTGACCGCAAATCAGTACAACTTCAGAAAATCAAGCAGTTCAAAGGTGCACATGTTGAACATATGCAGACAAAACAACACATTCAGAGACAAAACACAAGTTGGATTCATTTAGTCATTCGGACATCTGCTCCCCCACAACAAAAATCTTAAAAACATAATGTTCACTACTTCAGTCATAACAATCAAAGAAACGACGCCATTTTGCCCTGGTGGATGGATGTGGAGCCGTGGCTGCTCTCGCCCTAGCCCAACTAATGATCTAAATATGGTTCCTTCCCCTGCCCTCTGGGAAAAGAAGATCCAATTCATTGGAGTTGCAAGTATCCATCACCTCGCGCACTAGCCGTCTGTTGAACTCTGCCTCCAGTTCCTCCTCGGCAGCACGTCGCGCCATCTGCCTGCGCCTGCGCCTCCTCCTCCTCTGCTCCGCTACTGCAGCCCTCACATCTATGGCGTCCCCCTCCTCCTCTGTGACCTCTCCCAGCTCAGGATCCATCCCCCCCTTTTCTTTGGTTGCAGCTCGTAGAATGAAACTGACAGAGGGCTCGGGCTTTATAATCAAAGTGCAGAGCCATCAGTGCGGCTCCAATGTCAATACACAGTAATAAAAACTTTGACACGCAGCAGTCCAACTACACATACGGCAGCAATTCAAAACAACACTGAAAAACACGCAAATTAATTAAGCAGTTTGACCAGATTACAAGAAATCGCAGCTTACAGTTAGCCGCCATACACCACCTCTGCCAACGACAAAATAACATGGGAATCCGAGGTAGAAACAACCAAAAAAGCAAAATTAACAACGCAAATCTTTTCATACGATCCTTATATCTCTTCCTGCAACGCCAATTCGAATGTAAAAAAACAGAAAATGAAGAGCAGAATTCTATGGCGGGCGTCGAAAACGAACAAGAACACCAAAACTTGTAATCATGAATTACAGAGGAAAATAATCTCAAAAACCCATAACATACCGATAAATTCTCACATCAAAAACGACAAACACGACATAATTTGAGATCCGCGAACACAACAGTAAAACACTGCCGCCAAAAAACACGTCCGCCGCCAAAAATGACCACATCGTCACCTCCGGTGACTACAAATCGCAAAACACATCCAGATGACCGCGCGCACATGCGGAACCCTTTTACGTGTCTCCTCTAGCAACGAATGGCCCGCAGCAACGCGCCGGAGAACGGCGGGAAGCTCAACGTTGCATCCCATGTTTCTGTCCGTCGTGCACGCAAGAACATCAGTTCTTGTTGAAAAACACGTCAATCCAACCTGTGAACTACGTCAGTACAGAAAGGGTAACAGAATAATATTCTGTTACGCGTAACAGAATAGCCCAGATGTATATATATCCTGTTAGGGGCTGGTCTGTCCCTCTCTTGGCCCATTAGGCCCATATTGTTTGTCAGGGGTTGCCCGGAACCCCTTCCGATGACCCCATACATACCCGGTATCCCCAGAACACTTCCGGTGTCCGAAAACTATCGTCCTACATATGAATCTTTACCTCTCGACCATTTCGAGACTCCTCATCATGTTCGTGATCTCATCCTAGACTCCAAACAACATTCGGTCACCAAATCACATACCTCATATAATACAAAATCGTCATCGAACGTTAAGCACGCGGACCCTACGGGTTCGAGAACTATGTAGACATGACTGAGACACCTCTCCGGTCAATAACCAATAGCAGAACCTGGAGTCTCATATTGGTTCCCACATATTCTACGAAGATCTTTATCGGTCGTACCGTAATGACAACAGATGTTATTCCCTTTGTCATCGGTATGTTACTTGCCCAAGATTCGATCGTCGGTATCTTCATACCTAGTTCAATCTCATTACCGGCAAGTCTCTTTACTCATTTAGTAATGCATCATCCTGGAACTAACTCATTAGTCACATTACTTGCAAGGCTTATTATGATGTGCATTACCGAGAGGGCCCAGAGATACCTCTCCGATACTCGGAGTGACAAATCCTAATCTCGATCTATACCAACCCAACAAACACTTTCGGATATACCTATAGAGCATCTTTATAATCACCCAGTTATGTTGTGACGTTTGATAGCACACAAGGCATTCCTCCGGTCAGGGGCGGAGCCAGGATTTTGGTATAGGGGGGGGGGGCAATTCAAGTTCATAACTTTCTTTCCAGACCGTAAAAAATAGAGGGGGCACTACATGCTACAAAACATGGATACAGTTGTATGAGTTTAAATTTACCTCTACAATTGTCAATAATAAACTAACAAAACTTAATAATTTCACTGGAAGAGAACATACCTACTAATTTGTTTTTACGGATATGATCATGCAATGCCGAAGTAAGTCTACCGTTTGGTGCTTAAAATATAGAGGGGGCACTTCCCACCTGATATGGTCCATCGGATATATAAAAATGTCGAGCTTTATCTTGCTTGTCCGGTGGCAGCTCCCAATTTAACATGTTTTTCCTTGTTTTGCAAAATTTACCATGTCCATCAGATGCTGATTGTGAGTGTCAATTCGATCGAGGGTTGTAACTTGCACATCACCCTCATTAACAATTTTAGTAGGTTGATAACTTCAACCAATCGTCTTAAAAACTGAATAATCTTAGCGGAGTTTGGTGGCGCTTTTCTTTGCATAGCTGCCGAAATGCAATCTCGCAATTAGCTATATTGGACAAGTTGGACATAGGAAAGTTTTGCCTCAAAAATAAGAATTCATACAAGATAATTTGCATCACGATCACGATAATTTTTAGGACACATACAAGATATAAATTCTTCATAGAATCATAGCATCGCAAATCATACAACCGAAACAAGTGAATGAAAAAAATCTGATGTATAAGTTCAACAATTATACAAGATGAGGATTGATATCAATAGATGCATGGTGTTATGTACTGATGTGCTAAACCTTGGATTCTTGGTTACTTTCCACTGGTTGGATCCAGAAGATTTGACAAGTGAAAAAGGTTGCGTAGCGCTGTCGCCGTACGAATAGGATCAGCAGAGGGTGGGGAGAGCGAGCAGAGGCGGTCGGGCATGCGAGGGCATGGAACGACGGCTAATAATTTCGCGTACTAATCCACGTATAGGCTAATCGCGCAGGAGATACTAAAAAAAGGCTAATCGCACAAGAACGCAACTCCCCGGCCACTAGTGGGCTTCATATGGGCCTTTTCTCTCTTTCTAAAATTAGCATCGAGAGATAGGGGGTTGAGTATGTATAAACCTGAGAATACGCGTGTCTGTATTGCTAATTGCGTAGCATCACTCGATCATTAGGGGGGCAGGCCCCTGCTCGCCCCCCTATCTCCGCCACTGCCTCCGGTATTCGGGAGTTGCATAATCTCATAGTCAAAGGAATACGTATATGACATGAAGAAAGCTATATCAATAAAACTGAACAATCATTATGCTAAGCTAACGGATGGGTCTTGTCCATCACATCATTCTCCTAATGATGTGATCCCGTTCATCAAATGACAACACATGAATGACAACACATGTCTATGGTTAGGAAACTTAACCATCTTTGATTAACGAGCTAGTTTAGTAGAGGGTTACTAGAGACACGGTGTTTTGTCTATGTATCCACACATGTATCAAGTTTCTGGTTAATACAATTCTAGCATGAATAATAAACATTTATCATGATATAAGGAGATATAAAATAACAACTTTATTATTGCCTCTAGGGCATATTTCCTTCAATGTCGACACTAATGACTTCAAGATTATGATAGGACTACATCAGGGTGCCTTGGTGATGGATGAGGTCACAAGGGATATACAAAGAGATATCCATGGTGTATGCTCTTTGTGGATAATGTGGTGCTAGTTGACGATAGTCGGGTGGGGTAAATAGGAAGTTAGAGTTATGGAGAGAAACCTTGGAATCAAAAGGGTTTAGGCTTAGTAGAACAAAAACTGAGTACATGATGTGCAGTTTCAGTACGACTAGGTGTAAGGAGGAGGAGGTAAGCCTTGATGGCAGGTGGTACTTCAGAAGGACACCTTTCAATATTTGGGGTCAATGTTGCAGGAGGATGGGGGTATTGATGAAGATGTGAACCATAGAATCAAAGTCGGATGGATGAAGTGGTGCCAAGCTTCTGTCATTATCTGTGACAAGAGTGCCACAGAAGCTAAAAGGCAAGTTCTATAGGACGGTTGTTCGACCCGCAATGTTGTATGGCGCTGAGTGTTGGCCGACTAAAAGGCGAGATGTTCAACAGTTAGGTGTGGTGGAGATGCGTATGTTGAGATGGATGTGTGGTCACACGAGGAAGGATAGAGTCCGAATATACAAGATAGAGTTGGGGTAGCACAAATTGAAGAGAAGCTTGTCCAACATCGTCTGATATGGTTTCGGTATATTCAGTGCAGGCCCCCAGAAGCTCAAGTTCATAGCGGACAGCTAAAGCATGCGGAGAATGTCAAGAGAGGTCGGGGTAGACCGAATTTGACATGGGAGGAGTCCGTTAAGAGAGACATGAAGGCTTGGAGTATCACCAAAGAACTAGCTATGGACAGGGGTGCGTGGAAGCTTGTTATCCATGTGCCAGAGCCATGAGTTGGTCGCGAGATCTTACGGGTTTCACCTCTAGCCTACCCCAACTTGTTTGGGACTAAAGGCTTTGTTGTTGTTGTTGTTTAAATTTTCAAACACTTTTTGAAAAGAAGTGAACAAAACTTGAAATACTTACGCTTTTTTGGAGTTTCTGAATAAAATATGAATACATGAAGAGAATCTAGAAAAATGAGCACATTTTAAGAAATGCGAACATTTTAAATTTTCAGAAATTTTGGCAAAATAAAAACTTGAAAAAGAAAATTGAAAGAAATTAAAAAGAAACAGAAAAAAAGCAGAAAAGAAAAATGGTGGAGCTATATGTATTGCTGGGGGGCTGTGCCCCCCCCCCCCCCCCCCAACTTTGAAGCAACTTGTGAAGATTTTTTTTGAAGGACTTAGATGAGAACTTTTTTAGCTTTTGCCCCCCCCCCCAAACACTCATATATTCCTTTTTCCCCCGAGCACATTAGGTCTAGCTCCGCTACTGCTCCCGTGGTTGTTCCCTACTAATCCCCACCGAAACGAGGATGCAGACAAGTTCTTCGAAAACTCAGCTCGGCACTGTGCTGCATGCATGCAGAATTCACACGTACGTTGGCCCCTTTCCTCCACCTGTGCGATATGGGTGGCGGCGGAGGCTTTGACTTGAGGATTAGGTGTATACTTAGAGTTGAGTTTCCGAAGAACTTGTCCAAAACGAAAAAAACTAACCCACGCGTGTCGGGGCTTCTTTGTCGAGTTGCCGACAGCTGGGATGCGCTGCTGCGAGTCTTTTTTCGTTTTTGATGATGGTAGTCGATCGCTGGCTCGCTACTAAATATGCAGGGAGGAGAAGGAGAGTGGATGGGTCGCTAGCTAGCGCTTCCGCGAGTCTTTTTTTTCCTTTTGGTTAGTATATACTTAGAGTAGTTGATTGTTGCTACGTACCAGCTACTCGCTGCTAAATATACTCAAGTCTAGGAAAGAAGGGAGGAAATAGTACTGGAGACAGGCAGTAAGAAACTAGGACGCGTCTACCGAGCACCTTTCCTTTCTGGTAAGCATGAAACATACTAGATGCAATCACGCGCTTTGCTGCGCTGCTAGATCATTATGATGATTCACATTAGAATGTATTATGGTGATCGGTAGCAGTGGGCAAAGTTATCCTTCTCAAGCAAGTACTACGATGCAATGCAATAAAAAGATTGAAAAGGGGCAAATAGTAACTGCATTGGGTTTTAACAGTATGATAGAGTCTTATGGCCCCCTTCTCATTCAAACCCTCAATTCAAAGCCTCCACCGCCACCCATCGCATAGGTGGAGGAAAGGGGTCGGTGTGCGTGTGAATTCTGCATGCATGCAACACATCGCCTAGCTAATTTTCTGAAGAACTTATCCGCATCCTCGTTTCGGTGTGGATTACTGGGGAATAACCATGGGAGCAGTGGCAGAGCTAGACCAAATGTGTTGGGGGGTCAAAAATGAATATATGAGTGTTTGGGGGGGCAAAAGCTAAAAAAGTTCTCATCTAAGTCCTTCCAATTTTTTTTCATAAGTTGCTTCAAAGGTGGGGGGGGGCACAGCCCCCCAGCAGAGGCTACCCTGATCCGTCCCCCGCCGCTGAGAGGCCTCTTTTCCTGATTTTCTGATAACAGCAGAAAAATGGTGAGTCTATGGGTACAGACGGTAAGAAGAGAAGGAGAGAAAACAGTTGAAGAAGAACACCTAACCCGCACGCGTCGGGGCTTCTTCGTCAAGTTGCTGGCAGCTGGGACGAGCACTGTCACGAGTCTTTTTTACGGAGAGTGGAGAGAGACGAGCTAGTCATCGCGTCGGCTTCCGCGCGCCCACCGCGAGCCAAGGTCCCTGATCCGCCACCCACCGCCGACAGGCCTCTTTTCCTGATTTTTTGATAACAGGCAGAAAAATGGTGAGTCCATGGGTACAGAGAATAAGAAGAGAAGGAGATAAATGAGTTGAAGAAGAAGACCTAACCCGCATGCGCCAGGGCTTCTTTGTCGAGTTGCCGACAGCTGGGACGGGTGCTGCCGCAAGTCCTTTTTCCCGAGAATGGAGAGAGACGATCTAGTCGTCGCGTCGGCTTCCGCGTGCCCACCGCTGAGCCAAGGCTAGCCTGATCCGTCCCCCGCCACCGAGAAGCCTCTTTTCCTGATTTTCTGATAACAAGCAGAAAAATGGTGAGTCCATGGGTATGGACAGTAAGAAGAGAAGGAGAGAAAAGAGTTGAAGAAGAACAACTAACCCCCGCGCGCCGGGGTTTCTTCGTCGAGTTCCAGCGGCTGGGACGGGCGCTACTGCAGGTCTTTTTCATTTTTGATGATCGTAGTCGATTGCTGGCTCACTGCTAAATATTCAGGGAGGAGAAGGAGAGTGGATGGGTCGCTAGCTAGCGCTTCCGTGAGTCTTTTTTTCCTTTTGGTTGGTATATACTTATAGTAGTTGATTATTGTTACGTAGGAAGATATGTTTCAAAGCACCTTCACTCAGGCTTGTCTATCCTAGCCATCCATTTTCTGCATCGCGATTCGTGCAAATACATTTCTCTTTTTTGTTTCTCTCACATAGAACATGTTTTGAACTTCAAACTTCCGCAGCACAACAAAGCTTTCTATCTAGAATCTGGGATAAAACTTTCAGATTTTTTTCGTCCAATATAAATATACGAATTAAGATTTTTTTGGTTAAAAAATCTTATTTTTAGTATATATGTTGGAATAAAAAATATGAAAGTTTTATCTCACGTTCTAGTTAGGAAGCTTTATTGTGCTGCAAAGTTTGAGATTCAAGACATGTTCTATATGAGAGAAACAAAAAAGAGAAATTTACATGTAAAATGTTAGTTGTGTTGCATAGATTTGAAAGCAATATTGGAGAGCTAAGATAGGTGGGTCTGGGTGCAGGTGCTCAAAAAATCTGCGTCCCACGTACCAGCTACCCGCTGCTAAATATACTCAAGTCTAGGAAAGAAGGGAGGAGATAGTACTGGAGACACGCAGCAAGAAACTAGGACGCGTCTAGCAAGCACCTTTCCTTTCTGCTAAGCATGAAACAGACTAGATACAATCACGCGCTTTGCTGCGCTGCTAGATCATTGTGATGATTCACATTAGAATGTTTTATGGTAATCGGTAGCAGTGGGCAAAGTTATCCTTCTCAAGCAAGTACTACGATACAATGCAATAAAAAGATTGAAAAGGGGCAAATAGTAATTAACTGCATTGGGTTTTAACAGTACGATAGATAGAGTCAATGAAGCCAATGCAATTAATATTGTACTTGCCACACACAAAGGACCACTTCAACTATGTCAATACACTACCCAATACGCATGTGACGGAGCAAAGTCTGGACACAGGTACAACTAATAAGTTTACAACTTCTACCCGACTATACTGCAAGTGTTACATGGACATTTTTGGTAGCCCAACCAAGTTGCCCAATGGAGATGCATCACTACTAGGGAAAACCCTAGTAGTAGCGCGTGTTTAATGCCTACTAGTAGCATGGGGCACCGTGCTACTAGTAAGGCGCTACAGCTATTCCTTAGCAATAGCGCGTGTGACACACACTACTGCTAATACATATAGCCGTAGCGTGTGTTGCCTCCAGCGCTACTGCTAACCTAACTAGTAGTAGTAGCGTGTTTGCTGTCCAGCGCTACAGGTATTCTGTTTTTTTATTTTTAGTGTATTTATACGCCATTATACAAATTTTGATACAGTACCAATTAAGATGTTGTTATAACATGGATTAGATTCATTTGGATGAATCAAAAGTTGAATTAGGACGACAACCCTACTAATTCAACTTTTGGTCACTTTTGATCGATCCACATGAATCTAATCCGCGTTCCTTCCACCAATGATATAATAACTAATCATGATCATAATAACAAATCATCATGATAATCATGATCATCATCATCATCATCATCATCATATTAATACAAAAACTCTTGCATCATATCATCACCAACAACAATAGCTAATAATCATCATAGTCATTACCACCATTTAATCATCATAGTCATAGTGTAGCTATCTAATCACCACCAACACTAGCTAATAATAATCATCATAGTCATTACCACCAACACTAGCTATTTAATCATCATAGTCATAGTGTAGCACATCATCATCTTCAAACTTGTTCTAGCTAGCTAGTCACTCATGCTGCTCTCTCTCGGGTAAAATAGCAAAGAACATGTGTAGCAATCCTGCTTCATCATGTTGGAGCATGCAGATGAACCTGTCTCCTAATCGTGGGTTGCACTTCTGATTGTTGCCCTCTAGTACTTCTCTGCGATCATTCACAATTCTGCTCCAGTCTTTCACTATTAAGCGGTTTTAGAAATTCTGAATGCACTCATGTGCAATGTAGGATGTCTTGGCCGTAAGCTAATCATTGACATGCGACCTTTAGTCTCGATCCATTGAGGCACAATTGTCATCGGGAGTCCCTATTGAAGAACATCGTATAGTAACATACTTAGCAATTAAGTTTAGCTTAAAAAATAATGTATGCGAAAGATGCACTGAGAGGACTAATAGTAAAAATCTTACCATCTTTCCTAAATAGATGTGACCATAGTTCAATACGAACACTATTGGTCGCACGTTTTGAGTACTAAGATTTCTAAGTCCAGGAAAATAATTTGTCTTGACAGCATCAAGATCCTGAAGCTATGAAACATAATGACTTATCTCCTCGCAATTTAGTTCAGCCCCGGGATAGTGGACGGTCATGTCTACCAAGCGCCAGACATGTTTGCTTGAATGGAAATAAGCTGTCAATAAAAAATAGTTGTCAACTATTTTTGAATAAACAATATCCAAGACATAAATATGGTTGAGAAACTCGCATAATGGTAGAACTGGAGGCGTCTGCACATCGACCCAGATGTCGATATTACCTTCAATGTCATCTTTCAGACGAATATCAAATGTGATGACCATATCAGGCTCAAATGCATAAGTCTTGCATAGTGCTTGCCAAGTTTTGCATTCAAAATAGGTGTAGGTGTCTACGTTGTATAATTTTGCGTGGAAAGTATAACCATGCTCGGTCTTCAAGTAAACTCTCTTTACCTCCATAGTTTTCATAGGGCTGAAACCTATCTTATCCAAGACAAAAACTCTTGCATGGCAGGGGATAGACTAGTATAATAGTAAACAATTTAAATTATAAGTTGAAGTAAATGAAGCAGATGTCATGCTTAATTACGAAAAAAGACTTGTCGTTGTGACTTGTTGTATCCACTTTGAAGTTCTCGTCCATCTTGATGTTGAAGAGCCTGTCATCATCTAGGAAGATTCTATCGCACAGGCCGCGCTCGTCTTCGCATTATTCACAAATACCGAAATCCTTTTCGTCGTCAGACATTTCCTATGTTCATAGTTGAAACATTAATTGAAAATCGATCGAAGGCAACTACCAGGATACTCAACACACAAATCCGGGGCACTCGATATTTCCTACATATTCTAGCACAAGTAATGCTTAAATTCACGAAAAAATCCAGCATGACCTTTGCTAAAATAGGACATATCGAGCGCCTGAAATTTGCCGGAACGGAAATGAATCAACACTCCGGCAAAACATAGGCCACTAGGATTTTCCCAGCGATACAAAGATGTTCATGCCTAAACTTGCAATTCCATCCGGATCAATTATCATAAGCATTCGCACATGAGCTCACCGACTAAATAACCTAGTTCTACTCTATTCAACACACCGACAAGTGCATAAAGAGGAGGTGGACTTTTAGCTCACCGACTCGGGTGTAGAGGAAGTAGAGGTAGCTCGGATGACGATCACTCCAAGGAAACACGACTCTACAAAGCCTGCATATTTCACCGATTAAAATTTTAATTAGATCCTCAAATCTCATATAGCATTCTTTGATGACAAAGTGATAATGACATAAATTCAACTAGTTCTATTAATTCAACTAGTTCAACTAAGCACTTACTACAAATAAACTAGTTCTATTAATTTTCTTACTAAAAATAAACTAGTTCTATGGTAAAATTTTAATTAGATCATCAAATGTCATATACCTAAATTTTCCTACTAAAAATAAAATAGTTCTATTAATTCATGTAGTTCAACTAAGCACTTACTATAAATAAAAATAATTAATTTTCTTACTAAAAAATAGTTAAAAACTACATTATACAAGAAAAGTACAAAAAAAGTTTAGGGTTTAGGAGAGATGGAGGGAGGAGGGAGGAGAGAGGAGGAGGAGGAGGGAGGAGGGGAGGAGGGAGGAGGAGGAGGAGGGAGTAGAGAGAAGGAGGAGGGATGAGGAGGGAGGAGGGGGCGGCCGGAGGAGGAGGGAGGAGGAGGGAGGGGGTGGCCGGAGGAGGAGGGAGGAGGGGGTGGCCGGAGGAGGTGGACACTACTAGGGAAAAGCCTATACACAAAATCTTACCTGCAGCGCTCTTCAAAATACAATGCTACTACTACTTAGCAGCAGCGCGTGTCTGCCAAACGCGCTACTGACTTGGAAGTAGCAGTAGCGTGTGTGTAGCCTACAGCGCTACTTCTATAGTTGCCATGACCTTGCCCCCCCCCCCCCCCCGCTAGCTATAGCAGTAGCGCACTTTACTGTAGAGCGCTACTGCTACTCAGGTTAGCTGTAGCGCGTTTTGGCAAACGCGTTACAACTATCCCTTCCTTATCCCCACGGAGGACCGGCCCTCTCACTCACACTCTCACTCTCTCCCGCGTCAATCGTCGTCGTCCGTCGCCACCGCCGCCGCCGCCGCCGCCTTTGTTCGTCCGCCGCCGAGGTACTCCCCTCCTTCCGTCCCTCCTCCATCCTCCTCGCACATCCTCCCTCCGCCTGCGGCCGCCCCTCCCTCCTCCGCCGCCGCCCTCCTCCCTCCGCCTGCGGCCGCCCCTCCTCCCTCCTCCGCCGGCAGCCCTCCTCCCACCGCCCTCGACCTCGCCGCCCCTAGCTACCTCTCCGTCGCCCCCACCCCCTGCCACTAGTTAGTACTAGATTTAGTAGTAGTAGATGTTAATTTAGGGTTAGGTAGTACTAGATGTTGCTTAGTTAGTACTAGATTTTTAGTAGTAGTATTAGTAGTTGAACTACTTTAATTGTAGTTGAACTAGTTTAGCAAGTAAATTAATAAACTAGTTGAACTAGTTGAATTAACAGAACTAATCTATTTTTAGTAAGATAATTAATATAACTAGTTGAACTACTTTATTTTTAGAAAGAACTAGTTTTTTTTCTATTTATAGTAAGTTTATATTTAGTAAGAACTAGTTGAATTAATAAAACTAGTTGAACATGTCATGTTTGTTGTTAGTGATAACTTATATGGTTTCAGGTGACCTCCGTCGTCCCCGTCACCGACCCCCTCCGACATCCCCGCCGCCGTCCCAGTCACTGATCCCCTCCGACATCGAGGTGAGACCAGCCAAATATCCTTGTATATCTTGTGTTGTTGCTCAAATTGGATGTGGTTGCCCAAGTGGCCGTTCATGTTCAGTTTACATCTCTAAGTGGCCTATGTTTTGCCGGAGTGTTGATTAATTTCCGTTCCGGCAAATTTCAGGCACTCGATATGTCCTTTTTTAGCAAAGGTCATGCCGGATTTTGTCGTGAATTCTGGCATGACTTGTGCTAGAATATGTACAAGTTTAATCTTTGAATTATGATTGTAGGAAATGTTGTACTCGGACGACGACGGTCTCCCAGGGGAGTGTAGCTGGTGCCACGACGATCGAGGTATGTGTGACAGGTTCGTTCGGCTGGACGATGATTGGCGCTTCAGCATTAAGCTCGAGGAGACCTGCGATGTTCATACGGTACGCAACGACGACAATAGTTTTTTTCTCCATTAAGCATGATTTCAACTATTTCAACGTCTAATTTTCATATTTTACAATTCGACTAGCTTATCCCATGCCATGCAAGACGCTATGTCTTGGAGAGGATGGGTTTTGAAGACCATGAAAATTTCAAAACAAAGAAAATACACCTAAGGACCCATCATGATATGGATTTTGAAGTAAATCTGTACAATGCTCAGAGCGTAACCCATTTTGGTTGCCAAAATTGGGAAGCACTTTGCAAAATGTATGGTTTTTATGAGGGTATGATTGTCACCATGGATCTTGGTGATCCTGACAGCGAGGAAGACAATATGGACATTTGGGTCCTTGTTGATACGCTCCGATTGTACCGCTATGTGAGTTTCTCAAACATAGTTATTAACTAATTTATATTGTTTATTTCAAAATAGTTGATAGCTTATTTCCATTGACAGCTTATTTTGATTCTTCAAAGACTGTGCGGAAGATGGTAGATAAAACCCACTACACCGAAGGCACCCAATTAAGGTATAAGGAGAAAAATCATCTGATCGCATTTTGTACTCTTCTTGAGAATTACAATGCCTATTATCGAACTCCTCCAAATTATGGTGAATACGTGCCACTAGTGCATGTGTTGAACAACGATAACTTCTCTGGAGATACCCTGGTAAGATTTTTTACTATTACGACATTCGTGCATTTTTTGCATACTTCTAAAACTAGTACATCATTGCTAACTACGAAGTTATTATTATGTTTTTCAACAAAAACTCCCGATGGATTGTGTGCCTCATCTGATGTCTCTGCATGGTCGCCTCTCAGTTCTGAACATACTGCCAGGTAAATCTACGGAGCTCACCTGTGCATATCGGATTTCTAAAACCCGTGAACACATGATCATCAGAGAATGTAAGAAATATATGGACATTCGCAAGGAGGTTCTTGGAAGTAACATTCAGCGAAAGGCAAGAATGGGAGACAGGCTAATCTCCATTCTTCATAATGGAGAGTCAGGGGCTATCTTGTTTTTTGTTATTTTACCTTAGAAAATGTAGTAGGTCTTAATCGAATGTAATAGGTCCTATGAGGTACAATATGTTTATTATGTGGTAATGTGTTAGAGTTGATAATGATGATCTTGAGGAGGTGTTATGTGATGTCAATGATGAAAACGATGATATTGAGGAGGTGTTATATGACAATGATGTATTATGATGCTAAGTTGTTAATGATATGATGATGATGATGATATTATTACATCATGGGGTGAAAGAACCGCGGACTAGTTTTCTTTCACCCCATGATGTAATAATATCATCATCATCATCATATCATTAACAACTTAGCATCATAATACATCATTTTCATATAACACCTCATTATGATGTAAAAACAATCTCTAAATTCCTGTTGTATGAAAACTTGTGTAAAGGTGTATGAATACAACATGAAAAAGAAAAGAAATAAAATACTAAATAATAGTAGTAGCGCGGGCTAGGAGAAGCGCTACTACTAATTACCAGTAGCGATGTTCTAAAGAACCGCTGCTACTAAGTCAATTTAGCAGTAGCGTGGGTCAAGACGCGCTATTGCTAAGCATTAGCTGTAGCGCCTTATCAGTAGCGCTCCTGCCCACGCTACTGATAGGCCCAAAACACGCGCTGCTGCTAGGCTTTTCCCTAGTAGTGGGAGGAGGGGGTGGCCGGAGAAGGAGGGAGGGAGGAGGGGCGGCCGGAGGAGGAGGGAGGAGGGACGAGAGGGCGGACGGAGGTGGAGGGAGGGGCGCGGTAGGGAGGAGGAACTACCTCAGTGGAGGAGGAGCACGAGCGGCGACGGCGGCGGGCGACGAGAGCTTGTCGCGGAACGGCAGCGGCGGCGAACGATGGGGGTGCGGGGGAGTGAGAGTGGAGAGGGAGAGTGGGGGGCGGTTGGGGGCACGTAACATTGAACTTAGCAGTAGCGCGGTATAGTATAACGCGCTATTGCTAAAATCCATAGTAGTAGCGCGTAAAATCAGAACGTGCTACTGCTAAGGCTAAGCATGTAAAAAAATCAAAAATACATTAGTCATCAATGATCTTTTTGTGTAGAATCTAAATTGTCAATAGGAATCTTTCCCGGTTTTTAAGAACCGGTGAAGATTCCTATTGCGGCCACAAATCCTACACATAGAGTTCAGTGAAGACCAAGTGCTTGTGATGATTTGAGAAATAACGTATTTAAGATGGTAAACACCCTGTTCGCTTAGCAGTATGGGACTAAACTTAGGCTTGAGGGGGATGAAACTTTAGCAGTAGCGATTGTTGGCGAAAAGCACTACTACTAAGAACTTTAGCAGTAGCGCTTCTTTTGGAAAGGCGCTACTACAACACATGGTTTGGGGGCGATGCCCTGGCAATTGTAGCAGTAGCGCACTTCTCCCCTAGCGCGCTACTGCTACCGTGTATTAGTAGCGTGCTCTTTTGAAGCACGCTACTGCTAAGTAGCAGTAGCGTCTGTTTTTATGTCGCGCTGCTAGTAAGATTCTGTGTATTAGGTTTTTTTTAATAGTGCATATGCGCCCACGCAACCTGCAGAGTTTAAATCGGCAGGGAGTAACCATGCCCGGAGAAACAAAATCCGCTTTCAAACTGCACTGCTAAGTCAAGTCCAAAGTTTCATTCTTCATATAGGCTTTGTGATAGAAATGGCTTATACTTAAGTTCCGGCCATGTGAATTTCAAAATAAAATGACTACAATATGTTCTTCTCATGCATAGTTACCCATTTTAGCTACCTAAATCTTCTGGTTGGGCTAATAAATGAAACACTAATTGGCATTTCAGGTGAGAATATAGAGCCTCTGTTTTTGGAAAAATAAAAATATTATAGATTTGTATTCGAGGGAGTCAGGAATGGTTTTGTTGCCACCCAGCTATGATGTTGGTGACTTTTGTGACCAGTTCATCCGTACTATGTTTTCTGCTCTAGTATGATTTACATAGGAGCAATTCTCATGTATATAACATTATGTATAGCTCAAAATAAATTCACTGTTATGGTATTCCAGACTGAACATGACGGAATTATGTAGAAAATGACCTGGCCCATTAAAAGGGTAGTGGCAAACAGTAGACATCTAAAAAGATAGGATAAGGCTTAAACATTCTGGTAAATTACGAAAATGTACTTAATTCAAATGACAATACAGACCAAAGGGTGTCATCATATTAAATCTAAAGCCACACTCAATGTGTAGTAAAAGCACTAAAAGAATATTACTCCATACTGCAGCCTAGCACAAGCATGTCGACTCATAATTGACTTAGGAAAGGTGTGTTGACTTCTATTTGAGGAATGTTCTGTAAAACAATGGGATCATCCGATATTGACTTGCAACTAACATTACAGAAATCGTAATATCACCTTCATCAACATAGGAATGTGGAATACAAAATATAGAAACATTCAGTTTTTATAAGATTAAAAGATAGACAAATGCAAGTTGTTTTAGGGGATAGACATGTGCAAGTTCATGTAAGATAATAACACCTGTTTCATACAGAATAACTCACTATAGAGAAGGAGCGGCAGCATACTCGACGTTGTGGTCTGGCTTGTAAGTAATCAATGTTCTGCATAATTGTTCCCTCCTCTGCGGAGGTGGATGTGTCGTGTGCATGTCTCCCAGGGGTAATCCGTATACATTCATTCACTAGAAAGCATATCAACCCTTGTTCATGTTGAGTAACAAAACAAGTTAGAAATAGATTTTTGAATTAGAAAGTGTTAGCAACTCTATGTAGTATAATTTTATAACTGTAGTTTCACTTTATATATCTTATAGAACACTGCATACATGTCCATAACACATCCACACGCAAAGCTTCAGTATGCACATATATATACAATTTGACAAACGTATGCATATGAAACTTATCTGCTATGGAGCCGCTCTGCTCTTGTATGGAATAAGGATACCAACTTGAAGCTGAAAACAACATTAGCCTGGAATATACAAAAGATTTTGCAATGCCTTTGTAGTTAGGACATGATCATTCCAATTCATCACCTAGATGGATTAGACCAACTCAACTCTAGGCATAGCAAGCGAGCATGGATGAGTTGTCACAACAAAGCTCAAGCAACTCCTAAGCATGCTAGGATGGTTTAGCTATTCGGTGACAATGACAGGTCATGCAAAGGAATGGGTTCAACTACCGCAACAAGTAACAGTTGAATCGTTGTTGTCCTAATGCAATAAAAGAAAGTAGGAGCAAGAGTGATGCGGAGCATCCCTCGCTCATCCCCATGGACGTGTCTACATCTTCCTCAACACCACTTGGACCCATGACAAGAGCTAGAGCAAAGGCTATTGAAGATAAGGTGAACTCGCTCCTTGCCGAACTTCCTCTCTCTACTCATGAGACGTGGCTACTACCTCATATGGACACTCTGTGTGTGATTAGGTACCTGGAGGAAAGCCATGGTGCATCTACATCCATCGAACAAGGAGGCAAAGCTACCAACCGCGAAGGTCAAGAAGAAGATCCACCGGAGAAAGCTCCAGCCACCGGACGACCGGTCAGGACCGAACGTCCGGCGCCTGAAGTCCCAGCCAACGCAGGCCCCAGCGAGCGGACGACCGGCCACACCCTCCAGCGAGCGGACGACCGAAGTCTCCGGACGTCCGGCACCTGTCAACAGAAGGAATATTAACGGAAGTATGAAGATTCCGGACGTCCAGCACCTCCTTCACAGAATGCTTCCAGCGGACGTCCGACGACACCGGACGACCGGTCCCCCGTGAGCCACCGGACGACCGGCCCCCAGCGGACGTCCGGTACCTGTCTGTGCACAGTTTCGGGCCGAAGCCCATGTACCCCTCCACTTCGCACCTTTTTGGCACTAAGACTATATATAGGCCTCTCCCACCTCCTAGCTAGGGTTAGCATTGGATTAGCTCATATTTGTGTGAGAGCCTTTGCTCATCCACTTGGATACTTCTCCTCGGAGTTCACGACCTCTTCGGAGAAGATCCCCCAAGCGGATTCAAGACCCCTTTCTAGGGAAGAACATCAAGGCCTCCTCACGGAGAAGAACGGTTCCTTTGTATCCTTACCTTTGTTGATTGTGGATCATATGTTACTCTTTATGTTCGGTGATCTAGCACTTGTGTGATCAATTCCTTGTTGGTTTAGTGATTCTCCCTCGTTTTCCCCGTGTTTTTTCCTTTGTGCTTCCGCGTGTTCTTCGTGATTCCCCATAGGATCCACTCCAAACGTGAAAGATCATCACCATAGGGTTCCGCCCTACATCATCTTGGTATCATGAGCCACGTTGATCATGTTTTTGGAGCCCCTACCCCTCTTTTTCTAGCTTGATTTTGTTGATTTCGTCCTAAATCCGAAAATCCCCACCAAAAATAGCCCCAAATTTTTTTTGTGATTTGTTGGTGAGTTGAGATTTTGTTGGATTTGGTCCATGGATTTGAGTTGCTACGTGTGGATCTAGCTTTCCCCTCCCTCCCCACCCTTTTCCATCCACCAATCCGCTCGATTTCGACATCACCATCTCCATCCACCCCGAAATCGCAGTTCATCCCGTGCCCGAATTTCGCCCAGGCACCAGACAACCGGAACCTATCGGACGTCCGACGACCGGATGACCGTAAAAAAAACTGGACGTCCGTGAAACTCTGACGAAACTGAATTTTTCAGTTTGGCCACCACCACAACCCCACCTTCCACCACATCTTCCAAACCCACATACACCACCTTCCTCCCCAATACCTCCGATGACGATTTTAACATATTTTGGTCCTTGAGATTTTGAGTTGTGGCTCCCATGTCCTATTGTGTTTCGGCTATTTAGGTATGGTTCGACTTCATCATCAGCACGACTCATCTTCACAAGGGTCTCATCATCACCAAGGATGGTAACTTCGACGACATCTTTGTCATACCTTGCAATTGCATTGATACCCCACATGGCCTTACTTTTGCGTAGCTTACCCATCGAGACTAGCCATTGAGTATTGCCGGCAACGTGACTTGTGCACATTAGTGATAATACCCCATATCATACATACCATACCATCGGGGTGCATATCTTGGAATCAACTCGTGTGTCACAAAGTTGTCATCGCATACACAATTGCTATCTTGGTTCGTGAAGTTTTGCATGAGAAAAGAGCTCAAAAGTGAAAGAGCCACCCAAGCTTTTAAGCAAAGAGGAAAGATAAGCAAAGAGCTTATGAACAAGAACCATAGCATCATACAACATTAAGATTGTCATATAAGATCATCTTGGATCATAGCACCGAAATACCATACATATAGCATACTTGGGATAGAGATCGTTGCATTTTTGCCTAGTAGGTTGTGCACAAGTTCCGTATCCGCCTATTGTGCAATCGTGCTAGCGTCTCTCTAGTATTGTGCAACAAGAGCATTTTCATGGGTTCCACATTTTGGCTCACTTTTGGTTTGCAGAATCCCATCTATCTATTTCCGTGTGTGTTCCCGTGTTCCATTATTTTGCTTGGTCTACTTGTTGCATTTGCAAATTTGTGAATCATTTCCAACATTATTGAAGCTCACTTACTATTGCATCAAATTTTAGGCCACCATCCTAACCAAGCTCTACCATAAGCTTTTACTTGTGTAGGTGTGAGAACCGACAAGAATTGGTACCAATAGTGCTATTTCATTGTCCGCATTTGAGTGAACTTGATTCATCATCAACATCGGTCAAAGGTACATTGGTATAAGTTCTTCTCCTTCTACCACTCACATTTTGCTTGAAATGATGGATAGGCCAAGTACTTCTACCAACCCACTCTTCATCGAGCAAGACAACGACATGTCATCATACATCACCAAGAGCCACCTCTTTGGTGCACAACAAGCGTTGCATCAAGAGCAACAAGCATTGAACGACCGCATTGACAACCTCGCCACCGACTTACGACTCTCCGCGCAACGTACAAGAGACTACTTCGACAACAAGCTCGATGCGCACAAGCAAGAGAACGATGCAAGAATGGACGAGATCCACGCCTTGTTGGTGAACCGGCCTCCTTCTACATCCTCATACTCAAGACGGAGCCACTCAAGTCGACACTCCGACGACTCCTTCTCCGGCTCAAGTACGCCGTCATCGAACACTCTTCGACGAGCCGCGCGTCAAGACCGTCATGCATCTCGCAACCCGCTACACGTCAAGCATTCACAAGAGCAAGTCGATGAGCAAGTCCCTCGTCCTCAATCAAACCAAGTAGCGTTTGCTCAAGCTCAAGAACGACAACGTCTTCGTCGCCAAGAAGAATAAGAATGAGTGCGTCTACACCAAGAGCAACAAGACGCCGAGGCTCAACGTCTTCAACAACAACAACGAGAAGCACAAGCTCTTGAGGCGGAACGTGCCCTTCAAGAATCAAGTCGAGCTATCGCCAACCACAATCGCGAACGGCGCAATAAGGAGGAAGCCCTTTGAGAAGAAATCCAAGAGAGGAACTACCATCCGCGTGTCCAACGTCAAGCTACACAAGCTCCCTCACAAGCTCGTCAAGCTCCACCTCAACCTCAAGGTCAACAAGAGCAACTTGATCATGGACTTCCTCCACGCCAAGAGCAACATGAGGATGATTACCCTCCACGTCAAGGGCGTCATCATCACCATCGCCAACAACACAATGAAGAGCAACGCTATGGAAAACTCAAATTCACAATGCCCAAGTTCAATGGAAGCAATGATCCCGAAGAGTACCTATCATGGGCATTGAAGGTAGACAAAATCTTTCGTTTGCACAACTATGAGGAAGAGAAGAATATCGCTATGGCATCACTTGAGTTCCAAGACTATGTGCTCATATGGTGGGAACAAGTCCTTGAGCGCCGACAAGCAAGAGGTGAACCTCCAATCACCACTTGGGCTCAAATGAAGGATGTCATGCGAGCACGTTTTGTGCCAACCTACTACAACCGCGATCTCTTCAAGAAGCTACAACTCCTTAAGCAAGGAACAAAGAGTGTTGAACAATACTACAAGGAAATGGAGATTGCCATGATTCGAGCCAATGTCACGGAGGATGATGAGCAAACAATGGCACGATTCTTGAATGGACTCAATCATCCCATCAAGAAGATCGCCGACTTCCAACCCTACAACAACCTCATTGAGCTCGTGCATCAAGCTACAAAGGCGGAACGCCAAGTGCAAGATGAATTCAAGTACGCCAAGTACTCCTCCAAGACCTACGGCTTCTCCAATAACCAAGCTTCAACAACTACTCCAACTTCGACATCAATCAAGCCTTCTCCAAGCAACGACGACAAGTCAAGTTACAAGAAAACTTCCACAAGTTCAAGTCATCTTCCTCCTACTACAAGCAACTTCAAGCCGCGTGCTTCGTCATCTACTCCAACCGATGAGACCGTCAAGACAAGCTCCTTCAAGTGTTTCACTTGCGGCGGCCGAGGCCACAAGTCCTATGAATGCACAAACAAGTGCACCATGATCCTCAACGACGATGGCACCTACGACTCAATGAGTGAAGATGAAATGGAAGCTCTTGAGCAAGTGGCCATGCATAGGCGAGTGAATGAGGATGAAGATGATAGAGTCTTTTGTGATGAGGATTCGAGCCCCGCTCTCGTTGTCTCCAAGGTCTTGACTCTTCAACATCAACAAGAAGAAGACCAACGATGCCACATCTTCCACACAAAGGCCGGCATCAATGGAAGGTCCGTCAAGGTAATCATCGATGGAGGTAGTTGCCACAACTTGGCAAGTGAAGAACTATGCTCCAAGCTTCAATTGGTCAAGAAGAAGCACCCGCACCCCTACAAACTTCAATGGCTAAGTGACTCCGGCACTATACGAGTTGAGCATACGGTCCAAGTATCCTTCAAAATTGGTGCATATGAGGACACTTTGGAGTGTGATGTGGTCCCAATGACCGTTTGCCACCTCCTTCTTGGTCGACCATGGCAATTCGACCGTGGTGTCTTCCACAACGGGCGCACCAACCACTATAGCTTCAAGATGAAAGGGAAGGAATATGTGCTACGGCCTATGTCTCCTAGTCAAGTGATAGCCGACAAGCAAGCCACCCACCATAGAGAGAAGAGCGGAAAAGAGATCCACCAAAAAGTGAGTGAGAGCCACAAGCCAAACTTGAGCGCCTCTTCGCCTAGAGAGAAAAATCTCATACTATTTTCCACAAAAAGTGAGATGAGGGAAGTATGTGAGAACCCATCGACTGTGATGCACTTCGTCCTTGTGTACAAGGATGGAGAACCAAAAACTAAAACCATTCACGAGCTACCTTTGGTGTTTCAATCTCTTTTGCAGGAATTTCAAGATGTTTTCCCCGATGAGCTACCTCCGGGTTTACCTCCTCTTTGAGGCATTGAGCATCGAATCGACCTCATCCCCGGAGCGCCACTTCCAAACAAAGCTCCATACCGTGTCAATCCTGAAGAAACCAAGGAATTCAACGGCAAGTACAACAACTAATCGACAACGGTCATGTACGTGAAAGCTTAAGCCCTTGTGCCGTTCCCGTCATACTTGTGCCTAAGCCCGATGGAAGTTTCCGTTTGTGTTCCGATTGTAGACCTACAAATGCTATCACCGTTCACTATAGGCACCCCATCCCTCGCTTAGATGATATGCTTGATGAACTTAGTGGAGCCAACTTTTTCTCAAAAATTGATCTTAAAAGTGGCTATTATCAAATACGCATTCACGAGGGTGATGAATGGAAAACTGCTTTCAAAACCATATTTGGCTTATATGAGTGGTTAGTTATGCCTATGGGTTTATCGGAGGCTCCCGGTACTTTTGTGCATCTCATGCATCATGTACTTCGACCTTACATTGGAGTCTTTGTTGTGGTTTACTTCGATGATATTCTTGTGTTCAGCAAAACCATGAAAGAGCATCTTGATCATGTTAAGCTTGTTTTACAAACACTTCGCAAGGAAAGTCTTTATGCCAACATGAAAAAGTGCACATTTGGTGTTGACAAAGTGGTTTTCTTGGGTTTCGTTGTATCTTCCAAGGGTGTCCATGTTGATGAAACTAAAATTGAAGCAATTAAAACTTGGCCCCAACCCACCAATTTGCAACAAGTGCGTAGTTTTCTTGGTCTTGCAGGTTTTTATCGCCGCTTTGTGAAAGATTTTAGCACAATTGCCGCTCCTTTGCATGCTTTGAGTAAGAAGAATGCTCCTTTTGTTTGGGGATCTTTGCAATCCACCGCTTTTGATGAGCTCAAGTCTTTGCTTACTCATGCTCCGATTCTTGCTTTGCCCAATTTTGACAAAACTTTTGAGGTTCATTGTGATGCAAGTGGTACCGGAATTGGCGGAGTTTTGATGCAAGAAAAACGAGCCATTGCATATTTTAGTGAAAAACTCTCCGGTGCTCAACTTAACTATCCCATATATGACAAAGAATTGTATGCTTTAGTGCGTGTACTACATGTTTGGGAACATTATCTTAGACCTCATGAGTTTGTCATCCATACCGATCATGAAACGCTCAAGTACTTGAAAGGTCAAACTAAGTTGAACAAGCGTCATGCTAAATGGAGTGAATTTATCGAATCTTTCCCCTATGTGATCAAATACATTAAGGGTAAGGAAAATGTAGTTGCACATGCGCTTTCACGCATATGTACGCTTGTCACTAAACTTGAGTTGAATGTTATTGGTTTTGAGCACATCAAAGACGTGTATGCTAATGATCCATCTTTTGCTATTCCTTATGCTAGTGTTTGACGCATACTTATTGGGAACAATATTATATCAAGGATGCTTATCTTATGAAAGCTAACAAACTTTGCATTCCCGAGTCTTCCCTTCGTTTGTTACTTTTGCAAGAGTCTCATGGAGGCGGACTCATGGGACACTTTGGACGAGATAAGACATTCGCCACGCTCTCCAAGAACTACTTTTGACCCAAGATGTTTCGAGATGTCTCACGCTTCACCACCCGATGCTCTACATGTCGCAAAGCTAAGTCTAAAGCTCAATCTCATGGTCTTTACATTCCTCTTCCTATTCCTTAACAACCTCAGGAAGACATTAGCATGGACTTTGTACTTGGTCTGCCTAGAACTCAAAATGGAAAGGATTCCGTGTTTGTTGTTGTGGACCAATTTTCTAAGATGGCACATTTCATTCCTTGCAACAAGATAGACGATGCTTCACACGTTGCAAATCTCTTTTGTAGGGAAATCTTGCGTCTCCATGGAGTACCAAAGACAATCGTCTCCGACCGCGACGTCAAGTTCTTGAGTTACTTTTGGAAGACCCTATGCGCCAAGATCGGAATCAAGCTCTTGTTCCCATCCGCATACCATACTCAAACCGACAACCAAACGGAGGTGACAAACCAGACTCTCTCCACTCTACTTCGCGTGTTGATCAAGAAGAACATCAAGGAGTGGGAGGCATGTGTACCCATCGCCGAGTACGCCTACAACCGCGCAAGACATTCGACTACCGGCAAGTCCCCCTTCGAGGTCGTCTACGGCTTCAACCCGTTGTCACCATTGGACATTCTACCTCTTCCTCTACAAGAGTGCACCAACATGGATGCGAGTGCATGGGCAAGCTACATCAAGAAGATGCATGAAGATACAAGGCACACCATCGAGCGCCAAGTACAACGACTAGCGACCAAGCTCAACGTCAACAAGCAACCCATGATCTTCAACATTGGCGATCTTATGTGGATACACCTTCGAAAGGACCGCTTCCCCAACGAACGCAAGTCGAAAATTCTCCCTCGAGCCGATGGACCCTTCAAGGTGCTAGCACGCTACAACGACAATGCCTACAAGATAGACCTACCACGAGGCAAGTACAATGTGAGGGACATCTTCAACGTCAAGGACCTTGCGCCATACCATGGAGATGAAGATTTCGATCCGTGGTCGGATCCTTCCCAAGGGGGGGGGAGATGATGCGGAGCATCCCTCGCTCATCCCCATGGACGTGTCTACATCTTCCTCAACACCACTTGGACCCATGACAAGAGCTAGAGCAAAGGCTATCGAAGATAAGGTGAACTCGCTCCTTTCCGAACTTCCTCTCTCTACTCACGAGACGTGGCTACTACCTCATATGGACACTCTGTGTGTGATCAGGTACCTGGAGGAAAGCCATGGTGCATCTACATCCATCGAACAAGGAGGCAAAGCTACCAACTGCGAAGGTCAAGAAGAAGATTCACCGGAGAAAGCTCCAGCCACCGGACGACCGGTCGGGACCGGACGTCCGGCGCCTGAAGTCCCAGCCAACGCAGGCCCCAGCGAGCGGACGTCCGGCCGCGACCGGACGACCGGCCACACCCTCCAACAAGCGGACAACCGAAGTCTCCGGACGTCCGGCACCTGTCAACAGAAGGAATATCAACGAAAGTATGAAGATTCCGAACGTCCGGCGCCTCCTTCACAGAACGCTTCCAGCGGACGTCCGACGACACCGGACGACCGGTCCCCCGTGAGCCACCGGACGACCGGCCCCCAGCGGACGTCCGGTACCTGTCTGCGCACAGTTTCGGGCCGAAGCCCATGTACCCCTCCACTTCGCCCCTTTTTGGCACTAAGACTATATATAGGCCTCTCCCACCTCCTAGCTAGGGTTAGCATTGGATCAGCTCATATTTGTGTGAGAGCCTTTGCTCATCCACTTGGATACTTCTCCTCGGAGTTCATGACCTCTTCGGAGAAGATCCCCCAAGCGGATTCAAGACCCCTTTCTGGGGAAGAACATCAAGGCCTCCTCACAGAGAAGAACGGTTCCTTTGTATCCTTGCCTTTGTTGATTGTGGATCATATGTTACTCTTTGTGTTCGGTGATCTAGCACTCGTGTGATCGATTCCTTGTTAGTTTAGTGATTCTCCCTCGTTTTCCCCGTGTTTTTCCTTTGTGCTTCCGCGTGTTCTTCATGATTTCCCGTAGGATCCACTCCAAATGTGAAAGATCGTCACCATAGGGTTCCGCCCTACATCAAAGAGAGTAGGATTGTATCAGATTGATCAAGAGGGTTGGCTTGCCTGGCACTTCAGAAGATAGTATGCTCTTCATCAGTGTTAACGATCACAACGTTGGAAACGTCGGCTACCGAGAAGGAACAACACCAACTAGCAAAGAAGGAACACAATCAATGCAATGCACATTCATTTGAATGACATGTCATGTTAAGGTACTGAATTCACCTAATGCAATATTTAGCCAAGTTAATTGAAGTGGAATTCAAACAAGATCAAATTCCAACTCCAAATGTTATTTCATAAATTGCCCTAATCATCCTTTGTCCTATTCAGTGAGGTTAACTTGTTAAAACATGCATGATCATAGCATAAATAGATTCTTCATATTCTTCTGATCATTTTTCATATATAATTTATTTCATTCGGAGTTACAATTGAATCTAACTACTCCCTCATTTCTGGTTTATAGGGCTTATCTCAAAATTTTAGTTTTTCCTTTTTATAAGGCTCAATTTGGTTATTTTTCATCACATGTTCAGATTCCAAGATGCATTAAGTCAATGCATGCAAGTATTAAGAGAAAATTGACCAATGCATGTAATTTATGCATGCATGCATTACAATTAATGTATTGGTAAACATACTTTTTTGAGGAAAACAAGAGCATTAATTGGGTGCTTTTGCAAGCTACAAAAAGTATTCCACCACTCATCGTCTATCTTGGTTGGTGAGATTTTTGAATTGAGCCTTATAAACCGGAAAGGAGGGAGTATTTACTAAGCTCCCACGAAATCCACCCTCCTGGTGAATCGCTGTTGGCGAGCAGGCGATTGTGCCGCTGTCCCGTAGGCCCCAGTTGTAAAGTCGGTTTTTTATTTTACCATCGAAAAAACTTGTCAGGTCGGTTTGCATCATGCCATCGCTATCCCCACACATCCTCCCTCGACCCCGAACCCCTCTCTTCCTCTGATATCATCTTCCACTTCCGTTTGAACTTTCTCCTCCCTCCCGTGGCGCTCGCGCGGGCGGCGCAGGTGGGCCAAACCCTAGCCGAGCGAGACCCTCCTCCCCGTACTCCCCTAGCCGCCGGTGGCGCCTGGCCGTCAAAGGCGGCGGGCGTGGCTCGGCGCGCCTCAACGGGCCTCCCTTGCGTGGGGAGCAACATTGAGAGGGGCGGCGCGGGAAGTCCTACGGTGTGGTGGAGCACGGACGGTGTGGTGGAGCACGGCGGAGTGAGGACGGAGAGGCGGAGCATAGTGGGGATCTAGCAGAGGAGATTGGTGCGCGTTGGTCCTCCGGTGTGGCGGTGCCGGCTTGGGTGGCAGCACGATTGGGCCGTGCAGGAGCAGTGGCGTTCGGCCAGGCAAAGCTGCGCGAGCGGTTGCCGGGCGGTGGCTGCTGTGCTGTCCTCGGTGATGCGTTCGTGACAGGTGCAGCACAGGGAGGCTGCTGCGCAATAGTGGTGGGTGGCGGTGTTCTTCAGATCTGGATCCATCTGGGTTGATTTGGATCTCAGGGCTGCGGCCGCTGCATAACTGTTCGCCTGGAGTGGTGTGGCCAGCTTATGCTTGCGGTGCTTGCGGCCTTGGCCATGCTGCTGTTGAAGGTTGGGTTGGAGATGCTATTCCTTGGTCATGCTGGTGTTGGAGGTGGAGATGTCATGTGTTTCCTCCGTCGTGCAGGGGGTCGGTGCTCCGTGACGTTATGATCATGATGACGAGGTGCTGTGGTGGCGGCGGTGTGACACTCCATGGACAGTATGGCCGTATTCCGATGGGATGGGCGGGAGGTGTGCGATGTTATGGAGGAAAATCCTGCCCTTTTGGTACTAGTGGCGACGACATATGTGGGTGTCGTTCCCCTCCTTGGAGGTGTCACTGAGGTGTATCGGCATCACCCCCCTCTCTTCGGTTGTTGTCTCCGGTATGGTGCTGTTGTAGTGGTTCTTGCACACCGGTATGGTTTTTTGGCATGGTAGGTATGGAAAGAAAGAAACAGTATGTTTTGTAATCAACGATGGGCTTCAGTTAACGACATGGTGCATGCTATCAGGCTTGCATTACAGAAGTGGAGACTAGCAGGTGCCAAGTGCTTGCTTGGACCGTTCGGGGATCTGTAGATGGACCTCCTGTCCCTTCTTTTTTACATTCTCTTAAATATATTTATCCTTGCCGTGCGGCAATGTAAATATTCTACTACCTGCTTAATCAATGAAACGCCGATAGTCGCCAGAACTTTTTTAAAAAATGGGTTGTTATGGTCGTCAGCCAGTCATTGTTGGATGGTTTTCCTGATGTGCTCCATGGTGGCGATGCTGGGGCTAAGGGGCAGGTCGATGTGCCTGGTTCTTCTGGTCATGGTGGCAGTACTAAGGTTCAGGGGGTTGCGCTTGCTCCTGCCATTCATGGTGACGTTGGTGAGCCGTGTGTGGATTTGTATGGTCTTTACAGCTTCCGACCTCAAAGGAAGTTCTCTGGTCGAGCGGGGCTGTGTGCTTATATGACAAATTCCATTCACCAATAAAGGTACTAATCAAAGTTTTAAATGCGACAGCCTTTGAAGAGGATACTGATGTTCTTCACTATATTTTGTCTTGAATTTGAGTGTTGCTAGCTTAGCTTTTTCTTCTGGCCTCTTCTTTTCCTTATTTGTTCTAGCATTTTATTTTCTTTAGGGGATGATGGAGAGGATCAGTAGGAGGATGAAGATGGTGTAGGCCATGGAGGCATGAACCCACGTTGTGGCAAGGTTTAGGTTAGTTCAGTACTGTTAAGTATTGACCACATGCTAATTTTGTTAATTGCCTTGTTTTGTATAGGGTAACTGGGGCTAAAAACATGTGCATCCATTTATGTGTATCACCAATATGGCCCTCATATAGGATGATATTGTCAATTATGCTAGGTCCCTGCCAAACCAAGATTATGTACTAATGTTGGCAATGAAAGTAAATCTACTTCTGAAATAGAAGTTACACCTTAGAGAGTTAGCTTGTTAAAAAAAATTCTCTTTTTTCATGATGCATTTCTTATCTATGGGAATTGCTTGCTGAGCTTTATGCTATATCGTTTTGGCATGCACAATGATGTTGTACCAAGACAAAACTACACCAGAGTTAGTCTATACTGGCTATCTATCTAATTATAGTCAAGTTCCCATGCTCTCCAGTGTGACTTTATCACTTCACTCACATTGCTGGCTTTTATGGTCAATCTGCTAGCTAGCATGCCATTCAACTATCAACTTATTAATTATGTGTTTTTCTAGGATTTGCTGATCTAGAAAGGAGAGTGATCAAGAAGAGAGCATTCATAATTATGGAAGAACCTTGTGGCTTGCCAAAAGACATGAAGAGATAAAACTATCAGGTGTGGATTTGTCACAAAAAAGAATCTGAAGTCCCCTTTCATGCTTTCAAAGATATATGTAGTACACGATAGACCATACTTTGTTGAAACACCGTGAATGTCCTTTTTTCACTTTCTTTTCCTTTCTTTTGAGATAGATGTTGTTTTATTTCCCTTCATGTAATGTATGTATGGATAATGGTATTTCGTTGTGAACTGAACAAGCATCTAAGGGTTATATCTTCTACTCCCTCCGTACCATAATATAAGATCGTTTATTAGGCTATATATGTGGAACGGAGGGAGTATCTTTCAAACAGTCAAAGTGTCGCACATATCCATGAAAAATGTTGGTGACCTCTACTTTCAGTGTTCTGTTCATTTTCTTGCAATTACCAGATATGTTGTATAATTAGGTCTCGGTCTCATATATGCCGTCATGGTAATAGACGATAACGAACCAAAATAAGTTATTTCAATTGAAGGAACATTTTGGTTCTTCTTCGTATTTCTAACTGAACACATAGATCGAATTTTGTGTACTGCCATGTAAAATATGCAAATGACTACTTCGTTGCAATTGTCGTGAGTTGTTAATGTGCTCTGTCTCTATTTTTTAGGAGAGGCATTGGTCCAAGGATTTTATTCCTCAAATCAATGAGCATATATAGACAATTTGGCACTACAGTTGATAGTTAGGAATTTTACTTCTGATATGCACTACACACACACCAATAGCCAGTTATGCTTGCTGCAACGATTGCAATGTATTCATCTATAAGGTCTCTCTTCTCTGTACTTGATCATCTGTTCAATGCCTGGCCCAAGGACAACTGCGCCCTAAAAACCAAGCAACCTATCAACCTATCAAGAATCAAATGCCAAGCGATATAACAAACAAAAAAGGGTTCTCTATTGAATGGTATGATGAGAAGCCCTAGAGAGAAAAACGGTGTGGCAACGCGCGCGACAACTTCTAGTTTCTATGATTTTTAGAAGTTTTGACTCGGCACAGTCAACACCGACGTCAGCAGTCAACCATAGTCAAACCTGATGTGTGGGACCCATCTGTCATTGACATAGTGGCTAACCAGGGTTAGTTATCCTAAACTAACTATTATTTTAGCCGGCTAACCAACAGAGGGGCCCACCTGTCATTGACACGGAGGGGTGGTTAGGCACTAACTAGACCCAGGTTAACAGGCGTTTAGTCGCCGGTGGCAACCAGGGACGGCGGAGGGCATCGGAAGCGCTCCTCCAATGACCATTTGAGCGGCGGAGCGGCTCTGCCGAAACAGTGCACTATGGCACGTCGAGTGGTGGCGGTGGGAGGTGCTGGGGTGGCCGGGAACGACGTCGACGACGAGATACGGCGGCGGCCAGTGCAATTAACATTGTACTTGCCACACACAAAAGACCACTTCAATTATGTCAATACACCACCCAATACGCATGTGACGGAGCCAAGTCTGAACACAGGTACAACTAATAAGTTACAGCTTCTACCCGACTATACTGCAAGTGTTACATGGACATTTGCGGTAGGCCAACCAAGTTACCCAAATGAGATGCATATGCGCCCACGCAACCTGCAGAGTTTAAATCGGTAGGGAGTAACCATGTCTGGAGAAACAAAATCCGCTTTCAAACTGCACTGCGAAGTCAAGTACAAAGTTTCGTTCTTCATATAGGCATTGTGATAGAAATGGCTTATACTTTAAGTTCTGACCATGTAAATTTCAAAACAAAATGACTATAATATGTTCTTCTCATGCGTAGTTACCCATTTTAGCTACCCAAATCTGCTGGTTGGGCGGCTAATAAATGAAACACTGATTGGCATTTCGGGTGAGAATATAGAGCCTCTGTTTTCAGAAAAATAAAAATATTATAGATTTCTATTCGAGGGACTCAGGAATGGTTTTGTTGCCACCCAGCTATGATGTTGGTGACTTTTGTGACCAGTTCATCCGTACTATGTTTTCTGCTCTAGTATGATTTACATAGGAGCAATTCTCATGTATATAACATTATGTACAGCTCAAGATAAATTCACTGTTATGGTATTCCAGACTGAACATGACGGAATTATGTAGAAAATGACCTGGCCCATTAAAAGGGTAGTGGCAAACAGTAGACATCTAAAAAGATAGGATAAGGCTTAACCATTCTGGTAAATTACGAAACTGTACTTAATTCAAATGACAATACAGACCAAAGGGTGTCATCATATTAAATCTGAAGCCACACTCAATGTGTAGTAAAGCACTAAAAGAATATTACTCCATACTACAGCCTAGCACAAGCATGTCGACTCATAATTGACTTAGGAAAGGTGTGTTGACTTCTATTTGAGGAATGTTCTGTAAAACAATGGGATCATCCGATATTGACTTGCAACTAACATTACATAAACCGTAATATCACCTTCATCAACATAGGAATGTGGATTACAAAATATAGAAACATTCAGTTTTTATAAGATTAAAAGATAGACAAATGCAAGTTGTTTTAGGGAATAGACATGTGCAAATTTATGTAAGATAATAACACCTGTTGCATGCAGAATAACTCACTATAGAGAAGGAGGGGCAGCATACTCGACGCTGTGGTCTGGCTTGTAAGTAATCAATGTTCTGCATAATTGTTCCCTCCTCTGCGGGGTTGGATGTGTCGTGTGCATGTCTCCCAGGGGGTAATCCGTATACATTCATTCACTAGCAAGCATATCAACCCTTGTTCATGTTGAGTAACAAAACAAGTTAGAAATAGAATTTTGAATTAGAAAGAGTTAGCAACTCTATGTAGTATAATTTTATAACTGTAGTTTCACTTTATATATCTTATAGAACACTGCATACATGTCCATAACACATCCACACGCAAAGCTTCAGTATGCACATATATATACAATTTGACAAACGTATGCATATGAAACTTATCTGCTACGGAGCCGCTCTGCTCTTGTATGGAATAAGGATACCAACTTGAAGCTGAAAACAACATTAGCCTGAAATATACAAAAGATTTTTCAATGCCTTTGTAGTTAGGACATGATCATTCCAATTCATCACCTAGATGGATTAGACCAACTCAACTCTAGGCATAGCAAGCGAGCATGGATGAGTTGTCACAACAAAGCTCAAGCAACTCCTAAGCATGCTAGGCTGGTTTAGCTATTCGGTGACAATGACAGGTCATGCAAAGGAATGGGTTCAACTACCGCAACAAATAACAGTTGAATCGTTGTTGTCCTAATGCAATAAAAGAAAGCAGGAGCAAGAGAGTAGGATTGTATCAGATTGATCAAGAGGGTTGGCTTGCCTGGCACTTCAGAAGATAGTATGCTCTTCATCAGTGTTAACGATCACAACGTTGGAAACGTCGGCTACCGAGAAGGAACAACACCAACTAGCAAAGAAGGAACACAATCAACGCAATGCACATTCATTTGAATGACATGTCATGTTAAGGTAGTGAATTCACCTAATGCAATATTTAGCCAAGTTAATTGAAGTGGAATTCAAACAAGATCAAATTCCAACTCCAAATGTTATTTCATAAATTGCCCTAATCATCCTTTGTCCTATTCAGTGAGGTTAACTTGTTCAAACATGCATGATCATAGCATAAATAGATTCTTCATATTTTTCTGATCATTTTTCATATATAATTTATTTCATTCGGAGTTACAATTGAATCTAACTAGTTACTAAGCTCCCCCGAAATCCACCCTCCTGGTGCATCGCGGTTGGCGAGCAGGCGATTGTGCCACTGTCCCGTAGGCCCCAGTTGTAAGGTCTGTTTTTTCTTTTACCATCGAAAAAACTTGTCAGGTCGGTTTGCATCATGCCATTGCTATCCCCACACATCCTCCCTCGACCCCGAACTCCTCTCTTCCTCCGATATCATCTTCCACTTCCGTTTGAACTTTCTCCTCCCTCCCGTGGCGCTCGCGCGGGCGGCGCCGGTGGGCCAAACCCTAGCCGAGCGAGACCCTCCTCCCCGTACTCCCCTAGCCGCCGTTGCCGCCGCCGACGGCGCCCGGCCGTCAAAGGCGGCGGGCGTGGCTCGGCGCGCCTCAACGGTCCTCCCTTGCGTGGGGAGCAATGTTGAGAGGGGCGGCGCGGGAAGTCCTACGGTGTGGTGGAGCACGGCGGAGTGAGGACGGAGAGGCAGAGCATAGTGGGGATCTAGCAGAGGAGATTGGTGCGTGTTGGTCCTCCGGTGTGGCGGTGCCGGCTTGGGTGGCGGCGCGATTGGGCCGTGCAGGAGCAGTGGCGTTCGGCCAGGCAAAGCTGCGCGAGTGGCTGCTGGGCGGTGGCTGCTGTGCGGTCCTCGGTGATGCGTTCGTGACAGGTGCAGCAGAGGGAGGCTGCTGCGCAATAGTGGTGGGTGGCGGTGTTCTTCAGATCTGGATCCATCTGGGTTGATTTGGATCTTAGGGCTGCGGCCGCTGCATAGCTGTTCGCCTGGAGTGGTGTGGCCAGTTTATGCTTGCGGTGCTTGCGGCCTTGGCCGTGCTGCTGTTGAAGGTTGGGTTGGAGATGCTACTAGATCATGATTGGCGCGTGTTGCTGCGCCCGTCTCTTTTTTCGATGAACCAATATGAGTTCCCATAGAAGGGGTCCCAAAGATGGACGTGATATTCTGTTAAAGTTTGACAGCATGAATAGTTGAAAATCGTTTTACTACTTGGAATCAACATAATTTGGATCTGTCTTTCAACCAACTAAATCTTATAGAAGATCCAAACACTCGGAAAGTAGCCCAGCACCAAAATTAGGATAATACAGAGTAGTAATACCCTAGTATGGCATACGAGATGTACATCAGGGTAGCAATATGTGCAAACCATGCCAAAATAGAGTAACCCAAATTATAGTTCAGATGCCATAAGATAAACTTTTGCATTGAGTAAACAGGAAGATCCTAGGTAACTAAGTATTTCTAAGTTGTACATAACCATGGAACCAAGCTGTTAGTTGATATCTTTTCTTATTCTGTAAGATCCAGAAGAAGATATTGCAATCATCACACAAAGTACATGGTATGATCAAACAAGGAAGAAAGCTCCTTATAACCTCCAAAACCTAAGATGGCAAAAGTAGTAGAGAGGTGACTTGCTGGTTACTGCAACTGGGCATCTTGTTTTCATAATACTTAGCATCACACTGTGAACCTTTGGCGCCAAAGCTAACCATCATTTAAAGAACAAATCCTACAGGGTTGGCATTAGGCTCATACACAAAACTTGACCTATAATCACCAATAGTTGGCAAAGCCAATCGACCAAATGAAACATATCTTGAAAGGCTACATCATATGTAAGCAGAATAATAGAAGTTAAGCAGTATTTTTGGAAAACAAAATTATAAGGGGTGGAGGTGTTGGTTGTGACCTGAGGAATCAAATCTCTCCTTGTATATTCTCCAGTACCGTGCCCAACTCCCAATTAAACAACACACAAGTAGAGTTGATGGTTAGCATATAAAGAAACCAAAGCAATAGGCATTCCATTCTACAATAAGGTGCTGTTAGATGTGAACGGCCATGATTCGTAGCTGATTATGCAGAAGGGTAATACAGAAGGAATCAATTTCAGTTGATTATTATGTGCATGAATAGCAGGTAAGCATTATCTTTGGTAACCAGATTACCTATAAGGGCATTTGTATTCTCTTTGCTGAGAGACAACTGTATCCGGCTGTGGCATCATGCAATGGTCCTGAATTAAGCATTCATGTTATTTTTATCTAATATGGGCCGAGCGATTTCATTTACATGTTGCACCATGCATTTAAGGAAAAAATGTTGACATAATTATTTGGCTTTCCTCATGTATGTATAAAGAAATTGTCTACATAATTATTTGTCTTTCCAAATGTATAGATAAAGAAATTGTCCACATAATTATTCGGCTTCCCTCATTTATGGATAAACAATTTTTCCACATAATTATTTGGCTTTCCTCATGTATGGATAAAGAAATTGTCCACATAATTATTTGGCTTTCCTCATGTATGGATAGAAGAAGAAGATGTTGAGGCTTCACACCCTTCTAGAACAGCATGGTAACACTTTTTGCGCTTTTTTTTGTACAACTCTAAGTAATCTGTCCAACAACAGTAAATATCCTAACTTGGAAACACGTAATCTAAGCAGTCATACACTGTAAAAAAAATGGATGGTAAAAGATAAGGTCTAGCAGTGCACCTGAAGTAATTACCTGCTCTAGAAACCATTGGAGATATGAGCTGAGAATTCCTGAAATAAAAAAATGCGACATCCATTCTCCGAGATCTCGCCCGAATCAATTGAGCATAAGCCAGTATGAACAACACCTGTACAAATTTTTGATTGAGAAGAAATTAGCACAATGTAATCCTATGGTGGAAGGAATCATTATATGAATGGGGAAAAATGAAGATTATAGGGGAACCTAGGAGAGCACCATGTTGATGGATGTTTTGTCGCCGGATCGAAATAGATTAGGGAGGAAGTATATACACGGCAGCTGAAGGATGGGAAAATAGAGAGGCAGACATCCATTAATCAACGCAGGCGTGAGACAGACACCATCCAACATGAATGCCTGAAGAGAAACTGAAGAGTTATTGTTTCCTTTCAATTCCCGGCGGAGCAGTTTCGATCGACGAACAAACGAACAACGAGACGAGATTGGCATGAACGTGAATTGGCGTGCGGTCCGGAGGCCTGAATCATTCCAATCCTGCAGAGCCGTACGCCATATCGCCTGGGCTAGGTCGCCATCTTCGCTGACATCTCCAGCGCCTCCTGTTAGCTCGCATTCAGAGAAAAAACAGAGATGATGGTGGGTTTGATTGAAAGATGGAGCACTGGGGTTCTGAAATTTTTGTCCGCAAAATGTGTGTTTTCTAAATCAACCTTGTTGCCCACTAACGCCATCAACAAACCTGGGGTTTCCTGTTTGGACATGTGCATATATAAAAATCTAAGCACTGGCATATAGATGACTTCCACCGACAAAAGGCAGAGTGTTCTTTGGATCCAACTGAAGCAGTGCGACAAGATGGAAGTACAGAAACATGTTCAGTCATACCTAGGGCTGGACTAACGAGCAGCTCGGCTCGTTAAGCTCGTACTCGTTAAGCTCGTACTCGTTAAGGCTCGGCTCGTTAAGCTCATTAAGATTAACGAGCAGAAAACCCTGCTCGGCTCGGCTCGTTTGAAGCTCATTAAGCTCGTGAGCGCTCGCGAGCGCTTGTTAACACATTATAATGTGTTACGATATACATGATGAATGTGTAGGTATGATTTTCAAGATAAAATATTGTGACTACAAAAAGAAATGAAGTAGTATGTTGCCTCATATGCCGAGTAGATTAAATAGATGGGCAGAGGTGCTACAAAAAGTTTGTCACGTGATATGAAAATATATGTTGTGTTGTTACTAACAAGCTTAATGAGCTACTCGTGAAACTCGTTAGCTTGCTCGTTAAGATCATTAAGCTTAACGAGCTAAAATCAATGATTGGCTCTGTTCGTTAAGAAGCGAGCTACGAGCTTAACGAGCCGAACTATCGAGCGCTCATTAAGCTCGTGAGCTACGAGCTTTTGGTCCAGCCCTAGTCATACCTAGTCTCTGAAGCTCGTCAACCCACCTCTTCTTTGCTCGGATGTAAGAGTCCTGACGCCCACACAGAAAAAATCAAACATATTAACGTGAACAGAAAGCAGGCAAGGCAATCAACTCATTCGGCACATATTCAGAGAAGATTGCTAAACGAAGTACCGAGGAGAAGAGAAGATCTCTCTCACCGTGCTAGTGATGTCGTAGACTACTACGGCGGCGGCACCGCGGAGGAGCATGGGGCCGAGGTTTTGGTAGCGCTACTGGCCGACAGTGTCCCAGATGTCCAACTGTCCAACCCTCGCTCGTGTACTGGACTGCATCGGCTGGACCCGGATCCCGCTCCTCCGGCTGATCCCAGCGCACGCATCGACTTCCTCGATCCCGCACCTGCGATGGATCCAATGGAGCGACGCACACCGGCCGCTCCTCTGTCGCTCCGGCTCCTACGCCTCGCAAGCCTAGCAAACCTCCTTTTAGCACTGGAAATGGGCTGGCGGCTGGCGGACGGCCCAATGCACCACAGGCGTCCGTTTCGGCCCGTGGAGCAGCAGCCCACAGGACAGCTGGGCCAGATTAGCCACACCGCGAAACAGATTGCTTTTCACATTAAATCTGACGGCCAGGAACTCCCAGATCAATAAAATGGACGGCCAAAAATCTAAATTGTTGTGAGGGCAGGGATTAGGTGCGGTTATACTGTCCTTAATTCCTTGGTCATGCTGGTGTTGGAGGTGGAGATGTCATGTGTTTCCTCCGTCGTGCAGGGGGTCGGTGCTCCGTGACGTTATGATCATGATGACGAGGTGCTGCGGTGGCGGTGGTGTGACACTCCATGGACAGTATGGCCGTATTCCGATGGGATGGGCGGGAGGTGTGCGATGTTATGGAGGAAAATCCTGCCCTTTTGGTGCTAGCGGCGACGACATATGTGGGTGTCGTTCCCCTCCTTGGAGGCTTCACTGAGGTGTATCGGCATCACCCCCCTCTCTTCAGTTGTTGTCTCCGGTATGGTGCTGTTGTAGTGGTTCTTGCACACCGGTATGGTTTTTTGGCATGGTAGCTATGGAAAGAAAGAAACAGTATGTTTTGTAATCAATGATGGGCTTCAGTTAACGACATGGTGCATGCTATCAGGCTTGCATTACATAAGTGGAGACTAGCAGGTGCCAAGTGCTTGCTTGGACCGTTCGGGGATCTGTAGATGGACCTCCTGTCCCTTCTTTTTTACATTCTCTTAAATATATTTATCCTTGCCGTGCGGCAATGTAAATATTCTACTACCTGCTTAATCAATGAAACGCCAGTAGTCGCCAGAACTTTTCTAAAAAATGGGTTGTTATGGTCGTCAGCCAGTCATTGTTGGATGGTTTTCCTGATGTGCTCCATGGTGGCGATGCTGGGGCTAAGGGGCAGGTCGATGTGCCTGGTTCTTCTGGTCATGGTGGCAGTACTAAGGTTCAGGGGGTTGCGCTTGCTCCTGCCGTTCATGGTGACATTGGTGAGCCGTGTGTGGATTTGTATGGTCTTTACAGCTTCCGACCTCAAAGGAAGTTCTCTGGTCGAGCGGGGTTGTGTGCTTATATGACAAATTCCATTCACCAATAAAGGTACTAATCAAAGTTTTGGATGAATCGTGCTTGAATATCCTTTGTGTGACATTGAGTTTTGGGGATAAGGGACTGTTGTAGTACGTGTTAAATGCGACAGCCTTTGAAGAGGATACTGATGTTCTTCACTATATTTTGTCTTGAATTTGAGTGTTGCTAGCTTAGCTTTTTCTTATGGCCTCTTCTTTTCCTTATTTGTTCTAGCATTTTATTTTCTTTAGGGGATGATGGAGAGGATCAGTAGGAGGATGAAGATGGTGTAGGCCATGGAGGCATGAACCCACGTTGTGGCAAGGTTTAGGTTAGTTCAGTACTGTTAAGTATTGACCACATGCTAATTTTGTTAATTGCCTTGTTTTGTATAGGGTAACTGGGGCTAAAAACATGTGCATCCATTTATGCATATCACCAGTATGGCCCTCATATAGGATGATATTGTCAATTATGCTAGGTCCCTGCCAAACCAAGATTATGTACTAATGTTGGCAATGAAAGTAAATCTACTTCTGAAATAGAAGTTACACCTTAGAGAGTTAGCTTGTTAAAAAAATTCTCTTTTTTCATGATGCATTTCTTATCTATGGGAATTGCTTGCTGAGCTTTATGCTATATCGTTTTGGCATGCACAATGATGTTGTACCAAGACAAAACTACACCAGAGTTAGTCTATACTGGCTATCTATCTAATTATAGTCAAGTTCCCATGCTCTCCAGTGTGACTTTATCACTTCACTCACATTGCTGGCTTTTATGGTCAATCTGCTAGCTAGCATGCCATTCAACTATCAACTTATTAATTATGTGTTTTTCTAGGATTTGCTGATCTAGAAAGGAGAGTGATCAAGAAGAGAGCATTCATAATTATGGAAGAACCTTGTGGCTTGCCAAAAGACATGAAGAGATAAAACTATCAGGTGTGGATTTGTCACAAAAAAGAATCTGAAGTCCCCTTTCATGCTTTCAAAGATATATGTAGTACACGATAGACCATACTTTGTTGAAACACCGTGAATGTCCTTTTTTCACTTTCTTTTCCTTTCTTTTGAGATAGATGTTGTTTTATTTCCCTTCATGTAATGTATGTATGGATAATGGTATTTCGTTGTGAACTGAACAAGCATCTAAGGGTTATATCTTCTACTCCCTCCGTACCATAATATAAGATCGTTTATTAGGCTATATATGTGGAACGGAGGGAGTATCTTTCAAACAGTCAAAGTGTCGCACATATCCATGAAAAATGTTGGTGACCTCTACTTTCAGTGTTCTGTTCATTTTCTTGCAATTACCAGATATGTTGTATAATTAGGTCTCGGTCTCATATATGCCGTCATGGTAATAGACGATAACGAACCAAAATAAGTTATTTCAATTGAAGGAACATTTTGGTTCTTCTTCGTATTTCTAACTGAACACATAGATCGAATTTTGTGTACTGCCATGTAAAATATGCAAATGACTACTTCGTTGCAATTGTCGTGAGTTGTTAATGTGCTCTGTCTCTATTTTTTAGGAGAGGCATTGGTCCAAGGATTTTATTCCTCAAATCAATGAGCATATATAGACAATTTGGCACTACAGTTGATAGTTAGGAATTTTACTTCTGATATGCACTACACACACACCAATAGCCAGTTATGCTTGCTGCAACGATTGCAATGTATTCATCTATAAGGTCTCTCTTCTCTGTACTTGATCATCTGTTCAATGCCTGGCCCAAGGACAACTGCGCCCTAAAAACCAAGCAACCTATCAACCTATCAAGAATCAAATGCCAAGCGATATAACAAACAAAAAAGGGTTCTCTATTGAATGGTATGATGAGAAGCCCTAGAGAGAAAAACGGTGTGGCAACGCGCGCGACAACTTCTAGTTTCTATGATTTTTAGAAGTTTTGACTCGGCATAGTCAACACCGACGTCAGCAGTCAACCATAGTCAAACCTGATGTGTGGGACCCATCTGTCATTGACATAGTGGCTAACCAGGGTTAGTTATCCTAAACTAACTATTATTTTAGCCGGCTAACCAACAGAGGGGCCCACCTGTCATTGACACGGAGGGGTGGTTAGGCACTAACTAGACCCAGGTTAACAGGCGTTTAGTCGCCGGTGGCAACCAGGGACGGCGGAGGGCATCGGAAGCGCTCCTCCAATGACCATTTGAGCGGCGGAGCGGCTCTGCCGAAACAGTGCACTATGGCACGTCGAGTGGTGGCGGTGGGAGGTGCTGGGGTGGCCGGGAACGACGTCGACGACGAGATACGGCGGCGGCCAGTGCAATTAACATTGTACTTGCCACACACAAAAGACCACTTCAATTATGTCAATACACCACCCAATACGCATGTGACGGAGCCAAGTCTGAACACAGGTACAACTAATAAGTTACAGCTTCTACCCGACTATACTGCAAGTGTTACATGGACATTTGCGGTAGGCCAACCAAGTTACCCAAATGAGATGCATATGCGCCCACGCAACCTGCAGAGTTTAAATCGGTAGGGAGTAACCATGTCCGGAGAAACAAAATCCGCTTTCAAACTGCACTGCGAAGTCAAGTACAAAGTTTCGTTCTTCATATAGGCATTGTGATAGAAATGGCTTATACTTTAAGTTCTGACCATGTAAATTTCAAAACAAAATGACTATAATATGTTCTTCTCATGCGTAGTTACCCATTTTAGCTACCCAAATCTGCTGGTTGGGCGGCTAATAAATGAAACACTGATTGGCATTTCGGGTGAGAATATAGAGCCTCTGTTTTCAGAAAAATAAAAATATTATAGATTTCTATTCGAGGGACTCAGGAATGGTTTTGTTGCCACCCAGCTATGATGTTGGTGACTTTTGTGACCAGTTCATCCGTACTATGTTTTCTGCTCTAGTATGATTTACATAGGAGCAATTCTCATGTATATAACATTATGTACAGCTCAAGATAAATTCACTGTTATGGTATTCCAGACTGAACATGACGGAATTATGTAGAAAATGACCTGGCCCATTAAAAGGGTAGTGGCAAACAGTAGACATCTGAAAAGATAGGATAAGGCTTAACCATTCTGGTAAATTACGAAACTGTACTTAATTCAAATGACAATACAGACCAAAGGGTGTCATCATATTAAATCTGAAGCCACACTCAATGTGTAGTAAAGCACTAAAAGAATATTACTCCATACTACAGCCTAGCACAAGCATGTCGACTCATAATTGACTTAGGAAAGGTGTGTTGACTTCTATTTGAGGAATGTTCTGTAAAACAATGGGATCATCCGATATTGACTTGCAACTAACATTACATAAACCGTAATATCACCTTCATCAACATAGGAATGTGGATTACAAAATATAGAAACATTCAGTTTTTATAAGATTAAAAGATAGACAAATGCAAGTTGTTTTAGGGAATAGACATGTGCAAATTTATGTAAGATAATAACACCTGTTGCATGCAGAATAACTCACTATAGAGAAGGAGGGGCAGCATACTCGACGCTGTGGTCTGGCTTGTAAGTAATCAATGTTCTGCATAATTGTTCCCTCCTCTGCGGGGTTGGATGTGTCGTGTGCATGTCTCCCAGGGGGTAATCCGTATACATTCATTCACTAGCAAGCATATCAACCCTTGTTCATGTTGAGTAACAAAACAAGTTAGAAATAGAATTTTGAATTAGAAAGAGTTAGCAACTCTATGTAGTATAATTTTATAACTGTAGTTTCACTTTATATATCTTATAGAACACTGCATACATGTCCATAACACATCCACACGCAAAGCTTCAGTATGCACATATATATACAATTTGACAAACGTATGCATATGAAACTTATCTGCTACGGAGCCGCTCTGCTCTTGTATGGAATAAGGATACCAACTTGAAGCTGAAAACAACATTAGCCTGAAATATACAAAAGATTTTTCAATGCCTTTGTAGTTAGGACATGATCATTCCAATTCATCACCTAGATGGATTAGACCAACTCAACTCTAGGCATAGCAAGCGAGCATGGATAAGTTGTCACAACAAAGCTCAAGCAACTCCTAAGCATGCTAGGCTGGTTTAGCTATTCGGTGACAATGACAGGTCATGCAAAGGAATGGGTTCAACTACCGCAACAAATAACAGTTGAATCGTTGTTGTCCTAATGCAATAAAAGAAAGCAGGAGCAAGAGAGTAGGATTGTATCAGATTGATCAAGAGGGTTGGCTTGCCTGGCACTTCAGAAGATAGTATGCTCTTCATCAGTGTTAACGATCACAACGTTGGAAACGTCGGCTACCGAGAAGGAACAACACCAACTAGCAAAGAAGGAACACAATCAACGCAATGCACATTCATTTGAATGACATGTCATGTTAAGGTAGTGAATTCACCTAATGCAATATTTAGCCAAGTTAATTGAAGTGGAATTCAAACAAGATCAAATTCCAACTCCAAATGTTATTTCATAAATTGCCCTAATCATCCTTTGTCCTATTCAGTGAGGTTAACTTGTTCAAACATGCATGATCATAGCATAAATAGATTCTTCATATTTTTCTGATCATTTTTCATATATAATTTATTTCATTCGGAGTTACAATTGAATCTAACTAGTTACTAAGCTCCCCCGAAATCCACCCTCCTGGTGCATCGCGGTTGGCGAGCAGGCGATTGTGCCACTGTCCCGTAGGCCCCAGTTGTAAGGTCTGTTTTTTCTTTTACCATCGAAAAAACTTGTCAGGTCGGTTTGCATCATGCCATTGCTATCCCCACACATCCTCCCTCGACCCCGAACCCCTCTCTTCCTCCGATATCATCTTCCACTTCCGTTTGAACTTTCTCCTCCCTCCCGTGGCGCTCGCGCGGGCGGCGCCGGTGGGCCAAACCCTAGCCGAGCGAGACCCTCCTCCCCGTACTCCCCTAGCCGCCGTTGCCGCCGCCGACGGCGCCCGGCCGTCAAAGGCGGCGGGCGTGGCTCGGCGCGCCTCAATGGTCCTCCCTTGCGTGGGGAGCAATGTTGAGAGGGGCGGCGCGGGAAGTCCTACGGTGTGGTGGAGCACGGCGGAGTGAGGACGGAGAGGCAGAGCATAGTGGGGATCTAGCAGAGGAGATTGGTGCGTGTTGGTCCTCCGGTGTGGCGGTGCCGGCTTGGGTGGCGGCGCGATTGGGCCGTGCAGGAGCAGTGGCGTTCGGCCAGGCAAAGCTGCGCGAGTGGCTGCTGGGCGGTGGCTGCTGTGCGGTCCTCGGTGATGCGTTCGTGACAGGTGCAGCAGAGGGAGGCTGCTGCGCAATAGTGGTGGGTGGCGGTGTTCTTCAGATCTGGATCCATCTGGGTTGATTTGGATCTTAGGGCTGCGGCCGCTGCATAGCTGTTCGCCTGGAGTGGTGTGGCCAGTTTATGCTTGCGGTGCTTGCGGCCTTGGCCGTGCTGCTGTTGAAGGTTGGGTTGGAGATGCTACTAGATCATGATTGGCGCGTGTTGCTGCGCCCGTCTCTTTTTTCGATGAACCAATATGAGTTCCCATAGAAGGGGTCCCAAAGATGGACGTGATATTCTGTTAAAGTTTGACAGCATGAATAGTTGAAAATCGTTTTACTACTTGGAATCAACATAATTTGGATCTGTCTTTCAACCAACTAAATCTTATAGAAGATCCAAACACTCGGAAAGTAGCCCAGCACCAAAATTAGGATAATACAGAGTAGTAATACCCTAGTATGGCATACGAGATGTACATCAGGGTAGCAATATGTGCAAACCATGCCAAAATAGAGTAACCCAAATTATAGTTCAGATGCCATAAGATAAACTTTTGCATTGAGTAAACAGGAAGATCCTAGGTAACTAAGTATTTCTAAGTTGTACATAACCATGGAACCAAGCTGTTAGTTGATATCTTTTCTTATTCTGTAAGATCCAGAAGAAGATATTGCAATCATCACACAAAGTACATGGTATGATCAAACAAGGAAGAAAGCTCCTTATAACCTCCAAAACCTAAGATGGCAAAAGTAGTAGAGAGGTGACTTGCTGGTTACTGCAACTGGGCATCTTGTTTTCATAATACTTAGCATCACACTGTGAACCTTTGGCGCCAAAGCTAACCATCATTTAAAGAACAAATCCTACAGGGTTGGCATTAGGCTCATACACAAAACTTGACCTATAATCACCAATAGTTGGCAAAGCCAATCGACCAAATGAAACATATCTTGAAAGGCTACATCATATGTAAGCAGAATAATAGAAGTTAAGCAGTATTTTTGGAAAACAAAATTATAAGGGGTGGAGGTGTTGGTTGTGACCTGAGGAATCAAATCTCTCCTTGTATATTCTCCAGTACCGTGCCCAACTCCCAATTAAACAACACACAAGTAGAGTTGATGGTTAGCATATAAAGAAACCAAAGCAATAGGCATTCCATTCTACAATAAGGTGCTGTTAGATGTGAACGACCATGATTCGTAGCTGATTATGCAGAAGGGTAATACAGAAGGAATCAATTTCAGTTGATTATTATGTGCATGAATAGCAGGTAAGCATTATCTTTGGTAACCAGATTACCTATAAGGGCATTTGTATTCTCTTTGCTGAGAGACAACTGTATCCGGCTGTGGCATCATGCAATGGTCCTGAATTAAGCATTCATGTTATTTTTATCTAATATGGGCCGAGCGATTTCATTTACATGTTGCACCATGCATTTAAGGAAAAAATGTTGACATAATTATTTGGCTTTCCTCATGTATGTATAAAGAAATTGTCTACATAATTATTTGTCTTTCCAAATGTATAGATAAAGAAATTGTCCACATAATTATTCGGCTTCCCTCATTTATGGATAAACAATTTTTCCACATAATTATTTGGCTTTCCTCATGTATGGATAAAGAAATTGTCCACATAATTATTTGGCTTTCCTCATGTATGGATAGAAGAAGAAGATGTTGAGGCTTCACACCCTTCTAGAACAGCATGGTAACACTTTTTGCGCTTTTTTTTGTACAACTCTAAGTAATCTGTCCAACAACAGTAAATATCCTAACTTGGAAACACGTAATCTAAGCAGTCATACACTGTAAAAAAAATGGATGGTAAAAGATAAGGTCTAGCAGTGCACCTGAAGTAATTACCTGCTCTAGAAACCATTGGAGATATGAGCTGAGAATTCCTGAAATAAAAAAATGCGACATCCATTCTCCGAGATCTCGCCCGAATCAATTGAGCATAAGCCAGTATGAACAACACCTGTACAAATTTTTGATTGAGAAGAAATTAGCACAATGTAATCCTATGGTGGAAGGAATCATTATATGAATGGGGAAAAATGAAGATTATAGGGGAACCTAGGAGAGCACCATGTTGATGGATGTTTTGTCGCCGGATCGAAATAGATTAGGGAGGAAGTATATACACGGCAGCTGAAGGATGGGAAAATAGAGAGGCAGACATCCATTAATCAACGCAGGCGTGAGACAGACACCATCCAACATGAATGCCTGAAGAGAAACTGAAGAGTTATTGTTTCCTTTCAATTCCCGGCGGAGCAGTTTCGATCGACGAACAAACGAACAACGAGACGAGATTGGCATGAACGTGAATTGGCGTGCGGTCCGGAGGCCTGAATCATTCCAATCCTGCAGAGTCGTACGCCATATCGCCTGGGCTAGGTCGCCATCTTCGCTGACATCTCCAGCGCCTCCTGTTAGCTCGCATTCAGAGAAAAAACAGAGATGATGGTGGGTTTGATTGAAAGATGGAGCACTGGGGTTCTGAAATTTTTGTCCGCAAAATGTGTGTTTTCTAAATCAACCTTGTTGCCCACTAATGCCATCAACAAACCTGGGGTTTCCTGTTTGGACATGTGCATATATAAAAATCTAAGCACTGGCATATAGATGACTTCCACCGACAAAAGGCAGAGTGTTCTTTGGATCCAACTGAAGCAGTGCGACAAGATGGAAGTACAGAAACATGTTCAGTCATACCTAGGGCTGGACTAACGAGCAGCTCGGCTCGTTAAGCTCGTACTCGTTAAGCTCGTACTCGTTAAGGCTCGGCTCGTTAAGCTCATTAAGATTAACGAGCAGAAAACCCTGCTCGGCTCGGCTCGTTTGAAGCTCATTAAGCTCGTGAGCGCTCGCGAGCGCTTGTTAACACATTATAATGTGTTACGATATACATGATGAATGTGTAGGTATGATTTTCAAGATAAAATATTGTGACTACAAAAAGAAATGAAGTAGTATGTTGCCTCATATGCCGAGTAGATTAAATAGATGGGCAGAGGTGCTACAAAAAGTTTGTCACGTGATATGAAAATATATGTTGTGTTGTTACTAACAAGCTTAATGAGCTACTCGTGAAACTCGTTAGCTTGCTCGTTAAGATCATTAAGCTTAACGAGCTAAAATCAATGATTGGCTCTGTTCGTTAAGAAGCGAGCTACGAGCTTAACGAGCCGAACTATCGAGCGCTCATTAAGCTCGTGAGCTACGAGCTTTTGGTCCAGCCCTAGTCATACCTAGTCTCTGAAGCTCGTCAACCCACCTCTTCTTTGCTCGGATGTAAGAGTCCTGACGCCCACACAGAAAAAATCAAACATATTAACGTGAACAGAAAGCAGGCAAGGCAATCAACTCATTCGGCACATATTCAGAGAAGATTGCTAAACGAAGTACCGAGGAGAAGAGAAGATCTCTCTCACCGTGCTAGTGATGTCGTAGACTACTACGGCGGCGGCACCGCGGAGGAGCATGGGGCCGAGGTTTTGGTAGCGCTACTGGCCGACAGTGTCCCAGATGTCCAACTGTCCAACCCTCGCTCGTGTACTGGACTGCATCGGCTGGACCCGGATCCCGCTCCTCCGGCTGATCCCAGCGCACGCATCGACTTCCTCGATCCCGCACCTGCGATGGATCCAATGGAGCGACGCACACCGGCCGCTCCTCTATCGCTCCGGCTCCTACGCCTCGCAAGCCTAGCAAACCTCCTTTTAGCACTGGAAATGGGCTGGCGGCTGGCGGACGGCCCAATGCACCACAGGCGTCCGTTTCGGCCCGTGGAGCAGCAGCCCACAGGACAGCTGGGCCAGATTAGCCACACCGCGAAACAGATTGCTTTTCACATTAAATCTGACGGCCAGGAACTCCCAGATCAATAAAATGGACGGCCAAAAATCTAAATTGTTGTGAGGGCAGGGATTAGGTGCGGTTATACTGTCCTTAATTCCTTGGTCATGCTGGTGTTGGAGGTGGAGATGTCATGTGTTTCCTCCGTCGTGCAGGGGGTCGGTGCTCCGTGACGTTATGATCATGATGACGAGGTGCTGCGGTGGCGGTGGTGTGACACTCCATGGACAGTATGGCCGTATTCCGATGGGATGGGCGGGAGGTGTGCGATGTTATGGAGGAAAATCCTGCCCTTTTGGTGCTAGCGGCGACGACATATGTGGGTGTCGTTCCCCTCCTTGGAGGCTTCACTGAGGTGTATCGGCATCACCCCCCTCTCTTCAGTTGTTGTCTCCGGTATGGTGCTGTTGTAGTGGTTCTTGCACACCGGTATGGTTTTTTGGCATGGTAGCTATGGAAAGAAAGAAACAGTATGTTTTGTAATCAATGATGGGCTTCAGTTAACGACATGGTGCATGCTATCAGGCTTGCATTACATAAGTGGAGACTAGCAGGTGCCAAGTGCTTGCTTGGACCGTTCGGGGATCTGTAGATGGACCTCCTGTCCCTTCTTTTTTACATTCTCTTAAATATATTTATCCTTGCCGTGCGGCAATGTAAATATTATACTACCTGCTTAATCAATGAAACGCCAGTAGTCGCCAGAACTTTTCTAAAAAATGGGTTGTTATGGTCGTCAGCCAGTCATTGTTGGATGGTTTTCCTGATGTGCTCCATGGTGGCGATGCTGGGGCTAAGGGGCAGGTCGATGTGCCTGGTTCTTCTGGTCATGGTGGCAGTACTAAGGTTCAGGGGGTTGCGCTTGCTCCTGCCGTTCATGGTGACATTGGTGAGCCGTGTGTGGATTTGTATGGTCTTTACAGCTTCCGACCTCAAAGGAAGTTCTCTGGTCGAGCGGGGTTGTGTGCTTATATGACAAATTCCATTCACCAATAAAGGTACTAATCAAAGTTTTGGATGAATCGTGCTTGAATATCATTTGTGTGACATTGAGTTTTGGGGATAAGGGACTGTTGTAGTACGTGTTAAATGCGACAGCCTTTGAAGAGGATACTGATGTTCTTCACTATATTTTGTCTTGAATTTGAGTGTTGCTAGCTTAGCTTTTTCTTCTGGCCTCTTCTTTTCCTTATTTGTTCTAGCATTTTATTTTCTTTAGGGGATGATGGAGAGGATCAGTAGGAGGATGAAGATGGTGTAGGCCATGGAGGCATGAACCCACGTTGTGGCAAGGTTTAGGTTAGTTCAGTACTGTTAAGTATTGACCACATGCTAATTTTGTTAATTGCCTTGTTTTGTATAGGGTAACTGGGGCTAAAAACATGTGCATCCATTTATGCATATCACCAGTATGGCCCTCATATAGGATGATATTGTCAATTATGCTAGGTCCCTGCCAAACCAAGATTATGTACTAATGTTGGCAATGAAAGTAAATCTACTTCTGAAATAGAAGTTACACCTTAGAGAGTTAGCTTGTTAAAAAAATTCTCTTTTTTCATGATGCATTTCTTATCTATGGGAATTGCTTGCTGAGCTTTATGCTATATCGTTTTGGCATGCACAATGATGTTGTACCAAGACAAAACTACACCAGAGTTAGTCTATACTGGCTATCTATCTAATTATAGTCAAGTTCCCATGCTCTCCAGTGTGACTTTATCACTTCACTCACATTGCTGGCTTTTATGGTCAATCTGCTAGCTAGCATGCCATTCAACTATCAACTTATTAATTATGTGTTTTTCTAGGATTTGCTGATCTAGAAAGGAGAGTGATCAAGAAGAGAGCATTCATAATTATGGAAGAACCTTGTGGCTTGCCAAAAGACATGAAGAGATAAAACTATCAGGTGTGGATTTGTCACAAAAAAGAATCTGAAGTCCCCTTTCATGCTTTCAAAGATATATGTAGTACACGATAGACCATACTTTGTTGAAACACCGTGAATGTCCTTTTTTCACTTTCTTTTCCTTTCTTTTGAGATAGATGTTGTTTTATTTCCCTTCATGTAATGTATGTATGGATAATGGTATTTCGTTGTGAACTGAACAAGCATCTAAGGGTTATATCTTCTACTCCCTCCGTACCATAATATAAGATCGTTTATTAGGCTATATATGTGGAACGGAGGGAGTATCTTTCAAACAGTCAAAGTGTCGCACATATCCATGAAAAATGTTGGTGACCTCTACTTTCAGTGTTCTGTTCATTTTCTTGCAATTACCAGATATGTTGTATAATTAGGTCTCGGTCTCATATATGCCGTCATGGTAATAGACGATAACGAACCAAAATAAGTTATTTCAATTGAAGGAACATTTTGGTTCTTCTTCGTATTTCTAACTGAACACATAGATCGAATTTTGTGTACTGCCATGTAAAATATGCAAATGACTACTTCGTTGCAATTGTCGTGAGTTGTTAATGTGCTCTGTCTCTATTTTTTAGGAGAGGCATTGGTCCAAGGATTTTATTCCTCAAATCAATGAGCATATATAGACAATTTGGCACTACAGTTGATAGTTAGGAATTTTACTTCTGATATGCACTACACACACACCAATAGCCAGTTATGCTTGCTGCAACGATTGCAATGTATTCATCTATAAGGTCTCTCTTCTCTGTACTTGATCATCTGTTCAATGCCTGGCCCAAGGACAACTGCGCCCTAAAAACCAAGCAACCTATCAACCTATCAAGAATCAAATGCCAAGCGATATAACAAACAAAAAAGGGTTCTCTATTGAATGGTATGATGAGAAGCCCTAGAGAGAAAAACGGTGTGGCAACGCGCGCGACAACTTCTAGTTTCTATGATTTTTAGAAGTTTTGACTCGGCACAGTCAACACCGACGTCAGCAGTCAACCATAGTCAAACCTGATGTGTGGGACCCATCTGTCATTGACATAGTGGCTAACCAGGGTTAGTTATCCTAAACTAACTATTATTTTAGCCGGCTAACCAACAGAGGGGCCCACCTGTCATTGACACGGAGGGGTGGTTAGGCACTAACTAGACCCAGGTTAACAGGCGTTTAGTCGCCGGTGGCAACCAGGGACGGCGGAGGGCATCGGAAGCGCTCCTCCAATGACCATTTGAGCGGCGGAGCGGCTCTGCCGAAACAGTGCACTATGGCACGTCGAGTGGTGGCGGTGGGAGGTGCTGGGGTGGCCGGGAACGACGTCGACGACGAGATACGGCGGCGGCCAGTGCAATTAACATTGTACTTGCCACACACAAAAGACCACTTCAATTATGTCAATACACCACCCAATACGCATGTGACGGAGCCAAGTCTGAACACAGGTACAACTAATAAGTTACAGCTTCTACCCGACTATACTGCAAGTGTTACATGGACATTTGCGGTAGGCCAACCAAGTTACCCAAATGAGATGCATATGCGCCCACGCAACCTGCAGAGTTTAAATCGGTAGGGAGTAACCATGTCTGGAGAAACAAAATCCGCTTTCAAACTGCACTGCGAAGTCAAGTACAAAGTTTCGTTCTTCATATAGGCATTGTGATAGAAATGGCTTATACTTTAAGTTCTGACCATGTAAATTTCAAAACAAAATGACTATAATATGTTCTTCTCATGCGTAGTTACCCATTTTAGCTACCCAAATCTGCTGGTTGGGCGGCTAATAAATGAAACACTGATTGGCATTTCGGGTGAGAATATAGAGCCTCTGTTTTCAGAAAAATAAAAATATTATAGATTTCTATTCGAGGGACTCAGGAATGGTTTTGTTGCCACCCAGCTATGATGTTGGTGACTTTTGTGACCAGTTCATCCGTACTATGTTTTCTGCTCTAGTATGATTTACATAGGAGCAATTCTCATGTATATAACATTATGTACAGCTCAAGATAAATTCACTGTTATGGTATTCCAGACTGAACATGACGGAATTATGTAGAAAATGACCTGGCCCATTAAAAGGGTAGTGGCAAACAGTAGACATCTAAAAAGATAGGATAAGGCTTAACCATTCTGGTAAATTACGAAATTGTACTTAATTCAAATGACAATACAGACCAAAGGGTGTCATCATATTAAATCTGAAGCCACACTCAATGTGTAGTAAAGCACTAAAAGAATATTACTCCATACTACAGCCTAGCACAAGCATGTCGACTCATAATTGACTTAGGAAAGGTGTGTTGACTTCTATTTGAGGAATGTTCTGTAAAACAATGGGATCATCCGATATTGACTTGCAACTAACATTACATAAATCGTAATATCACCTTCATCAACATAGGAATGTGGATTACAAAATATAGAAACATTCAGTTTTTATAAGATTAAAAGATAGACAAATGCAAGTTGTTTTAGGGGATAGACATGTGCAAGTTTATGTAAGATAATAACACCTGTTGCATGCAGAATAACTCACTATAGAGAAGGAGGGGCAGCATACTCGACGCTGTGGTCTGGCTTGTAAGTAATCAATGTTCTGCATAATTGTTCCCTCCTCTGCGGGGTTGGATGTGTCGTGTGCATGTCTCCCAGGGGGTAATCCGTATACATTCATTCACTAGCAAGCATATCAACCCTTGTTCATGTTGAGTAACAAAACAAGTTAGAAATAGAATTTTGAATTAGAAAGAGTTAGCAACTCTATGTAGTATAATTTTATAACTGTAGTTTCACTTTATATATCTTATAGAACACTGCATACATGTCCATAACACATCCACATGCAAAGCTTCAGTATGCACATATATATACAATTTGACAAACGTATGCATATGAAACTTATCTGCTACGGAGCCGCTCTGCTCTTGTATGGAATAAGGATACCAACTTGAAGCTGAAAACAACATTATCCTGAAATATACAAAAGATTTTTCAATGCCTTTGTAGTTAGGACATGATCATTCCAATTCATCACCTAGATGGATTAGACCAACTCAACTCTACGCATAGCAAGCGAGCATGGATGAGTTGTCACAACAAAGCTCAAGCAACTCCTAAGCATGCTAGGCTGGTTTAGCTATTCGGTGACAATGACAGGTCATGCAAAGGATTGGGTTCAACTACCGCAACAAGTAACAGTTGAATCGTTGTTGTCCTAATGCAATAAAAGAAAGCAGGAGCAAGAGAGTAGGATTGTATCAGATTGATCAAGAGGGTTGGCTTGCCTGGCACTTCAGAAGATAGTATGCTCTTCATCAGTGTTAACGATCACAATGTTGGAAACGTCGGCTACCGAGAAGGAACAACACCAACTAGCAAAGAAGGAACACAATCAATGCAATGCACATTCATTTGAATGACATGTCATGTTAAGGTACTGAATTCACCTAATGCAATATTTAGCCAAGTTAATTGAAGTGGAATTCAAACAAGATCAAATTCCAACTCCAAATGTTATTTCATAAATTTCCCTAATCATCCTTTGTCCTATTCAGTGAGGTTAACTTGTTCAAACATGCATGATCATAGCATAAATAGATTCTTCATATTTTTCTGATCATTTTTCATATATAATTTATTTCATTCGGAGTTACAATTGAATCTAACTAGTTACTAAGCTCCCCCGAAATCCACCCTCCTGGTGCATCGCGGTTGGCGAGCAGGCGATTGTGCCGCTGTCCCGTAGGCCCCAGCTGTAAGGTCTGTTTTTTCTTTTACCATCGAAAAAACTTGTCAGGTCGGTTTGCATCATGCCATTGCTATCCCCACACATCCTCCCTCGACCCCGAACCCCTCTCTTCCTCCGATATCATCTTCCACTTCCGTTTGAACTTTCTCCTCCCTCCCGTGGCGCTCGCGCGGGCGGTGCCGGTGGGCCAAACCCTAGCCGAGCGAGACCCTCCTCCCCGTACTCCCCTAGCCGCCGTTGCCGCCGCCGACGGCGCCCGGCCGTCAAAGGCGGCGGGCGTGGCTCGGCGCGCCTCAACGGGCCTCCCTTGCGCGGGGAGCAATGTTGAGAGGGGCGGCGCGGGAAGTCCTATGGTGTGGTGGAGCACGGCAGAGTGAGGACGGAGAGGCAGAGCATAGTGGGGATCTAGCAGAGGAGATTGGTGCGTGTTGGTCCTCCGGTGTGGCGGTGCCGGCTTGGGTGGCGGCGCGATTGGGCCGTGCAGGAGCAGTGGCGTTCGGCCAGGCAAAGTTGCGCGAGCGGCTGCTGGGCGGTGGCTGCTGTGCGGTCCTCGGTGATGCGTTCGTGACAGGTGCAGCAGAGGGAGGCTGCTGCGCAATAGTGGTGGGTGGCGGTGTTCTTCAGATCTGGATCCATCTGGGTTGATTTGGATCTTAGGGCTGCGGCCGCTGCATAGCTGTTCGCCTGGAGTGGTGTGGCCAGTTTATGCTTGCGGTGCTTGCGGCCTTGGCCGTGCTGCTGTTGAAGGTTGGGTTGGAGATGCTACTAGATCATGATTGGCGCGTGTTGCTGCGCCCGTCTCTTTTTTCGATGAACCAATATGAGTTCCCATAGAAGGGGTCCCAAAGATGGACGTGATATTCTATTAAAGTTTGACAGCATGAATAGTTGAAAATCGTTTTAGTACTTGGAATCAACATAATTTGGATCTGTCTTTCAACCAACTAAATCTTATAGAAGATCCAAACACTCGGAAAGTAGCCCAGCACCAAAATTAGGATAATACAGAGTAGTAATACCCTAGTATGGCATACGAGATGTACATCAGGGTAGCAATATGTGCAAACCATGCCAAAATAGAGTAACCCAAATTATAGTTCAGATGCCATAAGATAAACTTTTGCATTGAGTAAACAGGAAGATCCTAGGTAACTAAGTATTTCTAAGTTGTACATAACCATGGAACCAAGCTGTTAGTTGATATCTTTTCTTATTCTGTAAGATCCAGAAGAAGATATTGCAATCATCACACAAAGTACATGGTATGATCAAACAAGGAAGAAAGCTCCTTATAACCTCCAAAACCTAAGATGGCAAAAGTAGTAGAGAGGTGACTTGCTGGTTACTGCAACTGGGCATCTTGTTTTCATAATACTTAGCATCACACTGTGAACCTCTGGCGCCAAAGCTAACCATCATTTAAAGAACAAATCCTACAGGGTTGGCATTAGGCTCATACACAAAACTTGACCTATAATCACCAATAGTTGGCAAAGCCAATCGACCAAATGAAACATATCTTGAAAAGCTACATCATATGTAAGCAGAATTATAGAAGTTAAGCAGTATTTTTAGAAAACAAAATTATAAGGGGTGGAGGTGCTGGTTGTGACCTGAGGAATCAAATCTCTCCTTGTATATTCTCCAGTACCGTGCCCAACTCCCAATTAAACAACACACAAGTAGAGTTGATGGTTAGCATATAAAGAAACCAAAGCAATAGGCATTCCATTCTACAATAAGGTGCTGTTAGATGTGAACGACCATGATTCGTAGCTGATTATGTAGAAGGGTAATACAGAAGGAATCAATTTCAGTTGATTATTATGTACATGAATAGCAGGTAAGCATTATCTTTGGTAACCAGATTACCTATAAGGGCATTTGTATTCTCTTTGCTGAGAGACAACTGTATCCGGCTGTGGCATCATGCAATGGTCCTGAATTAAGCATTCATGTTATTTTTATCTAATATGGGCCGAGCGATTTCATTTACATGTTGCACCATGCATTTAAGGAAAAAATGTCGACATAATTATTTGGCTTTCCTCATGTATGTATAAAGAAATTGTCTACATAATTATTTGTCTTTCCAAATGTATAGATAAAGAAATTGTCCACATAATTATTCGGCTTCCCTCATTTATGGATAAACAATTTTTCCACATAATTATTTGGCTTTCCTCATGTATGGATAAAGAAATTGTCCACATAATTATTCGGCTTTCCTCATGTATGGATAGAAGAAGAAGATGTTGAGGCTTCACACCCTTCTAGAACAGCATGGTAACACTTTTTGCGCTTTTTTTTGTACAATTCTAAGTAATCTGTCCAACAACAGTAAATATCCTAACTTGGAAACACGTAATCTAAGCAGTCATACACTGTAAAAAAAATGGATGGTAAAAGATAAGGTCTAGCAGTGCACCTGAAGTAATTACCTGCTCTAGAAACCATTGGAGATACGAGCTGAGAATTCCTGAAATAAAAAAATGCGACATCCATTCTCCGAGATCTCGCCCGAATCAATTGAGCATAAGCCAGTATGAACAACACATGTACAAATTTTTGATTGAGAAGAAATTAGCACAATGTAATCCTGTGGTGGAAGGAATCATTATATGAATGGGGAAAAATGAAGATTATAGGGGAACCTAGGAGAGCACCATGTTGATGGATGTTTTGTCGCCGGATCGAAAAAGATTAGGGAGGAAGTATATACACGGCAGCTGAAGGATGGGAAAATAGAGAGGCAGACATCCATTAATCAACGCAGGCGTGAGACAGACACCATTCAACATGAATGCCTGAAGAGAAACTGAAGAGTAATTGTTTGCTTTCAATTCCCGGCGGAGCAGTTTCGATCGACGAACAAACGAACAGCGAGACGAGATTGGCATGAACGTGAATTGGCGTGCGGTCCGGAGGCCTGAATCATTCCAATCCTGCAGAGCCGTACGCCGTATCGCCTGGGCTAGGTCGCCATCTTCGCTGACATCTCCAGCGCCTCCTGTTAGCTCGCATTCAGAGAAAAAACAGAGATGATGGTGGGTTTGACTGAAAGATGGAGCACTGGGGTTCTGAAATTTTTGTCCGCAAAATGTGTGTTTTCTAAATCAACCTTGTTGCCCACTAACGCCATCAACAAACCTGGGGTTTCCTGTTTGGACATGTGCATATATAAAAATCTAAGCACTGGCATATAGATGACTTCCACCGACAAAAGGCAGAGTGTTCTTTGGATCCAACTGAAGCAGTGCGACAAGATGGAAGTACAGAAACATGTTTAGTCATACCTAGGGCTGGACGAACGAGCAGCTCGGCTCGTTAAGCGCGTACTCGTTAAGCTCGTACTCGTTAAGGCTCGGCTCGTTAAGCTCATTAAGATTAACGAGCAGAAAACCCTGCTCGGCTCGGCTCGTTTGAAGCTCATTAAGCTCGTGAGCGCTCGCGAGCGCTCGTTAACACATTATAATGTGTTACGATATACATGATGAATGTGTAGGTATGATTTTCAAGATAAAATATTGTGACTACAAAAAGAAATGAAATAGTATGTTGCCTCATATGCCGAGTAGATTAAATAGATGGGCAGAGGTGCTACAAAAAGTTTGTCACGTGATATGAAAATATATGTTGTGTTGTTACTAACAAGCTTAACGAGCTACTCGTAAAACTCGTTAGCTTGCTCGTTAAGCTCATTAAGCTTAACGAGCTAAAATCAATGATTGGCTCTGTTCGTTAAGAAGCGAGCTACGAGCTTAACGAGCCGAACTATCGAGCGCTCATTAAGCTCGTGAGCTACGAGCTTTTGGTCCAGCCCTAGTCATACCTAGTCTCCGAAGCTCGTCAACCCACCTCTTCTTTGCTCGGATGTAAGAGTCCTGACGCCCACATAGAAAAAATCAAACATATTAACGTGAACAGAAAGCAGGCAAGGCAATCAACTTATCCGGCACATATTCAAAGAAGATCGCTAAACGAAGTACCGAGGAGAAGAGAAGATCTCTCTCACCGTGCTAGTGATGTCGTAGACTACTACGGCGGCGGCGCCGCGGAGGAGCATGGGGCCGAGGTTTTGGTAGCGCTACTGGCCGACGGTGTCCCAGATGTCCAACTGTCCAACCCTCGCTCGTGTACTGGACTGCATCGGCTGGACCCGGATCCCGCTCCTCCGGCTGATCCCAGCGCACGCATCGACTTCCTCGATCCCGCACCTGCGATGGATCCAATGGAGCGACGCACACCGGCCGCTCCTCTGTCGCTCCGGCTCCTACGCCTCGCAAGCCTAGCAGACCTCCTTTTAGCGCTGGAAATGGGCTGGCGGCTGGCGGACGGCCCAATGCACCACAGGCGTCCGTTTCGGCCCGTGGAGCAGCAGCCCACAGGACAGCTGGGCCAGATTAGCCACACCGCGAAACAGATTGCTTTTCACATTAAATCTGACGGCCAGGAACTCCCAGATCAATAAAACGGACGGCCAAAAATCTAAATTGTTGTGAGGGCAGGGATTAGGTGCGGTTATACTGTCCTTAATTCATTGGTCACGCTGGTGTTGGAGGTGGAGATGTCATGTGTTTCCTCCGTCGTGCAGGGGGTCGGTGCTCCGTGACGTTATGATCATGATGACGAGGTGCTGCGGTGGCGGCGGTGTGACACTCCATGGACAGTATGGCCGTATTCCGATGGGATGGGCGGGAGGTGTGCGATGTTATGGAGGAAAATCCTGCCCTTTTGGTGCTAGCGGCGACGACATATGTGGGTGTCGTTCCCCTCCTTGGAGGCTTCACTGAGGTGTATCGGCATCACCCCCCTCTCTTCGGTTGTTGTCTCCGGTATGGTGCTGTTGTAGTGGTTCTTGCACACCGGTATGGTTTTTTGGCATGGTAGCTATGGAAAGAAAGAAACAGTATGTTTTGTAATCAATGATGGGCTTCAGTTAACGACATGGTGCATGCTATCAGGCTTGCATTACATAAGTGGAGACTAGCAGGTGCCAAGTGCTTGCTTGGACCGTTCGGGGATCTGTAGATGGACCTCCTGTCCCTTCTTTTTTACATTCTCTTAAATATATTTATCCTTGCCGTGCGGCAATGTAAATATTCTACTACCTGCTTAATCAATGAAACGCCGGTAGTCGCCAGAACTTTTCTAAAAAATGGGTTGTTATGGTCGTCAGCCAGTCATTGTTGGATGGTTTTCCTGATGTGCTCCATGGTGGCGATGCTGGGGCTAAGGGGCAGGTCGATGTGCCTGGTTCTTCTGGTCATGGTGGCAGTACTAAGGTTCAGGGGGTTGCGCTTGCTCCTGCCATTCATGGTGACGTTGGTGAGCCGTGTGTGGATTTGTATGGTCTTTACAGCTTCCGACCTCAAAGGAAGTTCTCTGGTCGAGCGGGGCTGTGTGCTTATATGACAAATTCCATTCACCAATAAAGGTACTAATCAAAGTTTTGGATGAAGCGTGCTTGAATATCCTTTGTGTGACATTGAGTTTTGGGGATAAGGGACTGTTGTAGTACGTGTTAAATGCGACAGCCTTTGAAGAGGATACTGATGTTCTTCACTATATTTTGTCTTGAATTTGAGTGTTGCTAGCTTAGCTTTTTCTTCTGGCCTCTTCTTTTCCTTATTTGTTCTAGCATTTTATTTTCTTTAGGGGATGATGGAGAGGATCAGTAGGAGGATGAAGATGGTGTAGGCCATGGAGGCATGAACCCACGTTGTGGCAAGGTTTAGGTTAGTTCAGTACTGTTAAGTATTGACCACATGCTAATTTTGTTAATTGCCTTGTTTTGTATAGGGTAACTGGGGCTAAAAACATGTGCATCCATTTATGTATATCACCAGTATGGCCCTCATATAGGATGATATTGTCAATTATGCTAGGTCCCTGCCAAACCAAGATTATGTACTAATGTTGGCAATGAAACTAAATCAACTTCTGAAATAGAAGTTACACCTTAGAGAGTTAGCTTGTTAAAAAAAAATTCTCTTTTTTCATGATGCATTTCTTATCTATGGGAATTGCTTGCTGAGCTTTATGCTATATCGTTTTGGCATGCACAATGATGTTGTACCAAGACAAAACTACACCAGAGTTAGTCTATACTGGCTATCTATCTAATTATAGTCAAGTTCCCATGTTCTCCAGTGTGACTTTATCACTTCACTCACATTGCTGGCTTTTATGGTCAATCTGCTAGCTAGCATGCCATTCAACTATCAACTTATTAATTATGTGTTTTTCTAGGATTTGCTGATCTAGAAAGGAGAGTGATCAAGAAGAGAGCATTCATAATTATGGAAGAACCTTGTGGCTTGCCAAAAGACTTGAAGAGATAAAACTATCAGGTGTGGATTTGTCACAAAAAAGAATCTGAAGTCCCCTTTCATGCTTTCAAAGATATATGTAGTACACGATAGACCATACTTGATTGAAACACCGTGAATGTCCTTTTTTCACTTTCTTTTCCTTTATTTTGAGATAGATGTTGTTTTATTTCCCTTCCTGTAATGTATGTATGGATAATGGTATTTCGTTGTGAACTGAACAAGCATCTAAGGGTTATATCTTCTACTCCCTCCGTACCATAATATAAGATCGTTTATTAGGCTATATATGTGGAACGGAGGGAGTATCTTTCAAACAGTCAAAGTGTCGCACATATCCATGAAAAATGTTGGTGACCTCTACTTTCAGTGTTCTGTTCATTTTCTTGCAATTACCAGATATGTTGTATAATTAGGTCTCGGTCTCATATATGCCGTCATGGTAATAGACGATAACGAACCAAAAGAAGTTATTTCAATTGAAGGAACATTTTGGTTCTTCTTCGTATTTCTAACTGAACACATAGATCGAATTTTGTGTACTGCCATGTAAAATATGCAAATGACTACTCCGTTGCAATTGTCGTGAGTTGTTAATGTGCTCTGTCTCTATTTTTTAGGAGATGCATTGGTCCAAGGATTTTATTCCTCAAATCAATGAGCATATATAGACAATTTGGCACTACAGTTGATAGTTAGGAATTTTACTTCTGATGTGCACTACACACACACCAATAGCCAGTTATGCTCGCTTCAACGATTGCAATGTATTCATCTATAAGGTCTCTCTTCTCTGTACTTGATCATCTGTTCAATGCCTGGCCCAAGGACAACTGCGCCCTAAAAACCAAGCAACCTATCAACCTATCAAGAATCAAATGCCAAGCGATATAACAAACAAAAAAGGGTTCTCTATTGAATGGTATGATGAGAAGCCCTAGAGAGAAAAACGGTGTGGCAACGCGCGCGACAACTTCTAGTTTCTATGATTTTTAGAAGTTTTGACTCGGCACAGTCAACACCGACGTCAGCAGTCAACCATAGTCAAACCTGATGTGTGGGACCCATCTGTCATTGACATAGTGGCTAACCAGGGTTAGTTATCCTAAACTAACTATTATTTTAGCCGGCTAACCAACAGAGGGGCCCACCTGTCATTGACACGGAGGGGTGGTTAGGCACTAACTAGACACGGGTTAACAGGCGTTTAGTCGCCGGTGGCAACCAGGGACGGCGGAGGGCATTTGAGCGGCGGAGCGGCTCTGCAGAAACAGCGCACTATGGCACGTCGAGTGGTGGCGATGGGAGGTGCTGGGGTGGCCGGGAACGACGTCGACGACGAGATACGGCGGCGGCCAGTGCAATTAACATTGTACTTGCCGCACACAAAAGACCACTTCAATTATGTCAATACACCACCCAATACGCATGTGACGGAGCCAAGTCTAAACACAGGTACAACTAATAAGTTACAGCTTCTACCCGACTATACTGCAAGTGTTACATGGACATTTGCGGTAGGCCAACCAAGTTGCCCAAATGAGATGCATATGCGCCCACGCAACCTGCAGAGTTTAAATCGGTAGGGAGTAACCATGCCCGGAGAAACAAAATCCGCTTTCAAACTGCACTGCAAAGTCAAGTCCAAAGTTTCGTTCTTCATATAGGCATTGTGATAGAAATGGCTTATACTTTAAGTTATGACCATGTAAATTGCAAAACAAAATGACTATAATATGTTCTTCTCGTGCGTAGTTACCCATTTTAGCTACCCAAATCTGCTGGTTGTGCGGCTAATAAATGAAACACTGATTGGCATTTCGGGTGAGAATATAGAGCATGTGTTTTCAGAAAAATAAATATATTATAGATTTGTATTTGAGGGGGTCAGGAATGGTTTTGTTGCCACCAGCTATGATGTTGGTGACTTTTGTGACCAGTTCATCCGTACTATGTTTTCTGCTCTAGTATGATTTACATAGGAGCAATTCTCATGTATATAACATTATGTACAACTCAAAATAAATTCACTGTTATGGTATTCCAGACTGAACATGATGGAATTATGTAGAAAATGACCTGGCCCATTAAAAGGGTAGTGGCAAACAGTAGACATCTAAAAAGATAGGATAAGGCTTAACCATTCTGGTAAATTACGAAACTGTACTTAATTCAAATGACAATACAGACCAAAGGGTGTCATCATATTAAATCTGAAGCCACACTCAATGTGTAGTAAAGTACTAAAAGAATATTACTCCATACTACAGCCTAGCACAAGCATGTCGACTCATAATTGACTTAGGAAAGGTGTGTTGACTTCTATTTGAGGAATGTTCTATAAAACAATGGGATCATCCGATATTGACTTGCATCTAACATTACATAAATCGTAATATCACCTTCATCGACATAGGAATGTGGATTACAAAATATAGAAACATTCAGTTTTTATAAGATTGAAAGATAGACAAATGCAAGTTGTTTTAGGGGATAGACATGTGCAAGTTTATGTAAGATAATAACACCTGTTTCATGCAAAATAACTCACTATAGAGAAGGAGGGGCAGCATACTCGACGCTGTGGTCTGGCTTGTAAGTAATCAATGTTCTGCATAATTGTTCCCACCTCTGCGGAGGTGGATGTGTCGTGTGCATGTCTCCCAGGGGGTAATCCGTATACATTCATTCACTAGCAAGCATATCAACCCTTGTTCATGTTGAGTAACAAAACAAGTTAGAAATAGAATTTTGAATTAGAAAGTGTTAGCAACTCTATGTAGTATAATTTTATAACTGTAGTTTCACTTTATATATCTTATAGAACACTGCATACATGTCCATAACACATCCACACTCAAAGCTTCAGTATGCACATATATATACAATTTGACAAACGTATGCATATGAAACTTATCTGCTACGGAGCCGCTCTGCTCTTGTATGGAATAAGGATACCAACTTGAAGCTGAAAACAACATTAGCCTGAAATATACAAAAGATTTTTCAATGCCTTTGTAGTTAGGACATTATCATTCCAATTCATCACCTAGATGGATTAGACCAACTCAACTCTAAGCATAGCAAGCGAGCATGGATGAGTAGTCACAACAAAGCTCAAGCAACTCCTAAGCATGCTAGGATGGTTTAGCTATTCGGTGACAATGACAGGTCATGCAAAGGAATGGGTTCAACTACCGCGACAAGTAACAGTTGAATCGTTGTTGTCCTAATGCAATAAAAGAAAGCAGGAGCAAAAGAGTAGGATTGTATCAGATTGATCAAGGGGGTTTGCTTGCCTGGCACTTCAGAAGATAGTATAGCTCTTCATCAGTGTTAACGATCACAACGTTGGAAACGTCGGCTACCGAGAAGGAACAACACCAACTAGCAAAGAAGGAACACAATCAATGCAATGCACATTCATATGAATGACATGTCATGTTAAGGTACTGAATTCACCTAATGCAATATTTAGCCAAGTTAATTGAAGTGGAATTCAAACAAGATCAAATTCCAACTCCAAATGTTATTTCATAAATTGCCCTAATCATCCTTTGTCCTATTCAGTGAGGTTAACTTGTTCAAACATGCATGATCATAGCATAAATAGATTCTTCATATATTTCTGATCATTTTTCATATATAATTTATTTCATTCGGAGTTACAATTGAATTTCTATGATTTTTAGAAGTTTTGACTCGGCATAGTCAACACTGACGTCAGCAGTCAACCATAGTCAAACCTGACGTGTGGGACCCATCTATCATTGACATAGTGGCTAACCAGGGTTAGTTATCCTAAACTAACTATTATTTTAGCCGGCTAACCAACAGAGGGGCCCACCTGTCATTGACACGGAGGGGTGGTTAGGCACTAACTAGACCCGGGTTAACAAGCGTTTAGTCGTCGGTGGCAACCAGGGACGGCGGAGGGCATCGGAAGCGCTCCTCCAACGACCATTTGAGCGGCGGAGCGGCTCTACCGAAACAGCGCACTATGGCACGTCGAGTGGTGGCGGTGGGAGGTGCTGGGGTGGCCGGGAACGACGTCGACGACGAGATACGGTGGCGGCCGAAGTATGGGCGCGACGCAGTAGTCGATGCAGTGCACGGGGAGACCAGCCGAGGGGTCCTATATATATCTATTGAATATTTAAGTATATTATATACCAATTGACTTAGTGAAATTTCCAAATAATTGTTAAGAAGAAATATCATTTGAGGATATCTAGTCATATTTACCTGATATTGACTAAGTCTGCTCATTAGCCACCTTCAATGGAACAAACCAAAGAGGCCAGGCTACCAAAATTGGTTGCATGGACATAAAATCATTGGCACTCCCACTTGTGCCAGCAACAGGGAGTGAGTCACAATCAGGATCGCCACCATTGTACTAAGTTTCTGGGTTGCTATCATATCTTTCCAGAGCCTCAAGCATGGAACCCTTGGTATCGAAATCAAGTTCATTTGGTTCATTGCAATTGGTGGAGTCACTTACAAAAGAACTGCTCATACGATATCAGGCAAGGTTAGACACCCACCCACCCATCTCCCACCACTCTAGTCTAACTTCTCACGAAACTATCTAAAACGCGAGCTCCAGCAAGTTCCATTCCTGCCATTCTGCAAATATCAATTCCAGCATTCTATTGATCGTGCACTGCAGTCTAATAATGGCAAATGCTTTCGCATTCCCTTGTTTCCAAAGCTGCCACCTAGTAAGAATGACAAATGAGTCGAATTCTTTGCCATCCTCGCCCCGACAGTTCTTCCTGGCAACCAGCCACCTCTCATCAGAGGAATCAGTTACGTCTGGGCATGGTACATTCGATCCTTAACTCGGTAAAGGCGCCTGTGCCAAACTTTCCTCACGCGCACACGCACACATTGCATAAGAATATGGTGCACCGAGTCCTTCCCTTGATGGCAAACAAAGTAGGGAGAAACCTCGTCTTGCAGCCCGTGTAATTAAAAGGTGACCAGCACTTCCATATGCACGGAGCAGCTGGGAAACTGACCCAACCCTGGCAAAGCAGGCGATACACCGAGCTTGCCGAATGGAGGACCAAGGCCAATGAAGAGAATCATGCACCTCTCAGGCTCAATCTGGACATCAGCACTAAAAAATGTCACAAATTACGTTTGCTAGATAGCCAAATCAGTAAACGACCGAAAACAGTGTCATTTAAAACATACGTAACCACCGCACATACACTAGAATTTGCTAGCTCAGATTCCAGTCTACACTATGATCCACATGAGAAGAAAAAAAAGATCGGTCTACATATGATGAAAACAGCAGCAGAGATCGAATGCTAAAGCAATGAACCATTGTTGAGTGTACCAAGATGACCAGATGTCTTGTCCTTGCATGCGGGGCAAATGAAGCCAACAGAGTCGTTCTGCTGCTCGGCCGTGCCAAAATGCTGGAACCTTGTGTTGCACCACACACATACGGACTGGAGCACGCCAACCATCTTGGACAGGTCCCAACCTAACTGGACAGGAGGGCAGCTCCCGAACTGCGGTGCATAACCCAGCATCAACGTTGGCTCATACCCTAGCATCAGTGTTGGCTCGGGCACGGGCACAGGCACAGGCATGGGATTGTGTCTGCCCATGTTCCCGAACTGCGGAGCTCCAGCTGAGGCCATCCGAAGGTGCTCCTCAAAACTAGGATATATTTGCTGCTTCTGTGCACCAAATCCAAGTTGCAAATCGCACTGTACAAAATACATTACCAGAGTCAACACGCAGATGGGTAAAAGTGTAGAACACATAATGGATAACGGTGTGTGCTGCTGCTATATTTAAGAGAGAATGTTCATAAGAAAGCATACACGATGGTTATAGCAGCAATTACATCTATTCAGCTATTGCAATAGTTACCCGAACATGCTAAATTGTGTGACACTGTGACCTCACATTTACATGTTTTCAGTTAATAGTCAAACAACCGTATTTATTTCTCCCTTTGATAGTTGCACATTTTAGTGACTCCTGATTGAAGTTCAAATGAAACATCATTTGTCTATTGCATGATATGTGTGGAAAGAATATATACCCACATTGAAGATTTAAATAAGCGTTATATACCAATTTACTTAGTGAAATTTCCAAATAATTGCTGAGCAAAAACAGCATGTGAGGATACCCAGTCAAATTTACCTGATCTTGAATAAGTCTGCTCATTGGACCACCTTCAACGGAACGAACCAAAGAGGTCAAACTACCAAAATTGGTGTGCATGGACATAAAATCATCAACACTTGTCCCACTTGTGCCTGCCGCAGGGAGTGAGTCAATGGCAGGATCGCCACCATTGTACTGTGTTTCCAGGTCACTGTCCGATCTTTCCAGAGCCTCGAGCATGGAACCCTTGATATCAAAATCAAGTTCATTTGGTTCACTGCGACTGGTGGAGCCACTTACAAAAGAACTCCTCATACCATGGAAATCAATTCCATCAGTTGCAGTACCACCAGTCAGCGTATTTAGATCAGATATTGAGTAGCAGCTTGAGTAATCAGTCTTCATATTCATAGCATTATTCAGCTGAGCAAAGCTAGTTTCTGCCATAGCACCAGTGAAGATGTCATTGTTGTAAGCTTCAGCATCAAAACCTGGTTCATTACTTGATATGTTCCGTGAGTTCACAAACTGTTCCTTGGCATTATCATCACGTCGGTTGTCGTTGTTCTTAATTTCAGAATTCATTGAGCAGTTAGTGAAATAATCCACACTAATTTGAGGAGGAGAGATAGGATTCATGTTCAAATTGGATTGATACACCATGTCATTGCTCTGATTGACAAAAATTTCAGCCTTAGAAACATTGTTCTGATTGACAAAACTTTCGTCCTGACAAACATTGTCATCATTAGAGCTAGCACCAAAACATTGGGCGAGAATGGACGATCGATTGCCATCATGAAGGGCATTAGACGTTTCACAGTTTGCACCAGAAACAGGAGAAGATATTGTATCTAAGCATGAATTGAGGTTAACCTCCTTTATTCTGACATCAATGTTCATCCCATCATCAATGTTGATCGCATCATTTTTCAAGGCAGTCACTCCACGATCAATTTGATCCACAACAGGTTTATCATATTCAGAGCTGGTAGAATTCAGCATATCGCCAAACTTGCAAGCTATTTTGCTGTTATCTACCTCCATGCTGTTGGAACTAAGATCAGGCTCATCCAAGTTGACAGATAGTGGATTGTTTCCCACCTGGTCATTAAAACCAGTTTCTCCAGGAAAACCTCTAAATTTGTGATCCAGCATATCACAGTGCTCAGGAACTTGTTTTGGCAGTGTTATATCAGCACAGTCCATTGGATCATCAGAGCAACTTTTTCCACCTGGAGCATCTGCAGTACATGGAACATCCTGAGGTATCTTAGAGATTTCATGAGACCTGTCAAAACTTCCTGAGCAATCTGCGATGGAAAATTCCAAATCTTTTGAGCTGTCATGCCCATGAACTTCTGGTTCAGCAGACTTGCAAGTACTAAGGTTGCTTCCAACATCAAAGGCAAGAGGCTCTTCAGCTATATGACATGCTCCATCATGGATTTCATGGTCACCAGAATTATCAACATGTTCCTTTTGATGCCCAGCGAAAGGCTCTGTAGCAGAAAGTTCTTTTTCCTGTTGAGGTAAACCAGTAGTCTCCTGAGGAAGGTCCTTCTGATGCCCAGAGACAGGCTCTCCAGCAGATGGCTCTTCTACCTGTTCAGGTAAGGCAGTTATCTCTTGCAACCCACATGGTGCTGCAGCCAAGGATAGCTGAGCACCTACATCTCCTGAAGAAGCTCCGCCAAACAGTTCTGCTGGACTCTGACCTTGACTTTTAACATCAGCTACACCATGGCCAAAATAGCCAGGTTTATCTTCAGAGGTCCTCTGACTTTCTTGAGTCTCAAGTTTTCCATCTTTACTGACTCCCAGACCAATCGATTTATCAACCTTGCGCCTTTTAGCTTTCCTTTGATGAAAAGACAACTGATGCTGCACATAGGCACTCTGGTCCTCAAAAGTCAAATTGCATTTTTTGCACTCTTTCCTGACTGCTTCTATCGGAGCTTCATCTTTATAAGGTTTTTGTCTCTGTCCCTGAGAATCACCATTGTGAATGGATAATGTAACAGAAGTGGCTGACACTGCACTTTGCATGTCCCTAGTTGAATCATTTTGCTGGTGAAGACCTGCAGTCTAATTAAACATTTCATGAAGTTAAACAGTGGAAATTAAAGTGCAGACTGCCAAGATAAGGTGCGCACTAAGAAAAAACTTACATTCACAGCACTCAAGTCACGAACTCCCACATCGTTGTTCTGAACGCCCACATTCACAGCACTCAAGTCACGAACTCCCACATCGTTGTTCTGAACAGTGGTTGGCTTTGCCTCCACATATCCAAGAAGTGACATGAAATAGGAAGAAACTTCTCTACAAGTAGCAAATTGATGTCCCCTGGGGCTGGAAAGTATAGTGTGCACAATTAGCTAAGGCAAACATGATAATGGGAAATCAACATGCAAAACACAATTTACTACTCCCTCCGTCCCAAAAAGTTGTACTGAAGTTGAGACACTTATTTTGGAACGGAGGGAGTACTTGATTAGATGAAAAAAACATCACAAACCATGTAGCAAGCCCAACGGAGAATATAAACACTGCACAGACAGGCTACAGTGCTACACTGTTCTAATAAAGAGGTACCATCCTGATTAGGATCTTCATTTAACAAGTAGAAATTTAACATGGATCTTTTTCTCCAAAAACATAACTTATGCAAAGCACAATGAGAGTGGTAATAAATCTTTGAAAAGAGAGAAAAATCACTGAGTTAGTGATATACAAAAAAAAAAGAATTATACTTATACATATATTGGTGCATGTCTAATAAAAACACCCACGGAGAAGGGTGTGTAAAAAAAGATATGCCATACCAACATTCAAGAAAAAGTGGAATCGCTTAAGATGACTGGAATAATCATAAATTACTTCTCAGTATCAAGATGGTATGTGCATAATATGGGCACTCACCCTTGATCAGCAAGCCATGTTGCCATCAAGGTTCTGAAGGCTAGTTGAAGAAGAGAGGGATTAGCGAATTTGTTTATTCTTTTTGCTCCAAAGGCGGCAATGATTAGCCTTATGTACAAGACACCTATCCCCCACCCAAACACTCTTGGATTAGGGAGGGTTATGTTAACCTGGCTAGAGTCTTTTAGCACTCTTAACACAGGACTAAACTATCCCCCTACAATTAACCATTCGAGGTTCTATTTTCAGCTACTACCCCAGTTAATCTGGCTAATCTTGCCAAAAAGAAATTTGAGGAGCTGTTGAGCCTGTGCACGCAAGCATGACTGGAAAAGGATTTGTGGGCTTCAAGGTTCATATACCCAGAACACAGTAATGTCAAACCAAAATAAAGTACGCATGAGGGGTCTTCGGTTTTACATTAAATGAAAAAATCAAGCAAATAAAGAAAAACAGTGCCTGAACCCTAGAACTAAAACAAACACACAAAAAAACATTGTTCTGTTACTTTAGAAAACGGAAATCCTAAAATCCTTATCAGCACAATTTATACTTTGGAAGTATCACGAATATGGTAGACATGGAAATTGGCAGAGGCATCAGGCAGCCAGCCAAACATGTGGTTAGGCATACACTTTCAGTTAACACTCGCTACCAAACGACAAAGCATACCTGGATTGAGCATTATATACACAAAAAAGGAGACAGAAAGAATGAAACCAAATAGGACCAACAAACTGATGGTTAGATTACAAATTTGTACTAGGTATGCATGCAACACAATCAGAGGTGCTTACAATGAAACAAACAGGAGCACTATGTATGCAAGTATTACCAAAAGACAATAAAAAAATTAGATGCCAGACATTTCGAAATAACACCTTGCAAATGCTACTCCAACTAGAATAAAAATAAAATGGACTTATATAGCCAGAAACCCCATTTTCCTGATGCTTATGTTTCTGATATGTATTCTAATGCAGTTATGCTTCATCTGGTTACTGAAATCAGTAACATTGACTTCTTAGAAGACATTTATTTTCATACTACAAAACCCATTTCTCTACAATATAAATATGAGAAGGAATCATGATCCTTGTGAGAAGCACTGCATCCATTCACAGGGCATCACATTTGGATCATAAAACCTAAATCATTTGCGCATAGAAGGTTACAACACCTATCAAGTGTCAACCATCGTCCACTATCACTAGAATCAGAACAAACTATACACATCGAGCAGAACAAACCTAACATATCGGCGGCAATTGATCCAGGCAGCACGCTCCTTCCGTTTAATCCCAAGGATTAGCTTCCACCCACGGGGCAGGTGGTCGCCGAATATGGCTGCTTCCACAAACTTCCTCCGCCGCCTCCGACTCCCCCACTGCCCCTCCAACTCATTCATGAAACCCAGCAGCTCGGATTCCAGAGCCAGTCCTGCAGTCCGATTCCTTATCTCCTCCCCATACGGATCCACTAACTCCGCGAGTCGAGCCAAATCAACAGCCATCCCCTTGGGGTTCGTCAAATCCCGGTCTGGGTCCGGGAGCTGCTGGATCGGCACGGAGGCCACGGGGGGTGCGGGCACCGGTATCGTGGGTGCGGGTATGGGTATCGGGGGTAGCTGTTGGAGTGGAATCGGCGGTGGTGGTGGCAGATAGGAGGGGTCGTCGCGCGCAAAGAGCTGCTGGAGGTGGAACACAATGAGGCGGTTCTCGGAATCCTCCTCCGTGGGGGCGGCGACGGCGGAGGAGGAGGCGGTGCTAGGGGTGAGATTGTGAGGGAGATTGGTGGCGGCGCGGCGGCGGGAGAAGGTCTGCTTGCGGGAGCCGGCACTCTCGTTGAAGACGGCGCGATCGATCTTAGGGGGCGGGAGGAGGTCGGCGTCGCGGCGCCCGCGGCGGGGGTCGACGGCGTAAGGCGATGCAGCCGCGAGCGCCACGAGCTCCGACTGCGACAGCGCGCCAAGGTCCACCACGGGCACCACCTCCGTGCCCATGGCGGACGGCGGCAGCGGCAGCGGCGGCGGCGGCTGCGGTTGCTGCGGAAGGGCAATTTGGGGTTTCGGTTTCGTTCCAGAGGAAACGGAAGAGGGCATGGGGCTATGCGGAGGATAGAGAGAGGACTAGAGGAGAGGTGGGGTGGGCTCCAGATCGAACGGCTGCCCTCGCTTCAAGGTTCGTGCGCTCCACTGATCAAACTGAAACACTGAGCCCCCAACTCCACCGCGAGGCCGCCGCCGCCCGAGCCTATCGATGGCGCGCCGCCTCTTCTCCGCCGCGAGAGCTCTCGTCCCGCCCGTCCCAGCCCCTGCGCCGGCACCGGTGCCCGCGTCTTCTTCCGCGGCCGCGGAAGCTGCGGCGTCGCTCCTGCCGCTGCTCCCGTGCAAGCGGCGGAAGAAGCTCCTGAAGAAGCTCAACAGCCCGCGCATCGCGCCCATCGAGCCCGAGGCCGACCGCCGGGTGCCGGCCCTCGACGCCGTCCTCGACCGCGACGCCGCCTTCCGCTTCCTCTCCCGCGCGCGGTCCTTCATGGCCTCCCTCCCGCCCCCGCACCGCATCCCCCTCGCCGAGGCCGGCAAGCTGTACCGCGAGCTCGGCTTCCCCCGCGGCCGCAGCGTCTCGCGCGCCGCCGCCCGGCACCCCTTGCTCTTCACCCGCACCACCGTGGGCTCCGTCCCGCACCTCGCGTTCACGCCGCTCATGTGCTCGCTCCTCGAGGAGGAGCGCCGCGTCCACGAGGAGCTCCTCCCCGCGCGGGTGCTCGCCGTCCGTAAGCTCCTCATGCTCACCGCCCACCGCCGCCTGCCCCTCGCGAAGCTCCACCACTGCCGCGCGGTGCTCGGCCTCCCGGACGACTTCCGGGACCGCGTCCGCGACTTCCCCGACGACTTCCGCGTCGCCGTGGACCCCGACGGGCTCCACGTCCTCGAGCTGGCGCACTGGGACCCCGCGCTCGCCGTCAGCGCCCTGGAGCACGACTTCATGGTGGACGAGCGCCGCGTCCGGCGCACGTTCCGCTTCTCCGTCCCGCACCGCCGGTCGATGCCGCTGGACGGGGAGGAGGCGGAGCGCCTGGACGCGGCGACCACGTTCCCGCTGGTCTCGCCGTACACCAACGGCGCGCTGCTCCGGCCGTGGACGCCGGAGGCGGAGAAGTACCGCGTCGGCGTGGTGCACGAATTCCTGAGCCTGACGCTGGAGAAGCGCGCGCTGATACACCACGTGTTCGAGTTCAAGGAGGAGCTCGGGCTGACGCGGCACATGTACCAGTCGCTGCGGAAGCAGACCCGCGCCTTCTACCTCGCCGGCACGGAGATGAACTGGGCCGTGTTCCTCCGGGACGCGTACGACGACGACGGCGTGCTCAGGGACAAGGATCCCCTCGTGCTCTTCAACGAGAAGCTGCAGGGCTACGCGTGCATGACCGAGATGGATCCAGGCACAGCATCGCTGAATGAATGCTGATGGGTGATCGATGCTGAAACTAAATTGCTTCATTTGACCTTTGTCATGTTGTTTTGTTCAGGCCCAGCTAGTCCATACTTGTATTGGTTGTAATTGGACGCCTTGTCTGTTCTACGAGTCATATGCTAGATCTTGAAAATACAGGTTTGGGACGGCTGACAATACGCTCATGTGAGAAACTTTTCCCCGAAACCAATACCCTCTCCGGCGATTAGGGCTCGAGTGGATATTGGAGGCGCTCGTTGATCTTCAGCAGGGCGCATCGGATTTTGTTGCGGCGGGAGATGGCAACACCGACTGATCGCAGCAGAAAGGTGAACGTCGGCGTGCAGTCGCTCAGCTCGGTTCGGCGTCGGATGGAGGAACCCATTGGAAAACTTGATATCACGGAGGAAGAAGCGACTCCTCTAGTGATTGACGATTCTTTCGAGTGTTCGCGACTCCTCTAGTGATTGATGATTCTTTTGAGTGTTCAAAAGCGAAGTGGCTACAAGCAGGAATGTCTTTATAGCAACTTGTTTCGTATTCAAACAATATCTAGCGCCCTTCGTTAGCATGGGGAAATCCTTCTGGTCTGGTGTTTCGTCCTCTTGGGGAGAACGTGTTATAGGCTGAATTTGAATCTCAGCGCGATGAAGATCGTGTCTGGGAAGGCTCACCGTGGCATGTCGGTAAACATGCAGTGATTTTGGAGGAGTTTGAGGAATGTACACGGCCATCGGGACTCGCTTTTGATAGGCTGCGAGTATGGAGCAAAGTTGTTAATCTTCCATATAATCTGAGGAATGGTACATGGGCTTGGTGTAGATCGACAAGCATGCAACTCTGGTGCAGATTGACCCGTGGGAGGTTTTCCAAGGGTTCATGTAACCACTGACGTAAAGAAACCCTTGAGAAGGTGGGTTTGTGATTGATTCGGCGAAAGTGATTGGTAGGATATCCAATATGAACAAATACCTCACTTTTGCTCTTCATTTGGTCCCCTAGGCCACTCAGATCTTCTCTGCCCGACTCCGGCAAGAAGGATGAGGAAGGCAACTGGTCGTTTGAACATGGACCGCAATATCTGGGAACGTTCCCTGGGAGCATTTTTTTCCAACGAACGTCAAACTTGCCATGCCAAATCAACTAGGTTGCCCTGGTAATTTTGTAAGGATTGTCATGTTCGGAGGCGAATTTGTCATGTAGCGTGTTTAGAAAGTAGAGAAGTTGCTATGTTTCACAGAAAAATTGTCGCTTGTTCGATCGTGATCAGACGACTTTGGGGCTGTTCCCTGAAAAAGGCCTCCCAGGAACGTTCCCCAATTATCTTTTCCCTTAAACATAGCCTGAGGGCAATCGATGAAAGGTGCAAGTCGGGTTTTGGTGAGAACTCTTCAAAGGATCAGCATGACTCTCAATATAGCAGGAAAGAAGCCATTCTTCGAACTCACAAACTAGCAAAAATTGTGAAGTTACATCCCCTCTGAAATCGGCGTATCAAAATAAACGTAGAGGGGGCTGCAACAAAAACAAGTTTATTGCAAGGTAGAGATGCCACTTCTAACTTAGCAGACTCATCAGGACAGTGGTACGGATTTGATGGAGCTCAATGGTGAGTCGGCTACTGAGAAGGATGGTGATGAAGGCGATGAACTAGAGGGTGAGAGGGATTATGAGAAAAGATGCCACTCCACCTAGTTCTGATAATTCTATAGTGGCAGCCCTTGCCCATCCCAATGAGTTTCATCAATTGGAACTGACAGGGGCTTGGGAACCCCGAGACAGTTCGAGAGATTCTCGAGATTGTGAAGCAAGGAGGTCCCTCCTATTGTTCGTTATGGAAACAAAAATTGGGGGTAGAAGAGTGAACATTTGCAGACCGCTCTAGGTTGTTGTTGGTAGTTTTGCCGCCGATAGAGATGGACTTAGTGGTGGTGGTGGTCTGTTCTGGTCTAATCAAGTGGATATTGAACTTTAGATTTTGGCTCGGCTCATATATTGATGTTACTGTTAGAAGTAAAAAAAATCGCAACCGTGGCGCTTCACCAGTTTTTATGGCAAACTGAGAGCTGAGAACAGGCACCACAGTTTGTGATTCTTGCGTACTTTGCATGCTATTAGGCATAGTGTTTGGTTTTGCATTGGCAATTTTAATGAGACGCTCCATGCAAAAGAACACTTGAGTGTTAATGCCCATCCAGAGTGGCAAATGTATGCCTTTCGCGATGTGGTGGCTGAAACTCCTTCCGGGATTTGGGTTGGACAGGTGTTCCCTTTACTTGGGATAATAGACAACAAGGCAATGCCAATGTTAAGGCTATATTGGATCAAGGTCTTGTGTATGATTCCTTTCTAGGCCTTTTTTATTATGCAAGTGTCAAGAACACTAGTTTAGCGGAATCATATTATTGTTTTGTACTAGCAGAACTCAAAGCTGCATCACTGAATGATTAGCCAAAGGCACCCCGTACGTTGTGGTACGAGAATGTGTGAAAGTCCCATGCTAACTATGATTCTTTTGTCAAGGATCTATAGCAAGTGGGGGCTGATCAGAGGGGTTTAAGTGGTGTCATTGGAGCCTTATCGTCCATCCAAGAACATTTAGGCTCTTGGGGCATCAAAGAATTTGGTGGTTTATCGATAAAAAGTTTGTAGGTTGCAGCAAAGGCTTGAACGCTTAAGAACTGCCTTTGTTTGCGTGGTCCATCGGTAGAGGAAATGGTAGTGACAACGCAGTTGAAAGAAGATTTACGTTAAGAGTTAAGAGGAAGCATGGCTTAAATAACATTCCTATGTGCAATCGTTGCGTAAGGGGGTTGTAATACTAGTTATTTCCAAGCCCAAGAAGCTGGTGATGGTTCTGTCTGTGTTGATCTAGATGATGTTAGGGGAGATATTCTCAATTTCCACAAGTCATCGTATCATTCGTGAGGTTTTAATGAGATGCATGAATTGTTAGATGTTTTCACTCCTCGGGTCTCGAAACCTATGAATGAACTTCTTGAAAAAAAATTGTAGCTGAGGAGCTGAAGAAAACATTGTTCGGGAGTTCATGATTTTACTATTGGTCTGTACCAGAGTCATTGATATCAAAAACAAAATATTTATTCCCCTTGATTTTTGTGTTCAAATTTCACTTTTCTTTGAGATAACCCAAAAAATCATAATGTGGGCACTATATGTAAGAGCATAGGAAGAAAGTTCATGGGGAGTTCATCCTCCTCTTCTTCAAAGGAGATGAGTGTAGGATCAAAAGTATGTCTAGAGGGGGGTGATTAGACTACTTAACCAAATAAAACCTAACCTTTTCCCAATTTTAGTTGTTGGCAGATTTTGGCATTCTAGCAAGTCAAGCATCACCGTACACATGCAATTCTAAGAGTATAGCAGCGGAAAGTAAGACATGTCACATGTAAGTAAAGGAGGGGTTTGGAGAAGGCAAACACAATGGGGACACAGAGATTTTTGGCGTGGTTCTGATATGTGGTGCTATCGTACATCCACGTTGATGGAGACTTCAACCCATGAAGATAACTGTTGCGCGAGTCCACAAAGGGCTCCACCCACGAAGGGTCCACGAAGAAGCAACCTTGTCTATTCCACCATGGCCTCGTCCTCGCAATGTGGTCAATAAACAAGATATTCACTTCAGAGACATGGAAAAGCATGAAACATAACCTTCTGTCCTATTCTCCAAGATCGACGAGCCTTAATGATTTGAGACCCCCCATGAATAAGTATCTTTTCACCTCTAACGGAAATGGAGTAGGTCGACATAAACATCATATTGTGACCAAATGCAAGTCTGACTCGATCATGGTCAGGCATCTGTATGGGAACAATAAAACTAGGCAATTTCTATTTTAAGAAGAACACAGTTGTAAAACTGTGTATAAGCAGGAGTTTATGAACAACATATATAACAGAAAATATCTCATACCATCAGTTTCTGGACACAATTGGACCTGTTCAACGTGTGCACCAGTAACACGCGTATCCCACGTGGCTTTCCACCATTTAAATGTTGCACAAGGTCCTCAAGACGATCAATAAAGTGTAGGAAATGGTGTATGTCGTCCCAGTCAACTTCAGTCCCATTAGTAACAGTCGAGTTCTTATCAAATAACAAACAAGTAGTGTCCTGCACTTTGTAATAACCTACGCGTGTCACCGATTATAAGAAATATTAGTTAGAGGTAGCATCATTGTGAGAGAAGGGAATCACAAATTGTTGCTACTTCTAAAGTCAATTTGTGATTAGTTAGACAGAATAGGTGGATTACAAAGTAATAGAGGCAACATGCAAGAACCGGATACAAAACTAACATGGATGTACTAGTGTAACGACGTCGGGGTGGATGGTCACAGAGATGACAAAACCAGGTTCTGCTATTTCCATCAACATTCGTGTGCCAACTTTCAGTCTGTAACACTTGACAAAGTTTATCCAAGTCCGGCCATAAAAAATGAGCGATCTTTTTGGTTAATGAACCCAAGTGTGAACTTATATCCATGGCGTGTCTCCAATGTGACCATTATACTGGTGTATTTAGTTATGTCAAGGCCGACCTTCTTGAGTACATGTGTTGTGGCGGAGCAAGGATGCACTGCAGGAAAAATAATATGAGAACACATTTTATTCGCTGTCCAAATCTAGAAATAATTTCCTCTTTCACGTCAGTGTTGAGTATGGTACTAGTACCTTTTATCCAAATATAATGATACGTCTCCGACGTATATATCATTTTTTATTGTTCCATGCTATTGTATTATCCATCTTGGTGTTTTATATGCATTATTATGCTACTTTATATATCATTTTTGGGACTAACCTATTAACCTAGTGCCAAGTGCCAGTTTTTGTTTTTTCCTTGTCTTCTACAGAAAATCAATACCAAACGGAATGAAACTTTTTGAGGATTTTTCTTGGATCAGAAGACAACCACGGAGCTTCGGGAGGAGGCTAGAGGAGCCAAGAGTGGGCCACAAGCTCAGAGGGCGCGCCCCAGGGGGGCGCGCCCCCTAGGCTTGTGGGCCCCTCGGTACCCCCCCTAACCCTAATCTCAGCTCCATAAATACCCAAATATTCTCCATATACCAGAGGGCACACCAAAAATACTTTTCCGCCGCCACAAGCTTCTGTTCTCGTGAGATCCCATCTTGGGGCCTTTTCTGGCACTATGCCGGAGGGGGATCCGATCACGGAGGGCCTCTATACCAACTTTGCTGCCCTTCCGATGATGTGTGAGTAGTTTATCATGGACCTAAGGGTCCATAGCTAGTAGCTAGATGGCTTCTTCTCTCTCTTTGATCTTCAATACAATGTTCTCCTCGATGTTCTTGGAGATCTATTCGATGTAATCTTCTTTTGCGATGTGTTTGTTGAGATCTGATGAATTTTGGATTTATGATTAGATTATCTATGAATATTAGTTGAGTCTTCTTTGAACTCGTTTATGCATGATTAAGATAGCTTTGTATTTCTCTTCGATCTATTGATTTTGTTTGGCCAACTAGATTGATTTTTCTTGCAATGTGAGAGGTGCTTTGTGATGGGTTCAGTCTTGCGGTGTCCTCACCCAGTGACAGAAGGGGTAGCAAGGCACATATTGTATTGTTGCCAATACAGATAAAAATTGGGGGGTTTAGCATATTGATTGGATCTATCCCTCTACATCATGTCATCTTGTTTAAGGCGTTACTCCATTCTTTATGAACTTAATACTCTAGATGCATGCTGGATAGCGGTCGATCTGTGGAGTAATAGTAGTAGATGCAGGCAGGAGTCAGTCTACTTGTCACGGACGTGATGCCTATATTCATGATCATTGCCTTAGATATCGTCATAACTATGCGCTTTTCTATCAATTGCTCAACAGTAATTTGCTTACCCACCATATGATTTCTTCAAGAGAGAAGCCTCTAGTGAAACCTGTGGCCCTCAGGTCTATTTTTATCATTATATTTTCAGTAGAGATAAATATTTCCCTCAGTTATGAAACCAAGGTTACCAATCTAGTAGGAGAACCAAGCAACACTATGTAAACAACACCTGCACACAAACAACAAATACTTGCAACCCAACATGTAGAGGGGTTGTCAATCCGTCAACAGTTATGAGCAAGATTAAACGGTATATTTTTTGATAGATAGATCTGACAAAAATAAAAAATAAAAAATAAAATAAAATTGCAGCAAGGTATTTTTAGATCTAATATATAATAAAAGATAGACCCGGGGGCCATAGTTTTCACTAGAGGCTTCTCTCGAGAAAATAGCATACGGTGGGTAGAAAAATTATTGTTAGGCAATTGATAGAAAAGAAAATAATTATGATGATATCCAAGGCAATGATCATGTATATAGGCATCACGTCCAAGACAAGTAGATTGAAATGGTTCTTCATCTACTATGATTACTCCACACACCGACCACTATCCAGCATACATCTAGTGTATTATGTTCACAAGAAAGAGAGTAACTGATACGTCTCCATCGTATCTACTTTTCCAAACTCTTTTGCCCTTGTTTTGGACTTTAACTTACATGATTTGAATGGAACTAACCCGAACTGACGCTGTTTTCAGCAGAATTGCCGTGGTGTTATTTTTGTGCAAAAATAAAAGTTCTCGGAATGACCTGAAACTTCACGGAGAATATTTTTAGAATTTATAAAAAATACTGTTGAAAGAATCAAGACCAGGGGGCCCACACCTTGTCCACGAGGGTGGGGGGCGCGCCTGCCCCCCTGGGCGTGCCCCCCTGTCTCGTGGGCCTCCTGAGGCTCCACTGACCGCAACTCCAACTTCATATATTCACGTTCGGGGAGAAAAAAATCATAGAGATGGATTCATCATGCTTTACGATACGGAGCCGCCACCAAGCCCTAAACTCTCTCGGGAGGGCTGATCTGGAGTCTGTTCGGGGCTCCGGAGAGGGGAATCCGTCGCCGTCATCATCATCAACCATCCTCCATCACCAGTTTCATGATGCTCATCGCCGTGCGTGAGTAGTCTCATCGTAGGCTTGCTGGACGGTGATGGGTTGGATGAGATTTACCATGTAATCGAGTTAGTTTTGTTAGGGTTTGATCCCTAGTATCCATTATGTTTTGAGATTGATGTTGCTATGACTTTGCTATGCTTAATGCTTGTCACTGGGGCCCGAGTGCCATGATTTCAGATCTGAACCTATTATGTTTTCATGATTATATGTGAGTTCCTGATCCTATCTTGCAAGTCAATAGTCACCTACTATGTGTTATGATCCGGCAACCCCGAAGTGACAATAATCGGGACCACTCCCGGTGATGACCGTAATTTGAGGAGTTCATGTATTCACTAAGTGTTAATGCTTTGGTCCGGTACTCTATTAAAAGGAGGCCTTAATATCTCTTAGTTTCCAATAAGACCCCACTGCCACGGGAGGGTAGGACAAAAGATGTCATGCAAGTTCTTTTCCATAAGCACATATGACTATATTCGGAATACATGCCTACATTACATTGATGAACTGGAGCTAGTTCTGTGTCACCCTATGTTATAACTATTGCATGAGGAATCACATCCGACATAATTACCCATCACTGATCCAATGTTTACGAGCTTTTCACATATTGATCTTTGCTTAGTTACTTTACAGTTGCCACTGTTACAATTACTACAAAACTACTACTGTTACTTTTGCCACCGTTACCGTTATTTCCATACTACTTTGCTACTAAATACTTTGCTGCATATATTAAGTTATCCAGATGTGGTTGAATTGACAACTCAGCTGCTAATACTTGAGAATATTCTTTGCCTCCCCTTGTGTCAAATCAATAAATTTGGGTTGAATACTCTACCCTCAAAAACTGTTGCGATCCCCTATACTTGTGGCTTATCAAGACTATTTTCTGGCGCCATTGCCGGGGAGCATAGCTATATTCTTTGAGTCACTTGGGATTTATATCTGCTGATCACTATGAGGAACTTGAAAGACGAGAAAACCAAGATTTATCCCTCAACTACGAGGGGAGGTAAGGAACTACCATCTAGCTCTCCACTTGATTCTCCTTCTGTTTAGAGTAAACTTGCGACACCTAAACCTACTCCTGCTATTAATTCTGATATGTTGCATGTTATTGATGATGCCACTTCTGCTATGTGTGATAATTATGATAAAACTACTTCTATGCTTGAGAATACTGTGCCACTAGGTGAATTTCTGGATGAACAACTTGCTACGGCTAGAGAGAATGAAATTATTGAACCGGATAATACTGATGAAAGTGATGATGAAGAGTCTCCCCCTAGATATGAATTGCCTGTTGTGCCTGAGGTGTGGCACCCCGGCTCAGACAAACCTGAACGCCCTGTATTCCAGCCCAGAGATCAAGGAGAAGTCTTCTGGAATACGGCACTGCTTAGCATAGAACAAATCATCTCTTTATTACAATCTATATGGGTACAAGGGGGTTACATCGGCACGGCGAAACTACGCATGCCACGGTTGCTCCATGCAAGCAGTAGAACTACACGAAGCAGCAGAATGACTGTTGGTAGCGGAACAACAACGACGGTGATGAACTCCACTCTGCAGGGACTCTGGCTGGAACGCTTATCCTAGCTCGCAAACAAGGAATCCACGACAAACAAGTAATCAAATCTGGCATGACCTACAAACTGTCATGACACACCAGGTCAGTACATTGAATGTACTTGCAATCTCACAGCAACCAAAGCAATCAAGACAAACAATAGCATGGCAATTACAAATTATTAAGCAATGAGGAACACGATACTATCAGAACAACATAGCATGAACGACATGATACAGCTAGAACAATACGAGCATGGCATAAACATATGAACATGATGAGACTAGCACGCAACATGATGAAACTAACATGCACCAACTTACTCTGCTCGGATTACATCGTAACCATCACCTGCACAAACTTACCATCACAGACATCACATGATCATCTCAGGATCCAATCAAGCTTGGTATTAACAATACCATAGTAATCATTTATGACCCCAAGGAGCTTGACCTTTACCCTTGACTCTCGTGTAACATCACAAACATCCAACAAGTTGGTGTTCACGATACCACAGTGATCCTCTCACGATCACATAAATATCAACCAATTTCTTTCATCATCGAACCGGGGTTGTTATTAAGCACATCATTATTATTACTGTTGACCATAGTGTGACCAACTACGAACTGGGCCCATATCCACGGGTGCGGCTATCGATAGATTAAACACACACACACTCTCTGCATAGGTTAGCACACTATACCCACACCACGGAACCCTGGCCTCGCACTCCCATTCGGGTGAACCAAAGCATTCCGAAGAAAACCATCCTACTACCATGACACTCTCCCGGCCACTCCGACCAACTCCCCTTTGGGCTAAGTCCTGGGTGGCCCCGTGCCTACCAAAGGCACCAACGGCCGCCGTCGTGGCAAAACGGTCCCAAACGGGGACAAGGATCCATACTCAACAACGGGCACACAAGGCTTATGCCGTCCTACCTGGCCAAGGTAGCGCCCGCGCATAACCTTCCCTCGCGGGAGGCACCGGTGAGAGGCATGACAATAGACCCAGTTAGGACCCCTCCCCATAGGGTAAGCGTGGTTGCATTGGTCAGATCGATATGGTGGCACCATGACTCAACCAACAGTTGTTCAAGTTCAATTTAATCCAGTTAAACTTGAATGCAATATGCCGAGCCATGATAAAATAACATGATGCAACTACAATGCATGAACATGATATCAACATAAGCATGGTGATGCATCATAATCAACGAGCATAACGACAACATTTAACCATTTATCCAGATGAGCATGGCATACTGACGAGCATAAATATCACAACTAGCACACTACTCATAGCATGACATGGCACTAGCATCAAAATAACTACCATGCAATAACATAACGATAAAAGGACCATGCAAGTATTTAATCAACTGGATGCAAAAAAACATGCATAACGGCGGTACTCGGAACAGATGATAGTCATGCCCCGAAGACCATCACCAACATGTACTACTACCAAGCATGGCCAATATTAAAGTAATACTAGCATGAAGAACACAATAACAGAGTGCAAGAAAACACAAGAACGACCGCAGAAAGAATCGCCGGAAAGGGTACTCTCTCGAAGGGGGCTGATTAGGGGCAAGGGCAAAATGGTCATTTTAAATATATTGAAACACAGTGAAAATGGTACCAAAAGTTCGGGCTCGAAGTGACGAATACGTGAGCGTTGGATTCACCTCAATCGGAGTTACGGTTGCGGAGTTATGAGGTGTAGAAGATCAGGGACTTTTCTGCAAAAAGAATATTCACAAACGGGTCCCTGAGTGGATAAGGCAGAGGCGTAATTAGAAATACGCTTTCAGAATTTGAAAACGCACACGCCCAAAATACATATCTCCACTTGCCACGTCAGCAGATGCGGGGTCAACGCGGGGCCGGCTCCTGAGGCTGACGGGTGGGGCCCGCGCACCTCTCTCTCTTCCCTCTCCTACTTCTTCTCCAGCTCGACGCCGCCCACAGAACAGAAGACCGGGCCGGTCCCAACGAGGCTCGCCGGCGGCACCGGCTACCATCTGCGGCGCTCGGCACACCGACGTGCTCAGGACGAAGCAGCGCATCCATCCCGGTGGTGCTCGGACCTCGAGGATGACCGGAGCGGGAGCACCTCTGGCCGGGGCGGACGGCGGCTTCGGGAAGAACAGGGCACGGCGCCACGGGTCGTCCGGGAAGGGGGAAAAGGGCGGGGATGCTCCAGGGGACGTGGGGAGGCTACTTGTGGTGGCTACAGTGAGAATGGAGCTCCGGTTCGCCGGAATCTAGGAGGTCAGAGGCGGCGGCCATGGTGGCAATGGCGAGCAAAGGGAGCTCCTCGAGCTTGTTTGAGTGGACGGCGAGGTTGCTGGGAGTGAGGGGAGGGCGATGGAGTGCTCGGGCTGCGTGGGGAGAGGCTAATTATAGCCGTGCGAGGTCATGGCCGAGCTGGCGTTGCCGCGGACGCGTGGACGGCGCCGCGGACGCGTGTGCTCGCGCATGAGCTCGGGGAAGACGACGGGGAGGGAATGGACGAGTGCCAGGGGTCACGGAGACGAGCGGAGCTCGAGGACAAGGGAGTAAGAAACCAACAGAGGATAAGACGTCGGTCGGCTACAGCGTGCGCACAGCGCGGCGAGAGGGACGGCTCACCGGAGAAGAAAACGGAGGGGGAAAGCACTCAGGGCGACGCAGTTGATCACGGGGAAGCTACTGGACATGGCTAGGAGTCGAGACGACGAAGGAACGAACGAGCACAGCGCCGAGGTCTTGACAGAGCGCGTTTAATGCATGCCAGGGCGGTGGTCATCGTGTAGACACGATGCTAACCCGTGCTCTGATCGGCCAAATCATGTCTGGGAGACAAGGTGTGCAGAGGATGATGCCATGGAAGTGAGAAACAAGCATAGTGCTCATTTAGGTGTCCACAGGAAGCAAGAACACCAGGCAACATCAAGGTGTTTGGAGTTTGCTGTGGATCGCACGTGTGGATATTAAGGCTGAACTTTGACTAGGGTTGATCACTCACTAAGGTGATGAGGATGGCAAGGTTTCAGCTCAAGAGGAGGAGTTTAGATAGCGCTTGCTGTAGAAATTGCCATACTGGCCAGATTAGGAAATGAGGAAAAAGCACTCGCTAGTAGTGTCAACATGATCTCAACTTGGTCAAGGCAGAGTTATTTGATCATATGAAGATGATGAAAAAGGTTTCACACCATTTGGATAAACCAAAATGGTACTTGCTTCACAAGCATCACCACTGACCAGAAACTTGCAAAAATTCCTCAGGGCAAATGCTAAATGGATTGAGCCACAGCTTGGTGGAGGGATTTTATATGGATAAGAGAAGGACTAGAAAATTTACAACCATAATGGAGCAAGGTAAAATATACTTGCTTCACAAATTGAAATTTTGGACAGAATCAAATATTTGAAGCCGTGCTCACATGGAGGAATTACATGAGCTCAACTTAGGTGGAGGGCTATGATTTGATGATATGAGGGACCATGCAAAAGTGCAACTCATTTGGATATGCCTAGCTTGTACCTCCTTCACAAAGTTTCTTTTTGGACAAAAACTTTGGAAAATCATAATTAAATGACTACTAGGCAAATGAGGTTTCATTTTGGCATGTGACAATGATATAGACAGGAAAAGATGTCCAAGGAGTTTGAGGTCAATTGGGCAAAGGAAAATAGCACTTGCTTCACAATGTGCCATTTAGGGCAGAATAGGAAATGAATTATTTGAGGATGATGATAAACATGGCAGATGAAATGTTTTGCCATATGTGAGGAAGATATGACCCAAGCATTTTATGAGAATTATTTGGGAATTTTAGGAGTGATGGAAATATAGGTTGCTTCACAACCTAGGGCAAATTGAGTTATTCCTTTAATAGAAAAGGAATATTTCCAATAAAAATAATATTGGGATTTGGGCTAGGAATAAAATGACAGGGTCTAGGGTTGGATAGGGGATGACAAGCCATTCTAGAAGCAAGAAAGAGGACATCTTCTTTAGTTTCCAGACCACGAAGCCGCGAAAAAGAAAACTCAGGAAAAAACCTCAGAAAATCAAAAGAAAAAGAAAGGGCCAAAAATCAGGCTGTTACATGAGGGTTATGTTATGGATGAAGAAACTGCTAGAGATTTTTTTTGCTTGCAATGATAGATCTGATCTTAAGAAATTATTAGCTAAGCTGAAAGAAAAGTCTCTGAATGCTAGAATGAAATATGACCCTGCTTTTGCTACTTCACCTATCTGCATTACTGATAAGGATTATGATTTCTCTATCGATCCTGAGATAATTACTTTGGTTGAATCTGATCCTTTTTATGGCTATGAATCCGAGGAAAAAATTGAATGATATAGCCATCCTATTCACTCATGAGGAAAAAATTCGTTACTACTATATCCTTAAGTTATTTTCTTTCTCACTAAAGGGTGATGCTAAAACATGGTTTAATTCTCTTGATCCTGGTTGTGTCCATAGTCCCCAGGATATGATTTATTACTTCTCTGCTAAATATTTCCCCGCTCATAAGAAACAAGCTACCTTAAGGGAAATATATAATTTTGTGCAAATTGAAGAAGAGAGTCTCCCACAAGCTTGGGGGAGGCTTCTCCAATTACTTAATGCTTTGCCTGATCATCCTCTCAAGAGACCACCTGGATAGTTGTGCTGGTTGTGTTTTCAGGGAAAGAACTGTTGATCAAGCTGAATTGTTATTGAATAATATGTTGACTAATGAAAATAATTGGACACTTCCTGAACCAACTCCTAAGACAACTCTGAAGAAAAGGGGTATTCTATTTCTCAGTCCTGAAGATATGCAAGAGGCAAAGAAATCTATGAAAGAAAAGGGTATTAAAGCTGAAGATGTTAAGAATTTACCACCTATTGAAGAAATACATGGTCTTGATAACCCGACACAGGTAGTAAAGGTAAATTCTCTCTATAGATTTGATGAAGGTGATATTCCTCGTTATAAGTCTGCTAGCCAATGCTTGGATGAGTTTGATAATTTTATTGTTAAACAAGAAAACTTCAATGCTTATGTTGGTAGACAATTGCAACGCAATGCTTATATGATTGAACACTTGAGTGATTATATGTCTAGAGTTAAAGGTGAACTTAAACTCATTAGTAAACATGCTTCTATGGTTACCACTCAAGTAGAACAAGTGCTTAAAGCTCAAAATGATTTGCTCAGTGAATTAAATAATAAGAAAAGTGATAATGCTATTAGAGTTATGACTAGAGGGGTAAAATGACTCGGGAACCTTTGTATCCTGAGGGCCACCCTAAGAGAATTGAGAAAGATTCTCAGAGAACTAATGTTGATGCACCTAGTCCTCCTAAGAAAAAGAGAAAGAAAAATGATAGGACTTTGCATGCTTCTAGTGAACCTGTTGTTGACACACCTGAGAATCCCAATGATATTTCTATCTCTGATGCTGAAACACAATCTGGTAATGAACATGAACCTAGTGATAATGTTAATGATGATGTTCATGTTGAGGCTCAACCTAGCAATAACAATGATGTAGAAATTGAACCTGCTGTTGATCTTGATAACCCACAATCAAAGAATCAACGTTATGATAAGAGAGACTTTGTTGCTAGGAAGCACAGTAAAGAAAGAGAACCATGGGTTCAGAAACCTATGCCTTTTCCTCCTAAACTATCCAAGAAAAAGGATGATGAGGATTCTGAGCGCTTTGCTGAAATGATTAGACCTATCTTTTTGCGTATGCATTTGACTGATATGCTTAAAATGAATCCTTATGCTAAGTATATGAAAGATATTGTTACCAATAAAAGAAAGATACCGGAAGCTGAAATTTCCACCATGCTTGCCAATTATACTTTTAAAGGAGGAATACCTAAGAAACTAGGTGATCCAGGAGTACCAACTATACCATGCTCCATTAAAAGAAACCATGTTAAAACTGCTTTATGTGATCTAGGAGCTGGTGCTAGTGTTATGCCTCTTTCTTTATATCGTAGACTTGATTTGAATAAGTTGACATTGCTACCTCTTGAGCATGCGTTGGTTTTCCCTTGAAGAGGAAAGGGTGATGCAGCAAAGTAGCGTAAGTATTTCCCTCAGTTTTTTAGAACCAAGGTATCAATCCAGTAGGAGACTACACGCAAATCCCTCGTACCTGCACAAACAAATAAGAACCTTGCAACCAACACGATAAAGGGGTTGTCAGTCCCTTCACGGCCACTTGCAAAAGTGAGATCTAATAAAGATAATAAGATCAATATTTTTGGTATTTTTGTTGTATAGATTGAAAAGTAAACATTGCAAAGTAAAATAGATTGGAAACTTATATGATGGAAAATAGACCCAGGGGCTATAGGTTTCACTAGTGGCTTCTCTCAAGATAGCATAAGTATTACGGTGGGTGAACAAATTACTATCGAGCAATTGATAGAAAAGTGCATAGTTATGAGAATATATAGACATGATCATGTATATAGGCATCACGTCCGTGACAAGTAGACCGAAATGATTCTGCATCTACTACTATTACTCCACACATCGACCGCTATCCAGCATGCATCTAGAGTATTAAGTTCATAAGAACAGAGTAACACATTAGGCAAGATGACATGATGTAGAGGGATAAACTCAAGCAATATGATATAAACCCCATCTTTTTATCCTCGATGGCAACAATACAATGTGTGCCTTGCTGCCCCTGCTGTCACTGGGAAAGGACACTACAAGATTGAACCTGAAGCTAAGCACTTCTCCCATTGCAAGAAAGATCAATCTAGTAGACCAAACCAAACTAATAATTCGAAGAGACTTGCAAAGATAACAAATCATACATAAAAGAATTCAGAGGAGATTCAAATATTGTTCATAGGTAATCTTGATCATAAACCCACAATTCATCGGATCTCGACAAACACACCGCAAAAAGAATTACATCAAATAGATCTCCAAGAAGATTGAGGAGAACTTTGTATTTAGATCCAAAGAGAGAGAAGAAGCCATCTAGCTAATAACTATGGACCCGAAGGTCTGAGATAAACTACTCACACATCATCGGAGAGGCTATGTTGTTGATGTAGAAGCCCTCCGTGATTGATTCCCCCTCCGGCGGAGCACCGAAAAAGGCCCCAAGATGGGGTCTCACGGGTACAGAAGGTTGCGACGGTGGAAATAGGGTTTCGTGGTGCTCTTGGATGTTTTCGGGGTATATGAGTATATATAGGCGAAAGAAGTCGGTTGGGGGAGCCACGAGGGGCCCACGAGGGTGGGGGCGCACCTACACCCACTGGGCGCGCCTCCCTGCCTCGTGGCTTCCTTGATGTCCACTCCAAGTCTCCTGGATTGCGTTTGTTTCAAAAATCACTCACCCGAAGGTTTCATTCCGTTTGGATTCCATTTGATATTCCTTTTCTGCACAACACTGAAATAGAAAAAAAAACAGCAATTTGGACTGGGCCTTCGGTTAGTAGGTTAGTCCCAAAAATAATATAAAGTGTATAATAAAGCCCATTAAACATCCAAAATAGATAATATAATAGCATGGAACAATCAAAAATTATAGATACGCTGGAGACGTATCAAGCATCCCCAAGCTTAATTCCTGCTCGCCCTCGAGTAGGTAAATGATAAAAATAGAATTTTTGATGTGGAATGCTACCTAGCATATTTTTCAATGTAATTTCCTTTATTGTGGCATGAATATTCAGATCTGAAAGATTCAAGATAAAAGTTTAATATTGACATAAAAATAATAATACTTCAAGCATACTAACTAAGCAATTATGTCTTCTCAAAATAACATGGCCAAAGAAAGTTCATCCCTACAAAATCATATAGTTTGGCTATGTTCCATCTTCGTCACACAAAATATTCAAATCATGCACAACCCCGGTTTCATCCAAGCAATTGTTTCATACTTTAGAATTTTCAAATGTTTTCAACTTTCATGCAATATATGAGCGTGAGCCATGGACATAGCACTATGGGTGGAATAGAACATGATGATGGAGGTTGTGTGGAGAAGACAAAAAAGGAGTAAGTCTCACATTGACGCGGCTAATCAACGGGCTAGGGAGATGCCCATCAATTGATGTCAATGCAAGGAGTAGGGATTGCCATGCAACAGATACACTAGAGCTATAAATGTATGAAAGCTCAACAAAAGAAACTAAGTGGGTGTGCATCCAACTTGCTTGCTCACGAAGACCTAGGGCATTTGAGGAAGCCCATTGTTGGAATATACAAGCCAAGTTCTATAATGAAAAATTCCCACTAGTATATGAAAGTGACAAAACAAGAGACTCTCTATTATAAAGATCATGGTGCTACTTTGAAACACAAGTGTGGAAAAAAGGATAGTAGCATTGTCCCTTTTTTTTCGGGCCTCCCTTTTTTTTATTTGGCCTTTCTCTCTTTTTTGGGTCAATGCTCTATGAATGATGATCATCACACTTCTATTTATTTACAGCTCAATGATTACAACTTGATACTAGAACAAAATATGACTCTATATGAATGCCACCGGCGGTGTACCGGGATGGGCAATGAATCAAGAGTGACATGTATGATAAGTTATGCATGGTGGCTTTTCCACAAATATGATGTAAACTACATGATCATGCAAGGCAATATGACAATGATGAAGCATGTCATAATAAATGAAACGGTGGAAAGTTGCATGGCAATATATCTCGGAATGGCTATGGAAATGCCATAATAGGTAGGTATGGTGGTTGTTTTAGGAAGATATAAGGAGGTTTATGTGTGATAGAGCGTATCATATCACGGGGTTTGGATGCACCGGCGAAGTTTGCACCAACTCTCAAGGTGAGAAAGGGCAATGCACGGTACCGAAGAGGCTAGCAATGATGGAAGGGTGAGAGTTCGTATAATCTATGGACTCAACATTAGTCATAAAGAACTCACATACTTATGGAAAAAAATCTACAAGTCATCAAAACCAAGCACTACACGCATGCTCCTAGGGGAAGGGTTGGTAGGAGTTAACCATTGCGCGATCCCGACCTCCACACAAAGGATGACAATCAAAGAACACCTCATGTTTCAAATTTGTTACACAACGGTTACCATACATGCATGCTACGGGACTTGAAAACTTCAACACAAGTATTTCTCAAAATCACAATTACTCAACTAGCACAACTTTAATATCACCATCTTCATATCTCAAAACAATCATCAAGTATCAAACTTCTCATAGTATTCAATGCACTCTATATGAAAGTTTTTATTATATCCATCTTGGATGCCTATCATATTAGGACTAATTTTATAGCCAAAGCAAATTATCATGCTGTTCTAAAGGACTCTCAAAATAATTTAAGTGAAGCATGCGAGATCAATAATTTCTATAAAATAAAATCACCACCGTGCTCTAAAAAGATATAAGTGAAGCACTAGAACAAAATTATCTAGCTCAAAACATATAAATGAAGCACATAGAGTATTCTAATAAATTTTGATTCATGTGTCTCTCCCAAAAGGTGTGTACAGCAAGGATGATTGTGGTAAACTAAAAAGCAAATACTCAAATTGTTGGGGAACGTAGTAATTTCAAAAAATTTCCTACGCACACGCAAGATCATGGTGATGCATAGCAACGAGAGGGGAGAGTGTTGTCTACGTACCCTCGTAGACCGAAAGCGGAAGCGTTAGCACAACGCGGTTGATGTAGTCGTACGTCTTCACGATCCGACCGATCCAAGCACCGAACGTACGGAGCCTCTGAGTTCAGCACACGTTCAGCTCGATGACGATCTCCGGCCTCCGATCCAGCAGAGCTCCGGAGATGAGTTCCGTCAGCACGACGGTGTGGTGACGATGATGATGTTCTACCGGCGTAGGGCTTCGCCTAAACTCCACGACGATATGACCGAGGTGGAATATGGTGGAGGGGGCACCGCACACGGCTAAGGAACGATCCGTAGATCAACTTGTGTGTCATGGGGTGCCCCCCTGCCCCCGTATATAAAGGAGCAAGGGGGAGGGGGCGGCCGGCCTAGGAGGAGGCGCGCCAAGGGGAGTCCTACTCCCACTGGGAGTAGGACTCCCTCCTTCCTTGTTGGAGTAGGAGAAGGGGGAAAGAGGGGGAGAGGGAGAAGGAAAGGGGGGCTGCCCCCCTTGTCCAATTCGGACCAGAGGGGGGGCGCAGGCCTCCTCCTTTTTGGCCTCTCTCCTCTATTCCCGTATGGCCCAATAAGGCCCATATACTCCCCGGCGAATTCCCGTAACTCTCCGGTACTCCGAAAAATACCCGAATCACTCAGAACCTTTCCGAACTCTGAATATAGTCGTCCAATATATCGATCTTTACGTCTCAACCATTTCGAGACTCCTCATCATGTCCCGATCTCATCCGGGACTCCGAACTCCTTCGGTACATCAAAACTCATAAACTCATAATATAACTGTCATCGTAACGTTAAGCGTGCGGACTCTACGGGTTCGAGAACTATGTAGACATGACCTAGAACTATTATCGGTTAGTAACCAATAGCGGAACCTGGATGCCCATATTGGCTCCTACATATTCTATGAAGATCTTTATCGGTCAAACCGCATAACAACATACGTTGTTCCCTTTGTCATCGGTATGTTACTTGCCCGAGATTCGATCGTCGGTATCCAATACCTAGTTCAATCTCATTACCGGCAAGTCTCTTTACTCGTTACGTAATGCATCATTCCGTAACTAACTCATTAGCTACATTGCTTGCAAGGCTTATAGTGATGTGCATTACCGAGAGGGCCCAGAGATACCTCTCTGACAATCGGAGTGACAAATCCTAATCTCGAGATACGCCAACCCAACATGTACCTTCGGAGACACCTGTAGAGCTCCTTTATAATCATCCAGTTACGTTGTGACGTTTGGTAGCACACAAAGTGTTCCTCCGGTAAACGGGAGTTGCATAATCTCATAGTTACAGGAACATGTATAAGTCATGAAGAAAGCAGTAGCAACATACTAAACGATCAAGTGCTAAGCTAACGGAATGGGTCATGTCAATCACATCATTCTCCTAATGATGTGATCTCGTTAATCAAATGACAACACATGTCTATGGTTAGGAAACATAACCATCTTTGATCAACAAGCTAGTCAAGTAGAGGCATACTAGTGACACTATGTTTGTCTATGTATTCACACATGTATTATGTTTCCGGTTAATACAATTCTAGCATGAATAATAAACATTTATCATGAAATAAGGAAATAAATAATAACTTTATTATTGCCTCTAGGGCATATTTCCTTCAGTCTCCCACTTGCACTAGAGTCAATAATCTAGTTCACGTCGCCATGTGATTTAACACCAATATTCATATCTGTATATGATTAACACCCATAGTTCACATTGTCATGTGACCAACACCTCAAAGGGTTTACTAGAGTCAATAATCTAGTTCACATCTCTATGTGATTAACACCCAAAGAGTACTAAGGTGTGATCATGTTTTGCTCATGAGAGAAGCTTAGTCAACGGGTCTGTCATATTCAGAGCCGTATGTATTTTGCAAATATTCTATGTCTATAATGCTCTGCACGGAGCTACTCTAGCTAATTGCTCCCACTTTCAATATGTATCCAGATTGAGACTTAGAGCTATCTGGATCGGTGTAAAAGATTGCACCACTGTAACTCCTTACGACGGGCTCCTTTTATCACCTCCATAATCGAGAAATATTTCCTTAGTTCTCACTAAGGATAATTTTGACCAATGTCCAGTGATCTACTCCTAGATCACTATTGTACTCCCTTGCCAAATCAGGGGAGAGTATACAATAGGTCTGGTCCATAGCATGACATACTTTGTAGAACCTATGACTGAGGCATAGGGAATGACTTTCATTCTCTTTTCTATTTTATGCCTTGGTCGGGATTCGAGTCTTACTCAATTTCACACCTTTGCAACACAGGCAAGAACTCTTTCTTTAACTGTTCCATTTTGAACTATTTCAAAATCTTGTCAAGGTATGTACTTATTGAAAAACTTATCAAGCGTCTTGATCTATCTCAATAGATCTTGATGCTCAATATGTAAGTAGCTTTACTGAAGTCTTTCTTTTAAAGAACTCCTTTCAAACACTCCTTTATGCTTTGCAGAATAATTCTACATTATTTTTGATCAACAATATGTCATTCACATATACCTATCAGAAATGTTGTAGTGCTCCCACTCACTTTCTTGTAAATATAGGCTTCACCGTAAGTCTGTACAAAACTATATGCTTTGATCAATTTATCAAAGCGTATATTCCAACTCTGAGAAGCTTGCACCAGTCCATAGATGGATCGCTGGAGTTTGCACATTTTGTTAGCACCTTTAGGATTGACAAAACCTTCTGGTTGCATCATATACAACTCTTCTTTAATAAATCCATTAAGGAATGCAGTTTTTGACATCCTTTTGCCAGATTTCATAAAATGTGGCAATTGCTAACATGATTTGGACAGACTTAAGCATCGATATGAGTGAGAAAATCTCATCGTATTCAACACCTTGAACTTGTCGAAAACCTTTCGCAACAAGTCGAGCTTAGTAGATAGTAATACTACTATCAGTGTCCATCTTCCTCTTGAAGATCCATTTATTTAACATGGCTTGCTGATCATCGAGCAAGTCAATCAAAGTCCATACTTTGTTCTCATAGATGGATCTCATCTCAGATTTTATGGCCTCAAGCCATTTCGTGGAATCTGGGCTCATCATCGCTTCCTCATAGTTCGTAGGTTCATCATGGTCTAGTAACATGACTTCCAGAACAGGATTACCGTACCATTCTGGTGCAGATCATACTCTGGAAGACCTACGAGGTTTTGTAGTAACTTGATCTGAAGTTTCATGATCATCATCATTAGCTTCCTTACTAATTGGTGTAGGAATCACTGGAACTGATTTCTGTGATGAACTACTTTCCAATTCGGGAGAAGGTACAAATTACCTTATCAAGCTCTACTTTCCTCCCACTCACTTCTTTCGAGAGAAACTCCTTCTCTAGAAAGGATCCATTTTTAGCAATGAATGTTTTGCCTTCGGATCTGTGATAGAAGGATTACCCAACAGTTTCCTTTGGGTATTCTATGAAGACGCACTTATCCGATTTGGGTTCGAGCTTATCAGGTTGAAAAACTTTTTCATATAAGCATCGCAACCCCAAACTTTAAGAAATGACAACTTGGGTTTCTTGCTAAACCACAGTTCATATGGTGTCGTCTCAACGGATTTAGATGGTGCCCTATTTAACGTGAATGCAGTTGTCTCTAATGCATGATCCCAAAACGATATTGATAAATCGGTAAGAAACATCATAGATTGTACTATATCCAATAAAGTATGGTTATGACGTTCGGACACACCATTATGATGTGGTGTTCCAGGTGGCATGAATTTGTGAAACTATTCCACATTGTTTTAATTGAAGACCAAACTCGTAACTCAAATATTTGTCTCCGCGATCAGATCGTAGAAACTTTATTTTTCTTGTTACGATGATTTTTCCACTTCACTCTGAAATTCTTTGAACCTTTCAACTATTTCAGACTTATGTTTCATCAAGTAGATATACCCATATCTGCTCAAATCATCTATGAAGATCAGAAAATAACGATACCCGCCGCGAGCCTTAACACTCATCGAATCGCATACATCAGTATGTATTATTTCCAATAAGTCAGTTGCTCGCTCCACTGTTCCGGAGAACGGAGTCTTAGTCATCTTGCCCATGAGGCATGGTTCGCAAGCATCAAGTGATTCATAATCAAGTGATTCCAAAATCCCATCAGCATGGAGTTTCTTCATGCTCTTTACACCAATATGACCTAAACGGCAGTGCCACAAATAAGTTGCACTATCATTATTAACTTTGCATCTTTTGGTTTCAATATTATGAATATGTGTATCACTACGATCGAGATCCAATGAACCATTTTCATTGGATGTGTAACCATATAAGGTTTTATTCATGTAAACAGAACAACAGTTTATTCTCTTACTTAAATGAATAACCGTATTGCAATAAACACGATCAAATCATATTCATGCTCAACGCAAACACCAAATAACATTTATTTAGGTTCAACACTAATCCCGAAAGTATAGGGAGTGTGCGATGATGATCATATCAATCTTGAAACTACTTTCAACACACATCGTCACTTCACCCTTAACTAGTTTCTGTTTATTCTGCAACTCCTGTTTCGAGTTACTACTCTTAGCAACTGAACCAGTACCAAATACCGAGGGGTTGCTATAAACACTAGTAAAGTACACATCAATAACATGTATATCAAATATACCTTTGTTCACTTTGCCATCCTTCTTATCCGCCAAATACTTGGGGTAGTTCTTCTTTCAGTGACCAGTCCCTTTGCAGTAGAAGCACTTAGTCTCAGGCTTAGGTCTAGACTTGGGCTTCTTCACTTGAGCAGCAACTTGCTTGCCATTCTTCTTGAAGTTCCCTTCTATCCCTTTGCCCTTTTCTTGAAACTAGTGGTCTTGTTAACCATCAACACTTGATGTTCTTTCTTGATTTCTACCTTCATCGATTTCATCATCATGAAAAACTCGGGAATCATTTTCATCATCCCTTGCATACTATAGTTCATCATGAAGTTCTACTAACTTGGTGATGGTGACTAGAGAATTCTGTCAATCACTATCTTATCTGGAAGATTAACTCCCACTTGATTCAAGCGATTGTAGTACCCAGACAATCTGAGCACATGCTCACTAGTTGAGCGATTCTCCTCCATCTTTTAGCTATAGAACTTGTTGGAGACTTCATATCTCTCAACTCGGGTATTTTCTTGAAATATTAACTTCAATTCCTGGAACATCTCATATGGTCCATGATGTTCAAAACATCTTTGAAGTCCCGATTCTAAGCCATAAAGCATGGTGCACAAAACTATCAAGTAGTCATCATATTGAGCTAGCCAAACGTTCATAACGTCTGCATCTGCTCCTGCAATAGGTCTGTCACCTAGCGGTGCATTAAGGACATAATTCTTCTGTGCAGCAATGAGGATAAACCTCAGATCGCGGATCCAATCCGCATCATTGCTACTAACATTTTTCAACATAATTTTCTCTAGGAACATATCAAAATAAACATATGAAAGCAACAACGCAAGCTATTGATCTTACAACATAATTTGCAAAATACTACCAGGACTAAGTTCATGATAAATTTAAGTTCAATTAATCATATTACTTAAGAACTCCCACTTAAACAGACATCTCTCTAGTCATCTAAGTGATCACGTGATCCAAATCAACTAAACCATAACCGATCATCACGTGAGATGGAGTAGTTTTCAATGGTAAACATCACTATGTTGATCATATCTACTATATGATTCACGCTCGACCTTTCGGTCTCCGTGCTCCGAGGCCATATCTGCATATGCTAGGCTCGTCAAGTTTAACCTGAGTATTCCGCGTGTGCAAAACTGGCTTGCACCCGTTGTAGATGGACGTAGAGCTTATCACACCCGATCATCACGTGGTGTCTGGGCACGACGAACTTTGGCAACGGTGCATACTCAGGGAGAACACTTCTTGATAATTAGTGAGAGGTCATCTTAAAATGCTACCGTCAATCAAAGCAAGAATAAGATGTATAATAGATAAACATCATATGCAATCAAAATATGTGACATGATATGGCCATGATCATCTTGCCCCTTTGATCTCCATCTCCAAAGTACTGTCATGATCTCTATCGTCATCGGCACGACACCATGATCTTCATCATCTTGATCTATATCAATGTGTCATCACATGGTTGTCTCACCAACTATTGCTCTTGCAACTATTGCTATCGTATAGCGATAAAGTAAAGCAATTATTTGGCACTTGCATCTTATGCAACAAAGAGACATCCATAGGGCTTCTGCCAGTTGCCGATAACTTCAACAAAACATGATCATCTCATACAACAACTTATATCTAATCACGTCTTGACCATATCACATCACAACATGCCCTGCAAAAACAAGTTAGACGTCCTCTACTTTGTTGTTGCAAGTTTTACATGGCTGCTACGGGCTTAAGCAAGAACCAATCTCACCTACGCATCAAAACCACAACGATAGTTTGTCAAGTTGGTGCTGTTTTAACCTTCGCAAGGACCGGGCGTAGCCACACTCGGTTCAACTAAAGTTGGAGAAACTGACACCCGCTAGCTACCTGTGTGCAAAGCACGACGGTAGAACCAGTCTCGCGTAAGCGTACGCGTAATGTCGGTCCGGGCCACTTCATCCAACAATACCGCCGAACCAAAGTATGACATGCTGGTAAGCAGTATGACTTATATCGCCCACAACTCACTTATGTTCTACTCGTGCATATAACATCAAACCATAAAACATGGGCTTTGATACCACTATTGGGGAACATAGTAATTTCAAAAAATTTCCTACGCACACGCAAGATCATGGTGATGCATAGCAACGAGAGGGGAGAGTGTTGTCTACGTACCCTCATAGACCGAAAGCGGAAGCGTTAGCACAACGCGGTTGATGTAGTCGTAGGTCTTCACGATCCGACCGATCCAAGCACCGAACGTATGGAGCCTCCGAGTTCAGCACACGTTCAGCTCGATGACGATCTCCGGCCTCTGATCCAGCAGAGCTCCGGAGATGAGTTCCGTCAGCACGACGGCGTGGTGACGATGATGATGTTCTACCAGCGTAAGGCTTCGCCTAAACTCCGCGACGATATGACCGAGGTGGAATATGGTGGAGGGGGGCACCGCACACGGCTAAGGAACGATCCGTAGATCAACTTGTGTGTCATGGGGTGCCCCCTGCCCCCGTATATAAAGGAGCAAGGGGGAGGGGGCGGCCGGCCTAGGAGGAGGCGCGCCAAGGGGAGTCCTACTCCCACCGGGAGTAGGACTCGCTCCTTCCTTGTTGGAGTAGGAGAAGGGGGAAAGAGGGGGAGAGGGAGAAGGAAAGGGGGGCTGCGCCCCTTGTCCAATTCGAACCAGAGGGGGGGGGGGGCGCAGGCCTCCTCCTTTTTGGCCTCTCTCCTCTATTCCCGTATGGCCCAATAAGGCCCATATACTCCCCGGCGAATTCCCGTAACTCTCCGGTACTCCGAAAAATACCCGCATCACTCGGAACCTTTCCGAACTCCGAATATAGTCGTCCAATATATCGATCTTTACGTCTCGACCATTTCGAGACTCCTCGTCATGTCCCCGATCTCATCTGGGACTCCGAACTCCTTCGGTACATCAAAACTCATAAACTCATAATATAACTGTCATCGTAACGTTAAGCGTGCGGACCCTACGGGTTCGAGAACTATGTAGACATGACCTAGAACTATTCTCGGTCAATAACCAATAGCGGAACTTGGATGCTCATATTGGCTCCTACATATTCTACGAAGATCTTTATCGGTCAAACCGCATAACAACATACGTTGTTCCCTTTGTCATTGGTATGTTACTTGCCCGAGATTCGATCGTCGGTATCCAATACCTAGTTCAATCTCGTTACCGGCAAGTCTCTTTACTCGTTATGTAATGCATCATTCCATAACTAACTTATTAGCTACATTGCTTGCAAGGCTTATAGTGATGTGCATTAGCGAGAGGGCCCAGAGATACCTCTCCGACAATCGGAATGACAAATCCTAATCTCGAAATACGCCAACCCAACATGTACCTTCGGAGACACCTGTAGAGCTCCTTTATAATCACCCAGTTATGTTGTGACGTTTGGTAGCACACAAAGTGTTCCTCCGGTAAACGGGAGTTGCATAATCTCATAGTTACAGGAACATGTATAAGTCATGAAGAAAGCAGTAGCAACATACTAAACGATCAAGTGCTAAGCTAACGGAATGGGTCATGTCAATCACATCATTCTCCTAATGATGTGATCTCGTTAATCAAATGACAACACATGTCTATGGTTAGGAAACATAACCATCTTTGATCAACAAGCTAGTCAAGTAGAGGCATACTAGTGACACTATGTTTGTCTATGTATTCACACATGTATTATGTTTCCGGTTAATACAATTCTAGCATGAATAATAAACATTTATCATGAAATAAGGAAATAAATAATAACTTTATTATTGCCTCTAGGTCATATTTCCTTCACAAATCATAAAAGACGCTCCAAGCAAAACACATATCATGTGGTGAATAAAAATATAGCATCAAGTAAAGTTACCAATGGACGAAGATGAAAGAGGGGATGCCTTCCGGGGCATCCCCAAGCTTAGGATTTTGGTTGTCCTTGAATTTTACCTTGGGGTGCCTTGGGAATCCCCAAGCTTAGGCTCTTGCCACTCCTTATTCCATAATCCATCAAATCTTTACCCAAAACATGAAAACTTCACAACACAAAACTCAACAGAAAATCTCATGAGCTCCGTTAGCGAAATAAAACAAACCACCAATTTAAGGTACTGTATTGAACTCATTCTTTATTTATATTTGTGTTAAACCTACTGTATTGCAACTTCTCTATGGTTCATACCCCCTGATACTAGCCATAGATTCATCAAAATAAGCAAACAACACGCGAAAAACAGAATCTGTCAAAAACAGAACAGTCTGTAGCAATCTATATCAAACGTATACTTCTGGAACTCCAAACATTCTACCAAATTAGGAAGTCCTAAGTAATCTGTTTATTAATCTAATGCAAAAATAATCAACTGAAAATCACGTTTCTGTGATTTATGAAAACTAATCTCGTGCGTGCAAAGTTTCTATTTTTTACAGCAAGATCAAATAACTATTACCATAGGTTATCCTAAAGGTTCTACTTGGCACAAACACTAATTAAAAAACAAAACCACATCTAACCAGAGGCTAGATGAAATATTTATTACTAAACAGGAACACAAAGTAAAGAACAAAAAATAAAATTGGGTTGCCTCCCAACAAGCGCTTTTCTTTAAAGCCTTTTTAGCTAGGCATTGAGATTTCAATGATGCTCACATGAAAGACAAGAATTGAAGCGCAAAGCGAGAATCATGAAACACGTGACGAACACATCTAAGTCTAACATACTTCCTATGCATAGGCATCTTATAAGCAAACAAATTATCATAGCAAGCAAAAACTAGCATATGCAAGGAAGAAGAAAGAGACGATAGCAATCTCAACATAATGAGAGGTAATTTATTATCATGAAAATTTATACAACCATATTTTCCTCTCTCATAATAATTACATGTGGGATCATAAGAAAATTCAACAAAATAGTTATCACATAAAATATTTTTAACACGATCCACATGCATGCAAAGTTGACACTCTTCCAAAATAGTGGGATTAACATTAACTAAAGTCATGACCTCCCCAAACCCACTTTTATCAAAAAATTCATAAGATTGAATATTCTCCAAATATGTGGGATCTAAAGTTAACACTCTTCCAAACCCACTTTCAATATTATTGCAAATAGTATTATCAATCTCATATTCATCATGGGGTTCAAATAAACTTTCAAGATCATAAGAAGAATCACCCCAATCATGATCATTGCAACAAGTAGTAGACATAGAAAAACTAGCATCCCCAAGTTTAGGGTTTTGCATATTATTAGCACAATTGACATCAAGATAATTTATAGTAAAATCATTGCAATCATGCTTTTCATCGAAGGAACTATCAAGTATGGGTGCAATAGCAACGATCTCATGTTTAACATAAGGAACTATAGCAAATTCATCTTCATAAATATTGGCATCATGGCCACAAGAATAGCAAGCATCATGTTCATCAAGGGATATTTCAATCAAATCATCAGAATCATCATCATCTATAGATTCATGCATATCATTATTTTCTTCTAAAGTAATGGTCATTCTCTCAATAAATTCTTTGACATAGAAATTATGAGCATAGCTTTCATAGCAATATTTAAGTATGTCAAAATTTTCAAATTTGTGGAGAGTAATATCATACTTTTCAATCAAAGAAGCAACTTCATAAGCACCCGTAAAAGCAACAAATTCTTCAATTTGTTCGATATCATAGTAACTATAAACACCCTTTGCATAAGAAGATAAGATTTCATTTTCATTAAACTCACATAGGTAGGGAAGGTGTTTTTTAGGGTTCTTAGAGCATTAAGTAAAATCATGAATTTCACAAAGATTCCAAGCATAACACAGCAATCTGTTTATTTGATCCCATAAGAGTTTCCCTTTTTTAGACAAACAGTGACGCACAAAATGAGCATGCTCATCTAAAGATTTCCCATCAACTAGGCTAGTTGGGGTTTCAGCACGCGCATAAGGATTGAAGATGATCCAAGTAGAACACTTTAAGTGGATCCATATCAATAGATTTTTAGCAAGCAAAGATGCAAGCAAATAGAAGGCACGTGGAAACACAAACAAAAAGACATACGGGAAGAAGGCGAAGAAAAGGCAAAGGTTTCGAAAATCGTTTTAGAAGTGGGGGAGAGGAAAATGAGAGGCGAATGGCAAATAATGTAATGCGAGGGATAAGAGTTTGTGATGGGTACTTGGTATGTCTTGACTTGAGCGTAGATCTCCCCGGCAACGACGCCAGAAATCCTTCTTGCTACCTCTTGAGCATGCGTTGGTTTTCCCTTGAAGAGGAAAGGGTGAAGCAGCAAAGTAGAGTAAGTATTTCCCTCGGTTTTTGAGAACCAAGGTATCAATCCAGTAGGAGACTACACGCAATGGTAGGAAACAAGGCCTAGGATTCATACTTTCACTAGTGCAAGTTTTCTCAACAATAATAACATAGATAGATCATATAACAATCCCTCAACATGCAACAAAGAGTCACTCCAAAGCCACTAATAGCGGACAACAAACGAAGAGATTATGGTAGGGTACAAAACCACCTCAAAGTTATTCTTTCGAATCAATCTATTCAAGAGTTCGTACTAGAATAACACCTTAAGACACAAATCAACCAAAACCCTAATGTCACCTAGATACTCCATTGTCACCTCAAGTATCCGTGGGTATGATTATACGATATGCATCACACAATCTCAGATTCATCCAACCAACACAAAGTACTTCAAAGAGTGCCCCAAAGTTTCTACCGGAGAGTCAAGAAAACGTGTGCCAACCCCTATGCATAGGTTCATGGGCAGAACCCGCAAGTTGGTTACCAAAACATACATCAAGTGGCACATGATATCCCATTGTCACCACAGATAAACACGGCAAGACATACATCAAGTGTTCTCAAATCAAAGACTCAATCCGATAAGATAACTTCAAGAGGGAAACTCAATTCATCACAAGAGAGTAGAGGGGGAGAAACGTCATAAGATCCAACTATAATAGCAAAGCTCGCGATACATCAAGATCGTGCCATAGAGAGAACACGAGAGGGAGAGAGAGATCAAACACATAGCTACTAGTACATACCCTCAGCCCCGAGGGTGAACTACTCCCTCCTCGTAATGGAGAGAGCCGGGATGATGAAGATGGCCACCGGTGATGGGTTCCCCCTCCGGCAGGGTGCCGGAATGGGCTCCCGAGAGGTTTTTGGTGGCTACAGAGGCTTGCGGCAGAGGAACTCCCGATCTATCTTGATATTTGATGTTTTTAGGGTACGTAGGCTTATATAGGTGACAGAAGTCGGTCGGGGGAGCCTCGAGGGGCCCATGAGATAGGGGGCGCGCCTAGTAAGGGGGGGCGCCCCCCTATCTCCTGGCCTCCTCTAGGATCTTCTAACATGAACTCCAAGTCTCCAGGATGATATTCTTCCAAAAAATCATGATGCCAAAGGTTTCATTCCGTTTGGACTCCGTTTGATATTCCTTTTCTTCGAAATACTAAAACAGGTAATAAAACAGCAATATGGGCTGGGCCTCCGGTTAATAGGTTAGTCCGAAAAGTAATATAAAAGTGTATAATAAAGCCCGTAATCATTCAAAACAGATAATAAAATAGCATGAATGCTTCATAAATTGTAGATACGTTGGAGACGTATCAGCATCCCAAGCTTAATTCCTACTCGCCCTCGAGTAGGTAAATGATAAAGAAAGAATTTATGAAGTGTGAATGCTAGAAGGTGCACAAGTTTGATCAATGATAATTTCAATCACCTTTTCTAGCACGATAATATGTCATAACAGTAGTTCATCTCATAAAACTTCTCACGATAAAGTAACAAGCAATTCAGATGTCAAAGCATAGACCATAAACTTTCTTGAAAACTAGCAAACTTCATTCTTAGTCATCAAACAATTGCAATTCATCTTATTTTCAGGAATAGCAAACTCCACATACTCAACTATCATATAGTCTTCTACAATTGCTAACACTCACGCAATACTAATGGTTATGGAGTTTCATCGGACACTGAGAAAGATAGGGGCTTATAGTATTGCCACCCAACGTATTCACCTTTGGGTGATGTCAACAATAATAGTTCATGCTAACTTACATCCAATTGGATATATATATATCAGGATCTTCCCAACACGAGGTGCTTGCCAAAGGATAAAATGAAAAAGGGAAAGGTGAAGATCACCTTGACTCTTGCATAAAGTAAAAGACATAAAGTAAAAGATAGGCCCTTCGCTGAGGGAAGCAGAGGTTGTCATGCGCTTTTAGGGTTGGATGCACAAAATCTTAATGCGAATGAACGTCACTTTATATTGCCACTTGTATATGGACCTTTATTATGCAGTCTGTCACTTTTATTGCTTCCATAACAAGATCATATAAAGCTATTTTATTCACACCAAAATATCATACATATTTAGAGAGCAATTTTTATTGCTTGCACCGATGACAACTTACTTGAACTCAATCCATAGGTAGTTATGGTGGAGTCTCATGGAAAAACTAGGTTTAAGGATATTTGGAAGCACAAGTAGTATCTCTACTTGGTGCAAGGAATTTGGCTAGCAAGAGGGGGAAAGGCAAGCTCAACATGTTTGAATGATCCATGACAATATACTTTAACTGAGATGTCAGAAAACACAACCCATTACGTTGTATTCCTTGTCCAACATCAACTCTTTAGCATGTCATACTTAATGAGTGCTCCCAATTATAAAAGATGTCTAGGATAGTGTATTTATATGTGAAAATCTCTCTTCCTTCAATATTCTTTCATGAATTGTTCAAATGACTAATACAATGCTTGCTAACCTTCAATAAATTTACGACCTCTCCTTTTTAGATGTGAAGTCATTACTCCCCATGGGATAAGCAAATGAAACATATATAATTTCAGATTCATGACAATCAACCCATTCAACAATTTACTCATAGGATATAAGTGAAGCACACGAGTAAATGACAAACTACTCCAAAAAGATATAAGTGAAGATCAATGAGTAGCTAAATAATTATGTAACTATGTGAAGACTCTCTCTCATTAAAGAATTTCAGATCTTGGTATTGTATTCAAACATCAAGCAAAACAAAATAAAATGACATTGCAAGGATAGCACAACTCATGTGAAGAAGCAAAAACTTAGGCTCAACCGATACTAACCGATAGTTGTTGAAGAAGAAAGGTGGGATGCCTTCCAGAGCATCCCCAAGCTTAGATGCTTGAGACTTCTTGAAATATTATCTTGGGGTGCCTTGGGCATCCCCAAGCTTGAACTTTTGTGTCTCCTTAATTCCTCTCATATCATGGTTTCTCTTTTTATCAAAAGCTTCATCCACAACAAACTCAACAAGAACTCGTGAGATAGGTTAGTATAAACCAATGCAAAACCTTATCATTTCCTACTGTAAAAAATCACTAAAATTATTATTCAACATTGCATACTAAATGTCTCTGCATATTTAATACTCCTATCCTCAAATATAATCATTAAACAAGCAAACTTAAGCAAACAATGCAAACATAACAGCAATCTGCCAAAACAGTACAGTCTGTAAAGAATGCAAGTGTATCAATACTTCCCTAACTCGAAAAATTATGAGAGAAAATTCCCACTGTATAAATTTATCATATCTCAATATGCAAAAAGTTTCAACATTATACCATTCTCTGACTTTTCTAGGGAATTTTTGCAACAGCGGTAAACTTTCTGTTTTCAAACAGCAACATGTATACTAGCAAAATAAGCATGGTAAAGGATATCCTTGACATTTTTATTGAAACTAAAGATGCAAAACATTATTCTAAATAACAGCAAGCAAATACTAACGAAATAAAATGACGCTCCAAGCAAAACACATATCATGTGGTGAATAAAAATGTAGCTCCAAGTAAAGTTACCGATGGACGAAGACGAAAGAGGGGATGCCATCCGGGGCATCCCCAAGCTTAGGCTCTTGATTGTCCTTGAATATTACCTTGGGGTGCCTTGGGCATCCCCAAGCTTAGTCTCTTGCCACTCCTTATTCCATAGTCCATCGAATCTTTACCCAAAACTTGAAAACTTCATGAGGGAGTCCTGGACTAGGGGGTGTCCGGATAGCCGGACTATCATCATCGGCCGGACTCCAAGACTATGAAGATACAAGATTGAAGACTTCGTCCCTTGTCCGGATGGGACTTTCCTTGGCGTGGAAGGCAAGCTTGGTGATACGGATATGTAGATCTCCTACCATTGTAACCGACTCTATGTAACCCTACCCCTCTCCGGTGTCTATATAAACCGGAGGGTTTTAGTCCATAGGACAACACAACCATTACAACAATCATACCATAGGCTAGCTTCTAGGGTTTAGCCTCCTTGATCTCGTGGTAGATCCACTCTTGTACTACCCATATCATCAATATCAATCAAGCAGGAGTAGGGTTTTACCTCCATCGAGAGGGCCCGAACCTGGGTAAAAACATCGTGTCCCTTGTCTCCTGTTACCATCCGCCTAGACGCACAGTTCGGGACCCCCTACCCGAGATCCGCCGGTTTTGACACCGACATTGGTGCTTTCATTGAGAGTTCCTCTGTGTCGTCACCGATAGGCTTGATGGCTTCTTCAATCAACAACGACGCAGTCCAGGGTGAGACTTTTCTCCCTGGACAGATCTTCGTATTCGGCGGCTTCGCACTACGGGCCAATTCACTTGGCCATCTAGAGCAGATCGAAAGCTACGCCCCTGGCCATCAGGTCAGATTTGGAAGCCTAAACTTCACGGCGGACATCTGTGGAGACTTGATCTTCGATGGATCCGAGCCGCAGCCGAGCGTGCCGCACTATCACGATGGGCATGATCTAACTCTACCGCCGGACAGTACCTTGGAGGCCGCACATGAATCCGCTCCGACCCATAGTTCGGAGCTGATCGCGCAGATCAAGGACGGGTGGCTGGACACCGCCTCGGGAGCCACAACCGCTACGGCGATGGAGCCGAATACCGACCTTGCCCCCTATAAAGCCCGTGACTCCGAGGTGCCGGACTCCAAACCTCCTATGCCCTGCCAATCGAATCCGATTGGGCGCCGATCATGGAGTTCACCGCCGCGGACATCTTCCAGCACTCACCCTTTGGCGACATCCTAAATTCGCTAAAGCATCTCTCGCTATCAGGAGAGCCCTGGCCGGACTGCGGTCAGGATGGTTGGGATGTGGACGATGAAGAAATTCAAAGCCCACCGACCACCCACTTTGTAGCCACTGTCGACGATCTAACCGACATGCTAGATTACGACTCCGAAGACATCGACGGTATGGACGACGATGTCGGAGACGATCAAGAACCAGCGCCTACAGGGCACTGGAAGACCACCTCGTCATACGACATATACATGGTGGACACCCCAAAAGATGGGGACGGCGAAGAAGCAGCGGAGGCAGATTCCTTAAAGAAACAGCCCAAGCGCCGACGTCGGCGGCACCGCTCTAAATCTCGCCACAGCAAGAATGGAGATTCCGGCACAGGAGATAATAACACCCCAGAAAGTGCCGAAGACAACCCCCTCCAGCAAGATTCAGCGCAGGAGGACGTAGAAGCCAGCCCTCACGAGAGAGCAGCAGACGAAGAGGTCGAGGATGATAATTACATACCTTCCTCCGGAGACGAGGTAAGCCTCGACGACGACGAATTCGTCGTGCCTGAGGATCCCGTCGAACAAGAGCGTTTCAAACGCAGGCTAATGGCCACGACAAATAGCCTAAAGAAAAAGCAGCAATAGCTTCAAGCTTATCAAGACCCGCTGGCCGACAGATGGACCGAGGTCCTCGCGGCCGAAGAGTATGAACTTGAACGCCCCTCCAAAAGCTACCCAAAACGCAAGTTGCTCCCCCGATTAGAGGAGGAGGCATACAAACCTTCATCACCAGCGCACAATACGGCAGACCGACCACCTCGTGGCCGCGACAGAGAGGCATCTAGGCCCTCCACCAGGACCGTACCCCGGCACCGCTCGAAGCCACGAGGGAACGCGCCGGACTTGCAGGATATATTGGAGGACAAGGCAAGACAATCCAGATCTATCTATGGATCACGTGGGTGCCCCACAACCCACGACGAATACCGTCGCGCCGGATACAGCAACTCCGGCCGGGCCGAACACAGCAGACAACACTCTCTTGAGCTACGACGTGATATTGCTCAATATAGAGGCGCCGCACACCCACTATGCTTCACAGATGAAGTAATGGATCATCAAATCCCTGAAGGGTTTAAACCCGTCAACATTGAATCCTACGATGGCACAACAGACCCCGCGGTTTGGATCGAGGATTATCTCCTTCATATCCATATGGCCCGCGGCGACGATCTCCACGCCATCAAATATCTCCCGCTCAAGCTTAAAGGACCAGCTCGGCATTGGCTTAACAGCCTGCCCGCAGAGTCAATTGGGTGTTGGGAGGACCTGGAAGCCGCATTCCTCGACAACTTCCAGGGCACATATGTGCGACCACCAGACGCCGATGACCTAAGCCACATAATTCAGCAGCCAGACGAATCAGCCAGACAGTTCTGGACAAGGTTCTTAACGAACAAAAATCAAATCGTCGACTGTCCGGATGCAGAGGCCCTTGCAGCCTTCAAACATAACATCCACGACGAGTGGCTGGCCCGGCACCTAGGACAGGAAAAGCCAAAATCCATGGCAGCCCTCACATCACTCATGACCCGCTTCTGTGCGGGAGAGGACAGCTGGCTAGCTTGTAGCAACAACCTCAGCAAAAATGCTGGCAGTCCGGATACTAAGGACCACATTGGCAGGTCGCGTCGAAACAAAAGCAAAAGCCGCGTTAACGGCGATAACAATGAAGATACAGCAGTCAACGCCGGATTCAGAGGCTGTAAACCCGGTCAGTGGAAGAAGCCATTCAAAAGAACCACTCCGGGTCCGCCCAATTTGGACCGAATACTCGTCCGCTCTTGCCAGATACATGGCACCCCCGAAAAGCCAGCTAATCACACCAACAGAGATTGATGGGTATTCAAGCAGGCAAGCAAGTTAATTGCCGAAAACAATGACAAGGGGCTGCACAGTGACGATGAGGAAGAGACCCGGCCGCCAAATAGTAGAGGACAGAAGGGCTTCCCCCCATAAGTGCGGACGGTAAACATGATATACGCAACCCATATACCCAAGAGGGAGCGGAAGCGTGCACTTAGGGACGTATATGCGATGGAGCCAGTTGCCCCGAAGTTCAATTCATGGTCCTCTTGCCTGATCACTTTCGATCGAAGAGACCACCCGACCAGTATCCGCCATGGCGGATTCGCCGCATTGGTTTTAGACCCAATCGTCGATGGATTTCACCTCACGAGAGTCCTGATGGACGGCGGCAACAACCTGAACCTGCTTTATCAGGATACAGTGTGCAAGATGGGCATAGACCCCTCAAGGATTAAACCTACAAAGACGACCTTCAAAGGCGTCATACCAGGTGTTGAGGCCAATTGTACAGGCTCAGTCACACTGTAAGTGGTCTTCGGATCCCCGGATAATTTCCGAAGCGAGGAGTTAATCTTCGACATAGTCTCGTTCTGCAGCGGCTATTACGCTCTGCTCGGACGAACCGCGTTCGCAAAGTTCAACGCGGTGCCGCATTATGCATACCTCAAGATCAAGATGCCAGGCCCTCGTGGAGTCATCACGGTCAACGGAAATACGGAACGCTCCCTCCGAATGGAGGAACACACAGCGGCTCTCGCGGCAGAAGTACAGAGCAGCCTTTTAAGGCAATTTTCGAGTCCGGCCGTTAAACGACCGGACAAGGCCAAATGCGCCCGGAGCAACATCAACCAAGACCACCTGGCACGTTCTGAGCACGCGTAGCAATGCGGCCCCAACCCCAACCCTCGCATGATTGCAAGACCAGCTTTCTGCGTACATCATTACGCTTTGGAGATACCATGGGCATAAGGGGAGGGGCACGACCACAACAGGCCCAGAGTGCGGCTCAACCACACCAGGGGCTCCCAAGTGTGTCGCTCTTTTTATTTTTATTTTTCTTCTTTTTATACACAGGACTCCGTTCACCAGAGGCCCTGTCCGGCGGCGAACCTGCCGAACTCACGATGCAACAGCCAGGGAAGGACAAAGGCTGCGACAAACACTCAGGTGGTCTCCATTACGAGCATTAAATTTGTTAAATACATCAGTCCGCAGCCCACCCCTGGAGGGGGACATGTTTAATTAGTCCAATCCCTCGCTTACCGCACTATTTGTATCGTTCTGCACTCATAGCAGAATTCCTTGAATAAACAATGCAGCACTTTTTGCCTATAATTGCATTACCCCTTTTTACATATATGTTCATTAATGACATCTCGCACCCGTATATTTTGGTACGGCCGAATACACCAGGGGCTTATGTTCCCCGCATTATGGTGTGATAAGTCCGAACACTTTCACAAGTGCGGCACCCCGAACTTATAGCATTATATGCGTCGGCTCCGAATCATGTCTTGGGTCAATAGTTGGGTTTGCCCGGCTCCCATGTTTTGGTACCTTACGTTCTGTTCTGTCGGCTAAGGTAGCACAGGGAGAACCACTGCGATTGCGCCCCGGTTGAGCTGGGCGAGCGCCTCAGTGGAGAAAGCTAAAACTGACTGTTATGATAAGGCGAGAGACTGGTCGCTGTTCGAGAGGTCTTTTCGAGTCCCTAAAGACTTATGCCGCTTAGAGCGAGGAACCGGATAGTGTCCAGCCCAGGCGTGGATAGCGCCCCGAACTCGGTCTTCCGAATACTAGGGGCTTCACCGAAATTTAAAATTATAGAATTCTATGGCTAAGTGAGAGTGTTCAAGCACTATAAGTCCAGTTGCCTCGTTCGCTGTGTTGAGCGCCTCCCTAGATGGACCCAAAAATGGGAACAAGAGTGCTCAAGTTTATCCCGAACACCCCAGCGCTCGTGGCATGGGGGCTGAAGCCGACGACTTGCCATCTCTCAGATTTAATAAACGGCCGCACAGAAGGTAATATTTTAAATCAATAAGCGTTGCTTAGCGCATATGAACAAAGTTTTTAGCGCACAGGATAACATATTGCGAGTTTACTCAATAATTACATCTTTGGGGCACTCATCCGCAATCTTGCGGGCACCCTTCAGGACACTCTTATAGTACATTTCGGGCATACGATACTCCTTGCCCGCCGGCGGCGCGTCCGTGATAAGCCTCTCAGCATCCAGCCTGCCCCAGTGCACCTTTGCGCGGGCAAGGGCCCGACGGGCACCTTCAATGCAGGCGGAGCGCTTGATGACTTCCACCCAGGGGCACGCATCCACCAGCCGCCGCACGAGGCCGAAGTAGCTCCCAGGTATGGCCTCTCCAGGCCACAGCCGGACTATGAGGCCCTTCATGGCCTGCTCGGCTACCTTGTGGAGATCGACCAGCTGCTTTAGCTGGTCGCTAGGGGGCACCGGGTGTCCGGCCTCAGCGTACTAAGACCAGAAGACCTTCTCCGTTGAGCTCCCCTCCTCGGCCCGGTAGAATGCGGCGGCATCGGACATGCTGCGAGGCAGATCTGCAAACGCCCCTGGAGAGCTCCGAATTCGGGTAAGTAACAGGTAATTTACATTCACATGCTTGCTTTGCATGAAAAATGCCTTACTCGCCGCTATTTTCTTCACTTCCTCAATCTCCTGGAGGGCCTTATGGGCCTCGGCCTTAGCGGCTTTGGCACTTTCAAGAGCCGAGGCAAGCTCGGAGTCTCGAGTCTTCGAGTCGCGCTCCAAACTCTCATGCTTTTCCATGAGAGCCTGGAGCTCTTGCCGCACCTCCGCCACCCGCGCCTCCTGCTTCTCTCACTTTGCTTGTTCCGCGGCCGCATTGCGTTCGGCCGTGGACACGGCCTCCTTCAGGGTTGCCACCTCATTCATGGCCCCTGCAGCACCCACGTTATCCTTGTTATTTCCATTGCAACCAAAATCCTTTTCTGTAAGGTACAAATTTAAAAGTGGTGTTACTCACCTTCTTTGTCCTCGAGCTGCTTCTTGGCAAGGCCGAGCTCTTGCTCGGACCGCTCGAGGTCCTGCTTCAACGCACCGACCTCCGCAGTCAGTGCGGCAGAGGTCAGTAGCGCAGCCTGAAAATCCATATTGACATAATTTTTAGCACTCCTGCGTATTTCTTTTTAAAGATCCTCAATCCGGTTTTTCTTTCCGAACACCGAACCGAGCATCAGGGGCTACTGTCTATGTGGTACTATATTACATATTTTAAACTTTTTACCTCAAAGCCTGTCAGAAGGCTACTGTAGGCTTCGGTCAGCCCGCTCTTGGCGAGCTGAACCTTCTGAATCACCGCACTCATGATAGTGCGGTGTTCTTCCTCGATGGAAGCACCTTTGAGCGCCTCCAACTAGTTGTCCGGCGCCTCCGGTTGGACGGAGGCCGCCGGCGTCACGGTCTTGCCCTTCTTGCGAAGGGGCCGCCTGCCGGACTCCGGAACCACTGCGGGTTCCGGCATGGAGTCCGGCGCAAAGTCCGGGAGGCTGCCCTGTGGCACCTCTGGAGCCTCCTCCTGATGGGTCCCTTCCTGGGATCCCACCTCGGCGTCCTCAGTGTCGCGAGGGGTGGAGGCAGTCGGGATCTAACGGAGCCAACGACCCGCTTGATGAAGCGGGGAGATCATCATCGGCCGGACTACAGGTAGTGTGCGGCATTAGAAGGACACTATGTGACACAAAAGAGAAATTATAAATCATTCAGGAATCCGGATACTTACGATCTTGCCGGAGGCCTGGCCCTTGAGGACCACTCTTCGTCGCCAATGTTGGCGTTGGCGGAGCTGTCCGGGGGAATAGTCCTTCCCCTCTTGGACCCTTCGGCCTCCCCCGTTGGGGAAGCCTTCCTCTTCCTCTCTCCCTCCTCTGGGAGAGAGTCCTCTTTCTCCTCCTCGTCTTCGGGGGAGGAGTCCGCCTCGAAGCCATCGGACGATGAGTCCGATATCACCTGGCGCCGAGAACTTCTTCGAGTTCCCGTGGTCTTCTTCTTGGCCTTCTTCTCCGGCACCACATAAAGTGCCGGGACCAGCAGCCCTGTTAAACGGGCGTCCGCTGGGTCTTCGGGAAGGGGAGCCGGACAGTCTACCTGTCCGGACGTCCTCTGCCAGTCCTGTCAAAGGCATTGGGAGTTTCAAATCCCACATAGAGTCAAACTATGAAAGATATGAATGTCCCATAAAGGGTAATATATCTTACCACACCGGCCGGGCGCTTGGTGCTGAATCCGCGATCTTCAGTCGCGGACGCGGGGGCTTCTCCGCCCTTGAATAGCACCCTCCAAACGGCTTCATACGTCGTGTCGAAGAGCCCGCTCAGAGTCTGGTGCTGTGCCGGATTGAACTCCCACAAATTGAAGAGGGAGAATCCGGCGGACAAGCATGACCTGGATCACATTGACAAGCCTAAGCTTCTTGTTCACCAAGGCCTGGAGACAGGACTGGAGTCCTGTCAGCTCCTCCGAACTGCCCCATAGCAAGCCCTTCTCTTTCCAGGAGGTGAGCTGCATGGGGATGCCAGATCTGAACTTGGGGGCCGCTGCCCATTTAGGGTCACGCGGCTCGGTGATGTAGAACCACCCCGATTGCCATCCCTTGATGGACTCCACGAAGGCCCCCTCGAGCCAGATAACGTTGGGCATTTTGCCCACCATGGCGCCTTCGCACTCCGCTTGGACGCCCTTCACTACCTTCGGCTTGGCATTGAAGGTCTTGAGCCACAAGCCGAAGTGGGGCTGGATGCAGAGGAAGGCCTTGCACACGACGATAAACGCCGAGATGTTGAGGATGAAGTTTGGCGCCAGATCGTGGAAGTCCAGGCCGTAGTAGAACATGAGCCCCCGGACGAAGGGATGAAGTGGGAAGCCCAGTCCGCGGAGGAAGTGGGGAAGGAACACGACCCTTTCATGAGGCCTGGGGGTGGGGATGAGCTGCCCCTCGTCGGGCAGCCGGTGCGCGATGTCGCTGGAAAGGTATCCGGCGCCGTGCAGCTTTTCGATGTGCCCCTCCGTGACGGAGGAGGCCAACCACTTGCCTCCCACTCCGGACATGGTTGGAGAAGGTTGAGGCGAGGTGTGCGAACTTGGGCGCTGGAGCTCAAGTGCGCGGAGATGGATAAGCAAAGGAGGAAGAAGGCGTAGGTGAAAAGGTGGATCCTTATCCCCTTATATATAGGCGGACGAAGACTATGCGTCCCCACCGGCCTGGTAAAACTCGCTTATCTCCCAAGCGCCACCATCAATGGCGCGGTTGGGTTACCCACGTCCATATTGATGGGAATCCCAGAATAAGGGGAACACGATCTCTGCTTCGATAAGACGTGCCAAGGAAACCGCTTCGCTAAACGCGCTAAGGTGGTATAATAAAAACAATTCCAGTAAAGGCTTGGTGGTGGTATGACATCATGCCACAAAATACGTCAGCAGATTGAACTTGTGTACATATTATTCCCTCTGCGGTGGAATGTGGAATTTATTTTGCAGAGCCGGACACTATCCTGGTGTTCACAATCTTCTATGAGTTATTCGGAGGAGGAACCCGCCTTGCAATGCCGAACATTATGCGCGCCGGACTCATCGTCATTGAAGCCTGGTTCAGGGGCTACTGAGGGAGTCCTAGACTAGGGGGTGTCCGGATAGCCGGACTATCATCATCGGCCGGACTCCAAGACTATGAAGATACAAGATTGAAGACTTCATCCCGTGTCTGGATGGGACTTTCCTTGGCGTGGAAGGCAAGCTTGGCGATACGGATATGTAGATCTCCTACCATTGTAACCGACTCTATGTAACCCTAGCCCTCTCCGGTGTCTATATAAACCGGAGGGTTTTAGTCCATAGGACAACGCAACCATTACAACAATCATACCATAGGCTAGCTTCTAGGGTTTAGCCTCCTTGATCTCGTGGTAAATCCACTCTTGTACTACCCATATCATCAATATCAATCAAGCAGGAGTAGGGTTTTACCTCCATCGAGAGGGCCCAAACCTGGGTAAAAACATCGTGTCCCTTGTCTCCTGTTACCATCCGCCTAGACGCACAGTTCGAGACCCCCTACCCGAGATCCGCCGGTTTTGACACCGACACTTCACAACACAAAACTCAACAGAAAAGTTGTAAGCTCCGTTAGTATAAGAAAATAAAACCACCACTTAGGTACTGTAATGAACTCATTCTAAATTCATATTGGTGTAATATCTATCGTACTCCAACTTATCTATGGTTCATACCCTTCGATACTACTCATAGATTCATCAAAATAAGCAAACAACACATAGAAAACAGAATCTGTCAAAAACAGAACAGTCTGTAGTAATCTGTATCAAATGTATACTTATGGAACTACAAAAATCCTACAAAATTAGCAAGTCCTAAGAAATTTGTTGTAATACTCCATAGAAAAAAGAATCATATCAATATCACGTTTCTGTGAATTAAAAAACTAATTTACTGGGTGCAAAAGTTTCTGATTCTCAGCAGGATCAACACAACTATCACCATAAGCTATCCTAAAGGTCTTACTTGGCACTTTATTGAAAAAAGCTATAAAACATGATTACTACAGTAGCATAATCATGTGAACACACAAAAACAGTAAGGGTAAATATTGGGTTGTCTCCCAACAAGCGCTTTTCTTTAATGCCTTTCTAGCTGGGCATGATGATGACAATGATGCTCACATAAAAGATTAGAATTGAAACATAACGGGAGTATCATGAAGCATATGACTAGAACATTTTATCCTAACCCACTTCCTATGCATAGGGATTTTATGAGCAAACAACTCATGGGAACAATAATCAATTAGCATAGGAAGGTAAAACAAGCATAGCTTCAAGATTTTCAACATATAGAGAGGAAACTTGACATTATTGCAATTCCTACAAGCATATATTCCTCCCCTATAATAATTTTCAGTAGCATCATGAATGAATTCAACAATATAACCAGCACATAAAGCACTCTTTTCATGATCTACAAGCATAGAAAATTTACTACTCTCCACATAAGCAAATTTCTTCTCATGAATAGTAGTGGGAGCAAACTCAACAAAATAATTATCATGTGAGGCATAATCCAATTGAAAACTAAAATCATGATGACAAGATTCATGGTTATCATTATTCTTAATAGCATACAAGTCATCACAATAATCATCATAGATAGCAACTTTGTTCTCATAATCAATTGGAACCTCTTCCGAAATAGTGGAATCATCACTAAATAAAGTTGACACTCTTCCAAATCCACTTTCATGTTCATCACAATAAGATTCAACATCCTCCAAAATAGTGGGATCACTACTTCCTAAAGTTGACACTCTTCCAAACCCACTTTCATCAATATAATCATCATAAATAGGAGGCATGCTTTCATCATAATAAATTTGCTCATCAAAACTTCGGGGAAAAAAATATATTATATTCATCAAAGATAGCTTCCCCAAGCTTGTGGATTTGCATATCATTAGCATCATGGATATTCAAGGAATTCATACTAACAACATTGCAATCATGCTCATCATACAAAGATCTAGTACCAAGCATTTAATGCATTCTTCTTCTAGCACTTGAGCACAATTTTCCTTTCCATCATTCTCACGAAAGATATTAAAAAGATGAAGCGTATGAGACAAACTTAACTCCATTTTTTTGTAGTTTTCTTTTATAGACTAAACTAGTGATAAAACAAGAAACAAAAAGATTCGATTGCAAGATCTAAAGATATACCTTCAAGCACTCACCTCCCCGGCAACGGCGCCAGAAAAAAGTTTGATGTCTACTACACAACCTTCTTCTTGTAGACGTTATTGGGCCTACAAGTGCACAGGTTTGTAGGATAGTAGCAAATTTCCCTCAAGTGTATGACCTAAGGTTTATCAATCCGTGGGAGGCGTAGGATGAAGATGGTCTCTCTCAAATAACCCTGCAACCAAATAACAAAGAGTCTCTTGTGTCCCCAACACACCCAATACAATGGTAAATTGTATAGGTGCACTAGTTCGGCAAAGAGATGGTGATACAAGTGCAATATGGATGGTAGAAATAGGTATTTGTAATATGAAAATATACAAACAGCAAGGTAACTAATGATAAGAGTGAGCGTAAACGATATTGCAATGGTAGGAAACAAGGCCTAGGGTTCATACTTTCACTAGTGCAAGTTCTCTCAACAACAATAACATAGATAGATCATATAACAATCCCTCAACATGCAACAAAGAGTCACTCCAAAGCCACTAATAGCGGAGATTATGGTAGGGTACGAAACCACCTCAAAGTTATTCTTTCGGATCAATCTATTCAAGAGTTCGTACTAGAATAACACCTTAATACACAAATCAACCAAAACCCTAATGTCACCTAGATACTCCATTGTCACCTCAAGTATCCGTGGGTATGATTATACGATATGCATCACACAATCTCAGATTCATCCAAGCAACAAAAGTACTTCAAAGAGTGCCCCAATGTTTCTACCGGAGAGTCAAGAAAATGTGTGCCAACCCCTATGCATAGGGTTCATGGGCGGAACCCGCAAGTTGGTCACCAAAACATACATCAAGTGGCACGTGATATCCCATTGTCACCATAGATAAACACGGCAAGACATACATCAAGTGTTCTCAAATCAAAGACTCAATCCGATAAGATAACTTCAAGAGGGAAACTCAATTCATCACAAGAGAGTAGAGGGGGATAAACGTCATAAGATCCAACTATAATAGCAAAGCTCGCGATACATCAAGATCGTGCCATAGAGAGAACACGAGAGAGAGAGATCAAACACATAGCTACTGGTACATACCCTCAGCCCCGAGGGTGAACTACTCCCTCCTCGTCATGGAGAGCGCCGGGATGATGAAGATGGCCACCGGTGATGGGTTCCCATTCCGGCAGGGTGCCGGAACGGGCTCCCGAGAGGTTTTTTGTGGCTACAGAGGCTTGCGGCGGCGGAACTCCGGATCTATCTTGATATTTGATGTTTTTAGGGTACGTAGGCTTATATAGGTGAAAGAAGTCGGTCGGGGGAGCCTCGAGGGGCCCATGAGATAGGGGGCGCGCCTAGTAGGGGGGAGGGTGCCCCCTATCTCCTGGCCTCCTCGAGGATCTTCTGACATGAACTCCAAGTCTCCAGGATGATATTCTTCCAAAAAATCACGATGCTAAAGGTTTCATTCCGTTTGGACTCCGTTCGATATTCATTTTCTTCGAAATACTGAAACATGCAATAAAACAACAGTATGGGCTGGGCCTCCGGTTAATAGGTTAGTCCCAAAAGTACTATAAAAGTGTATAATAAAGCCCGTAATTATTCAAAACAGATAATAAAATAGCATGAATGCTTCAAAAATTATAGATACGTTGGAGACGTATCACTGATTCAGCCTATTATGAATGAAACATGTTTGCAATGACAATTAGAGATTATAGTTGCTTATGCCATGCTTAATTAGCTAGGAGTTTATAATGGTTTACCTTGCGTGCCAACATGCTATTAAAATGGTTGTGGTGCGGTATGATAGGGTGGTATCCTCCTTTGAACGATTCGAGTGGCTTGACTTGGCACATGCTCATGCATGTAGTTGAAACAAAATCAACATAGCCTCCACAATATTTATGTTCATGGTGAGTTATATCCTACTCATGCTTGAACTCAGTGTTGATTAATCTTAATGCATGTTCATGACTGTTGTCGCTCTCTAGTTGGTCGCTTCCCAGTCTTTTTCTAGCCTTCACTTGTACTAAGCGGGGATACTGCTTGTGCATCCACTTCCTATATGCGGTATTTAACTACTGTTCCAAGTAAATTTGTATGTGCCAAACTCTAAACCTTCAAATGAAATTCTGTTTTGTATGCTCGAATAGCTCATGTATCAACTAGGGTTGTCTATAGCTTCCATGCTAGGTGGGTTATTCTCAAGATGAGTGGACTCCTCTCATCATTCACGAGAACATGGCCGGTAACCGGGATGCCCAGTCCCATGCTCAAATCAAAAAAATTGCAAACAGAACTCCCCTAGGACTGTTGTTAGTTGGAGGCACCCGTTGTTTCGGGCAAGCCATGGATTGATGCTTGTTGCTGGTGGGGGAGTATAAACTTTACCATTCTCCTTGGGAACTGCCTATAATGTGTGTAGCATGGAAGATATCGAGATCTCTTGGTTGTTATGTTGACAATGAAAGTATACCACCCAAAATATTATTTATCTCTGTTTCAAAAATCAAGCTCTGGCACCTCTACAAATCCTTGCTTCCCTCTGTGAAGGGCCTATCTATTTACTTTTATGTTGAGTCATCATCCTCTTATTAAAAAGCATTAGTTAGAGAGCACCGCTGTTATTTGCATCCATTACTATTAATTTATATTGAGTATGACTGTGACTGGACCTCTTTTACCATGAATTACAATGTCTAGTCAGCCCTTGATCTTCAGAGGCGCTCTACATTTATGTTTTGCGGTCTCAGAAAGGGCTAGCGAGGTACCATCTTGTTATATCATATTATGATAGTATTCAACCCAAGTGTTGTCATCCGAGATTTATTATTATTGCTCGCTAGTTGACTATGCCATTGATATGAGTAAACATGAGACCTAGATGTTATTGTGAATGTGGTTAGTTCATAATCTTTGCTGAAAACTTGAATGCTGGCTTTGCATATTTGCAACAACAAGAGCAAACAGAGTTTGTAAAAGTTTTTCTTTATCAATTTCAGTTTGTCAACTGAATTGCTTGAGGACAAGCAAAGGTTTAAGCTTGGGGGAGTTGATACGTCTCCATCGTATCTACTTTTCCAAACACTTTTGCCCTTGTTTTGGACTGTAACTTGCATGATTCAAATGGAACTAACCCGAACTGACGTTGTTTTTAGCAGAATTGGCATGGTGTTATTTTTGTGCAGAAATAAAAGTTCTCGGAATGACCTGAAACTTCACGGACAATATTTTTGGAATTTATAAAAAATACTGGCGAAAGAATCAAGACCAGGGGGTCCACACCCTGTCCACGAGGGTGGGGGGCGCGCCCCCTGTCTCGTGGCCCCCTGAGGCTCCACCGATCTCAACTCCAACTCCATATATTCACGTTCGAGGAGAAAAAAATCAGGGAGAAGGATTCATCATGTTTTACGATACGGAGCCACCGCCAAGCACTAAACTCTCTCGGGAGGGCTGATCTGGAGTCCGTTTGGGGCTCCGGAGAGGGGAATCCGTCGTTGTCGTCATTATCAACCATCCTCCATCACTAATTTCATGATGCTCACCGCCGTGCGTGAGTAATCCCATCGTAGGCTTGCTGGACGGTGATGGGTTGGATGATATTTACCATGTAATTGAGTTAGTTTTGTTAGGGTTTGATCCCTATTATCCATTATGTTCTGAGATTGATGTTGCTATGACTTTGCTATGCTTAATTCTTGTCGCTAGGGCCCGAGTGCCATGATTTCAGATCTTAACCTATTATGTTTTCATGAATATAAACTCTCTCAAGCCTATTTGTCAGTACTTTAGTCACAATTTTATATGTGAGTTCTTGATCCTATCTTGCAAGTAAATAGTCACCTACTATGTGTTATGATCCGGCAACCCCGAAGTGACAATAATCGGGACCACTCCCGGTGATGGCCGTAGTTTGAGGAGTTCATGTATTCACTAAGTGTTAATGCTTTGGTCCGGTACTCTATTAAAAGGAGGCCTTAATATCCCTTAGTTTCCAATAGGACCCCGCTGCCACGGGTGGGTAGGACAAAAGATGTCATGCAAGTTCTTTTCCGTAAGCACGTATGACTATATTTGGAATACGTACATGACTACATTGCATTGATGAACTGGAGCTAGTTTTGTGTCACCCTATGTTATAACTATTGCATGAGGAATCGCATCCGACATAATTATCCATCACTGATCCAATGCTTACGAGCTTTTCACATATTGATCTTTGCTTAGTTACTTTATCGTTGCCACTGTTACAATTACTACAAAACTTCTACTATTACTTTTGCCACCGTTATCGTTACTTCCGTACTACTTTGCTACTAAATACTTTGCTGCAGATATTAAGTTATCCAGGTGTGGTTGAATTGACAATTCAGCTGCTAATACTTGAGAATATTCTTTGGCTCCCCTTGTGTCGAATCAATAAATTTTGGTTGAATACTCTACCCTCGAAAACTGTTGCGATCCCCTATACTTGTATGTTATCAGTAACAACTTAAGCAAGATGACATGATGTAGACAGGATAAACTAACGCATGAATAAACTCCATCTTTTACCCTTAATAGCAACGATACATGCGTGTCATGTCCCCTTCTGTCATTTTGATTGAGCACTACAAGATCGAACCCATCACAAAGCACCTCTTCCCATGGCAAAATAAATCAATCTAGTTGGCCAAACCAAATCAATAGATCGGAGAAGAAATACGAAGCTATAACAATCCTGCATAAAAGAGTTCAGAGGAAACTCAAATAATATTCATGGATAGATCTTGTCATAAACTCACAATTCATCAGATCCCAACAAATACACCGCAAAAAAAGAACTACATTGGATAGAACTCCAAGAACATCAAAGAGAACATTGTATTGAAGAACATCGAGAAAGAAGAAGCCACCTAGCTACTACTATGGACCCGTAGGTCTGTGGTAAACTACTCACGCATCATCAGAAGGGCAGCAAGTTGATGTAGAGCCCCTCCGTGATTGAATCCCCCTCCAGTGAAGTGCCAAAAAAGGTCCCCAGATGGGATCTCTCGAGAACATAGGCTTGCGGTAGTGAAAAAAGTATTTTGGGGGCTCCTTAGTAGGTTTCCTGATTTTTGAGAATTTATAGAGGCGGAGTTAAGTCAATCGGAGCCATTTGGGCCCCATAAGGTACCTGGGCGCACCCCACCCCCCTGGACGTGCCCTGGTGCCTTTTGGGCTACAGCTCCATCTTCTCGTCCCCTCGTGAAGCTTCCAAGGTCTCTTATTGCCAGAAAAAAAAATCTCCAAGTAGTTTCGTGGCATTTGGACTTCGTTTGGTACTGATATGCTGCAAAGTAAAAAACAAGCAAAAGCAACAACTAACACTAGGCACTAAGTTAGTAGGTTAGTCCCAAAAAATGATATATTGTTGCTTGTAATTGTATGTAAAACATCGAAAATTGATACAATAATAGCATGGAACAATCAAAAATTATAAATACGTTGGAGACGTATCAAGAATCTTTTTAAAGTTCAAATGTACCTTTTTTGTCCTTTCCTTTCCTATCGAGCACTAGTACCTTCGTTTGCCCTTTTCCTTGTAAGATATCCAAATGATTCTACTCAACATCTTAGCCATCTAGTGTGTGTATATATGTTTGTATTCCTACATTTTCAAAATCTTGGGTCCATATGAGTATCTTCAATACTCCTGCGCACGCTTGTCTACTTGTGTTCACCTCTTTGTGTCTCACACCCAAGAACGTTTGGAACGTGTTTGGTCTAGACTTGTGCATGTACAACTCGGCTCGGAGGCCGGAACCTGAAGCCCGATATTCCAGCCGGGTTTGGGCTTCACTTTCTCGCTCAAAAGCTCGAAAAAACCCAAAATGGCTATATATATTATTCAAAATATAGGTATAATAAATTAGTATAATATCCCAAATATGATTAATTTAATAAAAAATGCCACTATTCTTGTGGTTCGGGCCGGGTTTGGGATTGTGATTTTTTCTTCGAGTTTTGCCAAGACCCGACCGAACCCGACCCGGCCCGTGGAATGATTAGGTTTAGTTTGGTTCGAACTTTTCTTACCGCCATTCAAGTATATTGTTACCTGATTCTCGTAAACATTTTTGGTTATACTAGACCGTAAATGGGAACCACACAAACTAGCATGGCCCAAATCAAGCCCAAATCCCCCCAGCCCCGCAATAAATAGACAGCTTTACTAGACAAGGGTAAGAGCGATCCCGGGACTCCTCGAGCAAACCCTCCACCGCCGACATTGTCCAGCCTTTGTCCCAGTTCTTCTTTGTCATATAGGTGCTACTACTCATTGAGGCCCCGATCTCCCATTCAATTTCCTCCATGTCATGACCACCTTGTCACGGGAATACCAGTAGCGATGGCCTCGGAAGAGCAGCGACGACAGCACTTCCTCTTCATAGACAAGTGGCGCAGGCGCCGAATGCCCCCGGATCCCCAATATCCCCCTACACCTCAAGCAACCAGCCACACCGGAGCAAGGACGACGTGCGCAAGTAACGGCGGCGGCCGATTCAATTCCATCCTTCAGGTAGCGTTTTTTCCATGGATCTAAATTCCGGTCTTCGTGATTTCTAGTGCATGCGTGTAATATGCTTCAAATTCTGAATGTTGAGATTTCTGCTTAACGCTTGTAGTAATTTTTTATTTTTTATTCTGTAAATCTAAAGAATTTTTTTATGATTTTCAAATTTTAATACAGTCTATTGTACAGCATGGATGAAAGCTATAAAAATAACATTAATACATTCAAATAAAAAAATTGCCAATTGAACCAAATAGAATAGGGAACAAGCGCATAAACCCCGACCCCCGCTGTCACTTTGTACTTTGCCTTTTACTAGTAGCCTTGCACGTGCACAGGTTCACTTTCTTGCTCGAAAGCCCGAAAAAGACCAAATGGCCATATATATATATATTTATTCGAAATATAGGTATAATAAATTAATATAATATCCTGAATATGATTGATTAAATATTTAAATGTCAATGTTCATGCGGTTCGGGCCGGGCCGGGTTCGAGTTTGGGATTTTTTTCTTCGGGTTTGGCCAAGCCCGGCCCGAACCCTACCCACCCGTGGAATGATCAGGTTTAGTTTAGTTCAAACTTTTATTACCCACCATTCAATTATGTTGTTACCCGATCCTCGTAAACATTTTTGGTTATACCGAACCATAAATGGGTACCACACAAACTAGCACAACCCAACTCAAGCCCAAATCCCCCCCAGCACCCACCGTAAATAGACTGCCTTACCGAACAAGGATAAGAGCGAATCCAGGACTACTCGAGCAAAACCTCCGCCGCTGACCCCGTCCAGCCTCTGTCCCAATTCTTCTTCTTCGTCTAGGTGCTACTACTCGTCGAGGCCCCGATCTCCCATTCAACTTCCTCCATGTCATGACCATCTTGTCACAGGAACACTAGTAGCGGCGGTGTGGGAAGAGCAGCGGCGGCCGCCCTTCCCCTTCACAGACAGGTGGTGCTGGTGCTGAATGCCCTGGAGCCCCGATCTTCCCCTACTCCGCAAGCAACCCGCCACGACGGAGCAAGCACGACGTTGCGCAAGTAGCGGCGGCGGCGGCCAATTCCATTCCATCCTTCAGGTAGCATTTTTTCCATGGATCCAAATTCTGATCTTCGTGATTTCTATTGCATGCACGTAATATGCTTCAAATTCGGAATGTTGAGATTTCTGCTTAACACTTGTAGTTATTTTTTATTTTTTATTCTCTAAATCTAAAGATAGTTTTTAGGATTTTCAAATTTTAATACACATCTATTGTACAACAGGGATGAAAGCTGTAAAAAGAACATTAATGCATTCAAATAAAAAAATGCCAATTTTGAACCAAATAAAATAGGAACACGCGCATACACCCCGACCCCGCTGTCACTTTACTCTTTACCATTTACTAGTAGCCTTGCACGTGCACACACGTCTCCACAAGACACATCTTATTATTCAATTGAATGGCACTTTTTTAGTTTTTACATACACAATAGAGTATATGGTATAGACATATAGTGTGTCACTTACACTTAGTTCGGTTAATCTCCTACCATGGGCATGAACAACAAGAGAAACACAACATTGCAGCCACTACCTCGTGGTTGGCCATTACACCTCCATAACCACGCCATGTTTAGGCTTCAGTATTGTTTTTCTTTGAGGTCAAAAATTATAATTCATTTGTTAGACTTTACTAGTATCCTTGCACGTGCACACACGTCTCGACAAGACACATCTTATTATTCAATTGAATGTCACTTTTTTAGTTTTTACATACACAATAGAGAGTATATGGTATAGACATATAGTGTGTCACTTACACTTAGCTCGTTTAATCCGTGACCATGGGCACGCCTGGCATGAACAACAAGGGAAACACCACATTGCAGCCACAAACTCATGGCTGGCCATTACATCTCCATAACCACGTCATATTTGGGCTTTAGTATTGTTATGCTTTGAAGTCAAAAATTGAAATTCATTTGTTAAACTTTAAATACGCTAGTAGATGGGATCACCAGCTATTTTCCCAGCAAAGAGGATCATGGGAGTACCTTGAGATTCTAATGGAAAGCAATGTTTAATGCCAAGATAACAATACATTACAAGAAATATCAAGATGCCGACATGCATAGGTCAAAAGTGTTTGGAAAAGTAGATATGTTTGGGACGTATCATGGTGCTATTGCCGATAACTTGTCGGCATGCAAGGAGTGGCCAAGGTCAAATAACCAAATTAAATACTCGCCCATATGAGTCGTCGCACCAATCCTACCCTTATTCGTTTGCTCTGTAACACCGGTTTCTGACTAGTGCGAGTGGCCTCGGCTTTCCCTATTCGAAACCCTAATAGTGAACAAGAATGATACATGTGGATAGCCAACATCCAACCAGGAAAAGATAACATACATGACGATCGCTAGCCCCACGTGCATACTAGGGGCGAGCAATTGGCATCCAACAGACGAGTGCAAATAGAGGAGGTCCTAAGAAGAGATGCTACACGTGGAAATTGTTTGACGGGTACTGTCGTGGAATTGTCACGGCTGACGTCCTAGCGGAAGGACTTAGTCGTGGAGCCATCGCAATGAGATTAGCTTAAAGGGGTTCATCGGGACAAAGGACACAGAGAGTTTTATACTGGTTCGGCCCCTTGCGGTGAAGGTAAAAGCCTAATCCAGTTTGAGGTGGTATTGCTAGGGTTTCGATTACCAGGGAGCGAATACGCTTGGCCTAGTTCTCGATCTCTTGTTTCTTGCCCTAAACCGCCGGCGGGTCGTCCCTTTATATACACACTTTAATGCCTGGCGGTTCCCGGAGTCCCGACCGGCTCATACACAACATGTCCGGCTCGGTGACTAACTACACTTGCCTTACAATACAAGTCATACATACATGGCGGTTCATCCTCCTGGGCCTTAAGCATCCTCTGGGTCTTGGGCCGTTAATAGGCTCGTATGAGCCGCCATCTTCATTGGTGAGCTGCCGGTGGTATAACCCGGCCCCTCCTTGGGCAGTTCATACCCAGTAGTCATATCCCCAACATTAGGCCCCAGGTTGATTTGAACTTGTTCATATCAATCTTCAACACTTGTCAAAGTCTTGCATCGCTTTTCTTGATAAACCTTGCGGTAAATTGCCATGACATCAGCTCATAGAATTTTCTTAAACCGCCATGATGTCACTTTGCATTAACTTTGCACGTGGTTCAGAACATCTTAATTGATCCTTATCCTAATGACCATCCTGAAAATCGGGGCATCCATATAGCACATGATGGTTTCAGCCTCCTTGATTCCCGCACATGCCTTGTACCCTCCCCCTTATAAATAGGGACAGGGGTCTTTATCATTTTCACCCCTGCCTTCGTCTTCCTCCTTCGCACAGCCACACCAGCTCCCGAACTCCGCCGCCCCGACCTCCGACCGCCGCGTCTACGCAGGCCGCTGCATCAACGTGATCAGACTAGAGAACTACGGCCAGCCACCGTAGTCCATCTGCAATTGTAAGTGCTTCTCTTCCTCAACTTCAGATCTGCACTAGGGTTCAGGCTTGTTCTTCGGTGTTCTTACTGTTCTTGCATTGTTTTCGTCAACTCCGCTGGGCTTTGATATAAATAAGCCACCAGTTTTGTGCGGAAGTAGTTTTAATATCATTTTCATTATTAGAACAACATCTCTCCATAATAGATCTCATCAGAGTATCCAAATTTTTCCACTGGTGCCACCTTAGGCTAGAATTTTTCTGTTTTTACTGAACTGTCCCAGATCCAAAATTATAGCAGAAACTTTTGAAATCTGTTTGTCCAACACTTAGCCACTCCTTACTTATAGATCTGGAATATGACCACTGTTCGGGCGGCTTAACTGATAATTCATAACCCGCCATCCGCAAAATACGTCTTGATTTTTTAGACTTTGCCTGGTTTAACAGCAGAGCTCTTAATCCTGTAGGTACCATTAGTCCCCTCTTAAGCCGCTAATGTGAATACCTGCATACTTCAATGTTCATCCTCCGGTTCAAACTATTAGCCTCTTAATAACATTTTACCCTTGAATCAATGACCTGACTTAATAACATGATATTCAAACCGGCAATATCTTTCTTTGCAGTCCCAAAATGTCAAAGGCAAAAACTTTCACCTCCTGTAACTGAGTCGTTTCCCGGGTCACCGAGGAAGATTTAAATGAATATGTGCAAACAGGCATCCTGGCCAAAAAGGACGTCATCCACTGGAGGGTCCCAGGTACCGAGATTCGCCCTGAGCCGAAGAATGGCGAAGTAGTGGTTTTTAAAGATCATATGGATTGGAGCTTCAGTCCTCCTGGTTCAAAAAATTTCCGACATTTCTTCAAGCTCCATCCACAAGACATTGGACCCAATTCTGTTTCAAACATATGTAACTTCCAAGTATTTTGCGAAGTGTACCTTCATCAAGAGCCCACTATAGAACTATTCAGAGAGTTCTACTACTTGAACCGGCAAAATGAATTCACCAATGGACCTAGCCTCGAGCTAGGCGGTATTTCCATACAGCGCCGGACAGAGGCCACCTTCCCAGCTGCTGCTCCTCCCAGTCACCCCAAAGACTGGAACCAGACTTGGTTTTATTGCGAAGATACTTCGCCATAAGGAGAAAATCCCTTGTCTGGTTACCGCGCTAGCCGGCTTAGCAACAGACATCATCTTCTAGATCATATCAATACAGCAGAGCGGAAGAAATATGTATCAGTTTTTTCAAAAATCCGGGCCTTTATGGCCAACGGCTTAACTGGGATTGATCTAGTTTGATGCTGGGCCGCCTGGAGAATCTTACCTCTAAGCTGCCGGCCTGGGTTAATGTGTGAGTATACCAGCGAGCTAATAGATCCTCAGCGTTACTGTCAGATCGAAATCACTGAGGAAGACATCTATGACATGACCAAGACTCTGTTAAATGAGAGCCTTGAAGATTGCAGTCAATTCGGACTGAGTCCTTTCTATACTCTGAATAAGCCGCCAGCTGTAAGTTTTTGAATCAAGCTCTTAGTTAGCTCATATCTTGATTTATACTGCCTGCTTATACTCACTGAAAATGTTTACAGGTTGATTCACCCTTTTAAACCAAGAAGCTTCAGGAGAAACCAAAGAAAACCCGGGGGAAGAGCAAGGCTGTCAAAAAGCCTGCGAAGAAGAAAACCAAAGCTGCCAAATTATTTGACTTAGATGATCATGATGATGATGATGAGCCGGAGGTAGAACTTGATTCTCTTGGCTCATTTTTTGTACATCTTATTGACAATGACCATTATCACAATGATGCGGAAGCCAGCCGTGCAAATGATGATGAGGTAATTATCCTTTCCTCCGGCTCAGAACCTCTGCCAACACAGAAAACTCGACAAGCAAACCGGAAAGTAAGATTTTCTCACCATTTAGCTTACTTGGATCCCAACTTTCTTTTGAAGAAGCAGCAACATGAAGCTCTCCGCACAACCCGGAACAGTGGCGGCGGAGTATTATCCTCCGGCTTACCAAACACCCCAACACCTCACAAACGTCGATCAGAGGTCTCAAATATTTCCGACTTAGATTACCCCAAGGCGGGTCTTGTTCGTCAGCCTCTTAACCCGTCCGATTCAAATTATCAGGGCACATCTCATTCTTCCTCTGGCGACTCAACGAGGACTCAAATCCCAACTTTCAAGACTGTACCTGGGTGAGGGTATATTTAATCATTCAAACCTTATGTCTAATCAACATACTGACCTTTTTGTGCTTCTTATCTTCAGGGGCCAGGCCAAACCCAGCAAAAAGGCAAAACTAAATAAGCCGGTCGATGATTCCAACCCGACTGAACCGGGAAAAACAACAATCGGAATCCTCTCATCCAATTGCATACGCCACCATTGCCGACCCGCCTTCGGAAGAGCATAATCATACCTTTGATCATATGAACGTTGAATCGGTCATCCCTAACCCGTCGAGTCCCATCAAGCCTGCTGAAAAAAGGCTGATGATGTCGTCGTCACTGGTTTTGGTTATACAGCACCGAGTAACCCCACTGCTTTATCCAAGCACAGTGCCAAAGAAGAAATTGCTGCTGCTGATAAAGGCAAATGGAAGATAGACTTAGAAGAGTACTCCCAATTCAACGCCCGAGAAATCCACTCTAGTTATCTGAGCCGTCTATACACCAGCCGTGACTTTGAAGCCGGCTTAGACAATTTGATGAAGGAACGTTATGAGGTAATCCAATCACTATTCTCTTCATAAATATATGTCTATCAGCCGCCAAGTCTATAGTATATGGTAGGATTGAATATGTTGTAGACTTTCCAAATGTCATAAAGAACTGAACATCATCACTAGTAGCCCCCAAGGGCCGGCTTAAATCTGTAAGTTAAACCGGGACTTTAAGTAGCAGAAATGGACTTTGCATCTGTAGTCCCCAAGGGTCAATTTAACTAACATAGTTAAACCGAGACTTACCAATATGGATAAGTCAATATTTCGATATGTAACCTTGGTAAACCAGAACATATCACTCTATCCAAGTCATTGATAAGTTTGTCTTTGAAAAAGAGCAACATGCATTAGCCCCCAAGTGCCAAGGATAATACTTGTATTGTGCTTGGGACTTCAAAAAGTTCTTTAAGAGCAATAAACATTAGCCCCCAAGTGCCAAGGATAATATTTGTATAGTGCGAGGGACTTTACAAATAATCATGATCATAATGCCTTCCTTGTTTGCTTATGTCACAGGCTGAACTGGCTGAGAAGGATTCGCAGCTCAATGATCTAAAAACCAACATTAAAACTCAGCAATTTGAAACATCCAAGGCCAAGTCCGAACTGACAACTGCTTTGGAAAACATTGAACAACTTAAGCAAAGCTTCGATGCTGACAAAAATGGCTGGGAGACTGAAAAAGGCGGCTCTATTGAAGAGAGCAGAGGATGCTGAAGCCGCACTTAAACTGGTGACTGACGAGTTGTCCGGCTTAAGGCAACATATCAATATCATGTCGTCACCCATCTTCGGTAAGTAGGAAACATGTTTCCCTTGCACCTTATTAATCATATTATAAACAGCTGCCGGCTTACCCAGAATTGTACTGATATAGGTTCTCGGAGCGGCAAGTTGGGCTCAGATATGCGCATCCGGCTTAAAGTTGTCTACACTCTTGTAGAACAGTTATATACTGGCACCCAACATACCATTGCTGCTGCTATGCACAAGAAATCTCCATACACACTCATCAAGGACACATTGGAGTAGTTATCCATGCTACCCCAAAGGATTGATGATTTAAAATGGGGAGCTGCCAGAGCCGGCGCCTTGATTGCTTTGAGCCGGGCAAAGGCATGGCAAGCAGATCTTGATCCGAAGGACTTGGCCAATGGCTGCCCCAGCGTTAAGAGGACAGATCTGCCTTCAGTGCTGATGATTGCAAAAATAGTAAGGGCAAGGGCAATGCGTCCATTAGCCAGTAAGTTGGCTGACAAAACCAGTCTATCCACATACCAGACGGCTTATGACGCTGAAAACAAGAAAGTGAAAACGTTGGTTCATCAGCCGACGGATCTCATCCCGCCAATTTGTAAGCACACCTTCGCTCATGACATTGATCCATCAAACCTTATTGATGATGAAGTTGTGTTTAGAGCATTGACCGGTATCAACTGGGCTACGCCTGACTTCCAGCTGATGGATAATCAAGGAGCTAAAGACGAAGAAGAGGCTCAGGATGATCCAGAGGCTTAAACCCGCCAACAGTCATGAACCGGTTTATTAAACATAATACTTTGCTGCGCTGACATCTCCAAAACACTTATCCTTGTTGGGCCATCAGATGCCTTGTAATAGGCTAGTTAAACTCTTGATCTACCGTGTCATAGTGCATGTTTTGTTGGCATAACACTGTTGATTCGGCAATTGAAGATCTGCCACTTATGCTTATGATATCATCAATTTATGCAGATTAGACTTATTATTTTTCCTGCAGACAAAACAAATCACGAGTGCCCTGTTGGTTTACCCTAGGGCGAGTCAAAATACCCCATATAAAAATCTCTGGGGACAAAGAGTCCATAACCAGGGCCGGTTTAATCATAACCTTATATAATTATATCAAAATATCATACCTATGATATTTGCCTATACTGTCGGCTTACCGTACCTGTGCAGTAAGAATTACAACCCAAAGATTGAGAGCACAACGCCCTGTTCAATTGATTATACCGCTGACTTATAACACCGTATGCAGCAAAGGACATTAATCCATAGCCTAGAGCATAACACCCCAAACATATCCTGGTGACTTATAGTCCAAAACCAGGCTGGGTGAAATAAAACCCAGAGAGGCTCGTGATATGAACCATAAGGCATGGTAGCCGTCATTAGTTTCCAATCATATATCAACATGTCACAAAAGGCAAACCTCAAAAAAGGAATCTTCAAATCAAATAAAAGTCAGAAAACAAGGCTTTCATAGGCGGCCAGGCCTAAAACCCAAGTGCTTTTGATGGGCTTGCACAGCTGCTAGCTGAATCTTCAAACCTTGTAAGCGGACCTCACATAACCAAACGCCGTTTTAACCTTGATAAGTTTAGGGTCTGAATAAGATTGACTCTCAAGGGTTCGGCGGGTTATTCCAGGATTACCTGGGTGGAGTGGCAGACGTACAAGGCAGGATCAACTGAAATTGTTTGGTGCTATGCACCTGGCATTTCAAACCAAGAGGGGTTTATTAAAGCTATGTTCTGTGAACAGGGAGCTCCCAGGCGATATATTTTTGAGTTGTGCTCGCCGGGTACCTATGTTTGAGCTGTGCTGTGTAGCAGAATCTCTTTGGTCCCTTTTAAACTGGGCGTCAAACCTCCAAGTAACCATATGAAGTGACAATAAAGATTCACATTCTTAGAGATGAAAACGATAGAGGCCCCGAATTATCAGGGATGCCGGCTTTATTATATTCATCATAATATATACACTAATATAAATATGTACATCACAAGTGCCAATGGCTCAAGTGTAATAGGGTCAAAGATGAGCAATATTCCATGGTCAGTGGGTCTCCTCCTCCGACGTGCGTGAGTCCTTGTGGTCTCGAACATCGATAAGGTAATATGACCCGTTGTTTAGATTCTTGCTGACCACAAAGGGCCCTTCCCAAGGTGGGGATAGCTTGTGCATATCAGTTTGATCCTGGATATGTTGGAGCACCAAATCGCCTTCTTGAAAGGTCCTAGTTTTAACCCGGCGGCTGTGGTAACCACGCAGATCTTGCTGGTAAATCGTCGAATGAGCCGCCGCAAGGTCACACTCCTCATCCAACAGGTCAAGTGCATCCTGACGTGCCTTTTCACTGTCAGCTTCAATATAAGCCGCCACTCGGGGCGAGTCATGATGGATGTCACTAGGGAGAACCGCTTCTGCTCCGTAAACCATGAAGAAAGGAGTGTAACCCGTCGATTTGTTGGAGGTAGTATTGATACTCCATAACACAGAGGGTAACTCCTCCACCCAACAACCCGATGTCCTATGCAAAGGGACCATAAGCCGGGGCTTGATGCCTCTCAAAATTTCTTTATTGGCTCTCTCAGCTTGACCATTGGACTGGGGGTGAGCCACTGATGATACATCAAGTTGAATATACTCTCGTTGACAAAACTCTTTCATAGCACCCTTGGACAGATTAGTGCCATTATCAGTTATAATGCTGCGGGGAAAACCAAAACAGAAAATCACCTTTTTGATGAACTGAACCACCGTCGCCGCATCACACTTACTAACTGGCTCTGCTTCAACCCACTTTGTGAATTTGTCAACCGCCACCAAAAGGTGGCTCTTTTATCCTTGGACCTTTTGAAAGGTCAAACCATATCAAGCCCCTAGACAGCAAACGGCCAAGCAATTGGAATCATCCTCAATTCTTGAGCCAGCACATGAGCTCGTCGTGAGATTTTCTGACAACCATCACATTTACTGACCAAATCTTCTATGTCAGCATGAGCCGTCAGACAATAAAAGTCATGACGGAAAGCCTTTGCTACGAGAGACTTAGAGTCAGCATGATGACGACAATCTCCTTCATGAATCTCTAGTAAGATCTCACAGCCTTCCTCAGGAGAAACACAATGTTGAAATGCCCCTGTGACACTACAATGATGCAACTCTCCATTGACAATAGGCATTGACTTAGACCGCCGGGTTATCTACCTGGCCAAAGTTTCACCCTCAGGTAACTCGCCCTGGTCATATAAGCCAAATATGGGACCGTCCAATCCGGAATAGTATGAAGAGCCGCCACCAATTGTGCTTCCGGGTCAGGAATAGCAAGATCTTCCTCTGTAGGCAATTTGACTGAAGGGTTATGCAGGATATCCGGGAAATTGTTAGGTGTCACCGGCTTACGCTGGGACCCTAACCGGCTCAACGCATCAGCCGCCTCATTTTTCCTGTGATCAACATGTTCCACTTGATAACCTTTGAAGTGACCAGCAATAGCATCAACCTCGCGGCGATAAGCCGCCATGAGCGGGTCCTTAGAATCCCAAGTGTATGAAACTTGCTGAGCCACCAAGTCCGAGTCGCCAAAACACCTCACCCGGCTTAAATTCATCTCTTTAGCCATCCGAAGACCATGGAGCAAGGCTTCATACTCAGCTGCATTGTTAGTACAAGGGAACATCAACCTTAAAACATAACAAAATTTATCACCTCATGGGGAAGTTAAAACAACTCCAGCCCCCGAGCCTTCCAACTGTGTGGATCCATCGAAGTGAATAGTCCAATATGTGTTATCCGGCTTCTCCTCAGGCATCTGTGGCTTTGTTCAATCATTTATAAAATCCACAAGTGCTTGAGACTTGATGGCTGTGCGAGGCATATACTTCAAACCATGGGGTCCAAGCTCAATGGCCCACTTGGCTACCCGACCTGTGGCTTCTCTGTTTTGAATAAATCCCCTAAGGGAGCAGAACTAACCACAATAATGTGATGACCTAGAAAATATTGCTTAAGCTTTCGACTAGCCATGAACACCCCATATACAAGATTCTGCCAATGCGTATACCTCTGCTTGGACTCAATGAGCACTTCACTAACGTAGTAAACTGGCCGCTGAACCAGATATTCTTTGCCTGACTCCTTCCTTTCCACCACAATCGCCACACTGACCGCTCGGCTATTAGTAGCCACATGCAACAACAAGGGCTCTTTATCAATGGGAGCAAAAAGAACCGGCAGCTCAGCTAACTGTTTCTTCAAGGCCTCAAACGCCTGATCAGCAACATCACTCCAGACAAAGTGATTTGTCTTCTTCATCATCTGGTATAAAGGTATAACCTACTCACCCAACCGGCTTATGAACCGGCTTAAGGTCGCAATATGACCCGCCAGACGCTGAACATCATTGATACACGCTGGCTTAGCCAGGGAAGTGATAGCCTTTATCTTCTCTGGATTAGCTTCAATACCCCGTTCAGAAACCAGAAAACCCAAGAGCTTGCCTGTTGGCACGCCGAAGACACATTTGGCCAGGTTAAGCATCATCTCGTAGACCTAGAGATTGTCAAAGGTCTCTTTCAGATCATCTATCATGGTTTCCTTCTTCCTGGACTTCACCACAATATCATCCACATAAGCATGAAAATTACGCCCAATTTGATTATGAAGGCAATTTTGCACACACCGCTGGTAAGTCGCCTAGGCACTCTTGAGCCCAAAAGGCATAGACACATAACAGAAGGCTCCAAAAGGAGTGATGAAAGTTATCTTCTCCTGGTCCTTAACTGCCATCTCGATCTGATGATAACCAGAATAAGCATCCAAGAAGCTCAAACGCTCACAACCCACCATAGCATCAATGATTTGATCAATATGGGGGAGAGCAAAGGGATCGGCAGGACATGCTTTGTTAAGACCCGTATAATCCACAAACATGCGCCAAGTGCCGTTTTTCTTAAGTACCAGCACTGAGTTAGCCAACCACTCAGGATGAAAAACTTCAACAATAAACCCAGCCGCCAAGAGCAGGGCCACTTCTTCACCAATGGCCTTGCGCCTCTCTTCATTGAAACGGCAAAGGAATTGCTTGACCGGTTTAAACTTTGGATCAACATTGAGAGTGTGCTCAGTGAGTTCCCTCGGTACAACTAGCATGTCTGAAGGTTTCCATGCAAAGATGTCCGGTTCTCACGGATGAACTCGATGAGCGCACTTTCCTATTTGTGATTAGCACTGATGCTGAACTACTTGGATGAATCGCCAGGAACGAAGTCAACTAGCTTGTTGTCATCCGCCAACCTAAATTTCAACAGGGGGTCGTGCTCTGTGGTTGGCTTCTTCAAAGATGTCATATCCGTCGAGTCAACATATCCTTGTAAAACTTCAACTCTTCTGTTGCACAAACAGACTCAACATAAGTGATACGTCTCCGTCGTATCTATAATTTTTTATTGTTCCATGCCAATATTATTCAACTTTCATATACTTTTGGCAACTTTTTATATTATTTTTAGGACTAACATATTGATCTAGTGCCCAGTGCCAGTTCCTGTTTGTTGCATGTTTTATGTTTCGCAGAAACCCAATATCAAACGGAATCCAAACGGGATAAAAATGGACGGAGAATTGTTTTGGAATACTTGGGATTTTCCGAAGGAAGAATCAACGCAAAACGGTGCCCGAGGTGGCCAGGAGATAGGGGGCACGCCCTCCCCCCTGGGCGCGCCTGGCACTCTCCTGGGCCACCCGTAAGGCGGTTGACGCTCTTCTTTTGCCGCAAGAAAGCTAATTTTATGAGAAAAATCTGGGCGAAAGATTCACCCCAATCAGAGTTACGGATCTTCGGATATAAAAGAAATGGTGAAGGGGCAGAATCTGAGAACGCAGAAACAGAGAGATAGATCCAATCTCGGAGGGGTTCTCGCCCCTCCCACGCCATGGGAGCCAAGGACCAGAGGGGAAACCCTTCTCCCATCTAGGGAGGAGGTCAAGGAAGAAGAAGAAGAAGAAGGGCCCCCCCTCTCCCCCTTGCTTCCGGTGGCGCCAGAGCGCTGCCGGGGGCCATCATCATCACCGCGATCTTCACCAACACCTCCATCATCTTCACCAACATCTCCATCACCTTCCCCCTTCTATCTACAGCGGTCCGCTCTCCCAAAACCCCTTGTACCCTCTACTTGAACATGGTGCTTTATGCTTCATATTATTATCCAATGATGTGTTGCCATCCTATGATGTCTAAGTAGATTACCGTTGTCCTATCGGTGATTGATGAATTGCTATGATTGGTTTGAGTTGCATGTTTTGTTATTAGTGCTGTCCTATGGTGCCCTCCGTGTCGCGCAAGCATGAGGGATTCCCGCTGTAGGGTGTTGCAATGAGTTCATGATTCGCTTATAGTGGGTTGCGTGAGTGACTGAAACACAAACCCTAGTAAGGGGATTGTTGCGTATGGGATAAAGGGGACTTGATAGTTTAATGCTATGGTTGGGTTTTACCTTAATGAATCTTTAGTAGTTGCGGATGCTTGCTAGAGTTCCAATCATAAGTGCATATGATCCAAGTAGAGAAAGTATGTTAGCTTATGCCTCTCCCTCAAATAGAATTGCAATAGTGATTACCGGTCTAGTAACGTAGTCAATTGCCTAGGGACAATTTCACAACTCCTACCACCACTTTTCCACACTCGCTATATTTACTTTATTGCTTCTTTATCTAAACAGCCCCTAGTTTATATTTACATGTTCTTTATTATCTTGCAAACCTATCCTATCACACCTACAAAGTACTTCTAGTTTCATACTTGTTCTAGGTAAAGCGAACACTAAGCGTGCATAGAGTCGTATCAGTGGCAGATAGGGCTTGAGAGAATATTTGTTCTACCTTTAGCTCCTCGTTGGGTTCGACACTCTTACTTATCGAAAGAGGCTACACCTATCCCGTATACTTGCGGGTCATCAATAAGCAGCGTCGCCTTCTTCACACTCCAAGGCTATCTTTCGGCTCCCATGTACCGTGATGGTGCCTTTGTGACCCGGCATCTTGAGCTGCAAATAAACATAACACGACCTCGCCATGAACTTAGCATAAGCCGGCCATCCAGACATAGCATGATAAGGGCTCTTGATTTTAACCACCTCAAAAGTCAATTTCTTAGATCTGGAGTCATGATCATCTCCAAAGGCAACTTCCAAAGATATTTTACCCACCGGATATGCCGACTTACCGGGCACCACGCCATGAAAAACAATGTTCGACGACTTAAGATCTTTGTCAGTCAAGCTCATGCGACGAAAGGTTTCATAATACAGGATACTGATGCTGCTGCCCCCGTCCATGAGTACCTTAGTAAGTCTGTACGCTCCAACCTGAGGCACCACCACTAGAACCAAATGACCTAGATTATCAACCCGGGGCGGGTGATCCTCACGACTGCAAAGAATAGGATGCTCAGACCACCATAAATAACGGGGAACCGGCTCAACTGCGTTCATTGCCCTTTTATGGAGCTTCTGATCTTGTTTGCATAAACTCGTGGTGAAAACGTGGTACTATCCACTATTCAACTACTTTGGGTTACTTTGATAACTAGACTGTTGTTGCTGATTCCCCTGACCAGACTGTTGATTAAAACCACCTTGATTGTCTTGGCCCTGGAACCCAGAGTTCGAACCGCCACCACCAAAGCCCGGTCCATGAGAGACGGATCCTGAACCGCCGTTCGGGACATGGTTCTTCTGGAAAAGGTTGGAAGCCTTGAACTCCTTCATGATAAAGCAATCCTTCCACAGATGAGTGGTTGGCTTCTGGCGTGTACCGTGCCTCGAACAAGGCTGATTCATTATCGCTTCGAGGTTGAATCTCGATCCTCCAGGCTGGGTCGGGCTTCCCTTGCGACGCTGATCATTATTCTGTGCACTGGTGCTAGCCACAAAGTCTAAATTACCATCGGGCTTATGCTTACCATTACCACCTTGGCTTGCCATATTATACTGCTGCCCCTTTGTATTTCCGCTCTTCTTCAACTTAACAGCCTTCTCTTCATCAGACTCAGGGTCTTTGGTACTATCAGAGTCGGCATACTTGACAAGAGCCACCATGAGATCCCCCATGTCATTGCAATGGCGCTTAAGCTGCCCAAGCTTTTGCTTGAGGGGGAGGAAACGGCATTTTTTCTCCAACATCACAACCGCTGAACCGATGTTGATACTATCTGATGAGTGTATAATAGTTGAGATCTAGCGCACCCAGTGGGTTGTTTACTCGCCCTCACCTTGGACATAAGAATCCAAATCCAGGATTGACATAGGCTGCTTGCACGTGTCTTTGAAATTTTGGATAAAACGGGCCTTCAGCTCCGCCCATGACCCAATGGAGTTGGCAGGCAACCCTTTCAACCAAGTGCGAGCCGGCCCGTCCAACATCATGGTGAAATACTTAGCACATGCAGCATCACTAACGTCCAACATCTCCATGGCCATCTCATAACTTTCAATCCATGCTTCAGGGGGTTGATCTGCTGTGTAATTGGGCACTTTGCGAGGACCCTTGAAATCCTTGGGTAAACGCTCATTACGCAGAGCCGGCACTAAACAGGGCACACCCAAGGTCCTAGAAGTGACGCCTGCTTCCACCAAAGCTGACGGATAAACCGGAGAATACTGATGAGCCGCTTGCTGAGCCGCCAGCTCGGCCTCCCGATGCGCTCTTCCCTGATCCACCAAAGTCTGAGCATGAGCACCACCATGCGCCGGGTCATGCCCACAAGGCTGGTTACGACGCTGTTCACTGCTTGAAACTGCTGGTGAGCCAATGTGCCTGCTATAACTCCGGCTTGGACGGGGAGTTGAGTGTATCCGCTTGCGGTAGTAAGAGTAAGCCGCCTGTTGAGCCGCTGCTATTTGAAGAAACTCTCTGGCTCTCCGTGTCTCTATCACCGTTGGAGACTCGCCTTCAACTGGTAGAACCGCCAGTTGTGTCTCCACAGTGATCATATTATCCAATAGGTTAGAATAATGACCTGGAGGCGTCAGAACATGCTGAGGCGGAGTGTTATTCAAACGTGGCGGATCCATCGCCCGTGGCTGAACTGGCGCTCTAGTCCCAGGCGCTTCGACCACCTGGTTCACCACCGGCGGGTCACTGGTCCCTGCTCCAGGCGTGTTAAAGAGGTTTCTCGCCTCATAAACCGAAGGTAAATGAGTCTGATGCCTCCTCCTCATGACTTCCTTTGAAGCGTTCTGATCCAATGTGAGCCGGAAGGAATCCGCTTGAATCTGATATGCATGGGCGTCGAAAGCAGCCCGTTCTGCAGCCATCCTAGCGTTCTCAGCCGCCAGCTCTTCCTTGGCTTGAGCGATCTCATCTCACAGCTTCGCCACATCAACCTTATGATGTTCGTGGTTGTCTGCGGTTACCTCTACCCCCATCAAAGTCGCCAGATCCTCCAACAACTCTGTGAGAACTTGAGCCGGCGGGCATGCAGAACCGCTAGCACCAGTCGCCACCGTAGCCATCGAACTGGAGGTCATAGTGAGGGAGTCCCGGATTAGGGGGTGTCCGGATAGCCGAACGATCACCTTTGGCCGGACTCCTGGACTATGAAGATACAAGATTGAAGACTTCGTCCCGTGTCCGGATGGGACTTTCCTTGGCGTGGAAGGCAAGCTTGGCGATACGGATATGTAGATCTCCTACCATTGTAACCAACTCTGTGTAACCCTAACCCTCTTCGGTGCCTATATAAACCGGAGGGTTTTAGTCCATAGGACAAACAACAATCATACCATAGGCTAGCTTCTAGGGTTTAGCCTCTCTGATCTCGTGGTAGATCTACTCTTGTACTACCCATATCATCAATATCAATCAAGCAGGAGTAGGGTTTTACCTCCATCGAGAGGGCCCGAACCTGGGTAAAAACATTGTGTCCCTTGTCTCCTGTTACCATCCGCCTAGACGCACAGTTCGGGACCCCCTACCCGAGATCCGCCGGTTTTGACACCGACATTGGTGCTTTCATTGAGAGTTCCTCTGTGTCGTCATCTTTAGGCCCGATGGCTCCTCCGATCATCAACAACGATGCAGTCCAGGGTGAGACTTTTCTCCCCGGACAGATCTTCGTATTCGGCGGCTTTGCACTGCGGGCCAATTTGCTTGGCCATCTGGAGCAGATTGAAAGCTACGCCCCTGGCCATCAGGTCGGATTTGGGAGTTTGAATTATACAGCTGACGTCCGCGGAGACTTGATCTTCGACGGGTTCGAGCCACAGCCAAGTGCGCCGCACTGTCACGATGGGCATGATCTAGCTCTGTCGCCGGACAGTGCCTTGGAGGCTGCACAAGTGTCCGCTCCGACCCGTAGCTCGGAGCCTACTGCGCCGATCGAGGACGGGTGGCTGGAGACCCCCCTCGGGGGCTGCTATCTCTACAGCGATTGAGCCGAACACCAACCCTGTCCTTTGTGAAGCTCGTGACTCCAAAGTGCCGAACTCCTCTCCGGACTCCGAACCTTCCGCGCCCCTGCCAATCGAATCCGATTGGCGCCGATTATGGAGTTCACTGCCGCGGACATCTTTCAGCACTCGCCCTTTGGAAACATCCTGAATCCACTAAAGTCTCTCTCTTTATCAGGAGAGCCCTGGCCGGATTATGGTCAGGAAGGTTGGGATGCGGATGACGGAGAAATTCAAAGCCCACCCACCACCCACTTCATAGCCACTGTGGATGATTTAACCGACATGCTCGACTTGGACTCCGAAGACATCGACGGTATGGACGACGATGCAGGAGACGACCAAGAACCAGCGCCTACAGGACACTGGAAGGCCACCTCGTCATACGACATTTACATGGTGGACATCCCAAAAGACGGGAATGGCGATGGAACAACGGAGAATGACCCCTCCAAGAAACAACCTAAGCGCCGACGTCAGCGGCGCCGCTCTAAATCCCGCCACAGCAAAAACGGTGATTCCGGCACGGGAAACAATAACACCCCGGACAGTGCTGAAGACAACCCCCTCTAGCAGGATTCAGCGCAGGAGGACAGAGAAGCCAGCCCTCATGAGAGAGCGGCAGACAGAGAGGTAGAGGACGATAATTACATGCCTCCCTCCAAAGACGAGGCAAGCCTCGATGACGAAGAATTTGTTGTGCCTGAGGATCCCGTCGAACACACGCAGGCTTATGGCCACGGCAAGCAGCCTCAAGAAAAAGCAGCAGCAACTTAGAGCTGACCAAGATTTGCTAGCTGACAGATGGACTGAAGTCCTGGCGGCCAAAGAGTACGAACTCGAACGCCCCTCCAAGAGCTACCCAAAACGCAGGCTGCTACCCCGATTAGAGGAGGAAGCACATAAACCTACATCACCAGCGCATAATACGGCCGACCGGCCACCTCGTGGCCGCGACAGAGAGGCCTCTCGGCCCTCCACTCAAGCCGCACCCCGGCGCCGCTCAAAAAATACCAAGGCACGGGAAAATGCGCCAGACCTGCGGAATATATTGGAGGACAAGGCAAGACAAACAAGATCGATCTACGGATCGCGTGGGCGCCCCATGATGCGTGATGATAACCGTCATGCCGGATATGGAAATTCCGGCCGGGCCGAACACAGTAGACAAAGCTCATTTGAGATGCGTCGTGATATAGCCCAATACAGAGGCGCCGCACACCCACTATGCTTCACAGACGAAGTGATGGATCATCAAATCCCTGAGGGTTTCAAACCCGTAAACATTGAATCATACGATGGCACAACAGATCCTGCGGTCTCGATCGAGGACTATCTCCTTCATATCCACATGGCCCGCGGTGATGATCTACACGCCATCAAATACCCCCACTCAAGCTTAAAGGACCAGCTCGGCATTGGCTTAACAGCTTGCCAGCAGAGTCAATTGGTTGTTGGGAAGACTTGGAAGCCGCATTCCTCAACAACTTCCAGGGCACCTATGTGCGACCACCAGACGCCGATGACCTAAGCCACATAATTCAGTAGCCAGAGGAATTGGCCAGACATTTCTGGACATAGCTCCTAACCAAGAAAAATCAAATCGTCGACTGTCCCGATGCAGAGGCCGTTGCAGCCTTCAAACATAACATCCACGGCGAGTGGCTTGCCCGATACCTAGGACAGGAAAAGCCGAAATCCATGGCAGCCCTCACAACACTCATGACCCGCTTTTGCGCGAGAGAGGACAGCTGGCTAGCTCGTAGTAACAATATGACCAAGATCCCTGGTAATTCGGATACCAAGGACAACAATGGCAGGTCGCGTCGCAACAAGCACAAGCGCTGCATTAATGGCGATAATGCTGAAGATACGGCAGTCAATGCCGGATTCAGAGGCTCTAAACCCGGTCAGCGGAAAAAGCCATTCAAAAGAAATACTCCGGGCCCGTCCAATTTGGACTGAATACTCGATCGCTCGTGCCAGATACACGGCACCCCCGAAAAGCCAGCCAATCACACCAACAGGGATTGTTGGGTGTTCAAGTAGGCAGGCAAGTTAAATGCCGAAAACAATGACAAGGGGCTGCATAGCGACGACGACGAGGAGCCCCGGTCGCCGAACAATAGAGGACAGAAGGGCTTCCCCCCACAAGTGCGGACGGTGAACATGATATACTCAACCCACATACCCAAAAGGGAGCGGAAGCGTGCACTAAGGGATGTATATGCGATGGAGCCAGTCGCCCCAAAGTTTAATCCGTGGTCCTCCTGCCCGATCACTTTTGATCGAAGGGACCACCTCACCAGCATCCGCCATGGCGGATTCGCCGCATTGGTTCTAGACCCAATCGTTGACGGATTTCACCTCACTAGAGTCCTGATGGACGGCGGCAGCAGCCTGGACCCGCTTTATCAGGATACAGTGTGCAAGATGGGCATAGACCCTCAAGGATTAAGCCCACAAAGACGACCTTCAAAGGCGTCATACCAGGTGTAGAGGCCAACTGTACAGGCTCAGTTACACTTGAAGTGGTCTTCGGATCACCGGATAACTTCCGAAGCGAGGAATTAATCTTCGACATAGTCCCGTTCCGCAGCGGCTATCACACACTGCTGGGACGAACTGCATTTGCAAAGTTCAATGCGGTGCCGCACTACGCATACCTCAAGCTCAAGATGCCAGGCCCTCGAGGAGTCATTACGGTCAACGGAAACAACGAACGCTCTCTCCGAACGGAGGAGCATACGGCGGCCCCCGCGGTAGAAGTACAAAGCAGCCTCTTAAGGCAATTCTCGAGTCCGGCTATTAAACGTCTGGACACCGTCAAGCGCCCTCGGAGTAACCTACAACAAGACCGCCTGGCATGTTCCGAGCACGCGTAGCAATGCGGCCCCAACCCCAGCCCTCGCGAAATTGCTAAACCAGTACTACGCGTACATAATTACGCTCTGGAAATACCATGGGCATAGGGGGAGGGGCACGACCACGGCAGGCCCAGAATGTGGCTCAACCGCACCAGGGGCTTTCAATTGTGTCATTCTTCTTTTTCCTCTTACTTTCAGGACTCCTTTCTCAAGAAGCCCTGTCCGGCAGTAGAATCACCGAACACACGATGCAACAGCCAGGGAAGCAGAAAGCTACGTCGAGTGTCCAGGTGGTCTCTATAACGAGCAGTATACATGTTTTACATATCATCCCACAGCTCGCTCCTGGAGGGAGACATGTCAAATAGTCTCGTCCCTTGCTTATCGCACTATTTGTATCGTTCTGCTTTTACCGCAGCTTTTTTGAATAAACAATGCATAGCTTTTGCCTATTATTGCATTCCTTTTTTTATCTATACATGTTCACTTATGACATGTTGCATCCGTACGCTTTGGTATGGCCAAATACACCAGGGGCTTAAGTACCACAAAATATGGTGTGATAAGTCTGAACACTTTCACAAGTGCGGCACCCCGAACTTATAGCATTATATGCATCGGCTCCGAATCATGTCTTGGGTCAATAGTTGGGTTTGCCCGGCTCCCATGTTTTGGTACCTTACGTTCCGTTATATCGGCTAAGGTAGCGCTGGGAGAACCACTGCGATTATGCCCTGGTTGAGCTGGGTTGAGCACCTCAGTGGAGAAAGCTAAAACTGACCGTCATGATAGGGCGAGAGCCAGTCGCTGTTCGAGAGGTTTTTCGAGTCCCTAAAGACTTATGCCGCTTAGAGCGAGGAGTCGGCTTTGTCCGGCCCAGGCGTGGATAGCGCCTTGAATTCAGTCTTCCGAATACTAGGGGCTTCGCCAAAATTTAAAATTATAGAATTCTATGGCTAGGTGGGAGTGTTCAAGCATTATAGTCTGGTTGCCTTGTTCGTTGTGTTGAGCGACTCCCTCGAAGGACCCAAGAATGGGAAAAAGAGCGCTCAAGTTTATCTCGAACACCCCAGCACTCGTGGCATGGGGGCAAAAGCCGACGACTCGCCATCTCTCAAATTTAATAAACGGCTGCATAGAAGGTAATATTTTAAATTCACAAGCGTTGCTTAGCGCATATGAACAAGTTTTCAGCATACAGGATAACAAATGCGAGTTTACTCAAAAATTACATCTTTGGAGCATTCACCCGCTATAAGGCGGGCACCCTTCAGGACGTTCTCATAATACATCTCGGGCTTGCGATACTCCCTGCCCGGCGGTGGTCTATCCGTCACAAGCTTCTCAGCGTCCATCTTACCCCAGTGCACTTTAGCACGGGCAAGGGCACTACGGGCACCTTCGATGCAGACGGAGCGCTTGACGACTTCAATCCATGGACAGGCGTCCACCAGCCGCCTCACCAGCCCGAAGTAGCTCCCAGGCATGGCTTCCTCGGGCCACAATCGAACTATGAGGCCCTTCATGGCCTGTTCAGCCACCTTATGGAGCTCGAACAGCTGCTTCAGCTGGTCGCTCAAGGGCACTAGGTGTCCGGCCTCAGCATACTGAGACTAGAACACCTTCTCCGTCGAGCTCCCCTCCTCGGCCCGGTAGAATGCGGCAGCGTCGGACACACTGCGGGGCAGATCTGCGAATGCTCCTGGAGAGCTCCGGATTCAGGTAAGTAACAAGTAATTCACTTTCACGTGCTTGCTTTGCATGAAGAATGCCTTACCCGCTTCTATCTTCTTCATTGCCTCAATTTCCTGGAGGGGTTTTTGGGGCTTCGGCCTTAGCGGCTTTGGCGCTCTCACGAGCCGAGGCAAGCTCGGACTCTCGAGTCTTTGAGTCACGCTTCAAACTCTCGTGTTTTTCCATGAGAGCCTGGAGCTCTCGCCGCACCTTCGCCACCCGCGCCTCCTGCTTCTCTCGCTCGGTGCGTTCCGCGGCCGCATTGCTCTCGGCCTTGGACACCGCTTCCTTCAGGGTCGCCACCTCGTTCGTGGCCCCTGCAATCCTCATGTTATTACTGTTATTTTTTGCAACCACATCTTTTACATACTTCCATAAGGTATTACTTACCTTCCTTGTCCTCGAGTTGCTTTTTGGCAAGGCCGAGCTCGTTCTCGGACCGCTCGAGGCTCTGCTTCAATGCATTGACCTCCGCAGTTAGTGCGGCAGAGGTCAGCAGCGCAGCCTGCATTCCCATATTGACATACTTATGTTAGACTCCTGCGTACATCTTTTTAGATCCTCAGTTCAGCTTTTCTTTCCGAACACCAAACTGAGCATCAGGGGCTACTGTCTATGCAGTAATATTTTTACATATCTTAAATACATACCTCAAAGCCTGTTAGAAGGCTGGCACAGGCTTCAGTCAGCCCGCTCTTGGCGGACTGAACTTTCTGGATCACCATACTCATAATAGTACGGTGCTCCTCGTCGATGGAGGCGCCCTTAAGCGCCTCCAGCAAATTATCCGGTGCCTCCGGTTGGACGGAGGTCACCGGTGTCGCAGTCTCGCCCTTCTTATGAAGGGGCCACCCGCTGGACTCCGGAACCACTGAAGGTTACGATACGGAATCCGGCCCAGGGCCGGACTTAGAGCCCTTTGGGGTTTCATCCCCCTTGCACCTGGAGTCCGGGAGGTTGCCTTGCGACGCCTCCTGGGCCACCTCCTCCTGACTGGGCCCCTTTTGGGACCCCACCTTAGCGTCATCTACAGCGCGAGGAGAGGAGGCAGCTGGAAGTGAGGTGCTATTCATGTCTAACGAATCCAAGGAGCCGCTCATTGAAGCGTCGAGCTCGTCCTTGGGCGGGCTGCAGGGTTATATTCAGCGTTAGGAGACACTGTGCGACAAATGAAACGCCATGAGTTATTCTGGTATCCGGACACTTACGATTTCGCCAGGGGCTTAGCCCTTGGTGGCCACTCCTCTTTGTCGTCGTCGGCGTTGGTGGAGTAGTCCGGAGGAAGGGTCCTCCCCTTCTTGGACCCTCCGGCCTCCCCAGTTGGGGCGGCCTTACTTTTCTTCTCTCCCCCCGCTGGGGGAGAGGCCTCTTTTTCCTCCTTCTCGTCTTTGCGGGAGGAGTCCTCCTCGGAGTCATCGGACGATGAGTCCGACAACACCTGGCGTCGAGAACTCCTTCAAGTTCCCGTGGCCTTCTTCTTGGCCTTCTTCTCCAGCACCACGTGAGGTGCCGGAACCAGTAGCCCCGTCAATCGGGCGTACGCTGGGTCTTCTGGCAAGGGAGCCGGACAGTTAACCTGCCCGGACGTCTTTTGCCAGGCCTGTCAAAGGTAAGGGAGTTTAGATCCCGCATAGAGTCAAACTATGGAAAACAAGAGTCCCGTAAAGGGTAAAGTATCTTACCTCGCTGGCTTGACGCTGCGAGCTATATTCGCGATCTTCGGTAGCGGATGCGGGAGCCTCAGCGCCCTTGAACAACATCTTCCAGGCATCTTCGTACATAGTGTCGAAGAGCCTGCTCAAGGTTTGGTGCTGTGCCAGATCAAACTCCCACAAGCTGAAGGCCCGTTGTTGGCACGGGAGGATCCGGCGGATGAGCATGACCTGGACTACGTTGACAAGCTTGAGCTTCTTGTTCACCAGGCTTTGGACGCAGGATTGAAGTCCGGTTAGCTCTTCTGAATTACCCCACGTCAAGCCCGTCTCTTTCCAAGAGGTGAGCCGTGTAGGGAAGCCAGATCGAAATTCGGGGGCCGCTGCCCATTTAGGATCACGCGGCTCGGTGATTTAGAACCACCCCGATTGCCACCCCTTTATGGTCTCCACAAAGGAGCCCTCGAGCCATAAGACGTTGGGCATCCTGCCCACCATGGCACTTCCGCACTCCGCTTGGCGGCCGCCCACTACCTTCGGCTTGACATTGAAGGTCTTCAGCAATAAGCCAAAGTGGGGCTAGATGCAGAGAAAGGCCTCGCATACGACGATGAACGCTGAGATGTTGAGGATTAAATTCGGGGCCAGATCATGGAAATCCAGGCCGTAGTAGAACATGAGTCCCCGGACAAATGGGTGAAGTGGAAAACCAAGTCCGCGGAGGAAGTGGGTGAGGAACACCACCCTCTCATGGGGCCTGGGTGTGGGGATGAGCTGCCCCTTGTCGGGGAGCCGATGCGCGATGTCGCTGGACAAGTATCCGGCCTTCCGCAGCTTTTTGATGTGCCCCTCCGTGACGGAGGAGACCATCCACTTGTCTCCCCCTCTGGACATGGCTGGGGAAGGTTGAGGCGAGATGTGCAGACTTGGGCGCTGGAGCTCGAGTGCGCGGAAATGGATGAGCAAAGGAGGAAGAAGGCGTGTGTGAAAAAGTGGACCCTTATCCCCTTATATGGACGGACAAAGCTATGCGTCCCCACCAGCCTGGTGAAACTCGCTTATCTCCCAAGCACCGTAATCAATGGCGCGGTTGGGTTACCCACGCCCGTATTGATGAGAACCCCGGAATAAGGGGACATGATCTCTGCTTTGACAAGACATGCCAAGGAAACCGCCTCGCTACACGCACTGAGGTGGGACAGTAAAAACAATTCGAATAAAGGCTTGGCCGTGGTGTGATGTCACGCCACGAAATACGTCAGCAGATTGAATTTGTGTAAATATTATTCTCTCTACGGTGGTATGTGGAACTTGTTTTACAGAGCTGGACACTATCCTTGTGTTCAAAATCTTCTATGAAGTATTCGGAGGAGGAACCCGTGAAAGCACAAGTGCTCCCTAGGTGGTTTTGGTAATTAATGTCAACATATCTCTTGTTGGACTAACACTTTTATCTAGTATGTTTCAGATAAGTTCAACATTGGAGTGGCATGGACTAAAGGATGTGGGAACTCCTTCAAGATGCTAAGGACCAAGGATTGGCTCAAGCTTCAAGCTCAAACTCTTCATTTTACATTTTAGTGATCCAAGATCACATTGAGTCTATAGGAAAAGCCAATACTATCAAGGAGGGATGAGGTGTTGCTTAATGAGTTTCTTGCTCCACAGTGCTTAGTGATATGCTCCAAAACCCTCAACTACTTTCCCACTTCCACACATATGTCCTAAACCTAAAGTCAAACTCGGCCCCACTGATTCTTTCTATCCGGCGCCACCGAGTTTGGATGTCATAGCCACTGCCACAAACCCTAGGCAAATCGGTCTCACAGATAGGGATCTCGGTCTCACCGAGATGGGATTGTAATCTCTCTGTGTATGTCCATTACCAAAATAGGTCTCACCGAGTTTGAGCAATCGGTACTACCGAGATTACAATGCAAACTTCCTGGTTGACTCATTACCAAAATCGGTCCCACCGAGTTTGTGTAATCGGTCCAACAGAGTTTGCCTGACCAACTCTCTGGTTAGCTAATTACCAAAACCGGTCCAACCGAGTTTGTGTAATCGGTCTCACCGAGATTACGTTATGCCCTAACCTTAACCATATCGGTCCTACCGAGTTGCATTTCGGTCCCACCAAAAATCCTAACGGTCACTAGGTTTACTAAATCAGTCCGACCGAGTCTGTTGAATCGGTCCCACCGAGTTTGGTAAATTGTGTGTAACGGTTAGATTTTGTGTGGAGGCTATATATACCCCTCCACCTCCTCTTCATTCGTGGAGGGAGCCATCAGAACAAACCTACACTACCAACTTACCATTTCTGAGAGAGAACTACCTACTCATGTGTTGAGGCCAAGATATTCCATTCCTACCATATGAATCTTGATCTCTACCCTTCCCCAAGTTGCTTTCCACTCAAATCTTCTTTCCACCAGATCCAAATCCTATGAGAGAGAGTTGAGTGTTGGGGAGTGAGGGAGTCCTGGACTAGGGGGTGTCCGGATAGCCGGACTATCATCATCGGCCGGACTCCAAGACTATGAAGATACAAGATTGAAGACTTCGTCCCGTGTCCGGATGGGACTTTCCTTGGCGTGGAAGGCAAGCTTGGCGATACGGATATGTAGGTCTCCTACCATTGTAACCGACTCTGTGTAACCCTAGCCCTCTCCGATGTCTATATAAATCGGAGGGTTTTAGTCCATAGGACAACATAACCATTACAACAATCATACCATAGGCTAGCTTCTAGGGTTTAGCCTCCTTGATCTCGTGGTAGATCCACTCTTGTACTACCCATATCATCAATATCAATCAAGCAGGAGTAGGGTTTTACCTCCATCAAGAGGGCCCGAACCTGGGTAAAAACATCGTGTCCCTTGTCTCCTGTTACCATCCGCCTAGACGCACAGTTCGGGACCCCCTACCCGAGATCCGCCGGTTTTGACACCGACATTGGTACTTTCATTGAGAGTTCCTATGTGTTGTCACCGATAGGCTTGATGGCTTCTTCAATCAACAACAACGCAGTCCAGGGTGAGACTTTTCTCCCCGGACAGATCTTCGTATTCAGCGGCTTCGCACTACGGGCCAATTCACTTGGCCATCTGGAGCAGATCGAAAGCTACGCCCCTGGACATCAGGTCAGATTTGGAAGCCTAAACTTCATGGCGGACATCCGCGGAGACTTGATCTTCGATGGATCCGAGCCGCAGCCGAGCGTGCCGCACTGTCACGATGGGCATGATCTAACTCTGCCGCCGGACAGTACCTTGGAGGCCGCACACGAATCCGCCCCGGCCCATAGTCTCGAGCCGACCACGCAGATCGAGGACAGGTGGCTAGACACCACCTCGGGAGCTGCAACTTCCACGGCGATGGAGCCGAACACTGACCTCGTCCCTTATAAAGCTCGTGACTCCGAGGTGCCGGACTCCCTGCCGGACTCCGAGCCTCCTTCGCCCCTGCCAATCGAAACCGATTGGGCGCCGATCATGGAGTTCACTGCCGCGGACATCTTTCAACGCTCACCCTTTGGCGACATCCTAAATTCGCTAAAGCATCTCTCGCTATCCGGAGAGACCTGGCCGGACTACAGCCAGGATGGTTGGGATGCGGACGACGAAGAAATTCAAAACCCACCCACCACCCACTTTGTAGCCACTATCGACGATCTAACCGACATGCTAGACTACGACTCCGAAGACATCGACGGTATGGACGACGATACCGGAGACGACCAAGAACCAGCGCCTACGGGGCACTGGAAGGAAGCTTCAACCCATGATGTATATATGGTGGACACCCCAAAAGGAAGCGATAACGAGGAACAACGGGAAGCGGCAAAGGATAATTCCACCGAAAAACAACCAAAACGGCGACGTAGGCGCCGCCCTAAGTCCCGCCTCGACAACAACAGCACTCCTAAGGACCCAGCAATAGAGCAGGGCAAACCAGTTGGCAACTAGCATGCAACCAAGAAACCATCCGAATAGGATGAATCAGATAATCAATCTATGCCCGGCAAAAACAACAGTCCAGACGATCTCACACCGGACACACCACCGGAGCATAAGAACCTTCACAAAAGACTTCTCGCCACCGCAAGAAGTCTGAAGAAGGAAAAACGGAAGCTCAAAACAGCGGAAGATACACTCAGAATGAGGTGGAGCAAGGTACTCAAGACCGCGGACAAATATGGCAATGGCCACCAAACAAAGAGCTACCCGAAGCGCAAGCTGCTGCCAGAATTCGACGAGGAGGCCATAGAGCCCCCACAGTCAAAAAGCACAGAGGCTGCCTGGCCGGATAGACGACCAGATGACAGGCCAAAAACGACAAGCGGCGCCGCACACAAGCCGACTCGTGATCCTCGGAAAACAGATGGCCCGGTCAGGTCCATTTATGGGCCAAAAAATAGGGCCCTAGGAAGCAACACAACATGCCAAGTGTTCGAAGACAACGGCACACCCAAATACAGGGGCGCCGCACACCCACTATGTTTCACCGATGAGGTGCTGGATCATGAATTTCTAGTAGGGTTCAAACCCGTAAACATAGAGGCATACGACGGAACAACAGACCCTGGAGTCTAGATTGAGGATTACATCCTCCACATACACATGGCTAGAGGAGATGATCTCCACGCCATAAAATATCTACCCCTCAAACTCAAAGGGCCTGCTCGGCATTGGCTCAAAAGCCTCCCAGAAAATACTATTGGAAGTTGGGAAGAGCTCGAGGACGCGTTTAGAGCAAATTTTCAAGGGACTTATGTCCGCCCTCCGGATGCAGACGATTTAAGCCACATAACTCAACAGTCCGGAGAATCAGCGCGCAAATTCTGGAACAGGTTCCTTACCAAAAAGAACCAAATAGTCGACTGTCCGGACGCCGAAGCCTTAGCAGCTTTTAAACATAACATTCGAGACGAATGGCTCGCCAGACACCTCGGCCAAGAGAAGCCGAGAACAATGGTTGCGCTAACAAGCCTCATGACCCGCTTTTGCGCGGGGGAAGACAGCTGGCTAGCAAGATGCAGCACCAGCGAACCGAGTACATCCGAGATCAGAGATGGAAACGGAAAATCACGACGCAGAAAGGATCAGCGCCGAAATAAAGAAAAAAGCCCAAAGAACACGGCGGTCAACGCCGGATTCAAAAGCTCGCGGCCGAATAATAAAACACTGCCTCTTAAGGACAACAGTGATGAGCTATCCAACTTAAACAAAATTTTGGATTGGATATGTCAAATCCACAGTACCTCCGGAAGGCCTGCAAATCACACCCACCGAGATTGTTGGGTTTTCAAACAGTCCGGCCGACTCAACGCCGAACACAAGGGGCTCGATGCGCCAAGCGAGGATGATGACGAACCCCACCAGCAGAGCGCCAGAAAACAAAAGACCTTCCCACAAGAAGTCAAAACAGTAAACTCACTTCATGTGATAGTACGGAAAAACAATGCGGCACCCGCTAAGATAGGTGCCGCACGGTCCACCCCAGCGGAACCTCGAGGTTAGATGTCAAAACCAATCACTTTCGACCACCTGGATTATTCCAGAGGTATTCGAAACGCAGGATGGACTGCTCTGATATTGGATCCTATAATCGATGGACTACAATTCACACAAGTCCTGATGGACGATGGCAGCGATTTAAACCTGCTATATCAGGACACAATCCGCAAGTCGGGGATAGACCTTACTAAAATTCGATATAGCTGCACTTCCTTCAAAGGAGTGACGCCAGGCCCTTACGCCAAGTGCACGGGCTCCTTACTGCTAGAAATTGTGTTCGGGTCACCCGACAACTTTCAACGCGAAAAGCTAATCTTTCATGTCGCCCCATTCAAAAGTAGCTATCAAGCACTATTGGGACGTGAAGCTTTTGTCCGCTTTAACGCAATACCACATTACGCGTCTCTTAGACTTAAAATGCCCGGCCCACACGACATCATTTCATTAAAAGGTCGTTCAAAGACCCTGGACACGGCTAGACGAGTCCGGCATAAATAAGCTAGGGGCTCCCTAGCCGCACACCCCTTCACAAGGGGCTGTGCGTATAAGCAATAATGAGCTAATATAGGCTCAGCTTTATTCATTCATTAATATTTCAATTTTTAATGCACTTTTCGCAGACCCGTCCAGGATACGGCACAACGGAGACACAAGCGCAGACGTGCAGTAGGGACCCGTTGCAAGGATTCTTTTCAGATTAAGACCCTGCATAAACTTTTCTTACTGTCTCTTGTTGCTATAATCCCCTGGTTTCTAATTATAACCAGAGAGGAGACTAGCGTTTTGGCATCAGCCGCGTCAGAGGACCTTGCCTGTACCTGGACACTAGGGGCTTAGGGCATTGTTCTGCCCGTTATTATAAAGACCAAACACCTTAGGGAGTGTTCAGCGTCTCGAGTTAGGCCTTATATGCATCAGCTCCGAATCATGTCTTTGGTCAAATGTTGGGTTTGCCCGGCTCCTGTGTTTTGCTGCCTTACGTTCTGTATCATCGGCTAACGCGGCACCAGGAGAACTACTGCGATTGTGCCCCGGTTTGGCTGAGCGAGCACCTCAGTAGAGAAAGCGAAAAACTGACTGTCATGATACAGCGAGAGACTGGTCAACCACTCGATCAACTACCGGAATGTTTAGAATTCCTCCGCTTTGACGAAGGGCCGTTTCCTAGTCAGGCACATACGCGCCCCGAATTCGGAGAGCACGGTGCCACTAGGGGCTATATCGTAGCCCCACCCTTGAACTCCTATGGCTAAGTGAAAGTGATAAAGCATTATAGTCCGGTTGCCTCGTTTGCTACGCTACCACCTCCTTCACAGGACCGAGACGTCAGATTAAGTGTGAAAATGCGCTATTTTTTGCGAACAACCCTGCACCTTGTGCGTGGGGGCTGAAGCCGACGACTGCATCTTTCAGGTTATACACACGTATACATAAACGGCCGCACAGGAGATATTTCACTACTTGGACGCACAAGTACAAAAAGCGCTTACATCATAAACATCATTTTACAAACCAAAACGTTCATTTGAACGTGACATTTTTTGAGCACTGCGACTCTATTACACGAGCACCACGCAGAACTTCCCCAAAATAGTGCTCGGCGGGTAACCGGCTCTCGTCGAAACCCTGGGTCGCAACAGCGGTGGCATCCATCTCTGTCCAATATGTCTTCACACGGGCGAGGGCCATCCGTGCACCCTCTATGCAGGCCGACCGCTTCATCGCCTTGATATGCGGCACCACCCCAAGAAATTGCTGCAATAGGCCAAAATAGCTCTTCGGCTAGGGCCTATCCGGCCAGACATGAGTCAGGATATCCGTCATCGCAAGTCCGGACAACCTATTCAGCTCAGCCCACTCGGCCAACCGATCGGTCAGCGGAAGTGAAAGATCCGGACTATGGAATTGAGACCAAAACAGCTCTTCTGTCTTGTGATCCTTCTGACTTCGGAAGTGCACAACGGCATCCGCCGCACTCGCCGCTAAGTCCATAAAAGGATCCTCCGGACCCCACAGCTGGCCAAGCTGAGCATACTTTGGATCCGTAAACCTTCGGCGCAGCAGAAAAGGCTTGCCAGCCACAATGTCTCCTGCTTGGCGCAGCTCCTCCTTTATAGCCCGCATTGCAGAACGGGCATCCTTGGCTTCGGCGGTGGCCTTCCCCAGGTCTTCTCGCTCCGCTAGGCCCTCCTTTTCAAGAACCTCATTGCGGTCGGTAGCATCTTTTAACTTCACGGCCATTTTGGCCATCTCTTCCCTGCTTCGGCAGTGTGCAGCCCTTTCGGCTTCTAACTCCTCGGCCGCCCTCGAGGCAGCCGCATCACTCCTTCTGGCCTGCTCCTTGGCTTGAGCAAGTTCTACCCGAAGGCTCTCCATATCAGCGGCACCATCTGCATTTTGCACACATGTTATAAGGAGTGGGCTTCGGCTCCCTTACTAGGCGACCACCAATAAAAATTTACCTTGCGACTCGTCAAGTCGCCTGTTGACTAGCGCGATGTCCGCATCCGCAACATCGAGTTGCCGCTTTAGTTCAGCAACTCCATCAGTCCGGCTGGCCCCCGGACTATCCGCCACCTGCATAGGAAAGGCGAATATTCATACCTGCGATTTTGATCCTCGGCACGCTGTCGCTTTCGACAACCCACCGAGTCTCAGGGGCTACTATCTATACAGGGCGCACATTATGTGTAAAACTGTCAAAAGGTGTGTCATTTTTACGTACCTCAAACCCCGCTAGCAAACTCCTGGCGGCATTACGCAATCCGCCTTCGGCGGACGAAATCCTTCCAATCACCATACTCATCAATGCATGGTGATCTTCTGAGATAGACGCCCTCTCAAGCAGATCCTTCAGCTCCCCCGGCCGAACACTATTCGGCGCCGAATTCTTCGGCTCCGCCGGGCTCGGGGATACCCTCCGTGATGACACTTCAGGCTCGTCCACCCTATCCGACAGCGCAGCGGACGGAGGCGTCTCGCTCTCCACCATCTCCGGACGAAGGTCCCCCGAAGACGAGCTCATCTGCGAAGGACGGAGATCCGAACTACAAGGTAAAAACTTAAGTTATCCTCAGAAGCAAAAATAGGGATGTCCCTTATTACAAAACTCCCTTTTTTCTACTTACGGCTCGCTGGAGGGCTGATTCTTTAGGGGAGACTGTGCGGCCGGGGCCTCCTCGGACGCAGGACCCTCTGGTGAAGATTTCTTCCCCCGCTTAGGGGCTTTGGCCTCCGGGTCTTCAGAGGCAGTCCTCTTCTCCCCTTGGAGGGAGGGATTCTCGATCCCCCCCTCTTTCAAGAGCCTCCTTGCGCGAGGCGGTAGCTCCTCTATTTTCCCCTTTGCCTTCTTCTGAAGACGCAACCTCCAGCATCCTGACCAGCACGGGATCCGGCGCGGTCTCTGGGAGGGGGGCCGGACACCGTATCAGCTTTGCTTGCGCTATCCACTCCTGTTAAAGGACAACGGGTTAAAAGGCGAATTGTAAAAAGGCAAACAAACGGTATGTCCGAATACAGAGCTACTTACTTGAGTATCCGGGCGATTGCAGCTTAGGCCGGCGTCCTCGGTCAATTCCGGACACACCTCCCGTGATCCGAAGAACAGTTTGTACATCTCCACGGGTGTCGTACCCATGAAGTGTTGGAGAGTCCGTGGTCCCTTCGGATTAAATTCCCATAGCCGGAGAGGACGGCGTTTGCAGGGCAGGAGACGCCTAATCAGCATAACCTGCATCACCACGACCAGATCGATCTCCCTCGCTCGGAGGTCTTGAATCCGGCCCTGCAATAGGGGCACGTCCTTTGACGGCCCCCAGTTGAGCCCTTGGTTGACCCATGACATCAATCGTCATGGAGGTCCCGAGCGGAATACGGGCGGCGGCTTCTGCCTGCTGCCCTGGGAGCGGTAATATAAAACCACTCCCGTTGCCACAAATCGAGCTCCTCTTGGAAGGATCCCTCGGGCCACGGGGCATCGGCCCTCCTGCTTACGGCCTCCCCGCCGCACTCTGCTTGACGCCCCTCGATCATCTTCGGCTCCATATTGAAGGTCTTCAGCCACAGGCCGAAGTGGGGGGTAATGCGGAGGAAGGCTTCACAGACGACGATGAATGAAGAAATATGGAGGATGGACTCCGGAGCCAAGTCGTGGAATTCCAACCCATAATAAAACATGAGCCCTCTTACAAAAGGATCCATCGGGAAGCCTAAGCCCCGACGGAGGTGGGATACAAACACAACATACTCGCCGGGCTCGGGGGTGGGAATGACTTGCCCTTTGGCGGGCAACCTATGCGAAATCTCGTAGGTCAGGTACTTGGCCTCTCGCAGCTTTAGCACGTCCTCCTCCGTGACGGAGGAGGGCATCCACCGGCCCTGAAGGTCGGAGCTGGACATTGTTGAAGGTCCGAAACGCTCGAATCTGGGGCTCTAGGTGTTAGAACTCAGGGCAAGGAGTAGATTCGATTGAAGGTTGAAGAAAAGAAACAAAGCCTTGGTCCCGTTATAAAGAGGGAGAATACCAAGAGCCGTCCCCGTGACCGTTCGGGACTCGCCTCCGATAGAGGAGGCGTGGCAACAGGCACGGTTGGGTTACCCACGTCCGTATTGATGGGAATCCCGGAATAAGGGGAACACGGTCTCTGCTTCGACAAGACGTGCCAAGGAAACCGCTTCGCTAAACGCGCTGAGGTGGTATAATAAAAAACGATTCCAGTAAAGGCTTGGTAGTGGCGTGACGTCATGCCACAAAATACGTCAGCAGATTGAACTTGTGTACATATTATTCTCTCTATGGTGGAATGTGGAATTTATTTGCAGAGCCGGACACTATCCTGGTGTTCACAATCTTCTATGAGTTATTCGGAGGAGGAACCCGCCTTGCAATGCCGAACAATATGCGCGCCGGACTCATCGTCATTGAAGCCTGGTTCAGGGGCTACTGAGGGAGTCCTGGACTAGGGGGTGTCTGGATAGCCGGACTATCATCATCGGCCAGACTCCAAGACTATGAAGATACAAGATTGAAGACTTCGTCCCATGTCCGGATGGGACTTTCTTTGGCGTGGAAGGCAAGCTTGGCGATACGGATATGTAGATCTCCTACCATTGTAACTGACTCTGTGTAACCCTAGCCCTCTCCGGTGTCTATATAAACCGGAGGGTTTTAGTCCGTAGGACAACATAACCTTTACAACAATCATACCATAGGCTAGCTTCTAGGGTTTAGCCTCCTCGATCTCGTGGTAGATCCACTCTTGTACTACCCATATCATCAATATCAATCAAGCAGGAGTAGGGTTTTACCTCCATCGAGAGGGCCCGAACCTGGGTAAAAACATCATGTCCCTTGTCTCCTGTTACCATCCGCCTAGACGCACATTTCGGGACACCCTACCCGAGATCCGCCGGTTTTGACACCGACAGGGAGACTATCATTTGAAGCACAGGAGCAAGGAGTTCATCATCAACGCACCATTTGTTACTTCTTGGAGAGTGGTGTCTCCTAGATTGGCTAGGTGTCACTTGGGAGCCTCCGACAAGATTGTGGAGTTGAACCAAGGAGTTTGTAAGGGCAAGGAGATCGCCTACTTCGTGAAGATCTACCGCCAGTGAGGCAAGTCCTTCGTGGGCGACGGCCATGGTGGGATAGACAAGGTTGCTTCTTCGTGGACCCTTCGTGGGTGGAGCCCTCCGTGGACTCGTGCAACCATTACCCTTCGTGGGTTGAAGTCTCCATCAACGTGGATGTACGATAGCACCACCTATCGGAACCACGCCAAAAACATCCGTGTCTCCAATTGCGTTTGAATTCTCAAAACCCTTCCCTTTACATTCTTGCAAGTTGCATGCTTTACTTTCCGCTGCTCATATACTCTTTGCATGCTTGCTTGTTATGTATTGTTAATGTTAAACTTGTGCCTAAACTCCACTTAAACTTTAAGAACTTAAAAACTGCTACTTTGTCACTTAGTGTCTAATCACCCCCCCCTTTAGACACCTCTTCTCAAGGTCCTACAAGTGGTATCAGAGCATTGGTCTCCATTGCCTTGGTTTAATCACCATTGGAGGAAGATGGATGAGTCTACTTTGGGGAGTCTTAGACATAGAGTGCCTATTCTTGATGGAGAGTATTTTCATGATTGAAAAAATGAGATGCTTGTAATCTTCAATCAATATCATTTGAACAAGTACATTGCTAGCCCTTGTGCACCTCATGTTGATCCTATGCATCCTACCCTTGATGAGTCGATTGACATGATCCGCAATCTTAGAACCGCCGAACTTATCATTAGAGGATTGCCTAGAAACTTGATTGGATGTTTGCCTACTCTTAAGTGTGCCTACACTATATGGAAATTTCTTGAGGAACGATTTCCAGATTATTCCTTGAAAAATCTTGATGAAATTCTCCATAAGTCTATTGCCTTGAGTAAGATGAATACTAGTCATCCTAGGTTTGGTGATCGTCTATTTGAGCTTACAAATCTTATGCGTGCCAAAGGAAATGTTGGAATTATTAGTGATATTATTTCCGAAGCTATAAAAATTCATAAGCAGGATCATTGTCAAACTCACTCTAACGAATTACCCTCTCTAGGATTTGATCCACCACATGACGATGTTGAACATGGATACTATGATGAGGATGATGATAGTGACTTCGATCTTGATGATGCAATGAGACATTTTGGTCTTATGGCAAATCTTCGGGGATATATGTCAGGAGGAAAGGAATGGGTTCTTGATAGTGGATGTACCGATCACATGACCGGAGATAAAGACATGTTTCGTGAGCTTGCTGAAAATGATAGTCCTCGAAAGTATGTCACCTTCGGTGACAACTCAAAGGGTAAGGTGGTTGGCCTCGGTAAGGTGGCCATATCACATGATAGCTCCATACAAAATGTCATGCTCGTTGAATCTCTTGGGTACAACTTACTTTCAGTATCTAGACTTGCTGATTTTGGTTTCAGTGTCTTATTTACTGAAGTTGATTGCCAAGTGTTTCGTCGAGACAATCATAAAATGGTCTTTACCGGTGTGCGTAGAGGTGATCTATACATTGTTGATTTCACTAAAAAGGCTCAACCTAAAACTTGCTTCATTGCTAAATCCTCAAAAGGTTGGTTATGGCATAGACGATTAGGTCATGTTGGTATGCGAAACCTTGACAAGCTTATTAAGGGAAATCATATCCTTGGAGTTAATGATGTCATATTTGATAAGGATAGACTTTGCAGTGCTTCTCAAGCAGGTAAACAGGTTGGAGGAAGGCATCCCGTGAAGAACATCATGACCACAAGGAGGCCACTCGAGCTACTTCACATGGATCTTTTTGGTCCCAACTCTTACAAGAGTCTCGGTGGAAATTCTTTTGGTCTAGTTATAGTTGATGATTTTTCCAGATTTACGTGGGTGTTCTTTCTCGATGATAAATCGCAGGTTCAAAAGATCTTCAAAAACTTCGCTAGGAAGGCCCAAAATCAATTTGAAGTGAAGATCAAGAAGGTTCGCCGCGACAATAGAACGGAGTTCAAGAACGCAAATGTGGACACCTTTCTTGACGAAGAAGGGATTTCACACGAGTTCTCGGCTACGTACACACCTCAACAAAATGTAATTGTTGAGAGGAAGAACCGGACGCTCATCGAAATGGCGAGAATGATGCTTGATGAGTACAAGACGCCGAAGCACTTTTGGGCAAAAGCGGTTGAGACAGCTTGTCATGCAACAAATCGCTTGTATCTTCACAAGCTACTCGGCAAGACAGCATACGAGATCCTCACCGGTAACAAACCCCAAGTTGGATACTTTCGAGTATTTGGCTCAAAGTGCTACATTCTTGATAAGCATCATCGTTCAAAATTTGCTCCTAAGTCTCATGAAGGTTTCCTACAACAATTTCACCTGAAAGGTTGAAGAAACGGTAGATGTGAAGTTTGATGAATCTAACGGCTCGCAAGTAGAGCAATTGCCAATTGATGTTGGAGACAAAGATCCTTCGGAAGCAATCCAAGACTTGTCTATTGGCAAGGTTCGTCCAACGGAGGTGAAGGAGAGTACCTCATCTGTCCAAGTGGAAGCTTCTACTTCACGACAAGGTGAACCAAGAATTTACACGGAAGCATCCACAAGTGGGACACACCAAGATGAAGAAAACGAGGAAGTGCATCAAGATGAACGTCAACAACCTCCTTCTCCACCACGACAAGAGAACGGCAACACCAACAATGAAGAAGGCCAAGAAGAAGAACAAGATGAAGAAGAAGTTCAACCAAGAAACAAGCAAAAGCTTTCACGAGTTGGAGCAAGAATTGCTAAAGATCATCCCGTCGAGCAACTCTACAATGATATTCAAACCGGGAGAATCACTCGCTCTAAAACTCGTTTAGCTAACTTTTGTGAAAACTATTCTTTCATCTCTATCATTGAACCTATGAAGGTTGAAGAAGCATTGGAAGATCCGGATTGGATAAATGCTATGCATGAAGAGCTACACAACTTTGAAAGGAACCAAGTGTGGACATTGGTTGAGAAGCCCGACAACAACCACAACATCATCGGTACCAAATGGGTGTTTCGCAACAAGCAAGATGAAGATGGACAAGTAGTTCACAACAAAGCACATCTCGTCGCCCAAGGTTACACACAAATCGAAGGTATGGACTATGGTGAGACTTATGCTCCTGTTGCTAGACTTGAGTCCATTCGCATCTTACTTGCCTATGCTAATCATCATGATATCACCTTGTACCAAATGGATATTAGAAGTGCTTTTCTAAATGGTGAAATAGAGGAGGAAGTTTATGTTAAGCAACCTCCCGGCTTTGTCAATCCTAAGAAACCCAATCATGTTTACAAACTTCACAAAGCTCTTTATGGTCTTAAACAAGCTCCTAGAGTGTGGTATAAATGCTTGACCAAGTTCCTTATTGAAAAAGGCTTTGAAATTGGGAAAATTGATTCAACACTTTTTACTAAAAGGGTTAATGGAGAACTATTTGTGTGCCAAATCTATGTTGATGATATTATATTTGGTTCAACTAACCCTCATTTTAGTGAAAAGTTTGGGAAGCTAATGTTGGAGAAGTTTGAGATGTCTATGATGAGTGAACTCAAATTCTTTCTTGGTTTGCAAATCAAGAAAACTAAGGAAGGTACCTTTGTTTCTCAAACGAAGTACACCAAGGACTTATTCAAGAAGTTCAATATGCAAGAATGCAAAGGTATGTATACACCCATGCCTACTAGTGGACATCTTGACTTAACCAAAGATGGTGAACCGGTTGATCAAAAGGTTTATCGCTCTATGATTGGTTCATTGTTATATCTATGTGCTTCACGTCCTGATATCATGTTAAGTGTGTGCATGTGTGCATGATATCAAGCTGCTCCTAAAGAATGTCATCTTAAGGCCGTGAAAAGGATAGTGAGATACTTAATCCATACACCAAATTTTGGCATTTGGTATCCTAAGAGGGCCTCTTTCGATCTTGTTGGCTACTCCGACTCAGACTATGCCGGAGACAAGGTTGATAGAAAGTCCACTTCGGGTACTTGTCAATTTCTTGGTAGATCTCTTGTGTCTTGGTCCTCCAAGAAACAAAACTCGGTATCCTTATCCACCGCCGAAGCGGAATACATTGCCGCTGGTTCATGTTGTGCTCAATTACTTTGGATGACCCAAACTCTTAAAGATTATGGGATATATGTGAAACATGTTCCATTGGTTTGTGACAATGAAATTGCTATCAAAATTGGACATAATCCCGTACAACATTCTCGAACTAAGCATATTGAAGTTCGTCATCATTTCATTCGAGATCATGTTGCTAAGGGTGACATTGATCTTAAGCATGTTCGCACCGAAAAGCAATTAGCGGATATATTCACTAAACCTCTTGATGAGAAAGTGTTTTGCAGGTTAAGAGGAGAATTGAACATCATTGATGCTTCAAACTTGGAGTAGAAACTCCATTGGATACATGCAAGACATGAGCTTATGACTAATCCTTGACATCTCTCTTATGATGAAAATCTTATGTCCTGGATATATTTGTATCTTGCATGTTATCTAACCCATGTAGGTACTTGGATGAATCTAATTCCATGAGGTTGTAACCTACTCATATCTTGAGCAATCTCTACATCACCAAGTCTCTACACTAAGGTGGTTGAAGCCAAGGAAGCACGAAACCATTCAAACATATCCTTTGACAAATTCTATGTTGAGCTTCATGATTGTCACTTTTGGATACACAAGTGCTCTTCCTTGCAAGAACTAACCCATGTAGGTAGATGGACTAAAATTCCAAGTGGTGCTCCAAATTTTTGATGAGCTACATCAACCTTGAGCAACCCACACAAGTTCAACTACATAGACAACACCACCAACCAAGGTATGTTATTCCATCTTAGAGAAGCTTTACTCCAAGTCATGAGCTAAAGCAACTCGACAAGATGTGAATACATCAAGATGCTTAAACGAAAAATGGCAACCCCATTTTGAGCTTAAGCGATGAGTATGACCTATGATCAAGTGATCTCACTTGACTCCTAAGTCAATATACTCTAACATAGGTGACTTTGTCGCCGACCATCTCTAGATGAAGTTCTCTTGTGTTCTTTTCTGTGTTTTTGCATTTGACTCATGCATATCTGTTTCCCCTTTCAAAGAAAACTTTATCTAGATTTCTTTCTGTTTGCTCTGCATTTTTCTACATCCAATTCATTGCATATCTTTCAGTAAATTCCTTGCAAATCTTCGTGAGATCTTACTAGTCTAGTGAGCTGCGGTGACAAGTGTTTTCTCTGTGATGAACTCGGTTCCACCAATTTGTTGTTTTCGGTCCAACCGAATCCTTTCGGTACAACCGAAGCATACCACTCGGTGCCACCGATTTCCCAACAGGAAAAACAGTTTGCCACTTATTCCTTGATTCCTCTGATCCAGCTCCACTCAATGAATCTGGTCCTCTACAAGCATCACATTTTTATCATTGCTTTGTGCTGTGACTCAAGGACCAAACCCATTCGACAGATTCCAGAAAACCCTTCTTGGAAATTGATGTCAAAGGGGGAGAGAGAGATCACATCAAAGCTTATCATTTAGAGAGATATCACATCAGAGAAAGAGTATATCACCTCCTCAGGGGGAGAGAGATCCTCAGGGGGGGAGAGATCTCCAGGGGATAGAATACTTAAGTAGAAAGTATTTCTCAAGGATCCCAGATGCTTGGTGTTCAAGAGGAGAGATGCCACATGTAGGGATGGCAATTTTATCCACGGATCTGGATAGCCATGGATACCCAACCCGGTTGGGCAAGGGTATGGAGTGCATTTCTGCCCATGGGTCCATGGATATGGATATCCACGAACAGCCGGGTTGGGCACGGTTGTAGTTTGTGCTCCATGGATATCCAATGGATACCCGTACAACATGTGGGGCCATATGCCAGTGACAATAGAAAGAAGGAATCAATGGGAAATGGCATCCAATATGCAACTGGTGCCATGATCTATATGATGCAGAATCAACCTCTGGTATGTCACACTTAAGGACTCATCGTATTACTTGTTGCTTACTTATGCATGTAGCTTATGTTGACATTTTTTAGTGAATGCTGATGAGTTAATTTGATCTTTGGAAGGCTTCATTCTGACTTTTCTATGTCCATGGAGCTCCATGGGTATGTGGGTATCCAGCAGGTTTGGGCATGGGCACAAGTTGTGCCCATGGATAATTTGGTGGATGGGCAGAGGGTAGGAAGATGGGTCATGGGTTGGATTTGGACCCGCTCCACCCGCCCCAAACCCGACCCATTGCCATCCCTAGCCACATGTCTTCTTGAGGGGAGAGACATGTTCATATGATCTTTTGTGCTTATTTGCATTAGTTTGCATTAGCTCTGTTCATTTATATCGTTCAGCTCTGATTTTCTGTTCCCTATCTTCTCCCAGTATCCTATGCTAGATTCAGGGGGAGCAAGACTACTAAGGGAAAGAAATCATTTAAATTCATTGCATATCTTTACTCTTGGGGACATGTCTAATCCAATGTAGTACTTAGTACTCACTCTCTACATGTCATCCCAGTCTTGGTATTCTTGTGGTTTCTTCTGTTTGCTCTGGCTAGTAGATGTACCTGTGTTATCTAACCTTGTTTGCGCAGGTTCATTCCATCCTAAGCCAACTCAAGACTACAAGGTAAGTATACGCATCACAATCATGTGTATGAGGAATTCTTGCGGATGTACATACTGTTTGCAAGAAGGGCTCATGAGCATGAAGGTATTTTCTTTAATATTCTTTGCTCTGATGCATATGGCCAAGATACATGTAACACATTGCCTACTCTATCATGGTTATGCTCTCACATGCTTCTATATTCCATATTCACATGAATGCATATATGTAGGGGGAGCCTATGCTTGTTACATGTCTTTCCAAATCTTTACTTGCTATTCTTTATATCTTTATCTAAAGCTTTGATGTATGTTGTCATCAATTACCAAAAAGGGGGAGATTGAAAGCCCAAGTGCTCCCTAGGTGGTTTTGGTAATTAATGTCAACATATCTCTTGTTGGACTAACACTTTTATCTAGTATGTTTCAGATAAGTTCAACATTGGAGTGGCATGGACTAAAGGATGTGGGAACTCCTTCAAGATGCTAAGGACAAAGGATTGGCTCAAGCTTCAAGCTCAAACTCTTCAAGCTCAAACTCCTTCAAGATGCTAAGGACAAAGGATGAGGTGTTGCTTAATGTGTTTCTTGCTCCACAGTGCTTAGTGATATGCTCCAAAACCCTCAACTACTTTCCCACTTCCACACATATGTCCTAAACCTAAAGTCAAACTCGGCCCCACTAATTCTTTCTATCCGGCGCCACCGAGTTTGGATGTCATAGCCACTGCCACAAACCCTAGGCAAATCGGTCTCACCGATAGGGATCTCGGTCTCACCGAGATGGGATTGTAATCTCTCTGTGTATGTCCATTACCAAAATCGGTCTCACCAAGTTTGAGCAATCGGTACTACCGAGATTACAATGCAAACTTCCCGGTTGACTCATTACCAAAATCGGTCCCACCGAGTTTGTGTAATCGCTCCGACCGACTGTGCCTGACCAACTCTCTGGTTAGCTAATTACCAAAATCGGTCCAACCGAGTTTGTGTAATCGTTCTCACTGAGATTACGTTATCCCCTAACCCTAACCATATCGGTCCTACCGAGTTGCATTTCGGTCCCACCGAAAATCCTAACGGTCACTAGGTTTACTAAATCGGTCTGACCGAGTCTGTTGAATCGGTCCCACCGAGTTTGGTAAATTGTGTGTAACGGTTAGATTTTGTGTGGAGGCTATATATACCCCTCCACCTCCTCTTCATTCGTGGAGAGAGCCATCAGAACAAACCTACACTTCCAACTTACCATTTCTGAGAGAGAACTACCTACTCATGTGTTGAGGCCAAGATATTCCATTCCTACCATATGAATCTTGATCTCTACCCTTCCCCAAGTTGCTTTCCACTCAAATCTTCTTTCCACCAGATCCAAATCCTATGAGAGAGAGTTGAGTGTTGGGGAGACTATCATCTGAAGCACAAGAGCAAGGAGTTCATCATCAACGCACCATTTGTTACTTCTTGGAGAGTGGTGTCTCCTAGATTGGCTAGGTGTCACTTGGGAACCTCCGACAAGATTGTGGAGTTGAACCAAGGAGTTTGTAAGGGCAAGGAGATCGCCTACTTCGTGAAGATCTATCGCTAGTGAGGCAAGTCCTTCATGGGCGACGGCCATGGTGGGATAGACAAGGTTGCTTCTTCATGGACCCTTCGTGGGTGGAGCCCTCCATGGACTCGCGCAACTGTTACCCTTCGTGGGTTGAAGTCTCCATCAACGTGGATGTACGATAGCACCACCTATCGGAACCACGCCAAAAACATTCGTGTCTCCAATTGCGTTTGAATTCTCAAAACCCTTCCCTTTACATTCTTGCAAGTTGCATGCTTTACTTTCCGCTGCTCATATACTCTTTGCATGCCTTGCTTGTTATGTATTGTGAATGTTAAACTTGTGCCTAAACTCCACTTAAACTTTAAGAACTTAAAACTGCTACTTTGTCACTTAGTGTCTAATCACCCCCCTCTAGACACCTCTTCTCAAGGTCCTACAACCCGCCTTGCAATGCCGAAGACAATATGCGCGCCCGACTCGTCGTCATTGAAGCCTGGTTTAGGGGCTACTGAGGGAGTCCCGGATTAGGGGGTGTCCGGATAGCCGAACTATCACCTTTGGCCGGACTCCTGGACTATGAAGATACAAGATTGAAGACTTCGTCCCATGTCTGGATGGGACTTTCCTTGGTGTGGAAGGCAAGCTTGGCGGTACGGATATGTAGATCTCCTACCATTGTAACCGACTCTGTGTAACCCTAACCCTCTTTGGTGCCTATATAAACCGGAGGGTTTTAGTCCGTAGGACAAACAACAATCATACCATAGGCTAGCTTCTAGGGTTTAGCCTCTCTGATCTCGTGGTATATCTACTCTTGTACTACCCATATCATCAATATCAATCAAGCAGGAGTAGGGTTTTACCTCCATCGAGAGGGCCCAAACCTGGGTAAAAACATCGTGTCCCTTGTCTCATGTTACCATCCGCCTAGACGCACAGTTCGGGACCCCCTACCCGAGATCCGCCGGTTTTGAGACCGACACATAGCCACGACAGTTGTTGAACCAAGCACCGGCTGTGTACCGGCCATGAAGATCGCAACCCTGTTCGGCGGATCATAGGGGTCCGGAATATTGTCACCATCAGAACAGCCCCCAAGATGGCCATCTTGCAGTTGATACAATGGCCACCAGACAAGGATAAGAGCAAACCCGAGACTGCTCGAGCAAACCCTCCGCCACGGACCCCGTCCAACCTCTGTCCTAGTTCTTCTTTGTTGTCTAGGTGCTACTACTTGTCAAGGCCCCGATCTCCCATTCAAATTCCTCCATGTCACGAGCACCTTGTCACAGGAACACTAGTAGCGGCGGCGTGGGAAGATCAGCGGCGGCTGCCCTTCCCCTTCAGAGACAGGTGGTGCTGGCGTTGAATGCCCCCAGAGCCCCGATCTCCCCCTACTCCACAAGAAACCCGCCACGATGGAGCAAGGGACGACGTTGCGCAAGTAGCGGCGGTGGAGGACGATTCCATTCCATCCTTCAGGTAGCGTTTTTTCCATGGATCCAAACTCAGATCTTTGTGATTTCTATTACATGCGCGTAATATGCTTTGAATTTCGAATGTTGAGATTTCTGCTTAACACTTGTAGTTATTTTTTTATTTTTATTCTATAAATTTAAAGATTGTTTTTATGGTTTTCAAATTTTAATACACGTCTATTGTACAGCAGGGATGAAAGCTTTAAAAAGAACATTAATGCATTCAAATAAAACATTGCCAATTTTGAACCAAATAGAATAGGGAACTCGCGCATACACCTCGACCCCCGCTGTCACTTTACTCTTTACCATTTACTAGTAGCCTTGCACATGCACACACGTATCCACAAGACACATCTTATTATTCAATTGAATGACACTTTTTTGTTTTTACATACACAATAGAGAGTATATGGTATAGACATATAGTATGTCCCTTACACTTAGTTTGGTTAATCTGCTACCACGGGCATGAACAACAAGAGGAACACAACATTGCAGCCACGAACTCGTGGTTGACGATTACACCTCCATAACCACGCCATGTTTAGGCTTCAATATTATTTTGCTTTCAGGTCAGAAATTGTAATTCATTTGTTAGACTTTACTAGCAGCCTTGCACATGCACACACGTCTCCACAAGACACGTCTTATTATTCAATTGAACGGCATTTTTTTTGTTTTTACATACACAGTAGGGAGTATATGGTATAGACATATAGTGTGTCACTTACACTTTGTTTGTCTAATCCGCGACCATGGGCACCCCTGGCATGAACAACAAGGGAAACACCACATTGCAGCCACAAACTCATGGGTGGCCATTACACCTCCATAACCATGCATGTTTAGGCTTCGGTATTGTTATGCTTTGAAGTCAAAAATTATAGTTCATTTGTTAAACTTTAAAGACACTAGTAGACGGGATCACCAGTTAATTTTTCCAGCAGAGAGGATCATGGGAGTAACTTGAGATTTTAATGGAAATCAATATTTAATGCCAAGAGAACAATACATTAGAAGAAATATCAAGATGCCGTCATGAATAGGTCAAAATGTGGTCATGCAACACACCAGAACACAAAGCTTTAGTACCAAGAGTTGCGAAATCATGAGCTATCACATTCCTTGATTTAACAAAAAAAATCTGACCACATTGGCTTATACTGTGTCATCTTAAGTCCCGAGAAGAGTAGCTCGATAGATAAGCTTGTCCGCAAGCAAGGAAATTAGTTGCATAATCACTTCATTGCCAGATTCCAAATCACATTGTGCGACATGAAATATGTTGGCCATGGTGAAGCATGGTCAAGTTTGGAGCCACCTAAATGATTATTTTTCCTTTTGAAAAACATGCTTGAAAGTCTATGAAGAGACAATGATCGAGTCGTTGTAGTATCATCGACCTCAACATCTACATTCAGTTTGGTCCAGCCCGGACAAGAATATGCATCTGTTGACTTGGCAATCGATGTGAAGATGAAACAAAATATATCTGTAATCTGCAGGAGTTAAAGAGATGATTGAACAGAAAACAAGCAAAATCAATAGGGCAGACCAAACTTGTGGTGTCTGGGAAAAATATGACAAAATTCAATACAGAACTCATAAATCAGCGCTAATCATCACAAACAAAAAAGTATGAACAATAATATCACTATCAAATTGAAGTCAAACTGAATAAATAGTAGCACTGAAAGTAGCGGCAACAGATAGTTTTGTAGCAAGGTATTTGGTAACAAATAGCAAGTAACAATAAAGCCTTCCACGGCAGCGGAGTCCATATGGAAACTAAAGGATTTTAGGGCCTCCTTTTAATAGAGAAGTGAAACAAAGCATTAAGACATGGTGAATACATGAACTCCTCGAATTACAGTCATCCCCGGAGAGTATCCCAATTATTTGTCACTTTGGGTTATATGGATTAGAACAATAACAAGTGTATATAACTGGTAGATAGGATCAAGAACTCAAATATATTCATGAAAACATAAAGGGTTCAGATTTGAAATCATGGCACTCAGGCCCTAGTGACAAGCATTAAGCATAGGAAAGTCATAGCAACGTCAATCTCTAAACATGGTGGATACTAGGGATCAAGCCCAAATAAATTGACTCAACTACATGACAAATCTCATCCAACTCCATCACTTTCCAGCAAGCCTTCGAAGGCATTACTCACTCCTAGTGGTGGACATCATGGAATTGTTGATGAAAAAGGGTTGGTGATGATGACGGCGATGAAGCCCCCTCTCTGGAGCCCCAAACAAACTCTAGATCAGCGCTCATGATTAAGAACATGAAGTGGCGGTGGCTCCGTCTCGCAAAACGTGATAAAATTTTCTCTATGATTTTTCTCTCCTCGAAATGATATTTATGGAGTTGGAATGAGGGAAAACGGAGGCTCGAGGGAGTCACGAGTTCACAGGGCGCACCCTAGTACAGGGGCGCGCCCCCTGAGCTCGTGGCTCCTGGGTGGCCCCCTCAAGTAGGTCTCTTCGTCAATATTTTTTATGTTGTCCAGAAATAATCTCCGTAAATTTTCAGCATAATCCGAGAACTTTTATTTCTGCTCAAAAATAATATCATGGCAATTCTGCTGAAAACACCATCAGTCCGGGTTAGTTCCATCAAATCATGCAAATTAGAGTCCAAAACAAGAGCAACAATATTTGAAAAAGTAGATACGTTTGGGACGTATCATGGTGCTATTGCCGATAAATTGTCGGCATGCAAGGAGAGGCCAAGGTCAAATAACCAAATTAAACACTCGCCCATATTAGTCATCGCGCCAATCCTACCCATATTGGTCTGGTCCGTAACGCTGGTGTCTGATTAGTGAGAGCGGCCTCGGCTTTCCCTATTCAAAGTCCTGATAGCGAACGAGAATTATACATATAGATAGCCAACATCCAACCAGGATACTAGGGGCGAGCAATTGGCGTCCAGCATATGGGTGCAAATAAAGGAGGTGCAAAGAAGAGACCCTACACGTGGAAATCATTTGACAGGTACACAAAATAGGGGTGACCAGTTCGTGTGCTGCAACCATATATAAAGAAAGGAATATAATCAACACATACTATCGAGTTTGTTTCATCTCGCTTTTCGAGCTGCTTGTGACGAAACCTTGGCCCGGGTCCACCCGATCAAGCATTGGGGACCATGTCCGCAGGACACCCTTTGTTCAGTCGTCTCATCTGCCGCAGTTAATATGAGAAGACGACAATGGGACCATTTAGGGAGGTGGGTTGCCATCATCATGTTTTGCAGTGAAGGATATCCACGTGTACTCATGTGTCCCGTGCGTTGCCATTCCCGTGCTGGGAAATTCCTCTTTGGTTATGTTTTCCATATTTTGTTTATCCGCGCTTCTGCTTCGTCATCCTTAGATGGATTTTTTTCACCCGGGTTCTCCCCTAATCCACTTTTTGGTCAATCGAACCCGACCACCTTCGGTGGCATGTCTATGCGCAGGAAGGAGAGGCAGAGCTGCCTCCCGTGTTGGTTCTGTCGGTGATGAGGGCTGGTGTCCAGGATACTATGGCAGCAAGGTGGAAAATAATCCTTTGAAAGTTCAAATGTACCTTTTTTGTCCTTTCCTTTCCAATCAAGCACTAATACCTTCGTTTGCCCTTTTCCCTGTAAGATATCCAAATGATTCTCCTCAACAATTGATGTTTTTAGATTTTGGTACAATCTAGCATGTCGACGTTTCTATATATATGTTTCTATTCCTATGTTTCTATTCCTATGTTTTCGAAATCTTGGGTACATATGACATTCTTCATTACTCCTGGGCACGCTTGTCTACTCTTATTCGCCTCTTTGTGTCTCACAACTAAGAACGTATGGACCGTGTTTCGTTTAGACATGTTCATGGACAACCTGACCCAGAGGCTGGAACCTGAAGCCCGACATCTGGGTCGAGTTTGGGCTTCACTTTCTTGCTCGAAAGCCTGAAAAAAGTGGCCATATATATTATTCAAAATATAGGTATAATAAATCATTATAATATCCTGAATATGGTTAATTTAATGAAAATGCCACTGTTCATGTGGTTCGGGCCGGGCCGAGTTCGGGTTTGGGATTTGCTTTCTTCGGTTTTTGCCAAGCCCGGCCCGAACCCAGCACGGCCTGTGGAATGATCAAGTTTAGTTTCGTTCGATCTTTTGTTACCCACCATTCAATTATATTGTTACCTGATTCTCGTAATCATTTTTTGTTATACTGGACCGTAAATGGGTACAACACGAACAAGCACGAGCCAACTCAAGCCCAAATCCCCTAAGCCCCCCGGTAAATAGACCGCTTTACTGGACAAGGATAAGAGCGAACCCGGGACTGCTAAAGCAAACCGTCTGCCGTCGACCCCGTCCAGCCTCTGTCCCTGTTCTTCATCGTCTAGGTGCTACAACTCGTCGAGGCCCCGATCTCCCATTCAACTTCCTCCATGTCACGACCACCTTGTCACAGGAACACTAGTAGCGGCAACATGGGAAGAGCAGCGGCGGCCACCCTTCCCCTTTACAGACAGGTGGTGCTGGCGTTGAATGCCCTCATAGCCCCGATCTCCCCCTACTCCACAAGCAACCTGCTACGAGGTAGCAAGGACGACGTTGCGCAAGTAGCGGGCGGCCGATTCCATTCCATCCTTCAGGTAGCGTTTTTTTCCATCGATCCAAATTCCGATCTTCGTGATTTCTATTGCATGCTGTAATATGCTTCAAATTCCAAATGTTGAGATTTCTGCATAACGCTTGTAATTATTTTCATTTTTTATTCTACAAATCTAAATATTGTTTTTATAATTTTCAAATTTTAATACACTCTATTGTACAACGGGGATGAAAGCTGTAAAAAGCACATTAATGCTTTCAAATACAAAATTGCCAATTTGAACCATATAGAATACGGAACACGCGCATACATCCCGACCACACTGTCACTTTACTCTTTACCATTTACCGGTAGCCTTGCACGTGCACACATGTCTCCAAAAGACACATCTTATTATTCAATTGAATGGCACTTTTTTAGTTTTTTACATACACAATAGACAGTATACGGTATAGACATATAGTGTGTCAATTACACTTAGTTTGGTTAATCTGCGACCACGGGCACCCCTGGCATGAACAACAAGGGAAACGCCACACTGCAACAATGAACTCATGGCTGGCCATTACACCTCCATAACCACGTCCTGTTTAAGCTTCAGTATTGTTATGCTTTCAAGTCAAAAATTGCAATTCATTTGTTAAACTTTAAAGACGCTAGTAGACGGGATCACTAGTGAATTTTTCCAGCAGAGAGGATCATGGGAGTAACTTGAGATTTTAATGGAAATCAATATTTAATGCTAAGAGATCAATACATTGGAAGAAATATCAAGATGTTGTCGTGCACCGGTCAAAATGTGCTCATGCAACACACCAGAACACAAAGCTTTAGTACCAAGAGTTGCAAAATCATTAGCTATCACATTCCTTGATTTAACAAAAAAAATCTGACAACATTGGCTTATACTGTGTCATGTTAAATCCTGAGAAGAGTAGCTCAATAGATAAGCTTATCCACAAGCAAGGAAATTAGTTGCATAATCACTTCATTGCCAGATTCCAAGACAACATTATGCACGACATGGAATATGTTGGCCATGGCGAAGCATGGTCAAGTTCGGATCCACCTGCGTCATTCTTTTTCCTTTTGAAAAACGTGCCTGAAAGTCTATGAAGAGACAATGATCGACTCATTGTAGTATCATCGACCTCAACATCTACATTCAGTTTGGTCCAGCCCGGACAAGAATATGCATCAGTTGACTTGGCAATCGATGTGAAAACGAAATAAAATATATCTGTAATCTGCACGAGTTAAAGAGATGATTGAACAGAAAACAAGAAAAATCAACAGGGCAGACAAACTGGTGGTGACTGGGAAAAATATGACAAAATTCAATGCAAACCTCATAAATCGGTGCTAATCATAACAAACAAACAAAAGTACAAACAATAACATCACTACCAAATTGGAATCAAACTAATAAATACTAGCACTGAAAGTAGCGGCAACAGATAGTTTTGTAGCAAGGTAATTGGTAACAAGTAGCAAGTAACAATAAAGCCTCCCGTGGCAGCGGGGTCCATATGAAAACTAAAGGATATTAAGCCCTCCTTTTAATAGAGAACTGAAAGAAAGCATTAACACATGGTGAATACATGAACTCCTCAAATTACAGTCATCCCCGAAGAGTATCCCAATTATTGTGAATTTGGGGTACATGGATCAGAACAATAACAAGTGCATATAACTAGTAGATAGGATCAAGAACTCAAATATATTCATGAAAACATAGACGTGTACTCATGTGTCCCATGCGTTGCCATTCCCGGGCAGGGAAATTCCTCTGTGGTTACGTTTGCCATATTTTGTTTATTCGCGCTTCCACTTCGTCATCCTTAGACGGATCTTTTTCACGCAACTTCTCCCCTAATCCACTTTTAGGTCAATCAAACCCAACCACATCTGGTGGCATGTCTATGCGAAGGAACGAGAGGCAGGGCCGTCTCCTGCGTTGGTTATGTCGACGATGAGGGCGGGTGGCCAAGATACTTTGGCAGCAAGGTGGAAAAGAATCCTTTGGAAGTTCCAATGTGCCTTTTTTGTCATTTTCTTTACAATCAAGCACTAGTACCTTTGTTTGCCCTTTTCCCTGTAAGATATCCAAATGATTCTCCTCAACAAATGATGTTTTTAGATTTTGGTACAATCTAGCATGTCAACATTTCTATATATATGTTTCTATTCCTATGTTTTCAAAATCTTGGGTCCATATGACCTTCTTCATTACTCCTGGGCGCGCTTGTCTACTTATGTTCGCCTCTTTGTGTCTCAAACCCAAGAACGTTTGGAATGTGTTTCGTTTAGACATGTGCATGGACAACCCGACCCGGAGGCTGGAACCTGAAGCCCGACATTCAGGTCGGGTTTGGGCTTCACTTTCTTGCTCAAAAGCTCGGAAAAAGACTAAATGGCTATATGTATATTATTTGAAATATAGGTATAATAAATTGATATAATATCCCGAATATGATTAATTTAATAAAAAATGCCACTGTTCATGTGGTTCGGGCCGGGCCGGGTTCGGGTTTGGGATTTTTTTGGGGGTTTTGCCAAGCCCGGCTCAAACCCGACCCGGTCTGTGGAATGATCAAGTTTAGTTTGGTTCGAACTTTTGTTACCCACCATTCAATTATATTGTTACCTTATTCTTGTAAACATTTTTTTATTATACTGGACCATAAATGGGTACCACACAAACTAGCACGGCCCAACTCAAGCCCAAATCCCCCCAGCCCCCGCCATAAATACACTGCTTTACCTGATAAGGATAAGAGCGAACCCGAGACTGCTCGAGCAAACCCTCCGCCGCGGACCTCGTCCAGCCTCTGTCCTAGTTCTTCTTCGTTGTCTAGGTGCTACTACTTTTTCTTCTTCGTCGTCTAGGTGCTACTACTTGTCAAGGCCCCGATCTCCCATTCAACTTCCTCCATGTCACAAGCACCTTGTTACGGGAACAATAGTAGCGGCGGCGTGGGAAGAGCAGCGGCAGCCGCCCTTCCCCTTCAGAGACAGGTGGTGCTGGCGTTGAATGCCCCCAGAGCCCCGATCTCCCCCTACTCCACAAGCAACCCGCCACGACGGAGCAAGGACGACGTTGCGCAAGTAGCGGCGGCGGAGGACGATTCCATTCCATCCTTTAGGTAGCGTTTTTTCCATGGATCCAAACTCTGATCTTCGTGATTTCTATTGCATGCGTGTAATATGCTTTGAATTTTGAATGTTGAGATTTCTGCTTAACACTTGTAGTTATTTTTTTATTTTTATTCTATAAATCTAAAGATTGTTTTTATGGTTTTCAAATTTTAATACACGTCTATTGTACAGCAGGGATGAAAGCTTTAAAAAGAACATTAATGCATTCAAATAAAAAATTGCCAATTTTGGACCAAATAGAATAGGGAACTCGCGCATACACCTCGACCCCCGCTGTCACTTTACTCTTTACCATTTACTAGTAGCCTTGCACGTGCACACACGTATCCACAGGACACATCTTATTATTCAATTGAATGACACTTTTTTGTTTTTCCATACACAATAGAGAGTATATGGTATAGACATATAGTGTGTCCCTTACACTTAGTTCGGTTAATCTACTACCACGGGCATGAACAACAAGAGGAACACAACATTGCAACCACGAACTCGTGGTTGACGGTTACACCTCCATAACCACGCCATGTTTAGGCTTCAGTATTATTTTGCTTTGAGGTCAGAAATTGTAATTCATTTGTTAGACTTTACTAGCGGCCTTGCACGTGCACACACGTCTCCACAAGACACATCTTATTAATCAATTGAATGGCATTTTTTTTGTTTTTACATACACAATAGGGAGCATATGGTATATGCATATAGTGTGTCACATACACTTTTTTTGTTTAATCCGCGACCATGGGCACCCCTGGCATGAACAACAAGGGAAACACCACATTGCAGCCACGAACTCATGGGTGGCCATTACACCTCCATAACCATGCATGTTTAGGCTTCGGTATTGTTATGCTTTGAATTCAAAAATTGTAATTCATTTGTTAAACTTTAAATACGCTAGTAGACGGGATCACTAGTTAATTTTTCCAGCAGAGAGGATCATGGGAGTAACTTGAGATTTTAATGGAAATCAATATTTAATGCCAAGAGAACAATACATTAGAAGGAATATCAAGATGATGTCATGACCAGGTCAAAATGTGGTCATGCAACACACCAGAAGACAAAGCTTTAGGACCAAGAGTTGCGAAATCATGAGCTATCACATTCCTTGATTTAACAAAAAAAATCTGACCACATTGGCTTATACCGTGTCATGTTAAGTCCTGAGAAGAGTAGCTCGATAGATAAGCTTGTCCGCAAGCAAGGAAATTAGTTGCATAATCACTTCATTGCCAGATTCCAAATCACATTGTGCGACATGAAATATGTTGGCCATGGCGAAGCATGATCAAGTTCAGAGCAACTTGAATGATTCTTTTTCCTTTTGAAAAACATGCTTGAAAGTCTATGAAGAGACAATGATCGAGTTATTGTAGTATCATCGACCTCAACATCTACATTCAGTTTGTTCCAGTCCGGACAAGAATATGCATCTGTTGACTTGGCGATCGATGTGAAGATGAAACAAAATATATTTGTCATATGTAGGAGTTAAAGAGATGATTGAACAGAAAACAAGCAAAATCAATAGGGCAGACCAAAATTGTGGTGACTGGGAAAAATATGACAAAATTCAATACAAAACTCATAAATCAGCGCTAGTCATCACAACCAAAAAAGTATGAACAATAATATCACTATCAAGTTGAAGTCAAACTTAATAAATAGTAGCACTGAAAGTAGCGGCAACAGATAGTTTTGTAGCAAGGTATTTGGTAACAAGTAGCAAGTAACAATAAAGCCTTCCGCGGCAGCAGAGTCCATATGGAAACTAAAGAATATTAAGGCCTCCTTTTAATAGAGAACTGAAAGAAAGCATTAACACATGGTGAATACATGAACTCCTCGAATTACAGTCATCCCCGGAGAGTATCCCAGTTATTTGTCACTTCTGGTTATATGGATCAGAACAATAACAAGTTCATATAACTAGTAGATAGGATCAAGTACTCAAATATATTCATGAAAACATAGAGGGTTCAGATTTGAAATCATGGCACTTGGGCCCTAGTGACAAGCACTAAGCATAGGAAAGTCATAGCAACGTTAATCTCTAAACATAGTGGATACTAGGGATAAAGCCCTAACAAATTGACTCGACTACATGACAAATCTCATCCAACTCCATCACTTTCCAGCAAGCCTACGGATGAATTACACTCCTAGTGGTGGACATCATGGAATTGTTGATGAAAAAGGGTTGGTGATGATGACAGCAATGAATCCCCCTCTCCGGAGCCCCAAGCGGACTCTAGATCAGCGCTCACGATTAAGAACATGAAGTAGCCGTGGCTCCGTCTCGCAAAACGTGATAAAACTTTCTATATGATTTTTCTCTCCTTGAAATGGTATTTATGGCGTTGGAATTAGGGCAAATGAAGGCTCGAGGGAGTCACGAGTTCACAGGGCGCACCCTAGCAGGGGGCGCGTCCCCTGAGCTCGTGGCTCCTGGGTGGCCCCCTCAAGTAGGTCTCTTTGTCAATATTTTTTATATTGTCTAGAAATAATCTCCGTAAATTTTCAGCTTAATCCGAGAAGTTTTACTTCCTCACAAAAATAATATCATGGCAATTCTGCTGAACACCATCTGTCCGGGTTAGTTCCATCAAATCATGCAAATTAGAGTCCAAAATAAGAGCAAAATGTTTGAAAAAGTAGATATGTTTGGGACGTATCATGGTGTTATTGCCGATAAATTACCGGCATGCAAGGAGAGGCCAAGGTCAAATAACCAAATTAAATACTCGACATATTAGTCATCACGCCAATCCTACCCACATTGGTCTGATCCGTAACGCCAGTGTCCGATTAGTGCGAGCGGCCTCGGCTTTGCCTATTCGAAGTCCTGATAGCGAAAGAGAATGATACATGTAGATAGCCAACATCCAACCAGGACAAGATAAGATAAAAGATGATCGCTAGCCCCTTGTGCATAATAGGGGCGAGCAATTGGCGTCCAGCATATGGATGCAAATAAAGGAGGTGCTAAGAAGAGATGCTACACGTGGAAATCATTTGACGGGTACACAACAATAGGGGCGACCAGTTCATGTGCAGCAACCATATATAAAGAAAGGAATATAATGAACACATACTGTCGAGTTCATTTCATCTCGCTTTTTGAGCCACTTGTGTCGAATAACCTCGGCCCGGGTCCACCCGATCAAGCATTGGGGACCATGTCCACAGGACACCCTTTGTTCGGTCGTCTCATTTGCCGCAGTTAATATGAGAAGACGACATAGTGACCATTTAGGGACGTGGGTTGCCATCATCATATTTTGAAGTGAAGGATATCCACGTGTACTCATGTGTCCCATGCGTTGCCATTCCTGTGCCGGGAAATTCCTCTCTGGTTATGTTTTCCATATTTTGTTTATCCGCGCTTCCGCTTCGTCATCCTTAGACGGGTCTTTTTCACCCAACTTCTCCCCTAATCCACTTTCAGGTCAATCAAACACGACCACCTTCGATGTCGTGTCTATGCGAAGGAAGGAGAGGCAGAGCTGCCTCCCGCATTGGTTCTGTCGGTGATGAGGGCTGGTGGACATGATACTTTGGTAGCAAGGTGGAAAATAATCCTTTGAAAGTTCCAATGTACATTTTTTGTCCTTTCCTTTCCAATCAAGCACTAATACCTTCGTTTGCCCTTTTCCCTGTAAGATATCCAAATGATTCTCCTCAACAATTGATGTTTTTGGGTTTTGGTACAATCTAGCATGTCGACGTTTCTATATATATGTTTCCATTCCTATGTTTTAAAAATCTTGGGTACATATGACGTTCTTCATTACTCCTGGGCACGCTTGTTGCTACGTCTTGAACTTGCGTTGGTTTTCCTTGAAGAGGAAAGGGTGATGCAGCAATAGTAGCTTAAGTATTTTCCTCAGTTTTTTAGAACCAAGGTATCAATCCAGTAGGAGGCTCCTCAAAAGTCCCACGCACCTACACAAACAAACAAAGAACTCGCAACCAATGCAATAAAGGGGTTGTCAATCCCTTCACGGCCACTTGCGAAAGTGAGATCTGATAGAGATAGTATGATAAGATAAATATATTTTTGGTATTTTATAATATAGATGCAAGAAGTAAAGATGCAAATAAAAGTAGATTGAAAGCTTATATGATAAAAGATAGACCCGGGGGCCATAGGTTTCACTAGTGGCTTCTCTCAAGATAGCATAAGTATTACGGTGGGTGAACAAATTACTGTCGAGCAATTGATAGAAAAGCGAATAATTATGAGATTATCTAGGCATGATCATGTATATAGGCATCACGTCCACGACAAGTAGACCGACTCCTACCTGCATCTACTACTATTACTCCACGCATCGAGCGCTATCCAGCATGCATCTAGAGTATTAAGTTCATAAGAACAGAGTAACGCATTAAGAAAGATGACATGATGTAGAGGGATAAACTCAAGCAATATGATATAAACCCCATCTTTTTATCCTGGATGGCAACAATACAATACGTGCCTTGCAACCCTTTCTGTCACTGGGAAAGGACACCGCAAGATTGAACCCAAAGCTAAGCACTTCTCCCATGGCAAGAAAGATCAATCTAGTAGGCCAAACCAAACTGATAATTCGAAGAGACTTGCAAAGATAACTCAATCATACATAAAAGAATTCAGAGAAGATTCAAATATTTCTCATAGATAAACTTGATCATAAACCCACAATTCATCGGATCTCGACAAACACACCACAAAAAGAGTTTACATCGAATAGATCTCCAAAAGAGACGGGGAGAACATTGTATTGAGATCCAAAAAGAGAAAAGAAGCCATCTAGCTAATAACTATGGACCCGAAGGTCTGAGGTAAACTACTCACAACTCATCGGAGGGGCTATGGTGTTGATGTAGAAGCCCTCCGTGATCGATTCCCCCTCCGGCGGAACGCCGGCGAAGGCTCCAAGATGGGAACTCGCGGATACAGAAGGTTACGGCGGTGGAAATTGTTTTTCGTTGGCTCCCTGGATGTTTTCGGGGTACGTAGGTATATATAAGAGGAAGAAGTACGTCGGTGGCCACCTGAGGGGCCCAGGAGATAGGGGCACGCCCAGAAGGGGTGGGCGCGCCCTCCTATCTCCTGGCCGCCTTGTTTGCTTCTTGACTTGCACTCCAAGTTCTCCGGATCACGTTCGTTCCAAAAATCACGCTCCCGGAGGTTTCATTCCGTTTGGACTCCGTTTGATATTCCTTTTCTTCGAAATACTGAAATAGGCAAAAAAACAGCAATACGGACTGGGCCTCCGGTTAGTAGGTTAGTCCCAAAAATGATATAAACATGTAAAATAAAGCCCACAAACATCCAAAAGGGGTAATATAATAGCATTGAACAATAAAAAATTATAAATACATTGGAGACATATCAAGCATCCTCAAGCTTAATTCATGCTCGTCCTCGAGTAGGTAAATGATAAAAGCAGAATTTTTGATGTGGAATGCTACCTAGCATAATTCTCAATGTAATTTTCTTTATTGTGGCATGAATGTTCAGATCCAAATGATTCAAAATAAAAGTTCATATTGATAAAAGAAATAGTAACACTTCAAGCATACTAATCAAAGCAATCATGTCTTCTCAAAATAACATGGCTAAAGAAAGTTCATCCCTACAAAATCATATAGTTAGGTTATGCTTCATTTTCGTCACACAAAAATGTTCCCAAATTCTACACCCCCGATGACAAGCCAAGCAATTGTTTCGTACTTAAATAATCTCAAAAAATTTCAACCTTCACGCAATACATGAGCGTGAGCCATGGATATAGCACTATGGGTGGAATAGAATATGATGATGGGGATTGTGTGGAGAAGACAAAAAGGAGAAAGTCTCACATTGACGAGAATAATCAACGGGCTATGGAGATGCCCATCAATTGATGTCAACATGAGGAGTAGGGATTGCCATGCAATGGATGCACTAGAGCTATAAATGAATGCTCAACAAAAGAAAACTAGTGGGTGTGCATCCAACTTGCTTGCTCATGAAGACCTAGGGCATTTGACGAAGCCCGTCGTAGGAATATACAAGCCAAGTTCTATAATGAAAAATTCCCACTAGTATATGAAAGTGAAAACATATGAGACTCTCTATATGAAAAACATGGTGCTACTTTGAAGCACACTATATGAGACTCACTACATAAAGAACAGGGTGCTACTTTGAAACACAAGTGTGGAAAAAGAGATAGTAACATTGCCCCTTTTATTTTATTTTATTTTATTTTATTCTCTTTTTTTCTTTGGCCTTTTTTTTCTTTTGGCCTTTCTTTTTTTTATTTTTTATTTTTGGACAATGCTCTAATAATGATGATCATCACACTTTTATTGATTACAACATATGAATTACAACTCGAAACTAGACCAAGATATGACTCTATATGAATGTCTCCGGCGGTGTACCGGGATGGTGCAATGAATCAAGAGTGACATGTATGAAAAATTATGCATGATGGCTTTGCCACAAATACGATGTCAACTACATGATCATGCAATGGCAATATGACAAAAGTAAAGTATGTCATTATGATGATGAACGGAACGGTGGAAAGTTGCATGGCAATATATCTCGGAATGGCTATGGAAATGCCATAATAGGTAGGTATGGTGGCTGTTTTGAGGAAGATATAAGGAGGTTTATATGTGATAGAGTGTATCGTATCACGGGGTTTGGATGCACCGGCGAAGTTTGCACCAACTCTCAAGGTGAGAAAGGGCAATTCACGGTACCGAAGAGGCTAGCAATGATGGAAAGGTAAAAGTGTGTATAATCCATGGACTCAACATTAGTCAAAAGAACTCATATACTTATTGCAAAAATTTAGAAGTCATTAAAAATCAAGCACTACGTGCACGCTCCTAGAGGGATAGATTGGTAGGAAAAGACCATCGCTCGTCCCCGACCGCCACTCATAAGGATGCACAAGCCAGGTACACTTCATGTTTCAAATTTGTTACACAACTTTAACCATACGTGCATGTTACGGGACTTGCTAACTTCAACACAAGCATTCTTTAAATTCATAATCACCCAACTAGCATGACTTTAATATCACTACCTCCATATCTCAAAAAAATTATCAAGTATCAAATTGACCATAGCATCCAATTCACTTCTTATGATAGTTTTTATTATACCCAACTTGGATGCCTACCATTCTAGGACCAATTTTATAACCATAGAAAATACCATGTTGTTCTAAAAGACTCTCAAAATAATATAAGTGAAGCATGAGATACTAGCAATTTCTACAAAATTAAGCCACCGCCGTGCTCTAAAAGATATAAGTGAAGCACTAGAGCAAAAACTATCAAGCTCAAAAGATATAAGTGAAGCACATAGCATATTCTAGCAAATTCAATCAAGTGGGATTCTCCCAAAAGGTGTGTACAGCAAGTATTATTGTGGTAAACTAAAAATCAAAGACTAATATAATACACGACGCTACAAGCAAAACACATATCATGTGGCGAATAAAAATACATTTCCAAGTAAAGTTACCAATGAACGAAGACGAAAGGGGGATGCCTTCCCGGGGCATCCCCAAGCTTAGGCTTTTGGCTATCCTTGAATATCTTGGGATGCCATGGGCATCCCCAAGCTTAGGCTCTTGCCACTCCTTATTCCATAGTCCATCAAAGCTTTACCCAAAACTTGAAAATTTCACAACACAAAACTCAACAGGAAATCTTATAAGCTCCGTTAGTGAAAGGAAACAAAACCACCACATAAGGTACTGTAATGAACTCATTCTTTATTTATTTTGGTGTTAAACCTACTGTATTCCAAGTTCTCTATGGTTCATACCACTTAATACTAGCCATAGATGCATCAAAATAAGCAAACAACACACGAAAAATAGAATCCGTCAAAAACAGAACAGTTTGTAGAAATCTGTAACTAACGCAAACTTCTGGAACTCTAAAAATACTACCAAAATAGGAAGTCCTGGAAAATTTGTCTATTGATCATCAGCAAAAAGAATCAACGCAAAATAACGTTTCTGTGATTTGACAAAACTAAATTCTTGCATGAAAAGTTTCTGTTTTTCAGCAGAATCAAATTAACTATCATCATAGGTTATCCTATAGGTTCTACTTGGCACAAACACTAATTAAAACATAAAAACACATCTAAACAGAAGGTATATGCAAAATTTATTACTAAACAGAAACAAAACAAAAAACACAAATAAAATTTGGTTGCCTCCCAACTAGCGCTATCGTTTAACGCCCCTAGCTAGGCATAAAAGCAAAGATAGATCTAAGTAGTGCCATCTTTGATTTTCAGTTTTTTAGCGGAGTCATGCTCGAATCCGGGAGGTTCTTTACGTTTCCCTTCATACTGGTAATTTTTAGATCTAAATAATCCAACCGCTTATTGCAAAGAGTAATCAACATATTCATGCGGTGAAGATTTCCGCTAACACTTTTAAGAGGCTCAAGAGATTTTTGTAAAAAAATTGTTACTTCGCAAATCTTTCCAAACACTTGTGTTTTTTATTGGGTAGGATGTGATCCTCCCTTTTGAGGTAGTTTTACCACTATTCCCTCTATAATTTCATGAGTAATACTAGGATCAATTTCAATGAAATTTCCCTTGGCAATGCAATCCAAGAGTTGTCTATGCGTCATATTTAACCCAACATAAAAATTGCGAAGGAGAATTCAAAGTTCACCTCTAGGGTGCATTTGCGATAAGATTCCATCATCCTGTACCAAGCATCTTTTAAGTTTTCTCCTTGCCTTTGCTTGAAGTGAAGAACTTCAAACTCGGGAGACATAGGAGCAGATAAGGAACTAGACATAACGACGAGCAAACAAAAGGCAAGCGAAAGAGAGGAGAAGATTGGGAAAGAGAGGGCAAATAAAACGGCAAGGGTGAAGTGGGGGAGACGAAAACGAGAAGCAAATGGCAAATAATGTAAATGCGAGGGAGATGAGTTTGTGATGGGTACTTAGTATGTCTTGACTTGAGCGAAGACCTCCCCGGCAACGGCGCCAGAAATCCTTCTTGCAACGTCTTGAGCTTGCATTGGTTTTCCTTGAAGAGGAAAGGGTGATGCAGCAATAGTAGCGTAAGTATTTCCCTCAGTTTTTGAGAACCAAGGTATCAATCTAGTAGGAGGCTCCTCCAAAGTCCCACACACCTACACAAACAAACACAGAACTCGCAACCAACGCAATAAAGGGGTTGTCAATCCCTTCACGGCCACTTGCGAAAGTGAGATCTGATAGAGATAGTATGATAAGATAAATATATTTTTGGTATATTATAATATAGATGCAAAAAGTAAAGATGCAAATAAAAGTAGATTGAAAGCTTATATGATAAAAGATAGACCTAGGGGCCATAGGTTTCATTAGTGGTTTCTCTCAAGATAGCATAAGTATTACGGTGGGTGAACAAATTACTGTCGAGCAATTGATAGAAAAGCAAATAATTATGAGATTATCTAGGCATGATCATGTATATAGGCATCACGTCCGCGACAAGTAGACCGACACCTGCCTGCATCTACTACTATTACTCCACACATCGACCGCTATCCAGCATGCATCTAGAGTATAAGTTCATAAGAACAGAGTAACGCATTAAGAAAGATGACATGATGTAGAGGGATAAACTCAAGCAATATGATATAAATCCCATCTTTTTATCCTTGATGGCAAAAATACAATACATGCCTTGCAACCCTTTTTGTCACTCGGTAAGGACACCGCAAGATTGAACCCAAAGCTAAGCACTTCTCCCATGGCAACAAAGATCAATCTAGTAGGCCAAACCAAACTGATAATTCGAAGAGACTTGCAAAGATAACTCAATCATACATAAAAGAATTCAGAGAAGATTCAAATATTTCTCATAGATAAACTTGATCATAAACCCACAATTCATCGGATCTCGACAAACACACCGCAAAAAGAGTTTACATCGAATAGATCTCCACAAGAGAGGGGGAGAACATTGTATTGAGATCCAAAAAGAGAGAAGAAGCCATCTAGCTAATAACTATGGACCCGAAGGTCTGAGGTAAACTACTCACAACTCATCGGAGGGGCTATGGTGTTGATGTAGAAGCCCTCCGTGGTCGATTCCCCCTCCGGCGGAACGCCGGCGAAGGCTCCAAGATGGGAACTCGCGGATACAGAAGGTTACGGCGGTGGAAATTGTTTTTCGTTGGCTCCCTGGATGTTTTCGGGGTACGTAGGTATATATAGGAGGAAGAAGTACGTCGGTGGCCACCTGAGCGGCCCAGGAGATAGGGGCACGCCCAGAAGGGGTGGGCGCGCCCTCCTATCTCCTGGCCGCCTTGTTTGCTTCTTGACTTGCACTCCAAGTTCTCCGGATCACGTTCGTTCCAAAAATCACGCTCCCGAAGGTTTCATTCCGTTTGGACTCCATTTGATATTCCTTTTCTTCGAAATACTGAAATAGGCAAAAAAAAACAGCAATACGGGTTGGGCCTCCGGTTAGTAGGTTAGTCCCAAAAATGATATAAACATGTAAAATAAAGCCCATAAACATCCAAAAGGGGTAATATAATAGCATGGAACAATCAAAAATTATAGATACGTTGGAGACGTATCACTTGTCTACTCTTATTCGCCTCTTTGTATCTCACACCCAAGAACATATGGAACGTGTTTCCTTTAGACATGTGCATGGACAACCCGGCCCGGAGGCTGGAACCTAAAGCCCGACATCCGGGTTGAGTATGGGCTTCACTTTCTTGCTCGAAAGCCTGAAAAAAGTAATGATGGTCGTATATATTATTAAAAATATTGGTAAAATGAATTAATATAATATCCTGAATATGGTTAACTTAATGAAAATGCCACTGTTCATGTGGTTCGTGCCGGGCCGAGTTCGGGTTTGGGATTTGTTTTCTTCGGGTTTTGCCAAGCCCAACCCGAACCCGACACGGCCTGTGGAATGATCAAGTTTAGTTTCGTTCGATCTTTTGTCACCCACCATTCAATTATATTGTTACCTAATTCTTGTAAACATTTTTGGTTATACTGGACCATAAATGGGTACCACACAAACAAGCACGAGTCAACTCAAGCCCAAATCCCCCAAGCCCCCGCGGTAAATAGACCGCTTTACTGGACAAGGATAAGAGCGAACCCGGGACTGCTCGAGCAAACCCTCCGCCGCCGACCCCATCTAGCCACTATCCCTGTTCTTCTTCATCGTCTAGGTGCTACAACTCGTCGAGGCCCCGATCTCCCATTCAACTTCCTCCATGTCACGACCACCTTGTCACAGGAACACTAGTAGCAGCAACATGGGAAGAGCAGCGGCGGCCGCCCTTCCCCTTTACAGACAGGTGGTGCTGGCGCTGAATGCCCTCTTAGCCCTGATCCCCCCTACTCCACAAGCAACCCACCACGAGGTAGCAAGGACGACGTTGCGCAAGTAGCGGCGGCCGATTCCATTCCATCCTTCAGGTAGCGGTTTTTTCCATCGATCCAAATTCCGATCTTCGTGATTTCTATTGCATGCGTGTAATATGCTTCAAATTTCAAATATTGAGATTTATGCATAACGCTTGTAGTTATTTTTAATTTTTTTATTCTATAAATCTAAAGATTGTTTTTTTTTATTTTCAAATTTTTAATACACTCTATTGTACAACGGGGTTGAAAGCTGTAAAAAGAACATTAATGCATTCAAATACAAAATTGCCAATTTGAACCATATAGAATACGGAATACGCGCATACATCCCGATCCCGCTGTCACTTTACTCTTTTCCATTTACCAGTAGCCTTGCACGTGCACACATGTCTCCAAAAGACACATCTTATTATTCAATTGAATGGCACTTTTTTAGTTTTTTACATACACAATAGACAATATATGGTATAGACATATAGTGTGTCACTTACACTTAGTTTGGTTAATCTGCGACCACGGGCACCCCTTGCATGAACAACAAGGGAAATGCTACACTGCAACAATAACTCATAGCTGGCCATTACACCTCCATAACCACGTCCTGTTTAGGCTTCGGTATTGTTATGCTTTGAAGTCAAAAATTATAATTCATTTATAAAACTTTACTAGTAGCATTGCACGTGCACACACGTCTCCACAAGACACATCTTATTATTTAAATTGCACTTTTTTAGTTTTGACATACACAAAAGAGAGTATATGGTATAGACATATAGTGTGTCCCTTACACTTAGTTTGGTTAATCCGCAACCACGGGCACCGCTGGCATGGAAAACAAGGGAAACTCCGCATTGCAGCCACACACTCATGGTAGGCCATTACACCTCCATAACCATGTCATGTTTAGACTTCAGTATTGTTATGCTTTGAAGTAAAAAAATTGCAATTCATTTGTTAAACTTTACAGACGCTAGTAGACGGATCACCAGTTATTTTTTTCAGCGGAGAGGATCATGGGAGTAACTTGAGTTTTTAATGGAAAGCAATGTTTAATGCCAAGAGAACAATACATTACAAGAAATATCAAGATGACGTGATGCACAGGTCAAAAATTTCTCATGCAACACACCAGAACTCAAAGCTTTAGTACCATGAGTTGCGAAATCATGAGCTATCACATTCCTTGATTTTAAAAAAATCTGACCACATTGCCTTATACTGTGTCATATTAAGTCCTGAGAAGAGTAGCTCAATAAATAAGCTTGTCTACAAGCAAGGAAATCAGTTCCATAGTCACTTCATTGTTAAATTCCAAGACAACATTGTGCACGACATGAAGTATGTTGGCCATGGAGAAGCATGGTCAAGTTCGGAGCCGCCTGCGTGATTATTTTTCCTTTTCAAAAACATGCATGAATGACTATGAAGAGACAATGATTGAGTCGTTGTAGTATCGTCAACATCTACATTCAATTTGGTCCACCCCGGACAAGAATATGCATAAGTCGACATGGCAATCAATGTGAAGATGAAAAAAATATTTGTAATCTGCATGAGTTAAAGAGATGATTGAACAAAAAATAAGCAAAGTTAATAGACCAGACCAAACTTGTGGTGACTGGGGAAAATATGACAAAATTCAATACAAAACTCAGAAATCGGCGCTGATCATCATGAAAAAAAGTACGAACAATAATATCACTAACAAATTGAAATCAAACAAAATACATATTTGCAAATAAGGTTTTTCTAATTGTCAAGAGAGAATAGCCGGTGTACTTTTATCTTCAAAAGAATCATTTTCATCACCTAGCATCTTAACCTTGTAGATCAAGCACCCTGATTAGCTCATCTCGCATCAAATGGGGTAAACCATTATCATCATCTAGCATCATAGCTGGTAGTTCCAACATATATTTTCTAATTAACTCTAGCCCAACCAACGTGAGAATATCCTACTCTAACTAACCAGCATCAGAATATCATCCAAACCAACATTGTAACTTCTCAATGATGGAAATAGAAGAGAAACATGGACCAATGCAAGCATGAAGAAACTGAACAACATAATAAAGACCTCCAAGTCAGTACTTTTACTGTACTTTACTCCAAATTAGCAACAATGGATGAGTAGAAAAGTAAAAGGGGCAACAATAATAACTCAAAAATTAGTTCCTTATAGTACCTATAAAGAGATGGCCAGAAATCTTAGAGGTTGTCACTATGAAAGATATTAAATAAAAATAAAGCTTCCAGCTGCTACATTAGTATATAATTACAGTGGCCAATTGTTCATCAGTAGATTATGTGGAATATATACCTCAATTTTCTTAATCTCCATCTCATTCTGTTCTCACCTCATGGTTCCTTCAGGCTAGTATCTTCACCTCTTCCCGCTTGTTTTGAACTCATGAACCAAAAAAATTGACCACATACAGAGTGGTATACCTGATAGATTGCACCACGACACCACAACAGTCGTCAACCTTGCTGACGCCACTGACCTGGCCAGGAGGTTTATCCTGCTCGGCTGGCGCCAACCTGACCAAGTTGAATGTCGGCAGTAACATAATGGCTCATAAATCAAAGCAAATGGGTGAAGAATCAAGAAAAAACTCAGAAATCATAGAAGCTATCAACAAGAGAACACAAACTTGCAGAACTTGATACATTCTAATACATGATCAATCTCCATTAGGGCATCCACAATGTAGCCTTTTTGCTGCCTCTAAGGCTGACTCTAAGCCATTAGAGGCTGACGCTATACACTACACATCGGAGCCTCTTAACCAAAATGGCTAGCGACACCTCTTAGCTAAGAGCCTGCCTCCAAGCTTTCTCTTAGAGTAAAATATTTCCCTTGTCCTACTTGTCATCCTGCGATGTACAGGGGGATTGGAGCATGCGCGTCCGTCCAACGAGGGTAGCTGATGAAAAGTAAATTATTTTATGTTCTGGTGGGGCACAAGCTAAGAGGTTGTACCAGACTATACATTGTGGAATTTTGCACTTAGCTTAGAGGCAAGCATGTGGGACCCATGTTAGAGGCAGTGTTGCCTCTACACAGTGTGGATGCTCTTACTGAACGAAACAAATATGCTTCATGGTGATGGAAAATCTGAAGTGACATGGCCTTCCAACATGGTTTTCGCTAGCCTAGATTGCTATACCAATCTACATATGGTAATACAGAGAAACCGGATCGAGAATTATGTTTTTTTAATAATAGCTCAATCTATTCTTATCCTCTTATTTAGTAAAATAATTGCTAACCAATCAAACATCAGTCTAGAGAACCAAAAGTAATTAATAACTATCCAAACTATTTAATTAATAAGACCTTCACACACATTTGGTAGAAGAACCTCACTACAGTGAGAGCACACGAAAATTTTCACACAAAAAACCCCTAGAAGGTTCATCGTGATGTGTTGTTCATGCAGAGTCTTCTCCTATTCCAATGTAAACCATTCCTGCTTGCAAGGGGCAGGATGCAGCGCCATGGATGCAAGACATGTCCTGTCATCCCAATACATTGTAATTCCTTCAGGTTACATCATGATCCATATATATATAATCTAATTCTAATCATAATAAGTCTATTAACTCACCTTCTGGAGTATCATATAATGAGGCAAACGGGCTACCTCACCGCAGACTGGATAGAGGAATTAAACATGGTTGGTGCACATGTTCGATTAGTATAGCAATAGGATTCCTAATCTTACTCCATTACAGTTAGATATTAAACATCTTTGTTATTGAACCAGAGAAATAAAGAAAGATATCTCTATATGGCCCTTTGGAATAACGATGTGCATGAGTGTTCTAGATACTAATAGTTGATCAGTTGCAAATAGAAGTATACATTGGTTGTTAAAGAATCTAGTCAAGGTGCACCTTCTCGGGCGTCTCGAGCTACCGGCTGCTCATGGACGGGGAAGGGTAGGATGGGAATAACGTTGTGTTCTCTAACAAAGAACAAGTAGTGATGCTAGTGGAGGCGGGGGAATGAGGCGGCGTGATTGACGCATTCTGGATGATGCAGTGCGTTGGGTGGCCGCCTACGCGAGGATGCTGCAGCCTACGGTCGCGGAGCTGGGGAACCACATCGCCGACGGAGGGGTGGGCCCTGCAGGCAATAAGAGCCGGGCTTGACGACACACAACCAGCTCTTCCCGGGTTCCTCACTGGTGTGGACTGCCGCCTTGCCTGGTTCGACGCCAGCTTGGCCTTGTCAAGCTCCTCGTTCCTATGCTGCACACTGGACTTCTGTCCTAGCCGTTGTCATCCCAGCGGACGCAAAACGGTGGGTTGGCGTCAGGGGCAGCCAAAGAAGAGAGTTGCGCCCTTGATCCGGCGACCGTAGGCTACCCTCGATCCAGCTACCGTATGGTGGTGGCGGCAATCCAACCCCAGGGAGGGTGTGAGGACATGGAAGGAAGGCCAGGGAGAAGAGGGCTATGGGGGTTTGATTGCTCCGAGAAGAGCGGATTATGTTTTCCACTGAACACATATTTGGTAGAGTAATCGTCTGCCATTGTTAATTGCTAGGAACAATCACATTTTCATATTAGATTAATCTCGACTGTTAGATGTGATTTGGTGGGATAGTTAACGATAGTTATCAGGTTGGATAGACTTGCAGGGTGGACTTAAGAGAGATAAAGCTGCTTGTTTAATAGTAGTATAGAAAAGACGCTAGTAGACGGGATCACTAGTTAATTACTTTCTCCAGCGGAGAGGATCATGGAAGTAACTTGAGATTTTAATGGAAAGCAATGTCTAATGCCAAGAGAATAATACATTACAAGAAATATCAAGATGTCGTCTTGCATAGGTCAAAATGTGCCCATGCAACACACCAGAACACAAAGCTTTAGTACCAAGGGTTGTGAAATCATTAGCTATCACGTTCCTTGATTTAGCAAAAAATATCTGACCATATTGGCTTATAATGTGTCATATTAAGTCCTGAGAAGAGTAGTTTGATAGATAAGCTTGTCTGCAAGCAAGGAAATTAGTTCCATAATCACTTCATTGCGAGATTCCAAGACAACATTGTGCACGACATGAAGTATGTTGGCTATGGAGAAGCACGATCAAGTTCGGAGACGCCTGCATGATTCTTTTTCCTTTTCAAAAACATGCCTGAATGACTATGAAGAGACAATAATCAAGCCACTGTAGTATCATCAAACTCAACATCTACATTCAGTTTGGTCTAGCTCGGACAAGAATATGCATTAGTCGACTTGGCAATCGATGTGAAGATGAAACAAAATATGTGTGTAATCTGCATGAGTTAAAGAGATGATTGAACAGAAAACAAGCAAAGTCAATAGGCCAAACCAAACTTGTGGCAAAATATGACAAAATTCAATACAAAACTCATAAATCGGCGCTAATCATCACAAACAAACAAAAAGTACGAACAATAATATCACTAACAAATTGAAGTCAAACTGAATAAATATTTGCTAATGAGGATAGCTGGTGCACTAATCCTTGGTGTTCTAATTGTCAAGAGTGAATAGCTGGTGTACTGTTATCTTCAAAAGAATCATATTCATCACCTAGAATCTTAACCTTGTAGATCAAGCACCCTGATTTGCTCATCTTGCATCAACCATTATCATCATCTAGCATCATAGCTGGTAGTTCCAATATATATTTTCCAATAAACTCTAGCCCAACCAACGTCAGAATATCATCCAAACCAATATATATTTTCCAATAAACTCTAGCCCAACCAACGTCAGAATATCATCCAAACCAACATCGTAACTTCTCAGTGATGGAAATAGAAGAGAAACATGGACAAATGCAAGCATGAAGAAACTGAACTACGTAAAAAAGACCTCCAAGTTAGTACTTTTACTGTACTTCTACTCCAAATTAGCAACAGTGTATGAGTAGAAAAGTAAAAGGGGCAACAATAATAAATCAGAAATTAGTTCCCTATAGGACCTATAAAGAGATGGTCGGAAATCTTAGAGGTTGTCACAATGAAAGATATTAAATAAAAATAAAGCTTGCAGTTGCTGCATTAATATATAATTACAGTGGCCAACTGTTCAACAATAGATTATGTGGAATATATACCTCAATTTTCTTAATCTCCATCTCAGTCTGTTCTCACCTCATGGTTCCTTCACGCCAGTATCTTCACCTCTTCACGCTTGTTTTGAATTCGTGAACCAAAAAAATTGACCACAAACAGAGTGGCATACTTGATAGATCGCACCTCCACACCATTGTAGTCGTCTACCTTGCTGACGCCACTGACCTAGCCAGGAGGTTTATCCCGTGCAGCCAGCACCAACCTGACCAATTTGAATGTGTGCAACAACATAATGGCTCATAAATCAAAGCAAATGGATGAAGAATCAAGAAAAAACTCAGAAATCATAGAAGTTATCAATAAGAGAACACAAACTTGCAAAACTTGACACATTCTAGTACATGATCAATCTCCATTAGGGCATCCACGGTGTAGCATTTTGCTACCAATAAGGCTGCCTCTAAGCCATTAGAGGCCAACGCTATACACCGCACGCCAGAGCCTCTTAACCAAAATGGCTAGCGACGCCTCTTAGCTAAGAGCTTGCCTCCAAGCTTTCTCTTAAAGTAATATTTTCCTGGCCCTACTTGTCATCCTGCGATGTACAGGGGGATTGGAGCATCCATGTCCGTCCAACGAGGGTAGCTGATGAAAAGTAAATTATTTTATGTTCAGGTGGGGTACAAGCTAAGAGGCTGTACCAGACTATACATTGTGGAATTTTTTACTTAGCTTAGAGGCAAGCACATGGGACCCATGTTATAGACAGTGTTGCCTCTACACACTTTCGATGCTCTTACTGAACGAAACAAATATGCCCCATGGTGATGGAAAATCTAAAGTGACATGACCTTCCAACATGCTTTTCGCTAGCCTCGATTGCTATACCATCTGCATATGGTAATACGAAGAAACCGGATCGAGCATTATGTTTTTCTTTATAAGAGTTTAATCTATTACTATCCTCCTTTTTTGATAAAATAATTGCTAACCAATCAACCATCGGTCGAAAGAACCAAAAGTAATTAATAACTATGCAAAATATCCAATTAATAAGATCTTCCCACCTTCCAAACAGGCATTTGGTAGAAGAACCTCACTGCAATGACGCACACGAAATTTTTCATATAAGAAAACCCTAGAAGGCTCACCGTGAAGTGTTGTTTGTGCAGAGTCTTCTCCCATTCCAATGTATACCATACCTGCTTGCAAGGGGCAGGGCGCATGGACGCAAGACATGTCATGTCATCCCAATACATTGTAATTCCTTCAGGTTACATCATGATCCATGTACTCCCTCCGTTCAAAAATACTTGTCATCAAAATAGATAAAAAAGAATGCATCTAGAACTAAAATACGTCTAGATACATTTTCTTTTATCCATTTGGATGGCAAGTATTTCCGGACGGAGGGAGTATTTTATAATTATGGCAAATTTTAACATGGTCCCTCTTACCCCCTCTTTTTACATATGAGGTAAGAAGGTAAGAGTTAATCAGGCTACTAACTAATGTGATCAACGGTTTAGATCTATTTCATACTCTTATCTCCCATATAAAAAGAGGAGGTAAGAGGGACCATGTTAAAACTGTTAAGTCTAACTTAAAAAAAAAAACTGTTAAGTCTACGAACTCACCTTCTGGAGTATCATATTCTGAAGCAAACAGGCTACCACACCGTAGACCGGATAGAGGAATTAAACACGGTTGGTTCGCATCTTAGTCCGTTACAGTTAGATATTAAACATCATTGCTATCTGGACCGCAAATGGGTACCGTACAAACTCTAGCACGACTCAACTCAAGCCCAGATTCCCCCATCCTCCACCGTAAATAGACTGCTTTTACCGGACAAGGGTGAGAGCGAACCCGGGACTGCTCGAGCAAACCCTCCGTCGCGACCCCATCCAGCCTCTATCCCGGTTCTTCTTCTTCGTCCAGGGGCTACTACTCGCCGAGGCCCCGATCTCCCATTCAAGTTTTTCCATGTCACACCCACCTCGTCATGGGAAGAGCAACGGCGGGGCGGGAAGAGCAGCGGCGGCCGCCCTTCCCCTTCATAGACATGTGGTGCTGGCGCTGGATGCCCATGGAGCCTCGATCTCCCACTACTCCACAAGCAACCTGCCACGAAGGAGCAAGGACGACGTTGCGCAAGTAGTGACGGTGACGGCCGATTGCATTCCATCCTTGAGGTAGCATTTTTTCCATGGATCCAAATTCCGATCTTCGTGATTTCTACTGCATGCGCGTAATATGCTTCAAATTCCGAATGTTGAGATTTTTGCTTAATGCTTGTAGTTAAAAAAAACAAATCTAAAGATATATTTTATGATTTTCAAAGTTTAACACGCATATGTAGTACAGTAGGGATGAAAGCTGTAAAAAGACATTAATGTATTCAATAACAAATTGCCAATTTAAACAAAATAGAGTAAAGAATGCACGCATACACCTCGCTGTTACTTTACTCTTTACCATTTACGTCGCTCCTTTTTTGACTTACCATTTACGAGTACGTCATTGGAAACACAAAGAAATGTAACCTCGTTGACGATGTTGCCAGTCTGGCCAGAAGGGCCCACCAAATTCATAGAGGGTCAAGCGCATAACTGGCCAAACGGGTCGGCCCAGCCCGGCCTATCCTAATCGTGCCTGGCACGACCCGGCCCGCCGAGGCACGATTATTATACGGGCGTGTTGGCCCGCGTGCTGCAGCCTGCAGCCCAGACACGGCCCGACTGCTAATCGGGCCGGCCCACCGGCACGCCATGCTCATTAGTCTGCCTGCTATTTGGCGCACCGGGCGTTTTTAGCCTATTTTTACATGTTAGGCCATAGAGATATATAAAAAAAGATAATCGGGTCGTGTCGTGCCGGCCCGCGTGCTCAGCCTAGCAGCCCAAGCACGGCCAAGGGCATGCCGCGTGCCAGGCCCAGCCCGTTTAGCCTGTGCCTGGCCCATGGTGGGCCGTGGCGGGCGTGCTCGCGGGCCAGCCTGGTTGGCACGGCCCATTTGGCCATCTATAGTCAAGCGAGTTCCCAGTTGACTCTTGGACTAGCCCTCAAAAAAAAAAAGTTGACTCTTGGACTTTCCTTCGCTCCCCTTCGGCCGTCCCCACCCCCCCAGTCCGCCTCCCCTGCCCTCCGCGACAGCGCTCCCCTCGGCCCTCACCCCCCTCCGCCGACCCGAAGAAATTTCTCCCCATCAGCCCCGCCATCGGCTTCTTCTTCCCCGTTGCACTGGACTGGCGTGGAGTCGATTGGGTAGGTTTACTGGTGACGAACCCTAACTGGCTCGCGTTCTGTTTCGCGGTAATCCGGGTGCTCATTTTTCTCCGACGCGTTCAGTTTCTTGCGGGCTCGCGTGGCAGCTGACCTTCCAAGAGGTTCGGCGGCGTTCCGCTGGGCATTGAGAGGAACCATGCTCAACGTCAAGTCCGAACCTGCAACTGCAATGAATGCAGTGGGGTGAGTCAATTTTGCCTTTTAATGTCTGAAAGCGGCAATGTGCACAACGGGAGGAGCACACCATTCAGTTTTATGGTTTTCCTCCAAATTTGCCTTTTCCACTTCACCATATGGAGTTCCTAGAGAACAAGAAGGATGCCATTTTAGACTTCATGCCTATGCGCTTTATGTTTTGTTCAATTTTGATCCTTCAGAATTCAGATGTACATAAACCCATGCTGGAGAAGTTAATTTTTAAAATTTTGACTAGGTATGAGTAACATGGTGAATGAGGATAGAATGCATTTGATGTCACTTGTAACGAGTGTCTGTCAGCCGTTCGACGCGGTTTTGTCTTGAGTGGCCGGTTGTTTCGGCCTACTCTTAGGCTTGTAATTAATATTCATTCTATCAATGCATCGAGACGCAAACTTTGCATTTTCTGGGAGAGAAAAAAAGAGTAACGCGGTGAATTGTTTTCCTGACAATAAATTGTAAGCGCAGATTAAATTTGAACACAAGACCAAAAGCAGATTTAATTGTTCCATAGATATAGTACTTTGTAACCAAGTTATTAGCAATATAGTAGTTGTGAAGTTGAATCTATCTTCTGAAAAAGGACAGCCTGCATTTTTGCTCACAGATACCATTCCGTAGGCCTGTGCTGGACTTAGTTTCGAGTCACTCAGGATGTTATGCTTTAGTATCATTTGAAATGGCATATCGCTTCTTTTTTGCGAGTGGAAGTGCCATACTACTTCTTTTTGCGAGAAGAAGTGGCATATAACTTTACTAGACCTAGAATAATAAGGCAAAACAATGACAGAATGAAGGAGGCTTTGGTTCTTATGTTTCAGACAGTCATGTGCTTTCTTTATATCCAAATTAATCTGAACATGCCACCTCTATTCCATTTACTATTTTCTTTGCCATAAATATTTGAACCTTTCATATTGGGAATCTCGCACCATTAAAAGTCTTAGACAAACTAAATACACATGGGCTTCGAAAAAGACAAATCGATACTTCCACACCACCTCAGGGCCAAATTGATCATGAATTTTGAACATCTACATGTTTGCCCATCCTTGACAGAGCACAGTTACTCATTTGTTACAGAATTTATCTTCTTCTCGTGGTTGCTGTAAGATATCATGAAACATGATAGTAAGTTCTTTGCATTCTCATGTGCAGTAAGTCGAAAATCGAGGAGCATGAACAGAAGGTAAACGGATACCAAGCTGAACTTGCAGCCCGCATTAAGGCCAAATACTTCTCTAATAAGGCTTTTGACGGAGGTACTTCTGAAGTCTTCATCTTCATGCATTAAATAGATTCACCTTTTTAGATTTAATCACCTAGTATTCTGTACTTTTTAAAACTTGTTTTGATGTCAGATAGGCCATTCTTTTCGCCTGGTGTTGTAGCAGTTGCCATTTGTTCACAATGTATCAAGTTGCTTTAAAAAAAATTGGATGAATTAAGTAGAAGGAATTAAACCTCGTAGTTGTATTGTTTAAGTTTTCTTCAGTGTGGGTAGGACAAAAAGCATCCTACATATTAGTTGCTATCTGCTCCACAATTAAGTTAAGGGCAGAATTCTGTTGCAAATTTTACGCCTTCTAAATCCAGTTATATCATTGTATAAAGTGGACAACGGGACATTGCGTAGTACATGTTGAATTGAAAAACATTCAGGTTTCATCGCATCAATGAAAACATGGTTTCTAATCAACATCTACCAGAATTTTAAATACCGCAAGCCTTGGGGTCAGAGCTCCATACTAATATGCACACAACCTCTGCGTCAGGCGTCGCATCTTGATGGTTGATCTCGAAATATAATGATGTTTCTACTTGTTTATTTTCTAATGTACGACTTCCAAGTATGTAGATTGTAGAGGCAGGGTTGATTTAAGCTCATTTGATTTCGAGTGAGTTACTTGGTTCATATTAAAAATAAAAAAATACGGTCTGTCTTGTTGTTAAGCTGCCTGGTAATAAGGAAATAACTTGCGCGTTTTCATTCACATGTCAGCCAGATATCAATAACTGAAAATCTGATCCATTATTTTGAAATATCTCTACCAAAGGTCACATTTTAATTGTTAAATTAGCTAACTTACTACCAGTAACCCTAAGTTTCAACAAGAAGTCAAGAGCCATGGGTCCGCGGCTATGTTTTTGCCAATGAGTGATATCTCCCACATGATATTTTGCATATATGGTATGAACTTTGATTGTAATTATTTATGCGCAAGTACATGCTATATTTGATCTTTATGCCTAGTTTGTCACTCCATATTGACAATGATCCATTTGTTTCTTAGTATGGGGCCATGTTACTTAGTCAGCAATTCAGCATTGAGTAGTCATGGTCATGGTATATGGTTATTGATTACACTTTGTGAATTGACCCTTTTATTTAACAAGTGACTCGATTAACATGTTGAAGCACTACGGTTCTATGGTTAGGGGAACATACTAATGAAAATTGTTAAGAATAGTTACATACTTTATGGTCACATTTTCTGATAAGCTGCCATTTCCTTTTTGAATTTCCATATACTTTACTAGTGTCCACTAGCAGACTCCTACTTAAATGAATTCTCAGGGGGAAAGAGGATAAAAGAAGTGACTTTATGGAATGGGACATCTCATTACTGAGGTGGTCTTTTAGGTCAATTTGCATATTTGCCTTTTTCAGAACTCAGTAGTGAACACTGGTACAGCAGCTAGTCTGCAAACTTGTCTAAATGAATGATAATTATGTTCACATTTCCTGATTATTATTAAGTATTAGCTGGCCCTTCTTTTGCTATTAGACCATGTCAACGTTCAGTTCCTCATCTTTGTTGTGTTAATAGGAAAAATCTTTGAAGAAGAAACTATTGTTGAAGGTGAAACCATCCGTTCAAGTAGGTGTGTTTTCTGTGTGCTTTTGTGTAAATATCTCAAAGTTGAATATAGCATTCATCTCCATTGTTCATTTGTAGGTGGCCATGTACAAGTTCATGCGCGGACCCGGTAAATTTTCTCCGAGAGAAGAATAACCATGAGAAGAGGGATTCTCCATCCTAAGCAGCAGATTCCTCTGCTAAGAACGATTCTCCATCTGTGGTAGCTGAAGCTTCACCAAAGAATAATGAAGGTGTTTTGGCAACAGAAAACAATCTAACACCTGGCAAGAGACAGGCATCAAAGGAGACCTGATGGGATAACAGCAGTCTAGTGGGTTGTTGTATGTTCTTCTCACGCCTGAAGACATGCAACAACCCGAAGCATGCAAGTTATCATATACCCCCTCTGTCCGGAAATACTTGTCATCAAAACGAATAAAAGATGATGTATCTAGATGTATATTAGTTCTAGATACATCCCTTTTTGTCCATTTTGATGACAAGTATTTTCAGACGGAGGGAGTAATAAATAGTTAAAAGCCTGTCCAGCAGATGTATGTCGGTGATGCTTGATTCATTTCGTTGAACCAGTTTCAGCAGCATGTGTTGTTTACAATTTGTTGCCTTAAGTCTTAAGGTATATGCTACCTGAGGCATGCACGTTATCTTTTAAAAATAACCTGCCCTGCATGTTAGGCGATGCTAGATTCATTTCATCGGATCTTTTTTCAGCAGCATTTGTTGCGAACAATGATTGCACTATGCACTTTGAATTTAAATTTTTTTATATAAAAATGGGAAGCATGCAGGTAATGTTTCACTGTAATGTTTACTATTGGTCATCTCGGTTCTTCGTTGAACACCCTTCATCTCTTGTTTATGTCTAAATTTGAGCACTTGCCTTTTCCTTTCCCTGATTTACCTGTGCACTGTGCTAGCAATTGTTCTTATCTACATAACCATAGACAGAACTGGATATACATAGGCAACACCCGAAAGTTAACTCTATTTAAACAGCTTTTTGAGGTAATGCAGTTCCTTCCTGTTCTTGTCCTGTTAGATGAAAGCTCCATCATCACCACCGCAAAGACAGTATATTGTGCTTGTCCCCGGCTGTCCACCCAACCCAAGTAAGTATATTATGTGCCAAAGCTCTTGCTTTTTGAAGCAATTCAGGTCACTTTTGCAGGGTCCCTGTGACGTGAGCACCTCGCACTGGTCCATGCCTTTCCATTTTGTATTCACACGCTCACGCAGGCTTGGACACTTGATTTGATGACAGCTTGCCAACTGCAGATTTGCAATGCACCTGAATCCTGTTCATTTTGGTATGGTTTTTGGTTCTATATTCTCTGCCATGTTACTGCATAATTTTCATATTGAATCTTGGCACCTACATACAAATTTGACACTTGTTTTTTGATTCAAGACTCTGCACACTTTTGTTTAGGATTTTGTATCTTCGAGACTTGCTACTGAAAGGGCGGCGGGCGCATGATGATGCAAAACTGTTTTATACCCTGATTTGGGATATCTGAATCTTCCATGAGCTCACTGGATTTGGTACGTAAGCCTTATTATCAGTTCCTTATTTGCGTGTGAGATCATTTAGCTCTGTTTTTAGGGGAATTTAGCTTTGTTTCAGATTTCAGCAAGTTCATGATTTAGCTTGTAGATTTTTTCTGCTGAAGTTAAAACAAGGATCTGGTTTATCTCGACTCTCATACACAGTCACTGAATTTTTTGGGGGTAAAACTCAAGATAACATGAATTAATCCAAACAATCTGGTCCCCTGTTTTTCATGGAAATACAGTTTTGTTGCAAGTATAGGCCATTAGTCCACTCGTCAGTCACCACATCATTATCAGTGGAAAGCGTCTTTTTTCTTCTTTGGAAGAAGAAACCAATGGTATTGTATGGTTCCTCATTCCACACTGGTTTCGAGCGGTTTCTTGTTTCATCATCCGTATGATCATGTTGCACATAATTTGTCCACTGATGGCAACTCGTCAGTAACACCCAATCCATATTCATCTAGCCACTTGCACCTTGCCAAAAAAGATGACAGTAATGGGCAGCAGTAGTACGTAGCTAAGGGTATGTATTATTACCCCAGTCTTAATAAAATTAAGAAACGATTAAGCCGATCAAACCCCTCAACGCACGCCTTATTTGAGTATACTACAGCAATAATTAACGATCCTGGTAGTTAAAATGAGAAGATAAGAATGGTTTATTCAGCAGCGGCAGCAGCAGCAGTGGTGTTTTTCTCGCATGGCTCTGAGGAGGCGCTGTTGCTCTTGTGTGCTTGCTGCATGAGCTGCTCGAGCCTGGCCTCCAGCTCGGCCTTCTCGGCGCTGAGCCGGTCGTTGTCGCGGCGGACGTCGCCGCAGCTCCTCATTGCGCGGTTGAGCTCGTCGAGGAGGCGGCGGTTGGCGCCGCGGAGGTGGGCCACCCGCGCCCACAGCTCGCTGAGCTGCCGCTGCTTGCGCATGCGCGACCGCCTCGCCGACTCGCGGTTGGACACCATCCTCCGCCGCCTCCGCTCCTCCTCCGCCGCCGAAGCCAGCACCTGGCCATGGATGTCATCACCAGCCCCGCCGGAGCCGGGCGGGCTGTTATGGCCGATGGCAGCCAGCGCTTCCTGCAGCATAGGCTCGTCCTCATACTCGTAGGCGGCCGGTGAGAAGTGGAAGGGCGGAGGGGGCGTCATGCCGGCGGCGATCATGCCAGGATGGTGATAGTGGGTGTGGAACGGCGGGTTCGGGGGCGAGAGGCAGTGCAGGCTGGCCACTTCGCCATGGTGGTAATGGTGCAGCATGGCCGCTTGATCGGTGGAGATCGCTGGGGAGTGGAGAGAGCTGGGCTCAGGAGCCAGAAAGCAGATCGATGATCGTGGCTCGATCGGTTTCGCTTCTCGACGGGCTTGCTTGCTTGCTGCTTAACTAGCTCTGGGTGAGCGGAGGAGGCAATGGCCGGGTTGGTGCGAGGGCCTTCCTTTTATAGCCTGGCAGCCAAGGCGGCTCCGCTATAGCTGCCTCAGTCCAGAGGGAGAAGCCATCTTCTCTCTCTGTCCATTGTTTTTTCTAGAGTTTCGCGGCTTTCGTCTTGTCGATTTGGTACAAGGCCATGAGGCGCACACACACACCACCACCACCTTTCTCCTTTCGGGGGCCAACTATATCCAAAACAATGCTATGCCCGCCATAAACTAATCCTCCATCAGTTAACCTTTGCTTTCCCAAGAGAACATTGCGGTTTAATTTTAATTTATTTTCTCCCCTCTTCGCTCGCACATTCCATGACTTGACTTGCCCGAGTAGTCTTGTCTACCGTGATTGTCATTTTTAATTATTCCAGTTAATCCATGCCAAACCCTGCTTTAATTTTTGTTTCATCAATCAGTGGCCCAACTAGATGCCCGGTCGGCCTCTAGCTTTTCCCGTCACCCGCATTAGTTTAGCTTAGGGACAGAACTAAACTCTTGCGCCCAGTTAGAGTGGCATGAGATCCACCACAGGGACAAGACGTCTGCCTGATGGATGATGATGGGCATTAGGACGTGTAGCCACTGTGGGAATAAACCAACAGAAATAGTTAGGCCACTAGAGAGCCAGTGAAGTAGCTAGATCAGCTCGGCCATTGGATTAGCGTTATACAATGCTTCGGGCCTTGCAAGTTCGACACCTATGAGTTTGTTCGGGAATCCCAGGTCCTTTGATTAGTAAGCCCAACTTTGGATCACTAGCATGGTGTCGAGCCTACGAGGAAGGACGCATGCATGGTGGTTTGGTATATTACTATCTCCTGCATCTGATTTCCTAAAGGAAAATTAAAGCTAGATCTTGATCGGATTTGCCATATACCTTGGGTATATTCAGGAGGGACGCGACAGCATTTTAGGGCTTATTTAGACAGGGAAGGGTTAGGCGCAATCCCTCTCCCTGTGGAGCATAAGGCATGATGGTAGTATAGCTGAAATTCCCTGTCTTTATCTGAAGGGATTGATGTTAGAGTACGCAATGGGCCTAATGGGTCCATTAGTCTTAGGGTTAATTAGAGATAAGGGTCGCTTGCTTAGGGGTCAAGTAAGTCTTGCTTGGGAGTCAAGTAAACCTCTCTATATAAAGAGAGATGTATCAATCTAATCAAGTAAGAATTAAGAAGGAAATCCCTTCCCTCTTACCTGGCCGTGGGCAAAAGGCCCCCGGCCGGCCCTCTCGCGCCCTCCTTCTAGCAGCGCCATAACAATTTGGTATCAGCTAGCTTCGGTTCGATCATGTCTTCCGCCAAGCCCGTCTCTTCCGTTGCCGGTCACCTTGTCGCCTCCGGCGACCACCACGACCGTCGCCCCGCTCCTGCCTGCGCCGGGATCCTCTGTCGCGCTCGCCCCCGCCGTCCTCACCTGGGAGGAGGTGTCCAGGGTGCTGCGGGACCTAACCCAGGAGGTCCAGGAGATCCACATGTTCTTGGCCAGGTCCTACGGGCCGCACCCGGTTGCACCGCCCATCGCCACCCCCGCGCCGTCGTGGCTGCCATGGCAGCCGCCGCACCAGGCGGCCTTCGCCGCGCTCGCCAGGCCGCTGCAGCTGCCATCCATCGCCACCACCGCCCAGCCCTGGCTGCAGTGGCAGCCGCCGCTCCTGGCGGCCTCCGCCGCGCCCGGCGCTCCGACGCAGCAGTCGTTGCCGCTGCCCGGCGTGACAGCGCAGCAGCCGCTGCAGCTGCAGCAGCCACCGCCGGTCAGCTCCGCCGCCCAGTATGGGATGCCCTACGACGGGAGTGCGACGACCTCATTCCCATCAGCGCCGTCGCCATCCCAGGGCGTCCACATCCAGCAGATCAAGTCCCTGCCGTTGCCATCACCGCTTCCGTCTTGGATCGCTACCCGTCACGTGTCGGCGGCGGTGAGGCTGCAGGCTGCTACGCGCGGCCTCCTAGCGCGTCGGCGTGTGCGGGAGATGCGTGGTCTGCAGCTGTCGCTCCTCCAAGTTGCCCTTCGTTGCGCAAAGGACCTCGATCTCGTCCGCTGCGTCGGGGATCTTGGGCATGCGGTTTCCCCCACGGGCGGTTGGCACGTTGTTTTCCCCGCGAGCAGCGACCTCAAAGTCTGCGACATCGGCGGTTGGGGGGGCGAACCCCTCCTCGTCATTCTCAATCGCAAGCCCTCCACTCTTTCTTGTGCGGTGCAGACCAACAGCTGTCCGGCGGGGAGAAGGCAAGGTGTCACCGACAGGAGCGCACGCGCGTAGCACCACTGCTTTTCGCCGCCGACCACCGCGAGGGCGCCTCTGCTGGTCGCTCTTGCGACCACTTCCAGGTGGCCATACACATGTACTCCTTTGGTCCAGGTGGTGTCCATGGGATCTAGGTGGCTGTACACGTGCACGTCCGACGTGCAGATGGTGTCCACTTGTTGTTAAAGGGTTCAAAATAAAGCGTCTCAGTCCATTTTAGGTTGAGAATAATAAAACAAGCCGAGATGTAAAAGGCTTGTTTTTAGGTGTTAGGTTTGTGTTGCGTCGAGTCATGGTTATAAGTTGGTTAGGCTGCAGCTCGAGGACAAGCTGCATGTCCAGGTGGGGTGTAGTGTTAGAGTACGTAATGGGCCTAATGGGCCCATTATTCTTAGGGTTAATTAGAGATAAGGGTCGCTTGCTTAGGGGTCAAGTAAGTCTTGCTTGGGAGTCAAGTAAACCCTTCCCTCTTGCCTGGCCGTGGGCAAAAGGCCCCCGGCCGGCCCTCTCGCACCCTCCTTCTAGCAGCGCCATAACAATTGAGTTGGATAGTACTGAATACTAACGTGATTTACTTGTTTCATGGTCTTATTAGCATATACTTCTAGTATATGTAGACACACTTCATTCCAGTAACTCTTGAGGTAGCAAAATTCATAGCAAATCAATTAAGGGATTTTTGAAATCCATTAACACAAACTAGCAACATGGTGGATGAGATGCATATCATACACGCCTTTCAGCACTGTTTGTCTTTAATTTTTTTGGGAGTAAAAGATTGATACAGGGAATGTGCCCCACAAACCTTTAGTTGACAACTAACACACATAGAAAATCAAGTTAAACAGGAGAAGGTGCCTCCATCACACCTTTATTTGACAACTAACAGCAATTCCTTGAGAAAATTAAAGGAATGAAATAAAATGGAAAGTAATAACGACATGGCAACCAAGTCAAGAAAATAGACTCATTGTCTTTTTTTTTCAAAAAAAGAGTGACTATGGATCAGTCGACTTAGAAAATACTCCCTCTGTAAACAAATATAAGAACTATGGATCAGTCAAATATGAAAAATCATGAATCTAACAATCTCACGCACTCTCACACATGTATTTTTTGAAAAGGACATCTCACACATGTATATAAGTAGTACTCTCTCTGTAAACTAATATAAGAGCGTTTAGATAACTACTTTAGTATTCTAAACGCTCTTAGTATATTATATTCGTTGGTACAGCTAAACCCAGGTTTGAGATATCCATGCCATGCAGCCAGGCACGTATGTACCCAAAGCAAAATGGCACGCATCTTTTGCGTGCGTTGTCCACAGGCCCGGAAACACTGTTGCTCTAGATTTGTGGCAGCAGCATCTCATCGACCGGCTTTGGGTGGTGGTCGGAAAGGTGACGCCATATACGAGTGAACCAAACCGCCGATCATCGCTTTGTGGAAAGCAGAGGAGTTTGGATGATTGAGGCGACGCCGATGGAGGGAGGCGGACAGCCGTTGGGCTCCCGTTCCGTTCCGTCACAGTGGCCGCCCGGCCCTGGCCGCAGCACTTCGTTCATGGATCCAGAGGGGGGAAGGGAGGGGGGAGGGCCACTAGTGCTGCTCGCAGTACGACACTTAAGCACGCACCATCGATCGCCACGAATAATACATAAAGCGGTTTGTGCACTCGCATCCCCGGGATGCGCTTGCCGAATGCGTCGTTTTCGTGTTCCTTTCTTTCTTTTCTTTTATGATTTCCGTGTATCTTCGCCTGCGTGCGCGCGTACGTTTAGTTATGTGGCTCAAAGATCTGGCTTTTTGTGAATTTTCAGTGAATAAATAAATAAGGATCTGGCTTTTGCGAGCCCGAACAGTGGCCGAGTTTGCTTCGTGGTGCTGGTTTGTGTGAATAAAGAAGAAGAGACAGAGCATCAAGGGCTCAAAACTGAGATAGGATCGAAGCCAACAGCCATCATATGGTTCAAAAGGTGGGTTACGGAGTAATTAAAATATGAGCTTGTCTATCTATAATGAGAAAGCAGGGACCATTTTTGCACCGGTGTAATGTGATTCCTATGCGACGCGATGACACGCGGCGAGCCTTCAATTTTGAGCGTTTGCGGTAAAAGGACACAGATGATTCCGAGCATTTCCGTTCTGGTAGTGTATTCGGAAATTGAATTAAATTAAGATAAAATGAAGGAGTCATTTTTGGATGGCGGTTAATAGTACGCTACGTGCGTAGGTATATACTATGTTCTATTTTTGTTAGTTGTGGCTTCCTTTTATTATTATTAGAAATTTTAATAAATATGTTGAACCTTGATACTCATTGTTCAGTTAATATGTTTGTGTCTGTGTGCATCCCAATGATGCAAAGGCTTTAATTAAAATTACCGCTTGTTAACATGCATCTGTGCATGCTTCTGGATTTTTATCTTTTTGTCTGGTTGCAGCCTTTGTCTCCTCTGCTTTGTCCGCTTCTTCCCCTCAATTACCCGTAAACACGTACGCCAATTCTCACAACTTCCATGCAATGCAGCGACGTCAAGTCTTGACTCAACGAGGCGGTGAAACAAGAATATATGCGTGCCGAGGGTGAGTGTGAGACAGGATCGCCCGCCCGATCACCTGGGTCGATCGGTCGGTCTACGTCGTTTTGCTTGCCAGATATAGGTCCCGTCTGGGCTTAGCATATCTGGGAAGCCCCGAAGGAACGGGATTCCAATCGAGTAGCCGGAGAACTGGATGCCGTGCCGTGTCTCGGGGGTGGATGGATGGATAACGCTCATGTCATCCCGATTGGACCTCGCAAACAGACGAGCCGTGCAATGCAGATGAACCGTGCCTGCACTTGCGAAAGCAGTGAAGAGGAGGAATTGTGGTAGGTACAATAATGTAGTATCACTTTCTGATTGTGGGACATCCATTAGCTGCTGCCACATTTCTGGGCCTGGCATTTTTGTGCGAGTCAACTCCAAGAAAGAAAGAAAGAAAGAAAATCGACCGTGCATCTTCTCCTCTTGCCATGACAAAAATCTAACCTAATGGTGAGATGTTGACCCGCGAGGACACATGGCACCCGCTTATTGGCCCTGCACGATAATTCCCATGGGAGCTCCGCATGTTGGCCTCACCCGGAAAAGGTCCACCTCAACATGCAAACATGTATGAGAATTTCTATTTTATTATAAAAATATAATTATAAAATAATCAAACACAATGAATCATATGTCGAGACAGCACGCATGTGTCATCGTTATCACTCCTCCCATAGTAGGCCCATCATTAAACCTTGAGCAAATGACTCCGACTTCGAATATAGACGATCGTCGACCCAACACGCACTATAAAAAAAGTGGGAGCACCTGCAACCAGACTGTCAGCTCCGACTTTGAGGGAGAACTACGAAGGAGAACTAGGCACCGTAGGCGTCGTGGAAGATCACCCAATGGACCACCTGCTGCCCATGAACCCGTCATCGTACGTCACTAGGACCCCGCCACCGCAGTTTCAACTTCATAGCAAACAAACAAGTTAAGGCAATCCCACGGACACGCCGGAGAAGAGCCGACTACCTCAACTATAGCCGCGTCTCCGAAATCACTCCCCCCATCATCATTGCCACATAAGCTTCGACGCAAACACCGCCACCTTTCATAGCTCCCGCTCGCCAATGCCCAACTCCAAAGACAAAGACCTCAAGGGGAAAACAACAGCAAAGCACCGTCATCGTCCGATCACACAAGATCAAGAGTCCCCCTCGGAGCCGCAATAGTGACCGGACACACGCGGTAGGGGTGCGACAACAATGTAGCGATGCCTTCCAGAAGGTGAATAAATACCGTCATCGCTGGTCACAACACCAAGTCAAGATAGGGTCTTCACCCAAGCTTCCACATAACCACGGGCGCACATCGACCTGCACCGGCGCCGACAAGCCCACCAACCACCGACACCCTTGCCCACCGACAAAGAGGTCTCCATCACAAGCCGCACCTCGCGAAAGCCACCAAATGAATAAAAGCTGCCATGCTGACTTCCTCTACAAAAACAAATAGAGGAAATTGCACAAATACACAACTGTTGCGGCTGCAACTCTAGAGGATTTTAACAAAAAAAGTAAGCTCTAACTAACCAGTAAGAAACAAAACAGCATATTGATCGAACAAGTCACTTAATGAGAAATATGAATTATTCAAAGTTTCATAAAATCTATTATTTTAGAATTTTTTGTAAAAAATGAAAAAATAAACTTGTAGTTCAGTCCATGTTTGTTGACCAAGCTGGAATTTTGCTTAGCCTATTTTTTCTAGCCGTCTTAAAATTCCAACACTTTTTAACGAACCGTACATGTATGAGTTGACTTGCAAACATTGACCAAAATTTAAAGCGGTTAAGAAAATAGGCTGAAATTTTTCAAGATTAATCACTGAAGATGAATTGAATTACTGGAATGTATTTCATGTTTTTTTGAATTTTCAGATTTTTTTAAATAATCAGTTATTTTTATAAATTTTTGAAGATTTCAAATTTCCCAAAGAGCTTAACACGAGGGACCTGCATGTCATACTTCTCATCAAGTGGCTAATCAGAGCAAATTGTTTTTTCATTAGTGATTAGTCCTAGAGTTGAAGGTTTTCGTCACCTCAGCTCCAAATATTTGTGTATTTGTGCAATTTCCTCTTACACAAATATAAACATATACTCCCTCTATTCCTAAATATTCCATCCGTTCCTAAATATTTGTCTTTCTAGATATTTCAAATGGACTAACACATACGGATGTATATACACATATTTTTAGAGTGTAGATTCACTCATTTTGCTCTGTATGTAGTCACTTATTCAAATCTCTAGAAAGACAAACATTTAGGAACGGAGGGAGTACAAGTCTTTTTAGAGATTTCAATATAGACTACATAAGGATGTATATATATGTAGTTTATAGTGTAGATTCACTCATTTCGCTCCGTATGCAGTCTATATTGAAGTATCTAAAAAAAGACTTATATTTAGGAACGGATGGAGTATATCATTCTTGGAGGAGGCCGACAGACGGCACGGTCTACTTCAAGGCAAAGTTGCAGAGGCCATAAGTGAAGGGAAGGAAAAGAGGGCTCCCCATCAGGCAGACGACGATATGCCGGGCGAGATGCCGATCGGGTCGCCGTATGCACTCGTGTTGCCACATTTGCGGTTCCCTTAGCTGCCTTTGCCTGCCACTGTTATTAAGGCTAGGTTGAAAACGCTGCATCATACGGCCGGTCTCCTATATATGTCTACTTTCACTCGTTCTTCCCTTTGATGATCGGAAAAAGGTATCCTGTTCACAAAACCGATCGATTAGAAAGAAGAAAAAAGTTTTCTGTTCACGAAGTTGATCTCATAATAAAGTCGAAGCATGAACTGGAGGGTTTCTTAGCGTCGCAGACACCCGTTGAAAACGCGGCGAAACCCACGATGAAACCTCTTCTGTCCCGGACTAAACCATTGGACTAAACAATGTTCTTGGCTGCTCATAGACACTAGAAATAGTGAGTGCCCTGGCGGCTGCATTCGTTTTACTAATTATTCTAGGATTAGCTCATGCCCGTGTATAATATTTTCCATCCGATGCACTAATTAAAGCTAGAATTAGCTCATGCATGCCCTTTGCTAAATGAAATCACAGTATGTTCTACCCAAATACATGCATGCGTGCGTGTTCTTGGCTGCTCATAGACACTAGAAACAGTGCCCTGGCGGCCGAATGCATTCTTTTCACTGATTAAGGGTAGAATCAGCTCGTGCATGTTCAATCCACATGCATGCATGTGTCACTGTCTGCGGTGCAGACTTAAATTACAGCACTGCTTCGTGCACGGATGCATGCAGGACCAGGTAGCAGTTGATTACATAGAAAACGCATCGGCCGCTGGACTGTTATGATCAAATAGTGTGGTGCACAAGCTAGGCCGGTCCCTTGCGCTTTCATTCTTGTAAAAAAAAAGTTTGCTTTTGTTCTCCCCCTTTGGGGATATGATAAGAAAAAGTTTCCTGCTCACGATATTGACCGCTTAAGAAAAGAAAATCCTGTTCGTGTAATTGATCGCTTGGAAAAAGTTTTTCTTGTTCATGACATTTCCGGACCCTCCGTGCTTTCATTCGCTCTAAAAATGCATGAACATGAACCACACCATTACAGGCACACGTTGAAAACGTGACAATACACAGCTGTAGTACAGTAATGTAATGTAGTCCATACTAATCCGAATTGGAAGCACACGCGTGTTCTTGGCTGCTCATAGGCACAAGAAATAGTGCCCTGGCGGCTGCATTTTTTTTTTCTTCTTCCATTATTTAAGGCTAGGATAGATAAGCTCGTGCATGCCGGTGTATAATATTCTCCGTCCGATGCACCAAGGCCAAAACTAATCAGTCACATGTTCAGTGACTTCAGTCCACATGCATGCGTGCGTGCATGCACGCTGGACTATTTTTGGTCAGGAAGAAACAGAAAAATAGTGTGCAAAAAACAGCGGCGCGTGATCTAGCATGACCTAAACTGAGCAGGATATGATGCGAAGCGAATTAAGGGGGTGGTCAAATCACAGGAGCAAGCAATCGTGGTGAGCCGGTCCGTCTTTTTTTGTGTGGTGCAGCTCCGTCCATATATCTCTATTATTATAATAGCACACTCGAACAATACTCTTCTAATCATGTCTAGGTAGTGCAGATTTCAGCTCCGAGCGAGAGAGGAGAGGAAGAAAAGATGGTGCGTACTTAATTCAGACAGGACATGCGCAACCAGATCACCAGAGTCGCCGTACGGCATCGTGCGCGCGAGCACCGGTGCCAGTGCCGGTGCGTCCGTCATCCAATTCCAGGTCGTGGGGCCGGGAAAGTTCGTGCCCGTGGCACTGGCGCACGCACGATGGGAGAGAATTTGTCCACGCATGTGTGGCACGCAGGTCACGTCCGGCGCGTCCCGTCCGGTGGTCACCGCCCGAGGGCACACGCCTGGCATCGGCGCTAGTGCGAGCGAGTGAAGTCTGAGAGGACGGGGCGTCGCGTCCGGCGGATGCCGGGGTCGCGTGACGGAGCCCCGCTGCCGGCCACGGCGAGGAGGAGGGGGGCGAAGCACCGGAGACCAGGGAGACAAGACAAGGAGCCCCACGCACCCCGCGTCGCGGCGTCGTCGGCCAACCACGGCGCGTAACGTCGCGGCGCGCGCGCAAATATCTGCGCCTCGCGCGCCCACCCACCCGGGCACCCGGCCAGTGGCGAGGCGAGGCGAGGCGAGGCGGCCGGTCACTTCGCTTGGCTCGTTGCCTGCCTTTCCACCGGGCAGAGCCAGCGCGAATAGTAAACGGCGTTTTCCTTTATTTGTTGAATCACACGCGTGCTGAGATCCTCCATGATTTGAAATGCAGTTTTTCAAACACGAGTGCTAATTATTTATTATATGACCATAGCTATGTGTAAGTTGATTGAATTTACAATTTAGACAAGTCAATTTCGTGGGAAAATGAACGGTTGGAGGAAGAAGAAAGAAAGACGACAGTTGAATTTTAATCCAATACCCCAAAAATTGATTTCCCGAGAATAATTTTTCAGGCTCACATATAGCCGATGGGTTCACACAAGGTATGTCAATGACCGAAGACTCTAATCTTTTGAATTAACGAAGATACCACGAACACCTCCTCTGCATGGGAACATCATTTCACACTGGCGTGCTGGGATTACAAATGGCACACCAACTATCAAACCGACGGTTAGTTCTCTCTCTTTTATCGACTAAACATTTTAAGTTTGAGAATCTATAATAAAAGGTACCCCTCTATAAATAAAGATAAGAGTGTTTAGATCACTATGGAGGGAGTATATGTATCTACAGCATCAAATTGACATTACTAGGTTTGACCATCTATGAGCTCATTGTGCAGACATTGACACCAGAGCAACAAACATCTGGACGATGAACATCAAATTTTGGGAGAGAAACTCTAAAGCTCCTCGACACTTGGGGTGTTTGTATGCATGTCTATGTGCATCTAAAATTTCTCCCCGTGGATGGCTATTTCTGGCCGCCTGTATCTTAGTTCACAAGCAATCTTGTATCACAAGATTATTGCTTGATTTCTTGATTAACAAACCTACTTGATTGGCTGGGTTTTTTTGGGAGCAAAGTAGCACCTGTTCCCAATTTCATTTTCAAATGAAATTGATAAACCATTGACCAATTCTTGCACTATCCCCCCAACACAACACACCCACATCAAAACTAGCATGCCAAGCTAAGCCAGAGTCCACGAGGAACATCACAGGGAAAATGTACTCCACGTACACATAAACCAGCTACAAGAAACACCACACATGTATATGTATCCATCCTTTCCTCATGTTAAAGAAATCACACACCACCAATTTGTTTGCCGACAACACTCTTGTTCCTTTGGTTTCTGCAGTCCAGACCAGTGCATAAGTTAATGAGCTCGGGATAACTGTACCAGTATTAAAGGAATAACGCCGAGAGGCTGATGGCTCATGTAGGCAGACTCACTATGATTCATGATTCAGTGTTCATTGACTGGCATTCCCTATTTTTTGATGTCCTTTTATGAGCTACATGTAGGGGTTAACATGAGAATGGGTTTCTTTCGGACTAGATTGTTGTGGCAGGAAAAGCTAAATAAGAAAAAATACCATTAGGTTAAATGGTCTGAGGTGTGAAGAACAAAAGGCCTAGGGGGGTAATTTTAGTTTTAGAAGAACATTGTATTTTGGGTCATTGGAGCTATGGGATCACATTAAAGAAGTTTGTGCTTCTGTGGTTTTGAATGAACAAAAAGATGTGATTAAGTGGACTCTGACTGGCAATGGGTGCACACAGTGAAATCTTATTATAGATTTATGATTCAAATTGGCTCTAAATACCCATATTTTTTTTTGGAAAGTTAAAATGCCTCCACGAGTCAAAGTTTTATTCTAGTGCTGAGAAATTGCATCTTACCAAAGATAATTTGTTGCGTATGGGTGGACTGGTGATAGTAAGTGTTCTTTTTGTAGGAGAGAAGAAACTGTTAATCACCTGTTTTTCCATTGTTCTATTGTGAAATTGTTATGGGATATTATGAAATGTGCTTTTTTGACATGTTTGATATACCTGATAGTGTTCATGATCCAATTCTTGGCTGAAAAAAATTAATAAGAAGGACAGAGATTTAGTGGTACTACTATGTTTTGGACTTTATGGAAGTTGAGAAATAGGGTCAGCTTTTATTATAGCAGGGTCACTGATCCATGTGTTCTAGTGAATATGATTCTAAAATGGTTACATGACTGGATCTTGCAGACAAACCAAGAAAAATTAAGGCGAATGGCGGGGGGCTTAAGGCAGGTTGAACGGGCAGTGGGAGAAGTCTTCAAAGCGGCATATGGGTGGAAAGTCGGATCCTGCAAGATCATGGCAGGCTGATCTCCAAGGCTTTCTACATGGCGCCAATCTGAAGATGTTTCTCTCTGCATGTTTCCTTAGTTTGCCCATTTGTTGTCGCAACTTTCTCATGGAACCTTTCCCTTATCGTAGTGGTAGATGTTATCTTGTCTGCTGGAGACTTGCTTGTGGGCTCTCAACGGACATCATGGATGTTATGTGAACTTGTTGATGGTAGTAATTAAGGGACCGCCTCTGATGTCTAGTTCCCGGGTGGTCGCTGGGGGGAGGGGGGATGGCTTTCTCCCTTCTTAGTGATCATGCATCGTTTGGTGTTCTTTGTTGTTGCTTTTCTTTTGAGTAGTTGTAATCAAGACACTGTGGTTTTTGTTAATGAAATTCGGAGAGGGTGCTCTCTTTTATAAAAAAAGGGGAAAACGTCATTAAAACATGCCTTATTCCTGGTTTTCCACAGCACCCAGAGAATTCCCGATATACCACTAGCATTTACTCATGTAATATTATTAGAAAAAGCATCTGACCAACTAGCAATGTTACTAAATGAGTTTGGAGTTTCATGCAGTATAAAAGCACATTTTATCACATTCCAAGTATAGCTAGTCACACGACAAGTGAAAAACACCAGATCTAAACTTTAATTTATGCTACAAAACATAAATTTAGCCTCATACCGCCAACCTCTATGAATAAGTACGTCTTTTGTCAGCACACTATTTTTAATAGCTAACCATAGAAAATCTTTAACCTCGAGGGAAATTTTAACACACCAAATATCTTTTTAAAGGACAAACAACTTGTCTAGCTTTGAGAGCTTTATGCATAGACTTTACTTGACTGGCTGGTCGAGCATATTTATCTTAACTCCTCGAATCTTGGTATCCAAGGTAGTTTAATTGAGAAGGAAACATCCATGCCAAGCTTGCTTAGTCTTCAAACTCGTCTGTTGAATCATATGTTTGTGTGCATGAGCCAAATCAGAGACATGCCTAAGCCAAGATCGATTCATCAAGTTCGTGAGAGGGTATAAGTGATCTTCTAAAAAAAAGGGCTGATTGTTGTATTTGGAGCTACCGGAGTGCACCTTACATTCTTGACTGCCAAGGAAAATCTACTAGACTCTGGTGCATGTCCATAGTGGTCACACAGGTTTCATAACAGACACGTCGATAGTAGTAACATCTTGAGAGGTACACAAGTCGAATTTCCCCCCGAATGAATTTAAACCCTATGTAAACATTCCACCTTTTGAGATACGCTGCATCTTGCGGACGCACAACCACCATTCTTGGCATAAAGCAAACACCAGCTTAACAATTTTTTACCAGTTTAAGATGCGTTAGATGGGGATACATGCATGCACATATTCCGCAAAAGAACTCTCTTCCCTGATTGGACCGATATGGATAAGCCCCAACCATGCTCTTCCTTAACTATACGCATCTCAGGTGGTGTTTGTTTCTCTAGTCCTAGGACTAAGTCTCTGGGATTTTTTGAAAAAGATTCTTAAGGAGGTGCTTCTAAGGACTTTTAGCAAAAAGTCCCAAAAAAATCCCACCCTGTTTGGTTTGCTAGGGACTTTTACTAGTCCCTACACCAAAAAGTCCCTGAAAACAAACACCCCCTCAGTTAACTCCAATAATGCCCAATCTCTCTAAGCTACTAGCAACACAGCACAAAGGTGGGTGCACTAAGCTAAGCTAGCTAGTAGATCTCCAAATCTTCGAGAATGTTCGGCTAAACCTGACAGTTAACTTTGACGCACTATCAAATTAATCGGCATTAACAACAAGAAAGCCTCTGATGCATGTACGAAAAACAAAGGGGGGCGTGCAAGTTGGTCGCCCGTGGTGACGCGAACGAGCTTTGGCACGCACGCAAAAGTCTGCGTACGTACCCACTTTGCGGTAGTTTACTCGGCGAAACCAAACTAAGTTCGTCAGCGCACCAGCGCTCGATGTGGATATATGATGGGAGCCGGATAACGAAGGCCATTAGCGGCACTGATCAATGATCAGGGGGTACTACTGCTTCTACTGCACACGTTACATCGCCATTAAACTAAGCTAACACCACCCCACGTCGCCGTCGAGCTAATTAGACTCCATGGCGTCGACGCAGCTAAAGCAGAATGGGAAATTTATCCGGTGGCGTGGTACTACGTAGCGCGAGAATCGACGGCCAGGTCGCCGGCGGGCGGGGCCCGGGGAGGCGCGGGCCTATGCGGCGGCGACACGAGACGGCGCGGGGAACAGCCGTGGGCGGGGGTCGCCGTCGGGCTGACGCACGGCGCTGCATCTCGCCGCGCGCGTGACGATGGTGCGTGCTTCTCAGGTGTCGCGCAACGAGGAGCCTCGGCTCGACCCCGAGACGCCTCTTCTTCCGTCGCCCGCAATACTAATAGTATCCTTTTCTCTCCGGTGGTTCCGGTTATCATATGCGTTTCCCGTTTTGGGTGCGTGGTTTGGTTTGCTACACGGCATGCAGCCCTACACACCGAGTTGTTTTATGCTGGTCTGATCTACTCCTATTTGTTGTGTTCGGGGGCATACGAGGGTGTGACAAGAAAGTAAAACAAAGTGCCTGCCCAACACTAGCAAAGCAGTGCCAAAGGCGCCTGATGATGGCCCCATGTAAAACACCACGGCTTGATCTCAGGGGCCTCGCCATTTGCGTGGGGAAGACATGTGTCGAATTGTGACAAATGCCCATGACTTTCCTCCTCCTAGGTCGAGTCCTAGCTTGTTGCCAACATGAGAGTTACTAATTGCAAGAAACTGCCACATTTGTGGCTAGGTTTACAGAAAACCACCAACTCATTAACCCATTGCAAAAGACACCACAAATCACTTAAGTCGTTGCAAAAAGCACTGACCGGGTGATTTGCCCCGTTTGATCGCTTTCTGGCAAGTGGGGCCATACTGTAAGAAGCTGACCTGGTAACAAATTTACATACACACCCCTTAATACAAATTTACGATGGATGAGAATGATGCCGGAGGAGGAACCTAGACCGCCTTGGGGTTGGGGCAGTAATCGTCTTTAGGATTTTTCTTAATGCAATGTGTGGTTGTATCATCTCGATACATGAGGAAGAAGCAATAATATTGTTTTACTATCTCAAGGTGTGACACCTTTGTTGTGGACGTAGTCCTAGCATAGTGGATGCCGAAGGGGCCCTGATGGATTCATGTACATTCATGTACCTAGGGTAGGGTCATAGGCCTGACCTGAATGTCCTACCCAGGGACAGCCTTAGAAGAGATCACCTTCCAGTCGACCAACGAGGAACCCACTCGACTGACCAGAAGGACTCGACCATGGAGATTCACTCGACCATGAAGATACACTCGACCACCAGAAGGTCAGAAGGCACTCTGCACTGCAACGGCCTGTAATTGAATAGACTTAATGATAGTTAAGGCATTTTATGTGGGGCGTTACCAGTAACGCCCCAGACTTAATATACTTTAAACCCTTCATTACGTGGGCTGGCAGGGGTCCTGGCGTACTCTATATAAGCCACCCCCCTCCACAGGCAGAAGGGTTCGCACTCTGGTAACACCTATACACATAATCCACTCGACCGCCTCAGGGCTCCGAGACGTAGGACTTTTACTTCCTCCGAGAAGGGCCTGAACTCGTACATCGCTTGTGTTTACAACCTCTCAATAGCTAGGACCTTGCCTCTCCATACCTACCCCCCACTCTACTGTCAGACTTAGAACCACGACAGTTGGCGCCCACCGTGGGGCAGGTGTTTTAGCGATTTTGTGGAGAAGTTGCAGTATTTCCGAATACTTTCATCATGATGACTGCTGGAGTTTTGGTCGAGGGGCGCGAGATCAGTCTTGGCGCTCTCACCTTCATCGCCGACGACTCCGCGTGGCTCCAGGAGGCTCCACTCGACGTTGATGCGCTCCCCGTCCGCGGTGCGACGCATTTTCGCGCATGTGTCCGCGGCGTTCTGCTGCGGCAACCGTCGGCCCCCTATCGGTCGACTCCTTTATCGGTCGCCCGTCCGGTCTCCCACCAGCGCAAGCGCTCTGGTCGGTCGAGGCTTCAGCGGTGGGTGAAACACGCGGTGGCTCGCCAGGCGGCCATCGCACAAGTTGCGGCAATCAAGCCCGACGAATCTCTCTACGGCCTGTTCGATCTGTCGACTGGCTCCGTAGAGACTGCATCCGAGTGCGATAGCAGTGATCCAGCGGCGGAAATTCTCATGGTCGACGGGCCCCGCAGTCCTCCCGGCTTCGCCCATGGCGGCGGAGCAGGCGGCGGAGGTAGCCCCGCACAGGACCACGAAGAGTACCAGCCCGAGGCACTCGACTCTCTGCAGAGAGAAGAGCTTCGCCGCAGGAACGTGGATGCCCTGCATACTCCCATTACGGGAGAAACCCCCGAGGCTCGCGCCTTGGAGGAGGCACGTTTGGCCAATGTGGCTGAACGCGCTCGTCTGGAGAACCTTCAGCGAGCACTCGACGAGCGCGCGCGGCAACGAGTCCCCGAAGCCAGTCGACGTCGACTCTTCCCACCGACTCAGGTATACCGCACGCCAATTCAGAATTTAGCAGCCGCAACCCGTATAGCAGAGTCCATCCAGCCTTCACAGTCGGAAGCTGGGAGAGGCTTGATGCAGATCGGAGATTTGCTCCGAGCAGCTGGGGACCAGAACTCAGCCGTGTCGCAATCGCGCAACAGAATTCACAGTCGATCCGTCGCTGCGAATACGGTTCAGTCGGCTCACAGTCCCAGATCGCCTCCGCGGCGGGAAGGGCGCGACAACCAGCGTGATCAGTATGGAGACCGATACGACCGAGATGACAGGCGTCGAGTGCCCGTTTCCCCTCCGAGGGAAGGGTCTTACGCTCCTCGGCGACAGGATGACATGCGTCAGTTCAGTGCGGGGCGAAGAGTTCCAGTCGACCCCAGGGGACCAGGCTTCGACGCGCGATCCATTATCGTGCAAAGCTTGGTCGACCGGAACAGAGCCCATCGAGGCGGACCCGAGAGAGATGCACCCACGAGCAGTCGAGTGCATGTTTCTGGTCCAGAGTGTTTTAGCAGGGCTATCAGAGCCGCAGTGATTCCCCCCAATTTCAGGTTGGCGACAGGAGTCAGCAAGTTCACTGGGGAGTCCAAGCCTGAAACTTGGCTTGAGGACTACCGAGTGGCTGTTCAGATTGGCGGTGGGAATGACGAGGTGGCCATGAAGCATTTGCCCCTCATGCTGGAAGGTTCAGCCAGAGCGTGGTTGAATCAGTTACCTCCTAGCAGTATTTACACTTGGGAAGATTTGTTCCGAGTGTTCGTCCGAACTTTTGAAGGAACCTGCAAGCGACCAGCTGGTTTGACAGAGCTGCAAGTTTGTGTGCAGAAGCCCAATGAGACTCTCAGAGAGTACATTCAGAGGTGGATCACTCTGCACCATACTGTGGAAAATGTGTCTAATCATCAAGCAGTCTGCGCCTTCAAAGATGGTGTCAAGAACAGAGAATTGAGTCTGAAGTTTGGTCGAACCGGAGACATGACTCTGAGTCGGATGATGGAGATTGCTACCAAGTACGCCAATGGCGAGGAAGAGGACCGACTCCGAAGCGGCAAGTATAAGCCAAGTCAGTCGGAGAAGGGAAATTCCAGTCGGAAACAGAAGCGGAAAGCCGAGCCAGCAGCTCCTGGAGAGGCCCTGGCCGTGACTCAGGGAAAGTTCAAAGGGAAACCAAAAGGATCCTGGAATCCTAAGAAAGTAAAGGATAAATAAGGAAACGACGTGATGGATATGCCATGCCACATCCACACGAAGAAAGATGAAGAGGGCAACATTATTTACCCAAAGCACACCACTCGCCAGTGTCGACTCCTGATCCAGCAGTTTCAGGGAAAACAGTCTAAGAACAAGGAGAAAGAGTTAGACAAGGCCGGAGACAAAGAGGACAGTGAGGAAGAATATCCGCATATCAACTCCACTCTGATGATCTTCGCGGATGTGGAAAGCAAGAGTCGACTGAAAGTCATTAACCGCGAGGTGAATATGGTTGCCCCAGCAAAACCAAGTTATCTGAAATGGTCCCAAACACCCATCACATTCGACCAATCTGATCACCCGACTCATATTGCCACCCCTGGGAGGCAAGCTTTGGTGGTCGATCCAGTTGTCGAAGGCACTCAACTGACGAAAGTGCTGATGGACGGTGGCAGTGGGCTGAACTTGTTGTATGCTGACACACTGAAGGGAATGGGCATCCCGATGTCCCGACTGAGCACCAGCAACATGAGTTTCCACGGAGTCATACCAGGGAAGAAAGCCAACTCACTCGGCCAAATAGCCCTGGACGTAGTTTTTGGCGACTCAAAACATTTTCGCAAGGAAAAGTTGACCTTTGAGGTTGTGGATTTTCAGAGCGCGTATCACGCCATTTTGGGGAGGCCCGCCTACGCACGGTTCATGGCTCGACCATGTTACGTGTACCTCAAACTGAAAATGCCAGGTCCCAAAGGGGTGATCACTGTCACTGGCGATCGAAAAAAAGGCAGAAGAGTGCTTTCAGAAGGGCTCGAAGATTGCCGATTCCCAGGTGACAGCGGTCGAGTTCGAAGAATACAAGCAAAACGCAGATCCGAGTGATTTGTTGCGATCCAAGAAACCAGCCACAGAGTCTGCATTTCAGTCGTCTGGAGAGACAAAGCTTGTTCACATTCACCCGACCGACCCTAATGCAGCCCCGACCCACATCTCCACGACACTCGACCCGAAATAGGAAGAAGCGCTCATCCAGTTCCTCCGTGAGAACTGGGACATTTTTGCATGGAAGCTAGCTGACATGCCAGGTGTTCCCAGGGGACTGGCTGAGCATCGCCTCAGAGTCGACAAATCAGCAAAACCAGTCAAAGAGCATCTTCGGCGGTCCGCCGTCCAGAAGAGAAAAGCTATTGGTGAGGAAGTGGCTCGACTGTTGGCGGCAGGATTTATCCGAGAGATATACCACTCCGAGTGGCTCGCTAATGTCGTCATGGTTCCCAAGAAGGACAAATCACTCCGCATGTGCATTGACTTCAAGCACATCAATCGGGCCTGCCCGAAAGATCATTTTCCTCTCCCTCGCATAGATCAAATTGTTGACTCGACCGCGGGATGTGAGAGATTGTCTTTTCTAGACGCATATTCCGGGTATCATCAGATCCGTCTGTATGGACCCGACGAAGTAAAAACAGCTTTCATCACTCCATTCGGGTGCTTCTGCTATATCACCATGCCATCCGGCCTCAAGAATGCCGGAGCCACATTTATGCGTATGATTCAGAAGTGTCTTCTCACTCAAATCAGTCGGAATGTGGAAGCGTATATGGATGATATCGTCGTTAAGTCGCGAAAAGGTTCCGACCTGCTTGCTGACCTCGCCGAAACATTTGCCAACCTCAGAAGGTACGATATCAAGCTCAATCCATCGAAGTGCACATTCGGAGTTCCTGGTGGAAAGTTACTCGGTTTTCTCGTTTCCGAGCGAGGGATCGACGCAAATCCAGAGAAGATCGGCACTATTCTCCGAATGAAACGCCCTGTGCGAGTGCACGATGTCCAGAAGCTTACTGGATGCTTGGCCGCATTAAGTCGATTCATCTCACGACTCGGTGAAAAGGCATTGCCTCTTTACCGACTGATGAAGAAGGCAGACAAGTTCGAGTGGACTCCAGAAGCTGATGCAGCATTTGCCGAGCTAAAAGCTCTGCTCTCCACCCAGCCGGTGCTTGCTGCTCCAATCAGCAAAGAGCCTTTGTTGCTTTATATTGCAGCCACAGGACAAGTCGTCAGTACAGTACTTACGGTCGAGCGGGAAGAAGAAGGAAAAGCCTTCAAAGTTCAGCGCCCGGTGTATTATTTGTCGGAAGTCTTGACTCCATCCAAGCAGAGATATCCTCATTATCAGAAGCTTGTGTATGGAATATACATGACCACGAAGAAGGTTGCTCATTATTTCTCTGATCATTCTATCACAGTCGTCAGCGACGCTCCACTGTCATAGATTCTGCACAACAGAGATGCAACTGGTCGAGTGGCGAAATGGGCGATTGAACTTCTTCCCCTTGATATCAAGTTTGAGGCAAAGAAAGCCATTAAGTCCCAGGCAATAGCAGATTTCCTCGCCGAGTGGATTGAACAACAACAGCCGACTGAAGTTCACTCGGAGCATTGGACCATGTTCTTCGATGGCTCTAAGATGCTGAATGATTCTGGTGCTGGGGTTGTTCTGGTTTCCCCCAGAGGAGATAAGCTTAGATATGTGCTCCAGATTCACTTTGATTCCTCCAACAATGAGGCAGAGTATGAGGCCCTTTTATATGGATTGCGCATGGCCATCTCACTCGGCGTCCGTCGCCTAATGGTTTATGGCGATTCAGATTTAGTGGTCAACCAGGTGATGAAGGAGTGGGACGTGAGAAGCCCAGCCATGACTGGATACTGCAATGCAGTGAGGAAGCTGGAAAAGAAGTTCGAGGGGTTGGAGCTCCATCACATCCCCCGATTGAAAAATCAAGCAGCAGATGATCTGGCAAAGATAGGTTCCAAAAGAGAAGCCATTCCGAGTGGTGTGTTTTTGGAGCATATACACACTCCGTCAGTTAAAGAAGATCCCTTCACAGAGGAAGCTCCACAGCCCAAGAGTGCCACAGATCCGACTGAGGTTGAGATCCCAGCAGTGGTCGACTTGGTCATGGAGGTTTTAGTGGTCACTCCCGACTGGACAATTCCCTATATTGCGTATATCGTGAGAAAAGAGCTCCCAGAAGATGAGGAAGAGGCTCGGCAGATCGTCCGTCGATCCAAAGCCTTTACCGTTATCAAAGGACAGCTGTATAGAGAAAGCCCGACTGGGGTTGGTCAAAAATGCATAACGCCAGAAGAAGGTCGAATCATTCTCAATGATATCCACTCGGGGACCTGTGGCCACCATGCATCCTCTCGGACCATTGTAGCCAAAGCATACCGAGCTGGATTTTACTGGCCAAGGGCGAATGAGATGGCAAAGGAAATAGTGGACAAGTGCGAAGGATGTCAATTCTACTCCAATATGTCACACAAGCCCGCGTCAGCTCTGAAGACCATTCCACTCGTTTGGCCATTCGCAGTATGGGGGTTGGACATGGTCGGTCCCTTGAGAATAGGTCGAAGTGGTTTCACGCACGTACTGGTCGCGGTCGACAAGTTCACAAAGTGGATCGAGGCTAAACCAATTAAGAATCTTGACGCCGGTACTGCAGTTACCTTCATCAGGGAGCTGACGTTCAGATATGGAGTCCCGCACAGCATCATTACGGATAATGGGTCGAACTTTGACTCGGAAGAATTCAAGGATTTCTGCAACGCTCAAGGCACACGAGTCGACTACGCTTCAGTCGCTCACCCCCAGTCGAATGGACAAGTGGAGCGAGCCAATGGCTTAATCCTCAAGGGTTTAAAACCCCGACTGATGTGTGATCTCAAGCACACGGCTGGAGCATGGGTCGACGAACTCCCTTCGGTGCTTTGGGGTTTGCGGACCACACCCAATCGGTCGACCGGAAGAACTCCATTCTTTTTGGTCTATGGAGCTGAAGCAGTCTTGCCGAGTGATCTTCTTCACAATGCTCCTCGAGTTGAACTCTACAACGAAGCAGAAGCTGAGCAAGCGCGTCAGGACGCAGTCGACCTTCTAGAGGAAGAAAGGGAGATGGCTCTGATCCGATCGACCATCTATCAACAAGACTTGCGTCGCTTTCACGCCAGAAATGTGAGGGGTCGAGCCTTCCAAGAAGGAGATCTAGTTCTCCGAGTGGATCAGCAGAAATAGCATAAGCCCGCTCCTTCTTGGGAAGGACCCTTCATCGTCACCAAAGTTCTCCACAACGGGGCATACCGTCTCTACAACGTCGAACACAACATCGAAGAGCCCCGATCTTGGAATGCGGATCTGCTCCGCCCGTTTTACACTTAAAAATTTTCCACTCGGATGAGTTGTAATAAAATACTTCTGTAGTTCATGGATCTTGAAATAATAGTGCCATAATTCCTTCATAATTTTTGTCACTTTTTCCCCCAGTGGGTGGCTTAGCCGCGAATCCGTTTCGCCTAAGTTTGTACAAATCCTACCGAGTGGTGAGCCAGACTTCCACTCGAAGGCTTAGCCGCGAATCCGTTTCGCCTAAGTTATAAAAAATCCTACCGAGTGGTGAGCTAGACTTCCACTCGGAGGCTTAGCCGCGAATCCGTTTCGCCTAAGTTATAAAAAATCCTACCGAGTGGTAAGCCAGACTTCCACTCGGAGGCTTAGCTGCAGCCCAGTGCTCGCCTAAGTTATAAAAAATCCTACCGAGTGAAGAGCAAACCTCTCACTCGGGGGCTTAGCTGCAGCCCAGCGCTCGCCTAAGTTATAAAAAATCCTACCGAGTGGTAAGCCAGACTTCCACTCGGAGGCTTAGCTGCAGCCCAGTGCTCGCCTAAGTTATAAAAATCCTACCGAGTGAAGAGCAAACCTCTCACTCGGGGGCTTAGCTGCAGCCCCGCGCTCGCCTAAGTTATAAAAAATCCTACCGAGTGAAGAGCAAACCTCTCACTCGGGGGCTTAGCTGCAGCCCAGCGCTCGCCTAAGTTATAAAAAATCCTACCGAGTGAAGAGCAAACCTTTCAATCGGGGGCTTAACTGCAGCCCAGCGCTCGCCTAAGTTATAAAAAATCCTACCGAGTGAAGAACAAACCTCTCACTCGGGGGCTTAGCTGCAGCCTAGCGCTCGCCTAAGTTATAAAAAATCCTACCGAGTGAAGAGCAAACCTCTCACTCGGGGGCTTAGCTGCAGCCCAACGCTCGCCTAAGTTATAAAAATCCTACCGAGTGAAGAGCAAACCTCTCACTTGGGGGCTTAGCTGCAGCCCCGCGCTCGCCTAAGTTATAAAAAATCCTACCGAGTGAAGAGCAAACCTCTCACTCGGGGGCTTAGCTGCAGCCCAGCGCTCGCCTAAGTTATAAAAAATCCTACCGAGTGAAGAGCAAACCTCTCACTCGGGGGCTTAGCTGCAGCCCAGCGCTCGCCTAAGTTATAAAAAATCCTACCGAGTGAAGATCAAACCTCTCACTCGGGGGCTTAGCTGCAGCCCAGCGCTCGCCTAAGTTATAAAAATCCTACCGAGTGAAGAGCAAACCTCTCACTCGGGGGCTTAGCTGCAGCCCCGCGCTCGCCTAAGTTATAAAAAATCCTACCGAGTGAAGAGCAAACCTCTCACTCGGGGGCTTAGCTGCAGCCCAGCGCTCGCCTAAGTTATAAAAAATCCTACCGAGTGAAGAGCAAACCTCTCACTCGGAGGCTTAGCTGCAGCCCAGCGCTCGCCTAAGTTATAAAAAATCCTACCGAGTGAAGAGCAAACCTCTCACTCGGAGGCTTAGCTGCGGCCCAGCGCTCGCCTAAGTTATAAAAAATCCTACCGAGTGAAGAGCAAACCTCTCACTCGGAGGCTTAGCTGCAGCCCAGCGCTCGCCTGAGGAATAAAAATCCTACCGAGTGAAGAGCAAACCTCTCACTCGGCGGCTTAGTTGCGGCCCAGTGCTCGCCTAAGGAATAAGTCGACTGCAGTGGGCATCTTGCTGTGAACCTGCAAAGGACAATTCGAACCAAGAGCAATCATATCCAAACATCAAATCCAAGTTTAGGTCGATACCTAAAGGAACCGAGAGTGCTCAGGCACTAAGCCTGTTAAGGTTTACCGGTTACAATTCCACTCGGCATACCGAGGCAAATTTAAAGTGTCGGGCTTAAAGAAAGTTTTTTACCCCTCCTGTGGAGGGCTGGAAGGAGCAACAAACTCGTCGAGGTCGATCCCGTCTGCGATCCGGGTAGCAGCAGCGATGAAAGTTTCGATGAAGGACCTGAAGTCGTGTTTCTTGGTGTTGGCCACTCGGAGAGCCGCCAGCTTCCCTTCTCGCGCGTCCTTGCAGTGGACTCGGGCCAGGCACAGGGCAACATCTGCGCCACACCGAGCCGAGGACTTCTTCCACTCTTGCACTCGGTCGGGGACTGCGTTTAGTCGAGCCATCAACGACTCGAGGTCATTCTGAAGTGTCGCCCCGGGCCAAAGCGTCGAGTCGATGCGAGAAGTGGCGGCCTTCAGCCTTGCAAGATAGTCCACGACAGCTGCAACGCGAGACTCCAGTCGGAAGACATTCATGGCAACTTCATCATTCACCGGAGAATTGACAGGATCAAGGTTCGGCTCCAACTGGCTAGTCTCTTCTTCAAAGTTCCGACAGAATTCTGCAAGGACAAAACGCCGAATCAAGACAATGGTCGAATGGAAGCGTCACAGTTGAAAATGTTGGTCGAGTGAAAAAGATTACCTTCGAGCATAAGGAACAATTTCTTGGCAAGACCACCCAGGAAGCCTTCCAGGTCATTCTTCTTCCCGGTCAATTGGTTGATCTTCTCGGTCAGAGTAGTCTTGTCAGCTTTCAGTCGGTCAACTTCCTTGGAGGCAATCGCCAGAGCAGTTTTCAGATTGTGATTTTCCTGTTCAAGCTTGGTGACTGAAGCTAACTTCTCGTCAGCAAGCTTGGTCTTCTCAGCTAGCTCAAGGTCCTTCTTCTTCTGGGCCTCCCGCACCTTGTCTGCAAGTTACAGCAAAGTCAGATTTTGAAACAAATGGAAGGAAAAAGGAGTCATCGAGGCCTCACCGAACATACCTTTAGTCTCCTCCTTCGCCTTCGTCAGATTCTCCTGCACCAGCTTCAGATCCAGCTCGAGCTGAATGTGCTTCTGCTCCAGTTCCGTATAGCGAGCTGCAAGGTCACAGGATTTCTACGAAGAAACAATCGACAAAATATCAAAGATGGTTCACTTCCGAGTGGATAGAGAAAAATCGTACGTTTCTAAGACTACAGTCGAATGCAAGCATTCAACCGTAGTCTCGGGGACTACACCCAGTGGGTGCACTCAGCGTGCCCCCACTAGTTCTGTTCCAGACAGAGTCGACCAGTCGACCCAAAAAAAAAGAGAAACGTGCTCTTCAGACTGTAGTCGACTGCCAGCAGTCGACCACAGTCTCGGGGACTACACCCAGTGGGTGCACTCAGCGTGCCCCCACCGGTTCCGGAAAACCATTCGATCCAGTCGAATGATGAACAACCTTTACTTCTAAAGCCTAAGGCCGATTGCCAGCAGTCGACCTTAGCCTTGGGGACTACACCCAGCGGGTGCACTCAGCGTGCCCCCGCTAACACGGAATTTTCTATCGACACACCCAGTGGGTGATTGCTATGGATTTCAAAAATCAGAAAGAAAAAGTTTTGATAGCATATCCTAACAGAACAGGCGATGGTCGACTGACCTGAACATTGCTTTGAAGGGCGGAGCTAGCGTCATAAGCCGCTTGGCTTGCATCCCGGACGATCTTCACCTGCTCCATCATGATCCCCGCTTGACGTATCGCCTCCTTAGCAGCAATGGCTTGGTCCTCTGGGACATGATGTGTTGTGAAGAGCGAAGGTTGTGCAGCACTCGACGAAGTAGGATGAGCACTCGTCAACGGCACCGCGAAAGACACGGTGTGTCGAGTGAGGTTCTCCCCTTCCGTGACCACAGCCTCGGGCGCCGTCGCACTCTGGGTTGCCTTACCAGTAGACGTCTTGCTGCTCATCCTGTGCCTCAGCGGTTCTTCATCCTCATCATCATCTTCAGGAAGGGTAATAATGTCGTGGGGTGGAGCTTCAGAAAAAGAATCAAAGTTAGAAATCAAGAGTCAGTCGACTAAGGACAGAATTGAGAGTATAGTACCAGGATTTGAGGTTGCTGCGTCCTCCATCTCATGGTCGTCAGCCTTGCCTGAGGTCTCAGAAGTTGCAGCACTGAAGTTCCAAAGAATCAGTCGACCAACTCAAGTATCAACCAGAGATAAAGCCTTATGCAAAACAAGGGAACTCAAGTAGCGTGTTTACCCGGATATGGTGGGGATGGACACTTTCATCTTCGGCAGGAGCTTGGCGGGTTTCGGCGGAGCCACCTTTGACTGCTTCGGAGCCCTGTCACTCGGCACCGGAGAAGCGGTCCGAGGGCGCTTGGTCGACTGCGAGGCAGTCGCCACCCCCTTACCGCGTTCAGTCGCGGGGTCATGGACAAGCTTTGACCGCCTTTCCGAGCGCGGTGGTGCAGCCTCCTCCTCCTCCTCCTCTTCGTCCTCGTCATCATCGTCGTCATCGTCACCTTCGGCAGCGTCTGAATCCCACTCCTCCTGGCTCTCGCCCCCGCTGGCTTCTTCCTCCTCAGTCGGAGCCTGAGCTCCATTGGGCATTGAATACAGGTCGGTGAGGGCCTAGAAGACGTCAAAACAGAGATCAGTCGACCAAGTCGCAGAATATACAGAAACCCATTCGACGAATATACAATGGAAGGCAGAGCAAATATACCTTGTCTGGAACGGTGTGATGGTCGAGTGGAGGAACCCTCCTGGATCCACGGGGATTATCCTTATTCCCAGTGACCGCGGCCATCCATCTTTCCACCGTGGCGTCATCGACTGCTTCTGGGTGGACTCGGGTATCGTCTTCAGTCCCGCAGTACAACCACATGCCATGGCTCCGGAACTGAAGAGGCTGGATCCGCCGCCGAAGGAAAACCTCCAGAAGATCCATGCCAGTCACACCGTCCCGGACCAACTGCACCACTCGGTCCATCAACATCTTCACGTCAGCCCTCTCCTTCGGAACCACCTTCGGAGAGGAAGGCTTGTTCACTCGACTCATGGTGAATGGGGGAAGTCCACTCGACTGTCCCGGCGTCAGCTCGTCCCGGCAGTAGAACCAAGTCGACTGCGAGCCTCTGACCGACTCGGGAAACGTCATAGCTGGGAAGGTGCTCTTGTTCCTCACTTGAATCCCCAGACCCCCGCACATTTGGACAACCTGGGTCTTCTCATCGCCTGGACTCGCCTTCTTCACGGTCTGAGAACGACACGTGAAGATGTGCTTGAACAAGCCCCAGTGCGGTCGACAGCCCAGGAAACTCTCGCACATGGATACGAATGCAGCAAGGTACGCAATGGAGTTCGGAGTAAAGTGGTGGAGTTGGGCTCCAAAGAAGTTCAAAAAACCACGAAAGAAGATGCTCGGTGGCAAAGAAAACCCTCGGTCAATATGAGTGGCCAGGAGCACACACTCACCCTCTTCCGGCTGAGGTTGCCACTCTTTCCCTGGGAGTCTTGCGGCGCCATGAGGGATCAGCCCGTCGTCGGCCATGTCGAGGAGATCCTTCTCCCTGATGGTCGACTGGATCCAATCTCCCTGGACCCAGCCCTTCGGCAAGCGGGATCTCAACGAAGACCCACTGCGGCTGGTGGATCTCCCCTTCGCCTTCTCCGCCGCCGATGCCTTCTCCGTCGCCGACGCCTTCTTTGCGTGCTCCAACGCCGCCGTCTTCTCCTTGACCATGGCTGCCGGTGAGGTGCGCGAGGGAGAGCTTTGCGGGGGCGAGAGCAAGCGCGTTGGGCGGAGACGAGGAGAACAGAGGAGAAAGAATGGAGCACTGTTCAGAAAACCCTCGCCGGTTGCATTTATATCATCCCTCCCGAGTGGATGACATGTGGACCCAGGTAACCTAATCATATCCCGAAAAAGTTGCATTGACACGATACGTGGCGGAAAAAGCGGCGCGGAGATCGAGGCGTTTATGTCCCGTCCCGTCCGAGCGCCACGGTCCGTTCCGCTTCGCGCGCTCCCCCAAATTCCGTATCCCGTGGAATCCGCGAACGGCAGATCGGTCTGTCAGACGCGAGATTTCCTGCGATCCGTCGCTCGGGAACTAGCAAAGTCTAAAAGATCACTCGACGAAAGACAAGAATGGATCGAGTCGACTGAAGAAAAGTTGTTCGTTATCAACAAAGAAGATCTTAATCCAGAACGACGCGTAGCCAGTATTCAAAAGTCAATCGGAAACAGCATCAACTCCTTCCTCATTCAAGCCTCAATCCATTCGGGGGCTAATGATGGATTCATGTACCTAGGGTAGGGTCATAGGCCTGACCTGAATGTCCTACCCAGGGACAGCCTTAGAAGAGATCACCTTCCAGTCGACCAACGAGGAACCCACTCGACTGACCAGAAGGACTCGACCATGGAGATTCACTCGACCATGAAGATACACTCGACCACCAGAAGGTCAGAAGGCACTTTGCACTGCAACGGCCTGTAATTGAATAGACTTAATGATAGTTAAGGCATTTTATGTGGGGCGTTACCAGTAACGCCCCAGACTTAATATACTTTAAACCCTTCATTACGTGGGCTGGCAGGGGTCCTGGCGTACTCTATATAAGCCACCCCCCTCCACAGGCAGAAGGGTTCGCACTCTGGTAACACCTATACACATAATCCACTCGACCGCCTCAGGGCTCCGAGACGTAGGGCTTTTACTTCCTCCGAGAAGGGCCTGAACTCGTACATCGCTTGTGTTTACAACCTCTCCATAGCTAGGACCTTGCCTCTCCATACCTACCCCCCACTCTACTGTCAGACTTAGAACCACGACAGGCCCCACTCGGTGACAACCTTGATGTAGAAGCCGACAAGGTGATGAGCATCTTAGGGCCTGTTTGGGACTACTCCGCTCCTTGAAATTCAGCTTCGCTCTAGAAAACGCAAGCCAAACGGGGTAGCTCCACGGTATGCCGCTCCGTTAAAAATACGAGAATCCAGGGTACAACCCTTGTTTTTTGAAGCTCTTTAGGGGTTGCTTAAAAAAACTCTAGAAGCTGGAGTTGGGGTGAAATTACCCACCACCGCCAGCAGTAAGTGAATACCCCTTCGTTTCTCCCCTCTCATCCAATCAAATAGATCATTTCACCAAATTTCTCATTCTTGAAGCTGGAGGTAGATGGAAGTCAGACATTATATTTAGTAGAGCAATAACTCCTCTATGGAACTGCTCCAAATTGGATTTGGTGAAGTCAAACTGATTTTGGTGGAGCGGAGCTGTCCCAAACAGACATGCCCTTAGTTTGGGAAAGAGAAGAGAGGGGGGAGCGAGACTTTCAGGTGGATCCGAGTATATTTGAAGTTAGTATTGAGGGAAGGGCTAGACGCAGGAAAAGTTAACTTCTCAATAATTGAGGAGTTAAGTTTGAAGGTTGTTTGAGGAGTTAAAGTTCAGGAGAAGGCTAGAGATGATTGCAAGCTCTCAACGAGTGTTTTTTAGTTGTGGGAAAGCAGGTGAAATTTACAAATCATATTTTTTTATTCTATTTATAGATAGAAAATTTGGTACACACCAAAAACTAAAGTCTAGTGTGTTGTAACATCTCATTGCCTGGCAAAGAATCATTAAAATATTTATTTTTAAAAAGGAAAATATATACTACAAACAAGATGCACAGCCTGCTAGAGTCAAATCCCATGTTTCCTTTTTAGGGGAAGAACTCCATTTGTCTTTAGCAAAAATTTATTTCCCGACATGTTTTTTCTTCTTCTTGAGAACCATGTTCCCGTAGCAGCAAAAGTTCGGATGCACCACCTCTGCGCTCCTAGCCCCGCCGCTCCTCTGCGCTCCTAGCCCCGCCGCTGGCCAATCCGGCCGCGGCGGCCACCGCCTGAACCTCCCGCCGTTGGTCACTCCGGCCACGGCGGTCACCGCCTGAATCTCCCACCGTACGTCACTCCGGCTGCGGAGCCCACCATCTAGCTCTCCCGTCTTTGATCTCTCCACCACTGCCCTCTTCGGCCGCCATGTCTCTGTCTGATCTCCGTTTTGAACGGGGGCACGCCTTTGAAGATCGTATCCTATCCTCCCTTCATCTTCCGGTCAACTTCACCGCCGAGAATGGACAAAAGGAATTTTTTTTTGGTTGCAGAATTCACCAGATCGAAGATCCGACTCACTGAGGAGTCTGTAGGTACTATCCTTCTTTCATGTTTTGGGGGTCGTGCTTCACTATTCAAAGTTTGCAAGCTGCATGATCATCTATACAAATTCTCTGTTTCTTCGATCAATGTTGGATTTGCAATCTACAATGGAGGAAACATTTCTTTGCCGGAATTCAATCTTGTATTTCTTCTGTGGGGTGCTAATGGTTCGAAGTTTCGTTCTATCTCTGATCCAAATCAAGACAATGGTTGGACTCTAGTCTCACGATCTCAAAATGGGAATTCTTTTGCTGATGCAGTCCGAGCGCCGAGATTTTTCCAGCAATCTTCAGTTCCTGCTCAGGCACGGCGATCTCGCCCCTCTCAATCTTCGGTAGCAGTTACTACGGTCTTTGATCGTCTTCAATTTCCAGCAGTGGGCAATAATGAGGCGGCAATTCAGGAAATTCAAACTGGCCCAAGGGCTTCTGCGGGATCTGGTGCGGCCCATGTGGATGGTGCGGCCCAACCAAAGCTCTTCTGTGTCCGTTGCTTGCTCTCGGGCCACAAGCGCGCGGGCTGCAAAAATAAAATCCGGTGTCATAATTGCAAAAGGTGGGGCCACATTTCCAGTGACTGTCGTTCGGCCTTCCGCTCTCTCGCATTGTCAAATCAATTGACTGCCTCAGTATCTGCTCCTACCTCTGCTACACCCGTTAATGGTGCGATTCAGGGGCAACAATCGAGGCCAGTTTTGGAGAATATCGGCAATCAAGCTCCTTCCAGACTCTCACCAACCATTCCTCCTGCTACCGTGTCGCTCCCTGCTCGCTCTGCGTCTCTGCCTCCGCCGCCCCCGCTCACAGTTAGCAGGCTCTTGCTTTCTTCAGAGCAGTGCGGAGAGTTGGTTCCGCGCGCCATGGCCAACTGCCCATTCGATCCGTCCCCTTTTCTTCCTCCGCATCATCAGGCAATCCAGGTGGAAGGAAGACCAGCGAGAGTCGGGGTTATATCGAGCCCTTCTCTGCCGCGCCATGAAGACTGGGCAATCGCCACCATTGTGCCAATGCCCAACCAGCAGGTCCACTTCCCAAATGTTCGTCAAATCATTGGTGAGTTCATTACACAAGTCAAGCATCTAGGGTTTCAAGAGATTTGTCAATGCCCTTTCGGACAAGCTTATGTCAGATTGAACTCCCCTTTCGACCGTGATGCTCTGGTTCTGCAAAGCCCGGATGTCCATGGAGATGTGCATATCATCTTTCAGAGGCATAACCAAGGCATCAACTAGAGAAGTTTGCATCTTGACAGGGATATTTGGGCTCTGTTAGTTGGATTTCCTTTTGATAAACGAGATATGCATGAGCTGGCGGATGCAGTAAGGAGTTTTGGCAAACTATTGCTCTGGGACAGAGCCAGAAGTACCAGAGCTGCTCTCATGGTTAAGATTAGGGTTGAAAACTTAAGAGATGTTCCTGTTAGTATTGTGGTTGGAGAATCTGATGATCCAAATGCAGAGTCCTGGTCTGTGCCTGTGATTATTCTCCAACAAGATCTGCTGGGTGCTGGACCTCCAGAGGAAGACCCTGTTCCTGTGGATGGAAATCCTCATCCACAGCCAGTCAACAATTTTTTTCACCCCAACCAACTGAATCACTTTGTTGGGCCCATCCAACAGCACCAAGCTCAAGATATCATGGGAGGAGACCCCCAAAATTTCCATCAGCAGGCAATGCAGATTCAGGCAGCTGATGAGGAGCCTGAAGATGAGGATGACGATCTCCCTGGATGGGGGCACTGGGCAATGCCTGCTGAAGATGATGACCTCATTGATCAGGAAATTGAAGAGGGAGAATTTGTGGAGCTAGCTGATCTGTTTCAGCCTTTGGAAGAACAGTTGCAAGTGGATCTTCCTGATATGGACATTCATAGTGATCTCACTATTTCTGTGGGATCAAATGGGGTGGAGATTGACATGCAAGAGGCCAATGCTCAACCTGTCTTGGAGGGAAATGGTTTTTTAAATAATTTGGGCCAGGCCCATGAGGATCTCCCTGACCTCAACTTGGCCCTTGGGCCCATGCTAGTGGATCAGCTGAACTTTCCCCAGTTTCAGCCTGAGCCTGCTCTGCCTGTCATTGCTGCTCCTCTAGAGTTCTATCCTATTTTGCCAGCAATGGAGCCAGCTTTAAATGCTGAACTTGATTTAAATCAAGAACTGCCTCCTTTACCTGCAATCATTGAAGCTCATGTGAATGCTCCTTTGGAGATCAATCAATTGGAGGACAACTTGTTCCTTGATGAGGAGGATGGCTCCCTATTTAACTTAAATCTTGTTGAAGGAGAGGACCCAGTTATTCAGTTAGCTTCTCATGCAGAAATTTTGGCAGCTCAGCTTAGGGAAGATGATCAGAGCTCTTTTGTTGATGAGGAAATTGAAATTCTAGACTGTTCTTCTGATGGTTCTTCCAAGCCTGACTCTGAATGTAGGGCTGTTACTTGCTCTTCTACCTCTCATTCCTCAGCACCACCAGGGTTTTCTATCAAAGGGAAATATTTATCTATTGATGATTCTGTTGCAGATTCTGGCAGTCAGTCTGTGGCTTGTTTATCTGCCTGGGAGAAGCATTTCTCTGTTAGTGCTGAAGGCCTCACTGAAGTTCAGGTACCTTATGACTGGGTGGATTTCATTTGTTATGCTCTTTTGACCCCCGATAAATTTGAGTGGGCCAAGATGTTCTTGCTGTCTCCTATGTGGGCTATTATTTGTGAAGAGTTTCAGAAATCTCAACATCTAGCCTTCTTCATTCCCCCTTCTTGCCCTGTAACTGTGGCTCCCTCTTGCTCTCAGTTGCAGGCTCCTAGCTTGGAGGAGATGCAACCTTTACCTGCTGAGGTGGTCAGCTTCTCCAGTCCTGCTGCTGTTAAGGGAAAAAGGAAGGACATGATGCCTATTATGGAATCTGAGGTAAGAAGAAGTGAGAGATTGCAACATTTAAACAAGGGATATAGGAAGAAAACATGTCATGATAGTAGCTGTTTGGCTTGTACTGCTAAGCTTCCTATCTGCAATTCAAAAATAATTAAGAATCTGAACTCTTCTTACTGCAAGGTGGACCCTAAGGCTTGCTCTGAAGAAATCCTCTTGCAGAAGAAAGTTAAAAGAGGGGGGAAGCCATCAACATGGAAGGACTGAAGTCTTGGGAGGCACTGTGGGGAGTTTTTGCAGCTGCCCTTCTTTTGGATCAAATTAGGTCCTTTTGTTTATGGTCCTTGCTCCTGAAATTACAATTCATCTTTATTGTAATGAATTCCATCTCTGTTCCCTGGACTTTTGTGAGAACCTTCAATCTGTGGGCCTGTTTTAGTTTGAGTCTATGGCTTATTTTAAGAATTCCTGCTCAGTGGTTGTTCCTGCTGTATGCCTGCTTGTTTCTGCAATGAATAGATCCTGGAATATTTTAAACTGGAATGTGAGAGGTATAAACTCCAGTGATAAGTAGCTTGCAATTTCTAATAAAATTGAAGAATCACAATGCTCAGTTATTTGTTTGCAAGAAATCAAGAGAGAGGTTTTTGAAATCTCTTATTTAAGAAAATTTGCCCCAAAAAGAATCAATAAATTTGAGTTCTCACCCTCTATAGGGGCTTCTGGGGGTCTGCTTGTGGCTTGGAATGATGCTATGTTTCAAGGAGAATGTCTGTTTAAAAATGATTTCTCTCTTTCAGTGAGGTTTATTTCAGTCCACACAGGAGAATCTTGGATTCTGACTAATATTTATGGTCCCTGTGATGAGGAAGGGAGACATTTATTTCTGGACTGGTTCAAAAACATTCAGATGCCTGTTGAAACAAACTGGCTAATTTCTAGGGATTTTAATTATATTAGATATCCTTCCAATAGAAATGATGGTGTTGGAAATATGAACAATATGATGGATTTCAATGCTGCAATTAGTCAATTAGCTTTGGTAGAAATTCCTTTGAAGGGAAGAAGTTTTACTTGGAGTAACATGCAGCAAGCACCTCTGTTAGAAAAAATTGATTGGGTATTCACATCTGAAAACTGGTCCTCTCACTACCCAAATACCTTGTCCTTTCCCTTGGCCAAGCCTATTTCTGACCATTGCCCATTTGTGATCCAAATTGGTACTTCTATCCCTAAAGCTAAAGTATTCAGGTTTGAGAATTTTTGGCTTCAACTTCCAGATTTCCAAGAAGTAGTAAAGTCCAGCTGGCACCAACCCATTCAAGCCACTAATACTGCCAAACTCATTACTGCAAAGTTTAAAAGACTTAGGAAAAGTCTAAAAATTTGGAGTAAGGGCATTTCCAACCTTGCGCTCAGCATTCAGGCCACAAATAGTGTAATCTTGATGTGGGATTATTTTGAGGAGTTTAGACTGCTCTCAGATATGGAGCAAAATGGCAGAGAAATCTTGAAAGAGCATCTCTTGAGGTTGTTGTCCTTTCAAAGCATTTATTGGAGACAGAGAGCAACAATTAGATGGGTGAAGTTTGGAGATGAGAATTCAAAATTCTTTCAGGCTAAGGCTTCCATTAAATACAGGCATAACTTCATTCAAACTCTTATGAATGATCAGGGGGTTGAAGTAACAGAGCACCATGCTAAGGCTGCAGTTCTTTGGTCAGCTTTCAAAGAAAGATTGGGTAATTCAAGTGAGATGTCTGACCATCTTAATCTAATAAGACTTATTCATAGAGTTGATGGTTTAGAGGATTTAGATGCTCCTTTCTCAAAACAGGAAATTGACTCTGTGGTCAAGGATCTTCCTTCTGATAAAGCACCTGGTCCTGATGGTTTCAATGGTGATTTCATTAAAGCTTGTTGGAGCATCATTGCTGAAGATTTCTACAGGTTGATTAATGATTTCTACCATGGAAATATTTCTCTGCAAAGTATCAATGCTTCCTTCATCACTCTAATTCCCAAAAAGGACAATCCTGCCAGAGCAAATGATTTCAGACCAATTTCCCTTCTCAATTGCTCCATCAAGATCATTACCAAGTTGCTGGCCAATAGACTTCAGACAGTTATTCTCAAATTGGTTCATGTCAATCAATATGGATTTATTAAGAGCGGAACCATTAATGACTGTCTAGGATGGGCTTATGAGTACTTACATCAGTGTTAGCAGTCTAAATTGCCTATTGTTCTCCTCAAGCTAGACTTTGAAAAGGCTTTTGATCTTCTGAACCATCAAGCAATTCTTGCAATTCTTAAAGCAAGAGGTTTTGGAGACAGATGGATGAATTGGATCTCCATGCTCCTTTCCTCTGGTACTTCTTCAGTGTTGCTTAATGGGGTGCCAGGAAAATTCTTTCATTGCAATCAAGGGGTCAGACAAGGTGACCCTGTCTCTCCTTTGTTATTTGCGTTGGCTGCTGACCTACTCCAATCCACCCTCAATGAAGCTATGCAAAATCAACTGATTCTTCCTCCTATTGTTAGTCAAGCTTGCCCTCACTTCCCAGTGATTCAGTTTGCTGATGATACCATCTTAGTCCTGCCAGCTGATATGAGACAAATTGAGCAAGTCAAAAATCTCCTCCTTCATTACTCTGCTTTCACAGGTCTGAGAGTGAATTATGAGAAATCCTTCTTGGTGCCTTTAAATGTACCAATCTCACAGCTCAACTCTTTGCTTAATATTTTGGGCTGCCAGCAAGGTCATTTTCCTTTCACCTATTTAGGTCTCCCTCTTGGCACAACAAAACCAAAAATTGAAGATTTTAACCCAATGATGCAAAGAATTGAAAGGAGGCTTTCTGGCTGCTCCACTATGTTATCTTATGATGGCAGGATTTTGCTTATAAAATCAGTATTTGCATCTCTGCCAATTTTCTTCATGAGCTCTCTAGCTCTCCCAGTTGGTGTGTTACAGCAAATCAACAAGTACTTGAGAAATTTTCTTTGGAGGAAATTTGGTATGGAGGATAGAGGAACTGCACTTATTGCTTGGTCCAAGTTTTGTAGGCCAAAAAAGCAAGGAGGACTTGGAATTCTTGATATCTCTATTCACAACAAGGCACTACTAATGAAAAATCTGCTTAAATTTCTCAATAAGGAGGATATACCTTGGATTAATTTGATCTGGGAGAAATATTACCATTCTGAACTGCCAAGAAGAAAAGTTGAAGGCTCTTTCTGGTGGAAGTCTCATATTGCTCTCCTGGAGAGATTCAAACAAATCAGCAAATGCTCCATTGGATCAGGACAATCTATTCTCTGCTGGTCAGATACTTGGTTGGAACAGCAGCTCCAATTTTTGCTTCCTCACCTTCATTCCTTTGCCCTTCATGAGGATCAATCAGTACTAAGTTTCTTTCAGGAGGAAAATTGGATTGATCAGTTCCATTTACCTCTCTCTGTAGAAGCATTTGAAGAATTCAACCAGCTTCCCTCTTTGGCTCCAACCTTAGACCCACAAGTTAAAGATAGGTGGAACATCATTGGTGCTTCTGGCAGGCCCTCTTCAATTCTTATTTATAATCTGGTTCTGGAAAATCATGAGGAACATCCTATTTTCAGTCTCATTTGGGATAGCTCCAGCAGGCTAAAGCATAAAATCTTTTTTTGGTTGGTAGCTCACTGTCGAATCAACACTAGGGCTCTTCTTCTACGAAAGGGCATGCACCTTGATGATACCTTTTGCCCTAACTGTAATCAGCAAGCAGAAGAAACTCCTATGCATTTATTGTGGGATTGCATTTTTGCGCAAGACTGCTGGAACTCTCTGATTCCAAACAGACGTAGAGGAACTTCTGTTTATGAGGACACCATCTTGGCCACACAGCTCCTTCCAAAACAATTTGCCGTTGAAATCCTTATTTTGGGTTGTTGGAACATTTGGATTCAGAGAAATAATTTAGTGTTCAGAGCACTTCCTCATTCAATTCAGTCTTGGAGATACCACCTCAAGAATGATCTAAAGCTACTTCGACATAAGATCAAGCAAAAGTTTGCAGTTCGTTTTTCACAGTGGATAGATCATAATATGTAATCATGGGTTCCATTCCTAGAGCAGGCATTGGCTAGCTTATAGCCTTTATTCCTTTGGACTTTGTAACATATTTGTACTATATTTTGCTTTAATTGATTTACCGTAGAACATTTTGTTCTACGGTGTTGGGTCAAAAAAAAACATGTTCCCGTGATGGATGCCCAATAAGACCCACCTTTTTTATCAGTGTTTTTTTTAAACAAACCAGTTTTTTCAGACACTTTTTTTACCAGCAAGACCCAATTTCAAAGTACTACACACATCTGCTACCTTTGGGCCTATCCGCTGTACCAATCCAGTAAAGCCTAAGCCCAGTAGTACGACGAGTGAGAGATCCAGCTACTGTAGGGCCCAATATAATTGTACAGCCGAGAAGGGATTGCACGGGCCATTGTCTCAAAGAAAAAAAGGGATTGCACGGGCCGGAATCCCATTTCGACCTCATCCACGACGCGACGCACCCGCCGCGCCTCCGGCGCACGACACTTCACTGCCCTCGCCGGTCGTGACACGCTCGCTGCACGCCGCTCGTTCCTCCTCCACGCTCGCTGCCACAAGTGATGCCTCCTCCCACCGTCCCCTTCTTCCTCACCTCCACCACGCTCGCCACCGCCGCGAAGCCGCAACGGCAGCAGCTACCGGCGCAACCGCAACCGCAGCCGCCGTCATGCGGCGCCCAAACCCCAGCCGACTCCCTCGCCGCGTCGTACACCGCGCGCATGCGGCTCAACCCGCACCTCGCGCTCCGCTTGTTCGACCACCTGCTCCGCTCCGGCGCTGACCCGGACCCCATAGCGTACGCGCTCGCCCTGGCCCGCTGCGCGCGGGAGCGGGCCCACCCTGCTGCCGCGCAGCTCCATGGGCACGCCGCCAAGCGCGGGGCCGCGTCCCACCGCCGCGTGCGAAACGGGCTCATCCATGCCTACTCCGTCTGCGGGATGCTCTACGACGCCCGCAAGGTGTTCGACTATGGGCCCGAGGTGGACATGATCGCCTGGAACTGCCTGCTGCGAGGGTACGCGCAGGGCAGGGACGCAGGAGCACTCCGGGAGTTCTTCGCGCGGATGCCAGCCCGAGACTCGGTCTCTTGGAACACGGTCATTGCATGGTGTGTTGTGAATGGGGAGCATGAGGAGGCAGTTGCGGTGTTCCGGGAGATGCTTGCAAGCAGTGAGTGCCAGCCTGATAGGGTGACATTGGTGAGCGTAATCTCGGCAATTGCGTACTTGGGAGCACTTGCGCAGGGGCTCTGGGCACATGCATATGTTTGCAGGAAAGAGATTGAGGTCGATGAGAAGTTGAGCTCAGCTCTAATAAACATGTACTCTAAGTGTGGTTTCATTGAGGGTGCAGTTTATGTGTTTGAAAATTCGTGTGCACTGAGGAGCGTAGATACTTGGAATGCAATGTTAGCTGGTTTCACAGCAAGTGGCTGCAGTGAAAGAGCTTTGGAGCTTTTTACTAGAATGGAGTCATCTGGGTTCGTGCCTAACAAAATTACGTTTAACAGTTTACTGAATGCTTGCAGCCACGCAGGGTTTGTCGAGGAAGGTGTTGGTTATTTTGAGAGAATGACAAATTCCTATAGTATTGTGCCCGACATTGCCCATTACGGTTGTATGGTGGATCTATTCTGCCGTGCGGGGTTGTTTGAGAAGGCAGAGGAGATGATTCAGATGATGCCAATGGAGCCAGATGCTGCTGTGTGGAAGGCACTAGTTGGTGCTTGTAGAACTTACAAGAACTTTGAGTTGGGAAAGAATGCAGGACACAGGCTTATTGAGGCTGCACCGAATGATCACGCGGGGTATGTGTTATTATCCAACATTTATGCGCTGGATGGCAACTGGAAAGGAGTGCATAAGATTAGGAAGCTGATGTTGGATTGTGGAGTGCAGAAAGTACCTGGGAGCAGCTCAATAGAACTTGATGGTGTTATTCATGAGTTCATATCTGGAGATAAAAGTCACTCAAGGAAGAGGGATGTATATCAGATGCTAAGCGAGATATGCCAGCAGTTGAAAATTGCGGGATATGCTCCAGACACCTCCCAAGTGCTGCTAGATATTGATGATGAGGATGTGAAAGAGAGTTCACTTGCTCTTCACAGCGAGAAGCTTGCACTTGCCTTTGGGCTGATTAGCACTGCACCTGGGACACCTATTAGGATTGTAAAGAACCTCCGGGTCTGTGGAGACTGTCATAATGTGATAAAACTTCTAAGCAAGATTTATGGGAGGTGCATTATTGTTAGGGATGCAAATCGATTTCATCGTTTCAGAGAAGGGTCTTGTTCTTGCGGAGATTACTGGTAACCTTTCAGATGAGCTGCAGTTCAGTTCCGTTTAGTTTTCTTGTTACACAGAAATATATAGCATGCTAGAAATGTTCTAGCAATGATTATACTTGTCCATTTGAGAAAGATTTAGATGTGCCATGAAGCTCTTGACTCGATTTCATGTCTCTTAAATGCTAAGCTACCCATAAACCAACACCATGATGACCACCCTCTTGTGTCTACACAACTTGAAACCTAATTATTGTCCTTTTCAGTCCCCATGATTCAATACTGAACATGAATCTGAGATGTATGCCCTACGCAAAAGTGCCATTAAATTCCGATAATTATTCATCCTTTTAAATGGTAGGGACTAGAAATCATCAATTATCTGATACATACTTAATGCTGTTTTCCAAATGTCATTACTGTCATCATACAGTTGAGGATGACTGCTTCACATAAACTCACATTTGAATGAGAAAAGCTTAAGCCACCGGACCAACTAGGCCTTCTGCTTTTAGTTTTGGCCTGTGAACTGAGACCTTGTCTGCACTTTTTTTTTTCATCTCACACCATGTATTAGCCTTTATGCTTTTTTTTTTGCACATGATAGATACGTCTACGTTGTACTCCCTCCGTTCCTAAATATTTGTCTTTCTAAAGATTTCAACAAGTGACTACATACGGAGCAAAATGAGTGAATCTACGCTCTAAAATATGTCTATATACATCCGTATGTGGTAGTCCATTTGAAATCTCTAAAAAGACAAATATTTAGGAACGGAGGGAGTAATAGCCTTGTAGGTACATCTATATTTGCAGATTTTCCATAAGCCATTTGATTGCACATTCTTTGGCAAAGGCTGAGGTTGATGGATTTAACTTGCTGTTGTGTTCTTTGGTAACTGCCCTTGAGGACATCAGAAACTCATGTACTAATTTCTTTAACTCCTGGGATAACAGTTACCCACTACCACTTTTATGATGGTATTATTATCTCCCTTGCTACCTGTTGTTGATTTCAGAAGAGACATGAAGTGGTCTGCACAAGTGATAGTAATTATTGAATTTATGAACCATCTAAAGAGTGAGATTGGTAACAAGGACAAAGATCAACACTATTGGATATAAGTAATCACTTCCACCGTGCTCTTGTTATTACTACCTGGTGGTCTGGTGGATGTAGGAGCTTTGCTTTTGAACGAAAGGACAGTGGATGATGCAAACGCATGCCTATTTGGCATTATAGCATGGGTGCTGTCTGACGGGAAGGCTTCCTAGGTGTAAGTATCACATTCTTGAAGGTGGAGTTGTCTTTGCTAGCGAAACTTTGCATGATTGCATCAAAACCACTAATCTTAAAGTTTAACTCTTAGATGTCAAAATTGAATGTTTACTCTTATCTGTGCAATTATATTAATATTTGCATCTGTATGTGATATTTTGCAAGGACATTTTCATGATAAAGAGGAAGGATGTAAAGCATCATACATCTTCACTCTTCATATCTTATGATGTTTGCCATTGCTTTATAGAAAGCACCAGACTTAGAGAGACTGGATAACAGTTAATCTAATCAACCTTGTCCCATGTAAACCAGGCGTCCTAACATTTGTAAGCAATTGAGTTCTTAAGAGGAAGCAAATCTGGGTAGTTCTATCTTCTTTGTGAATTATCATGAATGGACTCATTCATTCAAATGGGTAGTTTACATTCTAGTTGATTGATAACTGAACTGGGAATCTCCAATAGTGTGATGCCAGCTGTCTCAAAGTTTTGCTGCATCCGACTTTGGGTGAGGTAAAGGGGAGAGAACTCCAAAGACAAACCGAGTTATCTTTCATGCAAACAACCGCTTTGGCATGAGAACTAACACAACATGGAGTGTTTGGGCCATTATTTAACAATTTATAGAGAGCATTTTTGTCTAACATTGAACTGTTGTGTTTAGCATTCATCCAAGAATATGTGGAGCGGTGTTAGGAATAACTAATGCAAGTGCCCTTAGGCACCAGAAAGTTCTACACGGCATTAGTAAGCGACCAGATGTGGTACATTATGATTACAAATTGATTTTTCTCTCTCTCCACACAAGGCAACATACACAACACACGCATGCATGCACATACGCACACGCACATAATGTTATATGATAGTGTAGAATGCCCTAGCTCCACGCCAATCATTAACAGGTTGGGCTTAATAAACAGCCTGCTGCCCTTATCAACACTATTAGTTTATTTTCCTCTTGGGGGAAGTTCTTTAGTGTTCCCCAGATATGCATTTTGTATTTTGCACCCTAAGCCCTAGTTTGTAGCTCTAATCACTGCTCTAGAGTATAATAAGACCATTAGCGTATGCCATAATGCATAATTAGGGTTTAGAATAATCGGTAATATTTACCGCTTTGTATGAATCATAGCCCACAAGGAAGGTTTCACCTAACATCGACCTTTACCAAAAATATACTCACTTGCATCTCGCGTGCAGCTGGCTTTGCCATGGACTGTGCTTTGTTTATGGTTTACAGAAAGGTGTAACATACGCTTTCCTAAGCACAATTAGAGATCCTGTACCCTAGCACATGGGAACAAATGCTGAATTAACACAGAGGTGTACTCACAATGTGGAGATACTATGGGCCAACTTGCCCTGTAATCGAATCATCCATGTTCAACTCAAATCATTCTTCCTTGGTAATGATCCCATTAAGACTGCTTTTGTGCTCTTTGCTTCTCGATACATCTTGGTAGTAAGTGTTTGCACAAACTTTTGTAGCATGTAGTACAAACTATGATAGGCATGGTGGATTGTTTGGTCGTTTTCTTTTTTCTTTTACTTTGAGGAAGCTTAGCATGTTCGAATCAAATCCCTTTATAGCAAGTGTTTGCACAAACTTTTGTAGCATGTAGTACAAACTATGATAGGCATGGTGGATTGTTTGGTTGTTTTATTTGTACTTTGAGGAAGCTTAGCATGTTCAAATCAGAACTCCTTCATATTTGTTCTGGATCATAGATAATTTCTCTTGATCAAAAACCTAAATCATTTGCTGTGTGCTGTTCTGATGATGTTCAAATTGTAAAAGGCGAAGCTGTGATTATTTTTTTTCCTGGGAAGAAAAAAAGACATCCGTTCAGAACTTGCTAAGCAGGACAGTCAATACAGGGAGCAGATTCTGAGAGATGAACGGATCCGATGTCGAAACTCTTACCCCATTCTAGCAGGGTGTGTGTATTTTAGCTTTAGACTTACCCGCTAAAGAGACGATTGCCAGCTAATCTCACGCAGACATTATTCCATTTGTTTACTTACAGCTCTTTGGCTGCTATTTGTTGGAGCTTCTTTTGTTTGCAGGAATCAATCCTCTGCTCTCACTCACACCGGACGGATGGATGGATTGTCCTGCTGCCAACATGTAGGGCCTAAACTCATGTATGTAGTCACTCTCATCACATCAGTACTGCCTATTTGCTCTAAATTATTTCTCTTGACAAGCTCTTGTCTTCAGCTCATCCTCCGTTCCTGCTGACAGCAAGCGCCTCCGCGTCGCCCGTCGATACGCTGCTCTCGCGCGCTATCCGTCCGTGATGCGATGCAGGCGCATTCGCATCGGCGCGAGAGAGCACGGACGGATGGTACTGCAACAACACATGAATTTGTGTGGCAATGATTGGAGAAGGGACACATGGATCTGCGGCAACCTTTCTGGCGAGCATAATGATGCAGAAGAAGATAATCTGGTGGGCGGTCGGGTCCAGTTCCATTCCTCAATGACTGCGGTGCACGACGGGGGTGGCATGTCATGGCATGGCACGGGTAAATGCCTTGTGCCGAGCCCGGCCAGCGCTGCCGTGCACAGGACTGGCAAAGCGCGTGCGGACGGACACCGGGTCGTGGACGGCGAAGGCCATGTGTAGGGGCCACCCTAACAAAACACAGCCCCCTCTACGATACGGTCTTCTTCTCCTCCTCGTTCTCAAAGATAAGATGAGGAGGGGAAAAAGAAAAGCGGAGGCAGAGGTAAGCTGGGGAGGGGACTGGTCTAGGAATCTATCTATCTATTGAGGCTTGTTATCTACGTAGCTGCAGCAGCAGCCCGTGGTCCATGCCCTGGGCAGTTTGAAGTCGTATCCTTTCCAGTCTTTGGCTCGGCATTTCCCTCTCAAGATTCGCTACGTATACGTACGTACGCCCCTCTCTTTGCTTTTTTATTTTCTTCTCTTCTCCTTCCTGCTTTGGGGCGAACAGTTTACTAATGGCTCCACTAATGTTAGGCAGATGAGGAGGGGAAAAGGCATGGAGCGAGGGAGGGACGCTGCTGCTGTGTTGAGTAGAAAGATAAAGAGGAATGGAGGAGGTAAGCTTAGCTGCAGTGCAGGGGAATAACTTGCAGTTCACTTCTTGCAGTGTTAATCAGCACAGATGGTTGCTGCTTCCTTCCTTGCCGATGCTTTTCTTAAGCCCTGATTTGAAAGCTTAAGGGGGAGGGAAGGGGGAGGGGGGCAAAAGCGTGTTTGGAGTGAATAAAAGTATTGCATGGGTGGTAGGCTTTAACTAATCTAAAGCTAGATTCGAGCCTTCGCTAACCCCGAGGCTAACGAATTGTTTTTATCCTACTGCAGCCACAGAAAGATTGAGATTAGGAGAATCTCAACTCTGCGAGAAAAAGCATCTCCAGCAGCTGGGGCAGACCGCAACTCCTCCTCTAATCAATCAAACAAAGGTTTCATTTTCAGCTCTGAATTTCGCAAGAAAAAGAAAACGGTACAATTCCTACTACTCCTAGTACGAGTTTCCTATACGCTCGAAAGTCCAAACAAATCTCACCTAAACCCTATCAATGATGGGATGAAATGAAATGGAGCGAAAGCGGCGATGCTTTGCCGTGGGGGGCAAAATGGCGAGGCCTCGATCGCAGCCCCTCCTAATGTTGACCACCAATTTCCCTTGAGCAAAAAACTAATGATGGCGATCATGGAGGGCGTGTAAATAATTGCCCGTGTCGACCGATTAAAGAAGTGCAAACAGTCAAATAATGATGAGCGGGGTGGGTGCACAAGTTTTACAGCCAGGCAGGCACCTTGAGAAAGCGAGCATAAACTAATGCCTGCGAGGGTTGGCAATGTCAGGGATGCCTCTTTACGCCTGCTCCTCCTCTGCCCTGCTATGAGCGGTGCGGTGCGATGCCAAGCAAGTAAGTAACCATGGAGTTGTTACTAAAGGAAAGCAAAGGTAAACACCATGATTAAAGGGCTGTTAACAAAGGAAAGGTAAAGCGGGGACGATTAAGGTGCCCTAACACATTTTAAAGCTTATTAAACAAAACAAAACCTGGCCATGGATGGCGGTGGTGCCCAGTTTGTGACTAGGAGGAGGAGCAGAGGACTAAAGCTGTTTGTTTCCTCTCTCTCGCCTCTCCTCTTTCTCTCTCTCTCTGGTTAACCATGCACAAAAACTAGTAGGGCCTTTGGTGGTGGTGGTGGTCAAGAAGAACTAGTAGTAGTACTAGCAGTGTAGTCCTACAAATGCCACAAGCCTTTGCCTCCACACTCCCTCTAGCTATGTAAGCATGGTCTATGCGTCTCCCTCTTTTCCTAGCTCATCTTCTTCCTACGCCTCTCGCCGGAACACCTAGCGCCACAATCTGCAGCGGCCGCCCCTCCTTTTCTTGCCGTTTCTGTCCATAGTCTCGCTGCCTTAAGAGCTTTTGCCCATCGCATTGCCCATACGGCCCTGCCCGACCAGACCACTTCGTCTTCTCTCCCGGCTGCCTCTCGGGTTCTTTCGGCCAGCGGAGGAATCCATTTGCTCCGCTTGTTGTGCGAGCAGGCGGCTAGCTAGGAGCCATGGACATGAACGAGAGCAGCGAGAAAGGGATGGAGGGCAATGGGTCCTCTGGCCCCGGCGGTGGCATCCCCGTGGAGTGGCAGAGCCAATTCAGCGGCGGCGGCTTCTCGGCGCACCAGCACCAGCAGCATCCCCACATGATGGACTCCTTCGCGTCGGGCATGTGGTCAGCGGCCTCGCAGCACGGCGCGGGGTTCCTGGCGCCGGTGCCTGGGTTCCTCCCGCCGCCTGGCCCAGGTGGCCATTTCCCGGTGGACTCAGGGTTCATCGAGCGCGCCGCGCGATCGTCGTGCTTCGTCGGCCCCGGCGCTGGCGGTGGGATGATGGGCGCCAGCGCCTACGGCGGGGCGGGCGATCAGCACATGGGCAGCGCTTTCGGGGAGGGGTACTTGGATCATCGTAGGAAGGAAGGCGGGGACAAGGCCGAGCCGGAGCTCGCCGGGAGCGGCGGCGTGCCGAGCTCGGAGGCAGCCGGCGGAGACTGCTCGTCCAAAGGGTCCGACTCCAAGAAGAGGAGAAGGCCCAGCGAGGTATATACTGCTTGCTGTTCGTCGTGTGCTTCTCGCTTAAACTGTCTCCAGCTTCAGTTCAGTACTTAGAAAGCAAGTCTCGTGTTTCATTCAGGCGATGGGTGGAGGCGATCAGGTTCAGTCTTCCAACGTGGCCGCTGACTCCGCAAACGAGAGCGCCCAGAGCAAAGATAAAGGCGAGGAGAGCAGCCCGGCGACGGGGACGACGACCGGCGGCAAGTTCAAGGGGAAGGGTGCCAAGGAGAGCTCAGAGAAGGAAGACTACATCCATGTCCGAGCCCGGCGCGGGCAGGCAACCAACAGCCACAGCCTTGCTGAAAGGGTACACATATTTTGCTCATCACTTCCTCGTTTGATTAGTGTGGAACTGTGGATGCAGTATGTATGCATTTGTTGAGTACATGAGTGGTGTTGAAACCATGGACGTTTTTATCCTTTGTGCAGCTGAGAAGGGAGAAGATCAGTGAGAGGATGAAGCTTCTACAGGACCTTGTTCCCGGCTGCAGCAAGGTACTCCCTTTTTCCACCGAAAGAAGTTACGTGTTTCCGATCAGTCCTAGTATTTCGTAGCAAATGTGAAGGATGTTCTGTGTCTTGGACTGAATTCAGGTCACCGGGAAGGCGGTGATGCTCGACGAGATCATCAACTATGTTCAGTCCCTGCAAAGACAAGTCGAGGTAACGAGCAACAATTTGTCTGAGAATCTATCTAGGCAACCTGAGCATACATACTAGTAGGATTTTAGCTTTGAACATACTACGTGTCAGTTAGGTGTAAGGGAAGAAGTACAATCACTGGATACAGATAACTGAATACTTTGCTCTAGTAACTAGCATGTCAGTGATCACTGGATACAGATAACTGATCAATAGCGTGTTCTAGTAACTGGTACGTCAGTGATGGTAAACAGCCACCGGAGTGTTTGACACTCACTCCCTTTCCAATTTGCAGTTCTTATCGATGAAGCTGGCGACAGTAAACCCGAGGCTTGACCTCAACATAGAAGGGCTTCTCTCAAAGGATGTAAGAGCATCTCATCGCTCATACTACTAATTTCCTTCCACCAGTAGCGTATCGGTGACTAACCATGCATGCCCAATAATACTCCCTTGTCAACAACAGCTTCTTCGCTTCCCTGGGGTGTCTTCGTCGTCGATGGGGTTCTCTCCGGAGATGATGCACCCGCAGCTGCAGCTGTCGCAGCCGGGGCTGATGCAGGGAGGCGCCGCCGCCATGGCAAACTCGGACGTGATCAGAAGAATCATGCAAGCGCAACTAGGAGCAAAAGATGGATCCCATTCACAGGTTAGCGTCTCTTCAACAACTGGCATATACATACCGTGTTTAGTTACTCCAGCAACGAGGTAGAGGATGACACACCTCATTAAGATAAACAATTTAATTTGCTCCCAAAACCATAGTACCTCAGCAGTCAACAGCTCCCAAAGCTCCACTACCTACCAATGTGCTAGATAGACCATAGTGTGACTGAGACCTACGCCGGCCTGTAGGCTAGCAGCTAGCAGCCTATTAGATCGCCAGTAGGAGTATGAAATGAATAATTTGAACAAGTACGTGCATGCATACATAGGTACCTAACGTGTGCAGCAGCTTCATGCATAAACAACATGTGGATGATGAATTACTAACATGTTGAACCTAAGCTTGGTTGCTTGCTTATAAGGTTTCCGTTTGGTTTTGTTGTTTGGATTGCGCAGATGGCCCACGCATTGAATGGCCCGTTCAGCGATCACGTTGCGCAGATGGCGTACCCGTCCATGGGCTCCTCGCACTCCCACTCGCAGGACCTCAGCATCAGGCCGTCCCAGGACGCCTACCAAATGTGACGGGAGATGCCATTGCCAGCCCCGCGCGTGACCTGAGGCTGAGAGCCACCCGACCCGAGTTTGTTTGTCCAGCTAGCCGGCCTAGCTATCAATCACCTGACCGCCAACGGGACGGGCTGCAGAGGCCACATGCACGAGCAATATGACCACTGAAGCTGCTGCTGCTGCTGCTGCTGCCTGTGCGTGCGTGCGTGCGTGCAGTGCACAGCTGGAGCCTTTAACTCCTCCCGTGCGCCGTGCGTGCGTGGCCGTGTGTAAATCGATCCATGGATCATGGATGGATCGGTCGTGTTCTTGTTGTATTCGGGGCTGGAACTGGAAAAAGGGGTCGAGCAGCCCCACGGGGTGAAATGAAATCCTGTGGCGTGGAATGGACGGGAATTGTGCTCTGTCTGCATTTATGTGTGGTGCACGAGGCGGTGGCAGTGGCAGCGGCTGATGAATTGCTGCTGCTGCTGCTGCAGGATATCTCATCTCAGGGACGCAAGCACAAGCACAACCAGCACGTCCCAGAACTATGGGGGTGCATGGCGGTGTTCAAACATCGAACGGGAATCTCCACCTGCACGAGTACGAAAGAATGGCAAGATGATTAAGCGTCTCCGTCGATTGATTCAGTGCTCCTGGCCAGCACGAACGTTTTTACCAGCCCCGGGCTACCTCATCATCTTCTCGTAGCGTGTTCGTGCGGCCCGCGGATGGCTGGCCGTATGGCAAATCGATTTGCTAGCTTCAGGCTCGCTGATGCGTTCGCATGCATGGTCACACGACACGACGAAAGCCGTAGCGCCCAGTGCATGCAGGTGACGCCGAAGCGGACAATGCTAGGCGCACGGGTGCACGCAAACCCACAACACAGTACTTACTTTTTACTACTAAAACACGAGTCGATCTTCGGGGTGGTACGTAAGGTACTCCCTCCGTCCACGAATAAGTGTACTTCTAGCTTTTGTCCTAGGTTAAAGTTTTAAAACTTTGACCAACTTTATAGGAAAAAGTACTAGCATTTATGACACTAACTTAATATCACTAGATCTATTTTGAAATGTACTTTTATGATATATCAATTTGATGTCATATATGTTATCACTCTTTTGTATATAGTTGGTCAAAATTTCAAAACTTTGACTTAAGACAAAAGCTAGAAGTACACTTATTCGCGGACGGAGGGAGTACGTGTATTCTTCTCTGCCGGTGTCGTGTCGTCGCTAGCGGTTCCAGCCAGGACAAGCGGTTTGGCACGATCAGGATCAGTTTAATTCCTCCAACGAGAGGGGGCTCTGCTTCTAGCGATCTAAACGCTCTTATATTTCTTCATGGAGGGAGTACTTATTTACATCTGCCTGCGTCCTTCACACGTCGAAAACACTGGCGCAAGGCGATTTTTTTTTTTTTTTGCGAATAGCAAGGCGATTTCGTGAACGCCTTTTTTTAGGCAAACTCGGCTGTTGATCGTGCAACGATTTATCTAGAGACAAATATAGGAGAGAGAGGTCGATCCCGGTTGGCGGTACGGTCGGAAACCCCCAGCGAAGGCGACGGCGAATGGGACAATTTTCTCGCCGTGCATGCGTTCTGCTCCTCGCGCATCTCCACACTCGTCTTGTATTCTTGTTGGCCGTAGAGACACGTAAGCGTTCTGGCCGGCTGGTTGGCTGGCTGTCTATGGCGCAGCTATGTGCCGCCTGCAGCAATTCCTATCGCATGGTCGCCTGTCAGGGAGCCGGTGCTGGGCTGCCCAGTGAACCCCCCCCCCCCCCCCCCCCCCTCTCCCCACCCGGCCTGCTGATGTCACACTGCTGTCACCCTGTTTTATATACACACGCAAAAATATTAATCATGCATTTAAAAAATGTTAAGCATGTATAGCAAAATGTTAACCATGTGTAAGAAAAATGTTTGTGACATTGAAAAAATGACATGTGCTTAAAAAAGTGTATGTACCATTTAAAAAATGTTTATACAATTTACAGAAAATATTCGACCAATTAAAAATGTTTCCTACATTAGAAAATATATGTACCATTTAAAAAATATTTATGCAATCAGAAAATATTCGACCGATTAAAAATGTTTCGTACATTAAAAATATACCTACCATTTAAAAAAATGTTCAACAGTTTCAAAAATGTTTTTCTCATATTTTCAAAAAAATGTATACAACGTCAAAAAAAATTTGTTTGCTTGAAAAAATGTTTCATACCATTAAAAAATGCACATGACATTTTACAGAAACAATTCGTTGATTCAAAAACAAATTTGTGACATTTAAAAATATGTTTGTTTTTATTAAAAAAATGTACAAATTGTATTAGGAAAAAATGCTACTGTGTATTCAAAAAAGTGTTCAAAACATGTATTTTCAGAAAATGTACATCATGTATTTGAAACATGTCCAAATTGTCAAAAAAAGAGTGTTTCACGTGTGCTCTAAAAATGTTGTATACTGAGGAAAAAGAAGACATGGGGGGGGGGGGGGGGACCAAAAAATACCGACAAAGAAACGAAAAGAAAAGCAAAAAAACCAGAGAAAATGAATAAAAACAAGGAAGAAACAAAAGTATAATGAAAGAAAAAAACCAATGAGAAAACAAAGAAAACCATAGCAAAATGAAAAAGAACAAAAACCAAGAAAGCCTTTGAAAAACAAATACAATGAAAGTAAAAAGGAAAAACGAAAAGAAAAAAGTTGTAAACCGGACCTGCAATGACCGCTACGAGGTGGAACAAGCGAACCTACACGCGCAGTGAGCATGCGTGCTAAAATGGGTTGACCTGCTACTGTCGCCCGTATGTGATTCCTATTAGGAATCATGGCGACATATAGTCTTGGTGGGCTGTCTACGTGCTTTGCGGGGGTGAGTGGGTCGACCAAGGCTGGGAGACAGGGAGCAGCCGTTTCCTGCTAGGTTGTGGCCCTTTGCGCCGCTTGTGTTGACGTCGGCATACATAATGATCTACCTCGATCACAACTGTAAAAAAAGCTTTTGATCAAATGTCTATTTTTGACTATAAGTTTTCATAAGAGTAAACTCTTTTTTTGGCAAGACGGGGGGGGGGGGGGGGGGGGTGGGGGGGGGGGGGGAGTACTTTCGAAAAATCTGATTTATATCAAGTTTTTTTTACTTGTGAGTTGGGTTCCATTCCTTTGAAATATTTGGGCTTACGAGTGTCTAATTTTAGGAATAAATCGGAAAGGAAAAGATGATGTTGTCTAATTTTAGGAATAAACCTTTGGATGACCTCTCTTTCGCTAAACATTTTTTTTCAAAAAAAACCCTTAGTTAAGGTGTACCTTGCAAAGGTTACCTCCAAAGTTACCATAAAAAATGTTACCTCTAAATTACTCCGATAATGTCAAGTGGCGTAACACATTTGCATTGGTTGTCGCTACGAGAGAGTTTTGCTGGATTTTTTTGCACCGTGGGAGGATGGGGAGAGTGTTGTGCACATTTTTCTGTGAGATCTGATTTTTAAAATGAAATATCTCGCAAACCGAGCTTCTAAACTATTTTCATAGTCGCATTCCTCATGTCGGGACCTCCGAAGTTAGATCCCATATTGACAGGCTTTGATGAATTCTTTTCTGGACGTTATGTTCCCCCATCAAGAACTAATTTGTGTCTCCACTATAACGTACTTGTGCTTCATGCTGCAACAAAGTGGTACTCACCACGGGCAATGTAGTCCCATGTGCTGCAAGTTATGCTTTCTGTGTACTATAACTTGCACTTGCATAGTAATGTGCTTGTGCTTCACGCCGCAATAGATTGTACTCCCATGTACTGCAAGTTGTGCTTCCCGAGTAGTGCAACTTGTGTTTATGTTACAGTACAACCTGTACTCCTTGATGCAACATGTACCTCCTGCACAATGTAACGTGTACTTGGGTGCAACTTGTGCTTCATGTGTGGTGCAACTTGTACTCCCCTGTGCACCTGAGTAGTGCAACACGTACTCCCCTGTGATGCATAACAGGGCACACGATGCGCATCATGGTACAACTTGTATTCCCACCTTCTTTTTACAGTACACGGGAAATTAAACAAAAAAAGGTAAAGAAAAAACCAAAAGAAAAAGGGAAAAAACCATTTTGTTTGGAACACAGTACAAAATAAAAATATCACTACCCGTACAAACACACCCATGAACACTATACAAATGCATGGATAGATCAGTATCACCAATACAACGCAACGGAGATGAAGTAGACGTTGATAAAGATTTGCAGATTCCCACAACTAGTCATTACCTCCCAGCCGTGAGAATTTTCCCCAATCGAGACGAACGTACGACCCCTCTGCTATACAAGCGTACCATATCAATGATTCGGCAACACTTCGTCATCCAAGACAATGAGCTACGAGAGAACTAGAGACAAAGTAGCCTTCTAGCGAGAGAAAGATCACACAAATGGAAGGGGGCGCAATCTTGGACTTCTGTGTCTTTGGGGGCTGCCCCTCCACTCTATATTTATAAATGGACAGGGAGCATGACTTGGAGGAGGGGCAGCCCCCTCCTAAGGCCAGCAAACTAAGGGGATGGAAATCCTCCCACGACCCCACCCCCGCACCAAGTGCCTTGCCCCCCAAGATGGGAGGGGCCACACCACCTTGGGCCCAATGTGGCCCATGTGTCTGCTCCCTCTTGAAATAGCCAAAGGGAGAAAGTTATAGGGCCTTCCAAAACATTCCTGGATCTTCCAGGGCCTTTCGGGGCACTCTCAGAACATTTTTGAAACATTCAGAACACTTTCGGTGCCTTTCTCACATTCTCCTATGATCTTCAAGTACTCTATCAAACCACTAGCCACTAAGCGTGTGACCCTGAAGGTTTGGTAATATGCGAATATGGCACGGAACACCTTCCGGTCAATAATTAACAATGAGATCTAGGCACCCATATAAACTCGCACACATACATGAAGATCTTTGTTGAGATTTTGCTCCCATACACAGATCCATTTGCTTCACAATATGTTACAAAATCCGGGGCGAGACTTTAATCGGTATCTTTGTGAAGCAAATCTTTGACCACAATACCAAGTTATCTTCATTATCGGCTTGTTCTCCTTTCCCGTTGCGTATTCCAGTAAGCCCGTGATCGTTATCTCACTGTATCTGGCCAGACCGTGATCACTACCTCACTGTATCTGGCCAGACGGTGATGGATACCGTAGTACGAGTGGGCCTAAAGAGTATCTCTCCATCATCGGAGAAGCAAAAACCCCAAAGAAACCGTTCGTATGAAGGTCCACGATATTCTCATGGTCTAAAGACGTGAGTATACGTCAACACATAATATGAAAATATCGACAACAAGGTGATGATTGAATCTCATAGTATATCATAAGTTGGATCTATCAAATACCATTATTCGGCCAACAATGTGTTCTCATTATTACCAATAAAAGAGGCATCATCGTACACCGCCAACCATGCTCGTAGACCGACAACTTTGACTTCGTTGCAACTTCACCGAAGAGCACTGCCCTGCCGCGAAGGACAAGACCTCCACAATCATGCTCGACGATCTATCGACACTGGAGAGAAAAGACATAGCCCATAGAAGGCGGGCATTTGCCGCTCCGGCCTTGAGAGGGCGGCCAACCTGATTCGTCTAATGCTACATGCATGTCAAGTGTGCTACAACTGCCCAACACTAACAACCAATGGTCGGCCCCAAAAGGGCTCGCCACCGTAGACATCACCCTCATCTTACCATCACTAGCTCTCGACCAACCACTTGACCGCAACCCAGGTGTTCCTTCCAAGAGGTCTAATCTCCAAAATGATGCTTCCATCAAGGTGTAGCCACTGCCAATTCGACAAGGCAGAACTACGTTTCACTCGAAGACTATAACTCGACTACTCGAGAACTAGAGGATGGGAGAGGGGCCGAATCTCCTCGGTGACACCTTCAACAAAGAAATATGATAACACCCACGGGCCTTGTCATCGCCAGTAACGAGTAGCACCCCACCATCAGATATCTGGAGCCTGGAGCTCCTCACATACTGGTCGGAGCACAACCCACACCACCACAGTCTCGACCCGAGAGCTGAACCAGGACACAATCCCAAGGTGCACCTCCACTTCGTGACCTTGAGCGTCGCATCCCAAGCCACCTCACTAAAGCTTCCTCATACGCATCGCGCTAGTTGGATAAAACGACCAACAGGGAAACACCATGCTGCCGGCTTCCCTAGAGCTGGCCCGACATAAGAGGAAGGTTGCAGCGGTTTTAGGGTTTCTCCCCGCGCGTCGCCCGAGGGATAACACAGTATGATATCGCAATACTTAATTCGAAGTGCATATTGATACTCAGAGTAGCAGCTGGTTAATGTTTTACCACAAATACTCAGCAACCAAATAAAATACCAAGAATACAATTCTTCCCAACAGGTAATACTGAAACAGATTCAATGAAATGAATGTAGCATCGCCTACAAACAAGTAAGGCAGTTTTAAAAAAAAACTTCAGGTAGCATATACCTTGAGACTTAAGACAAAAAATTGTTCCCAACAGATGCTGAAACCGGTTCGACGAAATGAATCAAGCATCGCCTACATACATCTGCTGGACGGATTTTTATTTCCTGATACTTGCATGCTTCGGGTTGTTGTAGTCTTCGGACTTGAGAACATACAACGACCCACCAGCCTACTGTTATCCCATCAGGTCTCCTTGGATACCTGTCTCTTGGCAGGTGTTAGATTGTTTTCTGTTGCCGGAACACCTGCATTACTTTTTGGCGAGGCTTCAGCTACCACAGATGGAGAATCGTTCTTCGCAGAGGAATCTGCTGCTGATGGAGAATCCCTCCTTTCATGGTTGTTCTTCTCTCGGAGAAAATTTGCCGGGTTCGCATACGAACTTGTGCATGGCCACCTAAGAACGAAAAATGGAGATGATTGCTATATCCAAATTTGAGATATTTACACAAAAGCACATAGGAAACACACCTGCTTGAATGGATGGTTTCGCCTTCAACAATAGTTTCTTCTTCAAAGATTTTTCCTATTAACAAAGAAAAGGATGAGGAACTGAACATTGACATGGTCTAATAGCAAAAAGAAGGACCAACATATAATTAATAATAATCAGGAAATTTGAACACAATTATCAGTCATTTACACAAGTTTGCAGACTAGCGATCACTACTGAGTTCTGAAAAAAAGGCAAACATGCAAATTGACCAAAAAGACCACCTCAGTAATGAGATGTCACATTCAATAAAGTCACTTCTATACTATTTTCCCCTGAGAATTCATTTAAGTAGGAGTCTGCTAGTGGACACTAGTAAAGTATATGGAAATTCAAAAAGGAAATGGCAGCTTATCAGAAAATGTGACCATAAAGTATGTAACTATTCTTAATAATTTTCAATAGTATGTTCCCATAACCATAGATTCATAGTGCTTCAACATGTTGATCAAATCACTTGTTATATAAAAGGGCCAATTTACAAATAACCATATACCATGACTACAATGCTGACTAAGTCACATGGCCCCATATTAAGAAATAATGGATCATTGTCAATATAGATTGACAAACTAGGCATGAAGATCAAATATAGCATGTACTGGTGCATAAATAATTACAATCAAAGTTCATACCATATATGCAAAATATCATGTGGGAGTATCATTCATTGGCAAAAAACATAGCCACGGACCCATAGCTCTTGACTTGTTGAAACTTAGGGTTACTGGTAGTAAGTTAGCTAATTTAACAATTAAAATGTGACCTTCAGATAGAGATATTTCAAAATCATGTACTCCCATTAGATTTTCAGTTATCGATATCTGGCTGACTTGTGAATGAAAATGCGCAAGTTATTTCCCTATTACCAGGCAGATAAACAACAAGACAGGCTATATTTTTCCATTTACAATATGAACCAAGTAACTCACTCGAAATCAGATGAGCTTAAATCAACCCTACCTCTACATAGTTGGAAGTCGTACATTAGAAAATACATAAATAGAAACACCATCATAGTTCGAGATCTACTATCAAGATACGATGCCTGACGCAGAGGTTGTGTGCTTGATTGTATGGAGCTCTGTTCTCACAAGGCTTGAGTAAAATTTGCAATAGAATTCTGCCCTTAACTTGGTTCTGGAGCAGATAGCAACTAATATGTACGATTTGTCCTGACCCACACTGAAGAAAACTTAAACAATACAAGTACGAGGTTTAATTCCTTTTGCTTATTTCATCCAGTTTTTCTGAAAGCAACTTGATGCATTGTGAACAAATGACAACTGCTACAATATCAGACGAAAATAGCAACCTATCTGACATCAAAACAAGTTTTAGAAAGTTCAGAATACTAGGTGATTATATACATCTATTAAGGTGAATCTATTTAATGCATGAAGCTGAAGACTTAAGAAGTACCTCCGTCAGAAGCCTTATTAGAGAAGTATTTGGCCTTAATGCGTGCTGCAAGTTCAGCTTGGTATCTGTTTACCTTCTGTTCATGCTCCTCAATTTCCGGTTCACTGCACAAGAGTAGGCAAAGAACTTACGATCATGTTTCATGATTTCTTACAGCAACAACAAGCAGAAGATAAAGTCTGTAACAAATGAGTAACTGTGCTCTGTCAAGGATGGGCTAAGATCTAGATGTTCAAAATTCATGATCAATTTGGTCCTGAGGTGACATGGAAGTATCAATTTGTCTTTTCCGAAGCCCATGTGTATTTAGTTTATCTCAAACTTTCAATGGTACAAGATTCCCGATAGAAAAGGTTCAAATATTTACGGCAAAGAAAATATTAGATGGAATAGAGGTGGCATGTTCAGGTTAATTAGGATATAAAGAAAATACATGACTGTCGGAAACATAAGAACCAAAGCCTCCTTCATTCTGTCATTGTTTTGCCTTATTATTCTAGCCCTAAAGTTATATGCCACTTCTTCTCGCAAAAGAAGTAGTATGGCACTTCCACTTGCAAAAAAGAAGCGATATGCCATTTCAAATGATAGTAAAGCGTAACATCCTGGATCACTCGAAACTTAGTCCAGCACAGACCTACAGAATGGTATTTGTGAGCAAAAATGCAGGCTGTCCTTTTTCATAAGATAGATTCAACTTCACTACTATATTGCTAACAACTTGGTTCCAGGTACTATATTTATGGAACTGCAGCCTTTGGTCTTGTGTTCAAACTAATCTGCACTTACAATTTATTGTCAGGCATCGAGAAAAAGCAGAGCTTGCGTCTCAATGCATTGAAGAACGAATATTAATTAGAAGCCTAAGAGTAGGCGGAAACAACCGGCCACGAATAAAACGGCGTCCAACGGCTGACAGACACTCGTTACAACCGACAGCAATGTATTCTATCCTCATTCAGCATGTTACTCCTACCTAGTCAAAATTGTACTAAAAATTAACTTCTCCAGCATGGGTTTATGTACAATTGTTTATGTACATATGAATTCTGAAGGATCAAAATTGAACAAAACATAAAGCGCATAGTCGTGAAGTCTACAATGGCATCTTTCGTGTTCTCTAGAGAACTCCATATGCTGAAGTGGAAAAGCAAACTTGGAGGAAAACCATAAAACTGAATGGTGTGCTCCTCCCGTTGTGCACAAAGAACATTGCCGCTTTCAGACATTATTAAAAGGCAAAATTGACTCACCCCACTGCATCCATTGCAGTTGCAGGTTCGGTCTTGACGTTGAGCATGGTTCCTCAGTGCGCGGCCAAACGCCGCCGGAACCTCCTGGAAGAAGGTTAGCCGCCACGCGAGCCCGCAAGAAACTGAACGCGTTGGAGAAAAAATGAACACTCGGATTACCGCGAACAGAACGCGAGCCGGTTAGGGTTCGTCACCAGCAAACCTACCGAATCGAGCCCGGAGGGGTGCCAACTCCACTCCGGTCCAGTGCCACGGGGGAGAAGAAGCCGACGGCGGGGCTGATGGGGAGAAATTTCTCGGGGGTGGCGAGCTTCGGCGGAGGGAGATGAGGGGGGCGCTGTCGCGGGGGGCGGTGGGGATGGCCAGGGGGGAGTGAAGGAAAGTCTGGGAGTCAACTGGGAACTCGCTTTGACCCTCTACGAATTTGATGGGCCCTTCTGGTCAGACTGGCAGCACAGGGGTGAGGTCGCGTTTCCAACGGCGTACTCGTAAATGGTAAGGTAAAAAAAAAGGAAACGACGTAAATGGTGAAGAGTAAAGTGACAGCGTGGTGTATGCGCGCATTCTTTACTCTATTTTGTTTAAATTGGCAATTTGTTATTGAATACATTAATGTTCTTTTTCCAGCTTTCGTCCCCGCTGTACAATAGACGTGTGCTAAACTTTGAAAATCATAAAAAAAATCTTTAGATTTGAACTTTTTTTATAAAAAAAACTACAAGCATTAAGCAGAAATCTCAGCACTCGGAATTTGAAGCACATCACGCGCATGCAGTAGAAATCATGAAGATCGAAATTTGGATCCATGAAAAAAAAGGCTACCTGATGGAATCGGCCGTTGCTGCCGCTACTTGCGCAACATCGTCCTTGCTCCTCCGTGGCGGGTTGCTTGTGGAGTAGGGGGAGATCTGGGCTCCAGGGGCATCCAACGCCAGCACCACCTGTCTATGAAGGGGAAGGGCGGCCGCCGCTGCTCTTCCCGCCTCGGCGTTGCTCTTCCCATGACGAGGTGGGCGTGACATGGAGAAACTTGGATGGGAAATCGGGGCCTCGGCGAGTAGTAGCCCCTAGACGAAGAAGAAGAACTGGGACAGATGCAGGACGGGGTCGGCGGCGAAGGGTTTTCTCGAGCAGTCCCGGGTTCGCTCTCACCCTTGTCCAGTAAAGCGGTCTATTTATGGTGGGGGGTGGGGGAATCTGGGCTTGAGTAGGGCCGTGCTAGTTTGTGTGGTACCCATTTACGGTCCAGTATAACCAAACATGTTCACGAGAATCAGGTAACAATGTAACTGAATGACGAGTAACAAAAGTTTGAACCAAACACGTTCCAAACGTTCTTGGGTGTGAGACACAAAGAGGCGAACACAAGAAGACAAGAGCGCCCAAGAGTAACGAAGGAACTCATATGTACCCACTATTTTGAAAACATATGAATAGAAGAAAAAATATCGAAACGTCAACATGCTAGATTGTATCAAAAAACCAAAAACATCATTTGTTGAGGAGAATCGTTTGGATACGTCACAAGAAACGAGCAAATAAAGGTAATAGTGCTTGATTGGCAAGAAAAATATAAAAAGGTACATTGGAACTTTCAAAGGATTTTTTTTCACCGAGCTACCGAAGTATCCTGGCCATCCCCCTCATCGCCGATGGAACCAACGTGGGATGCGGCCATGCCTCTCCTTCCTTCGCATATACATGCCATCGGAGGTGGTCGGGTTCGGTTGGCCTGAAAGTGGATTAGGGGGAGAAGCTGCGTGAAAAAGAGTCGTCTAAGGATGACGAAGCGGAAGTGCGGATAAACAAAATATGAAATACATAACCAGAGAGGAATTTCCCAGCTCGGAAATGTAACGTGTGGGACACATGAGTACAACATGACCATCCTTCACTACAAAGCATGATGACGGTAGCCCAGCTCCCCAGATGGTCATTGCATCGTCTTCTCATATTAACTGCACAGATGATACGACCGAACAAAGGGTGTCCCGTGGACATGGTCCACAATGCTTGATTGGGCGGGCCCAGGTCGAGCTTATTCAGCACAAGTGGCTCGAAAAGAGAGATGAAACGGACTTGACAGTTGGTGCTCGTTCTATTCCTTTCTCTATACACGGTTATCACACACAAACTGGTCAGCCCTATTGTTATGTACCTGTCATATGATTTCCACGTGTAGCGGCTTTTCTTAACGCCTCCTTTATTCGCACCCGTCTACTGAACGCCAACTGCTCGCCCCTAGTGTGCTCATCGGGCTAGCGATCGTCTTTTTATGTAATCTTGTCTTGGTTCGATGTTGGCTATCCACATGTATCATTCTCGTTCGCTCTCAGGACTTCGAATAGGGCAAGCTGAAGCCACTCGCATTGGTCGGACATGGCGTTGCAGAGCAAACATATGAGGGTAGGATTGGGGCAACGACTCGTATGGGCGAGCATTTAATTTGGTTCTTCGGCCTTGGTCGTCCTTACACGCTGGCAAGTTATTGGTAGTCGCACCACTCTATGGGATCTTTCAGTGGCGCCTGGATAAGCTATGTAGGAATACAAATCGGGACCGAACAGACGAAACAATGCAGGCAGTTGCATGCTTTTGAGTGGTTGGATGTTTCGTTTGACTGGCTTCGATGGTTTAGGGTGTTTGTAGAGGGGTGACGACGATGGTAGAGGAAAGTTACATGTTCCATCCCCTCCCGCCTGACACGCACGGAGAAGATAAAGCACACAAAGTGTGTTCCCTCCGTCGAATAGAAAGCGCTCAACAAACTGAGGAAAACTGTTGGGAAACGTTGCATGGAAAATAAAAAAAATTCTACGCACACACAAAATCTATCCATAAAGATGCATAGCTATGAGAGGGGAGAGCATCTACATACCCTTATAGATCGCTAAGCGGAAGCGTTTATCAACGGGGTTGATGTAGTCGTACATCTTCACAATTCGTTCCGATCAAGCACCGAACATACGACACCTCCACGTTCAGCACACGTTCAACTCAATGACGTCCTCGCCTTCTTGATCCAGCAAGAGGAGTGAAGTAGTAAATGATTTCCGGCAGCACGACGGCGTGGTGACAGTGGTGGTGAAACTATTTTCGCAGGGCTTCGTCAAGCACAACAGATTTAGAGCGGAGGATGAACTAGAGGGAGGAGATTTGAACCACACTAGGCTTCTAATTATGAGTATTGGAGGTAGCTAGGGCTAGCTTTAATTAGTCAACTAGGACCAACTAGGACTAGATCAACTAGAGGACGCTCAAAAACTTGTGTTCTAGGGGCTAGCCTTGCTCCTCTATTTATATGTTGAGCCCTGGGCAAGCACCACATGTTAAAGGATCTATGACAATGTAACTTCTATGTGAATATGAACAAACATAAATCATTATGTTGTCTTCCTTTTCCAACGTCAACAATTTTGGCATATAATATTTTGATGGGGGCTCATAATCATAAAAGATGTCCAAGATAGTGTATTTGCATGTGAATCTTCTCTTCCCTTATTAATTCTTTCATGGATTGCATCATTGACCAATGCTATGTTTGTCAACTTTCAACAAATTTTACCACTTGTACTCTTCTTTATGTGATGCCATTACTTACCATAAGATTAGCATATGATCTTTTTCATGATTTCTTTTCTTTTTGTTGAAACATAAAAGTAAAGAAAGCAAAACTCGAACTAAACTTTATTATATATCTCACACACGATTTCATAGATAGATAGATCACTAACAAAACACTCAAAAATAGATTGAACTAAACTTTTTATTCAACTAAATCAAAAGATAACTAAAGATCAAACTAAGATAGATAAAGGCAAAGATAGTGGTGGTGATACGATACCAGGGCACCTCCCCCAAGGTTGGCACAAGCCAAGGGGAGTGCCCATACCCGTTACTCAAGTCTCCTTTGGTGGTAAAGAAGGTGATGGTGGTGGTGATGAGGTAGTAGCTAGCTTATCCATCCTCCTTAGCTTACGCTTGAGGGTGGAATTTTCCTCCCTCAAGTTATCAATCTCCTGCTCCAGCATTAGTACCTTTTTGCATAACTCCTGCTTGTTCTCCCGCAGAAGACGAAACGGGATAAACTGGATCTTAGGTTTCTTTGTTTTATTAGGGAGACTTGACTTCTTGAATTCCATGTGCATGTTCCCAAGTTGGGGTAGTGGAACTTCCTCTTCGTCTGAGCTTGTCTCCTCCTTCCCTTGCGGATCATAGTCTTTTTCTTCCTCCATGGTCCAACCATAATGTTCCACATCTCCATAAACTTTGGAGTTTGCAATATATTTAGCAACATAGCTCTCACCTTCCGAGTCTTGAGAAGACATAGTTTCAGATCTGTCAGAAAACAGCAAGAAAGAAGCATAGAGGATTTCTCCGTGATACAATACGTTCGGGGGGTATATATATAGATTTTTTAATCTTGGGAAACAAGCAAAACGAGAGGAAAACGGATTTGAGAAGGTTCCCGAGGTGGGCACAACCTACTTGGGTGCGCCAGGCAAGGCAGGCGCGCCATGGTATCTTGTGCCCTCCTTGGTTGCCTTCCTAGTTGTTTCTTATTTTCCTATTTTTTGTAATATTCCAAAACTGACAAAAAATATTTTTGCGGATTTTTCGGAGCTCATTTACTTACCGTATCACGTACCTCCTCTTTTTCAAGATTCTAGAGGGTTCCGGAAGGTTTCTTTTATGTGTTCCTCCGGTGTCATGGTTTGAATAATATTGCTTTCAACATTAATAGGCGTACCTGAGATATATTATTTAATTCTTTGTCCATTGACCACCTTCGGGTTAGTACCTTCGACATTATTAATTTTGATAGCTCCAGAGCGATAAACCTCCTCGATAATATATGGTCCTTCCCATTTAGAGAGAACTTTTCCTGCAAAGAATCCGAAACAAGAGTTGTACAGAAGAACATATTCACAAACTTTGAATTCCCTCTTTCGGATCCTTTTATCATGCCATCTTTTAACCTTTTCTTTAAATAGTTTGGCATTTTCATAGGCTTGGGTTCTCCATTCATCTAGTGAACTAATATCAAATAACCTCTTTTCACCGGTAAGTTTGAAATCATAGTTGAGTTCTTTAATTGCCCAATATGCTTTATGTTCTAACTCAAGAGGCAAATGACAAGCTTTTTCCATAAACCATTTTATGAGGAGACATATTTTTATAAGCTGTTCTGTAAGCCCAAAGTGCATCATCCAATTTCTTAGACCAATTCTTTCGGGACCCATCGAGAGTTTTTTGTAATATTAGTTTTATTTCTCTATTGCTAAGTTCAACTTGACCACTAGATTGAGGAGGATAAGGTGATGCAATTCTATGGTTGACATCATATTTAGCAAGCATTTTATGGAAAGCACCATGAATAAAGTGTGAACCACCATCAATCATTAAATATCTAGGGACTCCAAACCTGGGGAAAATAACTTCTTTAAGCATTTTAATGGAAGTGTTGTGATCAGCACTACTAGTTGGAATAGCTTCTACCCACTTAGTAACATAATCAACAATAACCAAAATATGAGTATACCCATTAGAGGAAGGAAATGGTCCCATATAATCAAAAACCCAAACATCAAATGGTTCAACAACAAGTGAATAATTCATAGGCATTTCTTGACGCTTACCGATATTACCAATTCTTTGACATTCATCACAAGATAAAACAAACTTACGGGCATCCTTGAAGAGAGTAGGCCAATAAAACCCAGATTGCAATACCTTATGAGCAGTTCTATCTACCGCTTGATGTCCTCCATAAGCTTCGGAATGACATTTCCGTAGGATTTGTTCCTGTTCATGCTCAGGTACACAATGTCTAGTAATACCATCTACTCCTTCTTTGTAAATATGTGGGTCATCCCAAAAGTAATGTCTTACATCATTGAAGAATTTTTTTCTTTTGTCGATATGTAAAACTAGGTGGTATGTATTTAGCAACAATATAATTAGCATAGTCAGCATACCAAGGAGTATTATGAGAAACATTTGTTGCAGCTAGTTGTTCATCAGGAAAGCTATCATCAATAGGTAGTGGGTCATCAAGAATATTTTCTAACCTATCAGCTACGGGGTTCTCAGCTCCTTTTCTATCAGTAATATGTAACTCAAATTCTTGTAGCAAAAGAACCCACCTAATGAGTCTAGCTTTAGCATCTTTCTTTTCCATAAGATATTTTATAGCAGCATGATCAGTGTGAACAATTACTTTGGAATCAACGATGTAAGATCTGAATTTATCACAAGCAAACACAACTACTAAATTTTTTCTTCAGTAGTAGCATAATTTTGTTGGGCACTATCTAGAGTTTTGCTAGCATAATAAATAACATTTAATTTCTTATCAACTCTTTGTCCTAGAACAACACCAACAACATAATCACTAGCATCACACATAATTTCAAAAGGCAAGTTCCAATCAGGTGGTTGAACAATAGGTGGAGAAGTTGAGGCTTTCATAAGTGTTTCAAAGGCTTCTACACAATCATCATCAAAAACAAATGGAACATCCTTTTGTAAAAGATTTGTAAGAGGCCTAGAAATTTTAGATAAGTCTTTAATAAACTTCATGTAGAAACTAGCATGACCAAGAAAACTATGAACACCTTTAATATCTTTAGGACATGACATTTTCTCAACTGCATCAACTTTAGCTTTATCCACCTCAATACCTCATTCCGAAATTTTATGCCCAAGACAATACCTTCATTAACCATAAAGTGGCACTTATCCTAGTTCAAGACAAGATTAGTTTGCTCACATCTCTGCAAAACTCGATCAAGGTTGCTTAAGCAATCATCAAAGGAAGTTCCATAAACAGAAAAGTCATCCATGAAAACCTCAACAATCTTTTCACACAAATCAGAGAATATAGCAGTTATACATCTTTGAAAGGTAGCATGTGCATTGCATAAACCAAAAGCCATGCATTTATAAGCATAAGTTCCAAATGGGCAAGTAAAGGTGGTTTTCTCTTGATCAGGTTGTCAAACAGGTATTTGAGAAAAACCAGAATAACCATCAAGAAAACAAAAGTGTGTGTGCTTAGATAGTCTTTCTAGCATTTGATCGATACAAGGCAGAGGGCAATGATCTTTTCTAGTTTCTTTATTTAGCTTTCTAAAATCTTACCATTCTGTAGCCACTGGCAATTCTTTGTGGAATAAGTTCATCTTTATCATTAGGAACAATAGTAATACCTCCCTTCTTAGGGGCATAATGAACATGACTTACCCATCTACTATCAGCTATGGGATAGATTATACATGCTTCCAGAAGCTTTAATATTTCAGTTCTTATCACTTCTTTCATTTTAGGATTCAAACGTCGTTGGTGATCAACAACGGGTTTAGCATCAGGTTCCATATTAATCTTGTGCTGACAAAGAGTGGGACTAATGCCCTTAAGATCATCAAGAGTACAGCCAATAGCAACACAATGTTTCTTCAGAATTTTCAATAATCTTTCTTTTCATGTTCTGAAAGGTTAGCACTAATAATAATAGGATATATCTTTTTCTCATCGAGATAAACATATTTCAAAGTGTCAGGAAATGGTTTTAATTCAAACACAGGATCGCCCTTAGGTGGAGGAGGACCTCTGACGACCCACAAGTATAGGAGATCAATCGTAGTCCTTTTGATAGGTAAGAGTGTCGAAGCCAACGAGGAGCAGAAGGAAATGACAAGTGGTTTTCAACAACATATTCTCTGCAAACACTGAAATTATAAGTAATGAGTAGTTTGATAGCAAGATAATTTTAACGAGCAAGTAATGGTAACGGTAACCAAAGTGCAGCAAGATAGCCCAATCCTTTTGAGGCAAAGGACAGGCCAAAACTGTCTCTTATGATAAGCAAAGCGTTCTTGAGGATACACAGGAATTTCATCTAGTCACTTTCATCATGTTGGTTTCGTGTTTGCTACTTTGATAATTTGATATGTGGGTGGACTAATTCTTAGGTGCTGTTCTTACTTGAACAAACCTCCTACTTATGATTAACCCCCTCACAAGCATCCGCAACTACGAGAAAATTATTAAGAATAAATTCTAACCATAGCATTAAACTTTTGGATCCAAATCAGTCCCTTACGGAATAACGCATAAACTAGGACGTTTAAGCTTTTGTCACTCTCACAACCCATCATCTAATAATAACTCCACAATGCATTCCCTTAGGCCCAATATGGTTAAGTGCCATGTAGTTGACGTTCACATGACACCACTAAGGGAATCACAACATACATATCATCAAAATATCAAACACATATAAAATTCACATGATTACTTGAAACAAGATTTCTCCCGTGACCTCAAGAACAAAAGTAACTACTCACAAATGATGATCATGCTCAAGATCAAAGAGGTATTAAATAGCATAATGGATCTGAACATATAATCTTCCACCAAATAAACCATATAGTAATCAACTACAAGATGTAATCAACACTACTAGTCACCCACAAGTACCAATCTATAGTTCTGGTACAAAGATTGAACACAAGAGATGAACTAGGGTTTGAGAGGAGATGGTGCTGTTGAAGATGTTGATGGATATTGCCCTCCCAAGATGGGAGAGTTGTTGGCGATGATGATGACGATGATTTCCCCATCCAGGAGGGAAGTTCCCCCGGCGGAATCGCTTCCCTGGAGGGCAAAAGCGCTCCTGCCCAAGTTCTGCCTCGAGATGGCGGCACTTCGTCCCGAAAGTCCTCTCCCTATTTTTCTAGGTCAAAATGACTTATATACCATAAGAGGGGCACCGGAGGAGGGCTGGGCTGAGCACAACCCACAAAGGCGCGCCTGGGGGGCCTCGCGCGCCCTGGTGTCTTGTGCTCACTAGGTGGCCCCCTCCAGTAGTTATTTTCTCCAGTATTTCTTATTTATTCCATAAAAATTCCTCGTGAAGTTTCAACTAATTTGGAGTTGTGCAGAATAGGTAGCCTGACGTAGCTTTTTCAGGTCCAGATTTCCAGCTGCCGGAATTCTCCCTCTTTATGTGAACCTTGCATATTATGAGAGAAAAGGCATTAGAATTACTCCAAAAAGCATTATTATGCATAAAACATTATAAATAACAGTAGGTAAACATGATTCAAAATGGACATATCAACCTCCTAGAGTTTCAACAGGCAAATTGTGTGCAAAGGTCATTGTTCAAAGAAATTTTTATCTATTTCATTTCTTTCATGCATATGCATATAACTTTCATGGTCTAGCAAATATTGTTCTAGCGGATCAGTAGGAGGCACGGCAATAGAAGCATGGCCAATTATTTCATTCTTACTAGATAATTCTTTCTTATGAGGTTGTCTACTAAACTTGGAGAAATTAAACTCATGAGACTCATCACTAAAGCTAACACCAAAGTTTGTTTTTCACAATCTATTTTAGCATTAACGGTGTTCAAGAAAGGTCTACCAAAGATAATGGGACAAAAATCATCTTGTGGGGAACCAAGAACTGGAAAATCAGTAGGGTATTTTATTTTTCCACACAAGACTTCAACATCTCTAACAATCCCAAGTGGTGTGATAGTGTTTCTATTAGCAAGTTTAATAGTAACATCTATGTCTTCTATTTTAGCGGGTGCTATGTCATCCATAATTTCTTGGTATAAGGTAAAAGGAATAGCACTCATACTAGCACCTAAGTCACGTAAACCATGATAACAATGATCTCCTATTTTAACTGAGACAACATGCATGCCAACAACATGCCTATGTTTATATTTTTCATCAGGTTTAGCAATTCTAACAGCTTCATCACAGAAGTAAATAACATGCCCATCAATATTTTCTACCAGGAGATCTTTAACCATAGCAACACTAGGTTCTACTTTGATTTGTTCTGAAGGTCTAGGTGCTTTGATATTACTTTTGCGAACCACAATTGAAACCTTAGCATGTTCCTTTATCCTCACAGGGAAAGGTGTTTTTTCAATATAAGTAGTAGGCACAAGTGGATCAACATTGTAAATAGTAGTTTCATATTTAACCATGACCGGTTCTTTAATTTCTTATTTAATAGGGGGATGATATTTAAACCATTTCTCCTTAGGGAGATCAACATGAGTAGTAAAAGATTCACAAAAAAGATGCTACTATCTCAGAGTCAAGTCCATGTTTAGTGCTAAACTTGTGAAAAGCATCGGTATTCATAAAAGATTTAACACAATAATTCAAGCTTAATACCTGACTCTTTACCTTCATAGAGTTCCCAACCTTCAGAGTTGCGTTTAATTCTTTCTAAAAGATCCCACCTGAATTCAATAGTCTTCTTCATAAAAGAACCAGTACAAGAAGTATCGAGCATGAATTGATCATCACGAGAAAGCCGAGCATAGAAGTTCTGAATAATAATTTCTCTCGAGAGCTAGAGAGATACTTTCTCCTTCACGAGGCCAAAAATTATATATATCACGATGAACTAGATCCATAGGATAATTTTTTTGGTGAAATTCCAACTTCAATCGATTCCAGTTCCAAGATCCAATATCATCGCATAGCCTATACCATCTCAATGTTTTTACCTTCAAAGATAAAGGGAAAACCTTCTTCTTAGGTTCATCTCCAGGAAAACTTGCAAGCTTAAATAATCCACATAGATCAAGTGCATATCAGGATGTTTAGTTCCATCTCCTGCATAAGGATTAACTAGCAGTTGTTCTATCATACCTGAAGGAATTTCATAACCAATATTTTCATTAGGTGCAGTAGGTTGAGGGGCAACTAATTATGGTCCCAGTCGAGGTGAAGATACCCCGAACAAACCCCTCAAAGGATGGTTTTCCATCGTAGCAAGTGACAATAAATTTTAGCACGTAGTAATAATTTTTCCTTACCAATTTCCACTTACCAAGAGCGCTTCACTCCCCGGCAACGGCGCCAGAAAAGAGTCTTGAGAGGAGATGGTGCTGTTGAAGATGTTGATGGAGAGTGGCCACCCAATGATGAGAGAGTTGTTGGTGATGACGATGGCTTCGATTTTCCCCTTTGGGAGGGAAGTTCTCCCGGCAGAATCACTCCGTGACAAAAGTGCTCCTGCCCAAGTTCCGCCTTGGGACGGCGGTGCTCCATCCCGAAGGTCCTCTCTTGATTTTTTTTCTAGGTCAAAATGACCTATATACCTGAAGGTGGGCACCGGAGGTGGGCTGGGTTGGGCACAACCCACCAGGGCGCGCTTGGGGGGCCTGGCACGCCCTGGTGTCTTGTGCTCACCAGGTGGCCCCCCTCCGGTAGTTATTTGCTCCAGTATTTTTTATATATTCCAAAATAATTCTCCATAAATTATCAACTCATTTGGAGATGTGTAGAATAGGTAACTACCGGAGGGGGCCCAGCTGGAATTCTGGTGTCTTGTGCTCACCAGGTGGCCCCCCTCTAGTAGTTTAACCCAAGTATTTTGCATGTGCAAAATTGGCTTACACCCGTCACTACAAAAAAAACACTTCCGTGATGATATGTGTTTGTCACAGTAGGTCACATTTTCTGTCATGCATGTACATCCATGACGATTTTATGACAGAATTAAGATAGTCATACATGTGCTGTCGTAGAAGTGTTCCATGACAATACCTAAATTATCATCACAGAAGTGTCCACTTCCATGACGATAAATGGCGCGTCATGGAAGTGTTTTCGTCAAGGGTAACCGACACGTGGCATCCACCATAACGGGTCGCCATTAAGCTATCGGGTTCCGGTTTGGATCCGATAACCCGTTAACAGGCTCAACCAATGGGGATTTTCCACGTGTAAAATTCTCATCGCCGGAGGATCACGTGTCGGCTCAGCATTGGGACAGATGTCATCCACTCATTGTACGGGAGGTGTCTATGATACGTTGGCACGTGGAAAAGCCCGATAGTGGCCCATTTAGGTGAAAGAGGTCGACCCAGTCAAAATTAGCAGGCCGGTCGATATAGGGCCTACTTGTGTTTGGTCCATTTAAACCCACGGCGCATACGATATGTGACAATTTGGCCTGTCAATGACCCGTTAACTATTTGACACCATTGCAGCCCATTATCAGTTCGAGCCCATTAACAGCCCGCTATATATTTGGGCTCAATATTGGCCCGATGTGGTTTCGGCCTATTAACGACCCATTCCAGGGATGGACCAATTTTTAGGATGTACGTCTTTCGGACTTTTAGCAACCCATTTAAGTGTTGGGCCAATTTCCAGCCATGAGTGTCTTTCAGCCTATTAATGACCTATAAATGAGTTGGTCCATTTGCCGTTGGACCTGAGTTTTGGCCTCTTAACGACCCATGCTCTTCATGGTCCAATACTAGCCCGATTTCTCTTTCGGCCTGCTAAAGGCCCACAACACAGTTGGGCCATATATAGTTCGATCTGACTTTTGGCCTCTTAGCGACCCATGCTCTCGATGGTCTAGTACGAGTCCGATGTCTCTTTCGGCCTGCTAAAGGCCCACAATACTATTGGGCCGTATATAGCCCGACCTTAGTATCGACCTGTTAACGGCTCGTCAAATCGAATGGGCCCACTTATTGCTTGCTTCGATGTCGGCCTATTAATGACCCGGGAGGTAACATGGCCAAGCATTAACTGTTGGCTCGTTTCAATTATAGCGGCCCAATAGAGCTTCTGGCCTAGTTACGGCCCATCAGCTTAATGGGCCCGCTAAAGTTCAAACATGTATGTAGTCCCAATTTGATAATGTCGATTCCGGCCTAGCTATAAGTTGAGCCCTTTATGACGAGCAATTATGGACAAGACCAAAACCGATCAATCTAAGGCCTATGCGAATTTTGCCCCTGCAAGCCCATTAGGGAAGCCCATTAAGGGCAGTGGGCCGCTTCCTTCATATAGGGCCCACGACTGTTCGTGCTAACTAATAATTTCACTACTTTTTTGGCTTCCAAGCAACCAGTTAGCTGGAATGTGAGGCACGCTAAGCAAACATACGGCATACAAGGAAAAACGTTGCACTTCCAGCATATATTACAGGAAATTACATCCACTAGGTAATCAAAGATTGTCGGTGTCAAAACCGGCGGATCTCGGGTAGGGGGTCCCGAACTGTGCGTCTAGGCGGATGGTAACATGAGACAAGGGACACGATGTTTTTACCCAGGTTCGGGCCCTCTCGATGGAGGTAAAACCCTACTCCTGCTTGATTAATATTGATGATATGGGTAGTACAAGAGTTGATCTACCACGAGATCAGAGAGGCTAAACCCTAGAAGCTAGCCTATGGTATGATTGTTGTTCAACCTACGGACTAAAACTCTCCGGTTTATATAGACACCGGAGAGGGCTAGGGTTACATAGAGTCGGTTACAATGGGAGGAGATCTTCATATCGTATCGCCAAGCTTGCCTTCCATGCCAAGGAAAGTCCCATCCGGACACGGGACGAAGTCTTCAATCTTGTATCTTCATAGTCCGGGAGTCCGGCCAAAGGTCATAGTCCGGCCATCCGGACACCCCCTAATCCAGGACTCCCTCTGTAGCCCCTGAACCAGGCTTCAATGACGATGAGTTCGTCATGCAAATTGTCTTCGGCATTGCAAGGCGGGTTCCTCCTCCGAATACTTCATAGAAGATGTTGAACACAAGGATAGTGTCCGGCTCTGCAAAATAAGTTCCACATACCATCATAGAGAGAATAATATCTGCACAAATATAATATGCTGACGTATTCCGTAGCGTGACATCACGCCACGGCCAAGTCTTTATTCGAATCATTTTACTGTTCCACCTCAGCGCGTTTAGCGAGGCGGTTTCCTTGGCACGTCTTGTCAAAGCAGAGATCGTGTCCCCTTATTCCGGGATTCTCATCAATACGGGCATGGGTAACCCAACCGCGTCATTAATCGTGGTGCTTGGGAGATAAGCGAGTTTTATTAGGCTGGTGGGGGCTTGTAGTTTCGGCTGCCCATATAAGGGGATAAGGATCCACCCTTTCCATTTACGCCTTCTTCCTCCTTTGCTTATCCATCCCTGCGCACTCGAGCTCCAACGCCCAAATCCTCACTTCCCTCCTCAACCTTCTCCATTCATGTCCGGAGTGGGAGGTAGATGGATGGCCTCCTCCGTAACGGAGGGGCAAATCAAAAAGTTGAGGAAGGCCGAATACTTGTCTGACGACATCGCGCACTGGCTTCCAGATGAGGGGCAACTCATCCCCACCCACAGGCCCCATGAAAGGGTTGTATTTCTCCCCCATTTCCTCCGCGGAGTGGGCTTTCCTCTTCACCCGTTCGTCCGGGGGATCATGTTCTACTATGGTCCGGACTTCCACGATCTGGCCCCGAACTTCATCCTCCACATCTCGGCGTTCATCGTCATGTGCGAGGCCTTCCTCTGCATCCAGCCCCACTTTGGCTTATGGCTGAAGACTTTTAATGTCAAACCGAAGGTAGTGGGCGACCGCCAAGCGGAGAGCGGAGGTGCCATGGTGGGCCGGATGGCTAACGTCCTATGGCTCGAGGGCTCCTTTATGGAGACAATAAAAGGGTGGCAACCGGGGTGGTTCTACATCACCGAGCCGCGCGACCCCAAATGGGCGGCGGCCCTCGAATTCCGATCTGGCTTTCCCACACGGCTCACTTCCTGGAAAGAGACGGGCCTAACATGGGGAGATTCGGAAGAGCTGACCGGACTTCAAACCTGCGTCTAAAAGCTGGTGAACAAGAATCTCAAGCTTGTCAATGTAGTCCAGGTCATGCTTATCCTCCGGATCCTCCCATGCCAACAACAGGCCTTCAAATTGTGGGAGTTTGATCCGGCGCAGCACCAAACCTTGAGCAGGCTCTTCGACACTATGTACGAAGATGCCTGGAAGGTGCTGTTTAAGGGCGCCGAGGCCCCCGCATCCGCTACCGAAGATCGTGGGTTCAACTCGCGGCGTCAGGCCAACAAGGTAAGCTATTCTACCCTTTACGGGACTCTTGTATTTCATAGTCTGACTCTATGCGGGATCTAAACTCCCTTACCTTTGACAGGACTGGCTGAAGAAGTCCGGGAAGGTTAACTGTCCGGCTCCCCTACCAGAAGACCCAGCAGATGCCCGATTGATGGGGCTGCTGGTTCCGGCACCTCACGTGGTGCCGAAGAAGAAGGCCAAGAAGAAGGCCACGGGGACTCGAAAGAGCTCCCGGCGCCTGGTGGTGTCAGATTCATCACGCGACAACCCCGAAGCACCCTCCGCCTTTGAGGACAAGGAGGAAGAAGAAGAAGAAGCCTCTCCCCCTCCAACGGGGGGAGGAAAGAAAAGGAAGGCTGGCCCAACTGGGGAGGCCGGAGGGCCGAAGAAGGGGAAGACCCTTCTACCGGACTACGCCTCCGATGCCGAAGACGGCGGGGAGGAATGGCCATCCAGGGTCAAGCCCCTGGCAAAATTGTAAGTGTCCGGATACCCGAATAACTTATGGAGCTCCTCTATTATTCGGTATTTTCTGACGCCGAATTCAATCATGCAGTCCACCCAAGGCTCAGCTCGGCGATTCGTAGAGCGGCTCCCTGGATTCGTCGGATGTGAATAGTGCTTCACTTCCGATGGCTTCCTCCCCGCTCCCTGTGGACGACGCCGAGGTGGAGTCCCAAAAGGGACTAAACTAGGAGGAGGTGGTCCTGGAGGCGCCCCAAGGCGACCTCCCGGACTCCAGGCCCAAAGGGGGTAAAGCCCCAGAGGGATCTAAGTCCGGCCCTGGGCCGGACACTGCTCCGGAACCATCAACGGTTCCAGAGTCCAACAGGCGGTGCCTTCGTAAGAAGGGCAAGCCTACGAAGCCGGCGACCTCCGTCCAACCGGAGGCGCCGGACAATTTGCTGGAGGTGCTTAATGGCGCCTCCATCAACGAGGAACACCACACTGTTATGAGTGCAGTGATTCAGAAGGTTCAGTCCGCCAAGAGCGGGCTGACAGAAGCCTGTACAAGCCTGTTAACAGGCTTTGAGGTATGTATTCAAAACATATAAAAATGTTACCGCATAGACAGTAGCCCCTGATGCTCAGTTTGGCGTTCGGAAAGAAAAGCCGAGCCGAGGATCTAAAAAGATACACGTAGGAGTCTAACATAAATATGTCAATATGGGAATGCAGGCTGCGCTGCTGACCTCTGCCGCACTGACTGCGGAGGTCAATGCATTTAAGGACAGCCTCGAGCGGTCCGAGAATGAGCTCGGCTGTGCCAAGAAGCAGCTCGAGGACAAGGACGGTATGTAATACCATATGTAAATGTATATAGAAATACCTGGTTGCAAATAATGACAGGACCAATGTTAATGTTGCAGGGGCCACGACCAAGGTGGCGACCCTGAAGGAGGCGGTGTCCAAGGCTGAAAACAGTGCGACCTTGGAGCGCACCGAGCGAGAGAAGCAGGAGGCGCGGGTGGTGGAGGTGCGGCAAGAGCTCCAAGCTCTCGTGGAAAAACACGAGAGTTTGTAGCATGACTCGTAGACTCGAGAGTCCGAGCTCGCCTTGGCTCTTGAGAGTGCCAGAACCGCTAAGGCCGAAGCCCAGAAGGCCCTCCAGGAGATCGAGGCGATAAAGAAAATAGCAGCGGGTAAGGCAAGCATGTAAAAGTGAATTATCTGTTACTCACCCGAATCCGGAGCTCTCGAGGAGCGTTCGCCAATCTGCCCCGTAGTGTGTCTGATGCTACCGCATTCTACCGAGCCGAGGAGGGGAGCTCGACGGAAAAGGTGTTCTGGTCTCAATATGCTGAGTCCGAACAGTCGGTGCCCCTGAGCGACCAGCTGAAGCAGCTGGTCGAGCTCCACAAGGTGGCCGAACAGGCCATGAAGGGCCTCATAGTTTGGCTGTGGCCTAGAGAGGCCATGCCTGGGAGTTACTTCGGTCTGGTGCGGCGGCTGGTGTACGCTTGTCCATGGATTGAAGTCATCAAGCGCTCCGTCTGTATTGAAGGTGCCCGTCGGGCCCTCGCCCGTGCTAAAGTGCACTGGGGTAAGCTGGACGCTGAGAAGCTATTGACGGACGCGCCACCGCTGGGCAAGGAGTATCGCACGCCCGAGATGTATTATAAGGGCGTCCTGAAGGGTGCCCGCCTTATAGCGGGTGAATGCTCCAAAGATGTAATTTTTGAGTAGACTCGCATTTGGTATCCTGTACACTGAAAACTTTGTTCATATGCGCTAAGCAACGCTTGTTAATTTAAAATATTACCTTCTATGCGGCCGTTTATTAAATCTGAGAGATGTAAGTCGTCGGCTTCTACCCCCGTGCCACGAGTGCTGGGGTGTTCGGGATAAACCTGAGCACTCTTGTTCCCATTCTTGGGTCCATCTAGGGAGGCGCTCAGCACAACGAACAAGGCCATCGGACTTATAATGCTTTATCACTCTCACTTAGCCATAGAATTCTATAATTTTAAATTTCGGTGAAGCCCCTAGTATTCGGAAGACCGAGTACGGGGCGCTATCCACGCCTAGGCCAGATAAATCCGGCTCCTCGCTCTAAGCAGCATAAGTCTTCAGGGACTCGAAAACCTCGCGAACAGCGACCGGTCTCTCGCACTATCATGACGGTCAGTTTTAGCTTTCTCTACTGAGGTGTTAACCCAGCTCAACTGGGGCACAATCGCAGTAGTTCTCCCAGCGCTACCTTAGCCAACATTGCGGAACGTAAGGTACCAAAACATGGGAGCCGGGCAAACCCAACTATTGACCCAAGACATGATTCGGAGCTGATGCATATAGTGCTATAAGTTCGGGGTGCCGCACTCATGAGAGTATTCGGTCCTCTCACACCATGTTATAGGGTGCTTAAGCCCCTGGTGTATTGGCCGTACCAAAGTGTACGGTTGCATAATATCATGACTGAACATATTTGTATAAAATAGATGAATACAATAATAGATAAGAGCTATGTATTGTTTATTAAAAGGGGTTGCTATGAAAGCAGAACGATACAAATAGTGCGATAAGCAAGGGATGGGATTATTTGACATGTCCCCCTCCAGGGGCAAGCAGCGTGAATTTAAGTAAAACAGGTATTTAGCTCGTTATAGAGACCACCTGGACATTTTGGCGTGGCTTGTTCTCTCCCTGGCTGTTGCATCGTGTGTTCGGCGAGTGTATTGCCGGACAGGCCTTTCGAATAGTTGGGTCCTGAAAGTATATAAAAAAGGAAATGGCAGAATAGGGAGCCCCTAAGTGCGGTTTAGCCACATTTTGGGCGTGCCGTAGTTGTGCCCCTCCCCTTATGCCCATGGTATTTTCAAAGCGTAATTATGTACGCGTGGTACCGATATCACCATCTGGCGATGGCTGGGGTTGGGGCTGCACTGCTGTGCTTGCTTGGAATGTGCCAGCCGGCTTTGTGGTAGGTTGCTTCGGGCGCGCTTGACATTGTCCGGACGTTTAACACCCGGATTGGAGAGTTGCCTTGAGAGGCTGCTCTGTACTTCCGCCGCCAGGGCCGCTGTGTGCTCCTCCGTTCGGAGAGAGTGTCCAATGTTTCCATTTACCATAATGACTCCACGAGGACCTGGCATCTTGAGCTTGAGATATGCGTAGTGCGGCACCGCATTGAATTTTGCAAATGCGGTTCGTCCAAGCAGGGCATGATAGCCACTGCGGAATGGGACTATGTCGAAGATTAACTCTTCGCTTCGGAAATTATCCGGGGATCCGAAGACCGCTTCGAGTGTAACCAAGCCTGCACAGCTGGCTTCTACACCTGGTATAACGCCTTTAAAGGTTGTCTTTGTGGGTTTAATCCTTGACGGATCTATACCCATTTTTTGCACTATATCCTAATAAAGCAGGTTCAGGCTGCTGCCGCCGTCCATGAGGACTCTAGTGAGGTGAAATCCGTCAATGATTGGGTCTAGGACCAGTGCGGCGAATCCGCCATGACGGATGCTAGTGGGGTGGTCCCTTCGATCAAAAGTGATCGGGCAGGAGGACCATGGGTTGAACTTTGGGGCGACTGGCTCCAACGCATAGACGTCCTTGAGAGCACGCTTCCGCTCCCTTTTGGGGATGTGGGTTGCGTATACATGTTCACCGTCCGCACTTGTGGGGGGAATCCCTTCTGTCCTTTGTTGTTCGGCGGCCGGGGCTCCTCCTCGTCATCGCTATGCAGCCCCTTGTCTCTGGTTGCGGCACTTAACTTGCCTGCCTGCTTGAACACCCAACAATCCCTGTTGGTGTGGTTGGCTGGTTGTTCGGGGGTGCCGTGTATCTGGCATGAGCGATCGAGTATCCGGTCTAAACTGGATGGGCCCGGAGGGTTCCTTTTGAATGGCTTCTTCCGCTGACCGGGTTTAGAGCCTCTGAATCCGGCATTAACTGCCGTATCCTCAGTATTGTCGCCGTTAATGTGGCGCTTGTGCTTGTTGCGACGTGACCTGCCATTGTTGTCCTTGGTATCCGAATTGCCAGGGCTCTTGGTTATGTTATTGCTACGAGCTAGCCAGCTGTCTTCTCCCGCGCAAAAGCGGGTCATGAGTGTCGTGAGGGCTGCCATAGATTTCGGCTTTCCCTGTCCTAGGTGCCTGGCAAGCCATTCGTCTCGGATGTTGTGCCTGAAGGCTGCAAGGGCCTCAGCGTCCGGACAGTCGACTATTTGATTTTTCTTGGTTAGGAACCGTGTCCAGAATTGTCTGGCCGATTCCTCTGGCTGCTGGATTATGTGGCTTAGGTCATCGGCGTTTGGTGGCCACACATAAGTGCCCTGGAAATTGTCGAGGAATGCGGATTCCAGGTCCTCCCAGCAACTAATTGACTCTGCTGGCAGGCTGTTAAGCCAATGCCGAGCTGGTCCTTTAAGCTTGAGCGGGAGCTATTTGATGGCGTGTAGATCATCACCACGGGCCATGTGGATATGAAGGAGATAATCCTCGATCCATACCGCGGGATCTGTTGTGCCATCGTATGATTCGATGTTTACGGGTTTAAAACCCTCTGGGATTTGATGATCCATTACTTCGTTTGTGAAGCATAGTAGGTGTGCGGCGCCCCTGTACTGGGCTATATTGCGACGTAGCTCGGATGAGCTTTGTCTGTTGTATTCGGCCTGGCCGTATTTATCATATTCGGCGTGACGGTTATCGTCACGTGATGTAGGGCGCCCACACGATCCGTAGACCGATCTTGTTTGCCTTGCCTTATCCTCCAATATGTCTTGCAGGTCGGTTGCGTTCCCCCGTGCTCTGGTATTCTTGGAGTGGCGCCGGGGTGCGGCTTGGGTTGAGGGCCGAAAGGCCTCTCTGTCGCGGCCACGGGGTGGCCGATCGGGTGCATCGTACGCTGGTGATGTAGGTTTAGTTGCTTCCTCCTCTAGTTGGGGTAGCAGCCTGTGCTTTGGGTAACTCTTGGAGGGGTGTTCGAGTTTATACTCTTCGGCCGCCAGGACTTCAGTCCATCTGTCGGCTAGCAAATCTTGGTCAGCTCTAAGCTGCTGCTATTTTTTCTTGAGGCTGCTCGCCGTGGCCATAAGCCTGCGTTTGAAACGCTCTTGTTCGACGGGATCCTCTGGCATGACAAATTCATCATCGTCGAGGCTTGCCTCGTCTGCGGAGGGAGGCATATAATTGTCGTCCTCGACCTCCCTGTATGCCGCTCTCTCATGAGGGCTGGCTCCTTCGTCCTCCTGCGCTGAATCCTGTTGGAGGGGGTTGTCTTCGACACTGTCCGGGGTGTTGACGTCTCTGGTGCCGGACTCGCTGTTTTTTCTTTGGCGGGATTTAGAGCGGCGCCGCTGACGTCGGCGCTTGGGTTGCTTCTTGGAGGGGTCGTCCTCCATTTTTTCATCGCCATCCCCTGCTTTGGGGGTGTCCACCATGTATATGTCATATGACGAGGTGGCCTTCCAGTGCCCTATAGGTGCTGGTTCTTGGTCGTCTCCTTCATCGGCGTCTATACCGTCGATGTATTCTGAGTCGAAGTCGAGCATGTCGGTTAGATCATCGACAGTGGCTACAAAGTGGGTGGTGGGTGGGTTTCGAATTTCTTCGTCGTCCGCATCCCATCCCTGCTGACCATAGTCCGGCCAGGGCTCTCCTGACAAAGAGAGAGAGACTTTAGTGAGTTTAGGATATCGCCAAAGGGCGAGTGCTGAAAGACGTCCGCGGCGGTGAACTCCATGATCGGAGCCCAATCGGGTTCGATCGGAAGGGGTATGGAAGATTCGGAGTCCGGAACAGAGTTTGGCACCTTGGAGTCATGGGCCTTGCAAAGGACTAGGCTGGTACTCGGCTCTATCACCATAGAGATTGCGGCTCCTGGGGCGGCGTCCAACCGTCCGTCCCCGACTGGCGCAGTCGGCTCCGAGCTAACGGTCGGAGCGGACACCTGAGCGGCGCTCTGGGCGCTGTCCGGCGGCAGAGCTAGATCATGCCCATCATGACAGTGCGGCGCGCTCGGTCGTGGCTCGAATCCGTCGAAGATCAAGTCCCCGCGGATGTCGGCCTTGTAGTTTAAGCTTCCAAACCTGACCTGATGGCCAGGGGCGTAGCTTTCGATCTGCTCCAGATGGCCAAGCGAATTGGCCTGCAGTGCAAAGCCGCCGAATATGAAGATCTGTCTGGGAAGGAAAGTCTCACCCTGGACCGCGTCGTGGTTGATGATCGAAGAAGCCATCGGGCCTAAAGGTGACGACACAGAGGAACTCTCAATGAAAGCACTAATGTCGGTGTCAAAACCGGCGGATCTTGGGTAGGGGGTCCTGAACTGTGCGTCTAGGCGGATGGTAACAGGAGACAAGGGACACGATGTTTTTACCCAGGTTCGGGCCCTCTCGATGGAGGTAAAACCCTACTCCTGCTTGATTAATATTGATGATATGGGTAGTACAAGAGTTGATCTACCACGAGATCAGAGAGGCTAAACCCTAGAAGCTAGCCTATGGTATGATTGTTGTTCGTCCTACGGACTAAAACTCTCCGGTTTATATAGACACCGGAGAGGGCTAGGGTTACATAGAGTCGGTTACAATGGGAGGAGATCTTCATATAGTATCGCCAAGCTTGCCTTCCATGCCAAGGAAAGTCCCATCCAGACACGGGATGAAGTCTTCAATCTTGTATCTTCATAGTCTGGGAGTCCGGCCAAAGGTCATAGTCCGGCCATCCGGACACCCCCTAACCCAGGACTCCCTCAAAGATGTTGATGCCAGTGCAAATAAATGAACATAACTTAACGATCTACAACCTCACAATCTACAACCTCAGAGTGGATGACACCCATAAGCATGTAAGAAAGTTCTTTCTTCTTTGATATACTATCTCAATGTTAAGGTCAGCGAACTCTGACTGAACTTTTGAATGTTGGTTTATATCTGATCACCCACTGGGGTGTGCCTGTGTTTAGAGTTTAGGAAGTCTTCCACTTCACTCGAATCGTGCTGAGTCTTAGTATTCTGTCCGGACCAGTAGGGGCACGCTAAGTGCAACCACTGGGTGTAGTCCCCGAGACCACGGCCGACTGCTGGCAATTGGTTGAGGTCTTAGAATCTTCTGTTCTTTTACCTTGTTTTTTTACTCACGCTGGGCAGACCATGCCGAGTGTTGATCTAGATCAGTGGGGGCATGCTAAGTGCAACCACTGGGTGTAGTCCCCGAGACTACTGTTGATTATTTGATTCGGTAGTAGTCTTAGAGTAACTTTCACTGTCATTGTCTTTTGTTTCTGCCGACTGATATATCTCTCTCGCCGACTACAGAAGTCTTGTGATCTTGGAGCTCAGCTTTCCGAGTTAAAGAAGAAGCATATCATCCTTGAACTTGATCTTGAACTCGCAAAGAAGAACCTCAAGACTGCCTAAGAAGAAACAACCATCATGGGAGGTAACCAATCAATTCTTGTCCACCTAGTAGCTTGCGTCTTTCACTGTTTTTTCTTTCAGTCTCTTTGAACCGAGTGACTTCACACAAGCATATGTGCGTAGTGAAAACCGTCAACTTCAGGCTTGTCTGAAGAGTGTTGTTTCTTTAGAGAGAATGAAGGAAGCTTTGGAGAAGAAGGACCAGGACCTTGCTGCTGCTCAGAAGGAAGCACGTGAGAAGACAATGCTTGCGGACAAGCAGCTGGCTTCAGTCGGCAAGTTGGAAGAGGAGAATGCGAAGCTGAAGACCGCCATCTCGGAATCCAATCGGGAAGTTGAGCAACTGAAGAAGGACAAGGAGAACATTGACCAATGAAGTCGGAGGCCTCAGAGCCAAGACAGGCAAGCTAGAGTCCTATCTGGGACAACTTGTCGCGAAATTAGTTCTGAAGCTTGAAGGTACAACCGCTCGACTGGTTAGTTGTCGTTGATTGAAGTATGTTGTAGTATTGTCGACTCACTATTTTTCATTATTGCGTAGAACTTTGCCAAGATTTTGAGGCTGAGACCGGGCGGGTCGAGACAGGTCTCGACCCCACCAATTGTCCTGTGAAAGATGATGTTGCGTTGAACTTGCTGCGGTTGGAATCACGCTTGGACGACGCCGTTGCCTATCTGGCTCGACTGAAGGCGGCGATGACCCGGGTTGACACTGAACTCTGGCCTCAGGTGAAACTTTCTCAGGACCTCGAGTCATTGATGACTCGACTCAATCAGATTCCTGGTCGAGTGCAGGAGTGGAAGAAGTCATCCGCTCGCTGTGGCGCTGGCGTTGCCCTGTCATTGGTTCGAGTGCACTACAAGGACGCCAGAGAAGACAAGTTGGCGGCCCTCAAGGTTGTGAATACTAAGAAGCACACCTTCCAGTCCTTCATGGACACCTTCCTTGAGGCTGCCACTCATATTGCGGACAACATTGACCTTGCAGCTTCTGCGATCCAGCCAGCCCCTTTCCCGCCGAGTGATTGAAAAAACATTATGCTTCACCCTCATTTTCCTCGGAATGCCAAGTGATTTTGTAATCGTTGAAACTCCTTCGGGCCTGACACCCGAGTACTTTAATCCACGGTTAGGAACCTTTGGGTTTATCTGAACTTGGTTTATCTTTGAATATGTTGTGTTTGTCTTCGAGTGGAACTCGTTCTTCACTCGGATTGGTTTTTGTACTCTCGATTCAGCTTCTGAGGAAGAGGCCGCAGTTGACCTGTTGGACGAGCCTTGAGCAGCATTGATTAGCTCATCAGTGAGGCATTCAGCAATGGCCTTGACGTTCCTCAAAGCAGTTCACCTTGGCATTAGCTATTGGATGAGCCTTTGGCAGCATTGATCAGCTCATCAGCGAGGCATTCAGCAATGGTCTTGATGTTCCTGAAAGCAGCTCGCCTTGGCAGTGCGCACAATCTTGTCCTTCTTCTTGATGGTGCAGCCCCGGGGGGAGGGGTTGTGGTTGACCTGTACCATTTGGTTGGGTTTTTAAAACTTAGGCGAGTACTGGACTGCAGCTAAGTCCCCAAGTGAGAGGATTGCTCGCCACCCGGTAGGATGTTTTTACACTTAGGCGAGTACTGGACTGTAGCTAAGCCCCCGAGTGAGAGGATCGCTCATCACTCGGTAGGATTTTTCAAACTTAGGCGAGTACTGGACTGCAACTAAGCCCCCGAGTGAGAGGATCGCTCGTCACTCGGTAGGATTTTTCAAACTTAGGCGAGTACTGGACTGCAGCTAAGCTCCCGAGTGAGAGGATCGCTCGTCACTCGGTAGGATTTTCCAAACTTAGGCGAGTACTGGACTGCAGCTAAGCCCCCGAGTGAGAGGATTGCTCGTCACTCGGTAGGATTTTTCAAATTTAGGCGAGTACTGGACTGCAGCTAAGCCCCCGAGTGTGAGGATCGCTCGCACAATCTCGTCCTTCTTCTTGATAGTGCAGCCCCCGGGGGAGGGGGTCATGGTCGACCCGTACCGTTCAGTAGGATCTTTCAAACTTAGGCGAGTACTGGACTGCAGCTAAGCCCCCGAGTGAGAGGCTGCCACTCGATAGGATTTTTTTACACTTAGGCGAGTACTGGACTGCAGCTAAGCCCCCAAGTGAGAGGCTGGATCACCACTCGGTAGGATTTTTTAACACTTAGGCGAGTACTGGACTGCAGCTAAGCCTCTGAGTGAGAGGCTGGCTCACCACTCGGTAGGATTTTTCAAACTTAGGCGAAACAGATTCGCAGCTAGCCCCCGAGTGATAGGTTGGCTCACCACTCGGTAGGATTTTTTAACACTTAGGCGAGTACTGAACTGCAGCTAAGCATCCGAGTAAGAGGCTGGCTCACCACTCGGTAGGATTTTTTAACACTTAGGCGAGTACTGGACTGCAGCTAAGCCTCCGAGTGAGAGGCTGGCTCACCACTCGGTAGGATTTTTCAAACTTAGGCGAAACGGATTCGCAGCTAAGCCCCCGAGTGAGAGGCTGTCTCACCACTCAGTAGGATTTTTCTTTTCAACTTAGGCGAAACGGATTCGCAGCTAAGGCACCCACTGGGGTATTTTAGAACATGTAAAAAATGAACAACAATCATTCGAAAGACTGTAAAATCATGTCTTTGATAATCAAACTAAAAGGTATTTCTTATTACATCTCAACAGTCTGAATGCTTAAGAATAAAAGGGGCGGAGCAGTTCCGCATTCCAAGCGCGTGGCTCATCTTTATTGTGCTCGATGTTGAAAAGACGATATGCTCCGTTGTGGAGCACTTTGGTGATGACGAAGGGGCCTTCCCAAGCAGGAGCGAGCTTGTGTGGTTTCTGCTGGTCCACTCGAAGAACCAAGTCTCCCTCCTGAAATGCCCGACCCCTTATGTTTCTGGCATGGAATCGACATAGGTCTTTTTGATAAATGGTCGACCAAATCAAGGCCATCTCTCTTTCTTATTCCAGAAGATCGACTACATCTTGCCGGGCCTGTTCTGCTTCCTCTTTCGAGAAGAGTTCGACTCGGGGCGCATTGTGAAGCAAATCACTCGGGAGTACAGCTTCGGCTCAATAGACTAAGAAGAATGGAGTTCGTCCAGTCGACCGATTAGGAGTTGTCCTCAATCCCCAAAGTACTGATGAAAGTTCGTCGACCCAGGCACCTGTTGCATGCTTGAGGTCACGCATCAATCAGGGTTTCAATCCTTTGAGAATCAATCCATTTGCTCTTTCAGCCTGCCCATTCGACTGGGGATGGGTGACTGAAGCGTAATCGACCCTTGTGCCTTGGGAAGCACAAAAGGCTCTGAACTTGTCAGAGTCGAAGTTCAACCCATTATCCGTGATGATGCTGTGCGGAACACCATATCTGAATGTCAATTCTCTGATGAATCTTACAACTACACTTGCTTCAAGGTTTTTAATGGGCTTGGCTTCAATCCATTTGGTAAACTTGTCGACTGCTACCAGCACATGGGTAAATCCACTCCTGCCAGTCCTCAGAGGTCCAACCATATCCAATACCCAGATAGCGAAAGGCTAGACGAGTGGAATAGTCTTTAGAGCTGATGCGGGCTTATGGGACATGTTGGAGTAAAACTAACAACCTTCACATTTGTCTACTATTTCTTTTGCCATCTTGTTGGCATGTGGCCAGTAAAATTCGGCTGGGTATGCTTTGTCCACGATGGTCCGAGAGGATGCATGGTGCCACAGGCCCCCGAGTGAATATCATTGAGGATCATTCGGCCTTCTTCTGGCGTGATGCATATCTGGCAGACTCCAGTTACACTTTCTCTGAACAACTGACCTTTTATCACAGTAAAGGCTTTAGATCATTGGACGATCTGTCGAGCCTCTTCTTCATCCTTTGGAAGTTCTTTCCTACGAATTTATGCGACATATGGCACTGTCCAATCGGGACTGACGACCAAAACCTCCATGACTAAGTCGACCATGACTGGGATTTCGACTTCAGTCGGATCTGTGGTGCTCTTAGATTGTGGGGACTCTTTAGTGAAAGGATCTTCCTGAACTGAAGGTGAATGAATATGCTCCAAAAACACATTGCCGGAATGGACTCTCTCTTAGATCCTATCTTTGCCAATTTATCCGCGGCTTGATTTTTCAGTCGGGGTATATGGTGAAGCTCCAACCCTTCAAACTTCTTTTCCAGCTTTCTTACTACATTGCAATAACCAGTCATGGCTGGGCTCCTGACATCCCATTCTTTCATCACTTGATTAACCACCAAATCCAAGTCACCGTAGACCATAGGCAACGGACGCCGAGTGAAATGGCCATACGCAACCTGTACAAAAGCGCTTCATATTCAGCTTCATTGTTGGAAGAGTCAAAATGAATCTGGAGAACATAGCTAAGCTTGTCTCCACGGGGGGATACCAACACTACCCCAACACCGGAACCATTCAGCATCTTGGAGCCATCGAAGAACATGGTCCAATGCTCCAAGTGAACTTGAGTCGGCAGTTGCTGCTCAATCCACTTGGCAAGGAAATCTTTGATTGCTTGGGACTTGATAGCTTTCTTTGCCTCAAACTTGATATCCAATGGGAGGAGTTCAATCGTCCATTTCGCCACTCGACCAGTTGCATCTCTGTTGTTCAGAATTTCAGATAATGGTGCATCGCTGACAACTGTAATGGAGTGATCGGAGAAATAGTGTGCAACCTTCTTCATGGTCATGTAGATTCCATAGACAAGCTTCTGATAATGTGGATATCTCTGCTTGGATGGAGTCAAAACTTCAAAGAGATAATACACTGGGCGCTGAACTTTATAAGATTTTCCTTCTTCTTCCCGCTCGACCGTGAGTACTATACTGACAACTTGTCCAGTGGTTGCAATGTAAAGCAGTAAAGGCTCTTTGCTGATTGGCGCAGCAAGCACCGGCTGGGTGAAAAGCAGGGTTTTGAGCTTTGCAAACGCTGCTTTAGCTTCATCAGTCCACTCGAACTTATCAGATTTTTTCATCAATCGGTAAAGAGGCAAGGCCTTTTCACCGAGACGAGAAATGAATCGACTCAAGGCGGCCAAACAACTAGTAAGCTTCTGAACGTCATGCACACGCACAGGGCATTTCATTTGGAGGATGGTATCGACTTTTTCTGGATTTGCGTCGATCCCCTGCTCGGAAACGAGGAAACCTGGAACTCCGAATGTTCACTTTGATGGATTAAGATTGATATCATACCTTCTTAGGTTGGCAAATGTTTCTGCGAGGTCAGTCAGTAGGTTGGAACCTTTACGTGACTTGACCACAATGTCATCCATGTATGCTTCCACATTCTGACTGATTTGAGTGAGCAGGCACTTCTGAATCATCCTCATGAATGTGGCTCCGGCATTTTTAAGACCAAATGGCATGGTGACATAGCAAAAGCACCCAAATGGGGTGATGAAAGCCATTTTTATTTCATCGGGACCATACATTCGGATCTGATGATACCCGGAATATGCATATAAAAAAGACAAGCGCTCACACCCCACAGTCGAATCAACAATCTGATCGATGCGGGGGAGAGGGAAATGATCTTTCGGGAAGGCCCAATTGATATGCTTGAAATCGATGCACATACGAAGTGAATCGTCCTTCTTAGGGACCATGACTACATTGGCAAGCCACTCAGAGTGGTAGATCTCTTGGATGAACTCTGCTGCTAGGAGCCGAGCCACTTCATCGCCAATTGCCTTTCTCTTCTGCATGGCGGACCACCAAAGATGCTCTTTGACGGGTTTTACCTTGGGATCGACACACAAACGGTGCTTAGCCAATTCTCTGGGTACACTCGACATGTCAGAAGGTTTCCATGCGAAGATGTCCCAGTTCTTACGGAGGAACTGGATGAGCGCTTCTTCCTATTTGTTGTCGATTGTTGTTGAGATATGAGTCAGTGCGACACTGGGATCGGTCGGGTGAATATGAATCGGCTTCATTTCACCAGACGACTGAAATGCAGAATCCGTGGCAAGCTTCTTAGCTCGGAGCAAATCACTCGGATCTGCATTCTTCTGATATTCTTGAAATTCAACTGCTGCCATTTGTGCATCGGCAATTTTGGAACCCTTCTGGAAGCATTCCTCCGCTTTCTGCCGATTGCCAGTAACTGTGATCACACCTCTATGGCCAGGCATCTTCAACTTGAGGTACACGTAACATGGTCAAGCCATAAAACGTGTGTAGGCAGGCCTACCCAAAATGGCATGATAAGCACTATGGAAATCCACAACTTCAAATGTCAACTTTTCCTTACGGAAATTCTTGGAATCACCGAAAACCACGTCAAGGGCGATTTGGCCGAGTCATTCGGCTTTCTTTCCATGGATAACACCAAGGAAACTCATATTGCTCTCGCTAAGTTTGGACATCGGAAGGCCCATCCCCTTCAAGGTTTCAGCATATAGGATATTCAAGCCGCTACCACCATCCATTAGCACTTTGGTCAGTCGAGTGCCTTCGACCACTGGGTCGACCACCAACACTTGCCTCCCAGGGGTGGCTATATGCGCAGGGTGATCAGACTGGTCGAATGTGATGGCTGTTTGAGACCATTTCAGGTATGTGGTCGTCGTTGCCGGGGCAACCATATTCACTTCTCTGTTGATAACTTTCAACCGGCTCTTGCTCTCAACATTAGCAAAAATCATCAGGGTGGAATTGACTTTGGGATAACCATTGTCGTCTTCTTTGTCCTCGTCTTTGTCCGACTCTTTCTCCTTCTCACTGGGTTGTTTCTCTCGAAACTACTGGATCAGGAGTCGACATTGTCGAGTGGTGTGTTTAGGATAAATCAGATTACCCTCTTCATCCTTCTTCGTATGAATGTGACATGGCAAATCCAACACATCATTTCCCGCTTGATCCTTTACCTTCTTAGGGGTCCAGGGCCCCTTAGGTTTTCCTTTAAACTTTCCTTGAACCACTGCCGCAATTTCACTGGGTGCTGCAGGCTCAGACTTACGTTTCTGTTTCCGATTGGAATTACCCCCGCCGGCGTCTTGGCCGAATGGCCTGCCCGTTCTGCTGTGGAGTCAATCCTCTTCTTCTCCATTAGCGTACCGGGTGGCTATTTGCATCATCCGAGTCAGAGTCATATCCCTAGTCCAACGGAACTTCAGGACCAGTTCTCGGTATTTAACGCCTTCCTTGAAGGCACACACTGCTTGATGTTCAGATACATTCTCCACTGTGTGATGCAAAGTGGTCCACCTCTGAATGAAATCCCTAAAAGTCTCACTCAGTTTCTGCACACAATGCTGCAATTCTGTCAACCCTGCTGGCCGCTGCAAGTGCCCTCAAAAGTCCTGACGAACACTCGAGCAAAGCTCTTCCCAACTGTATATACTGCCTGGGGCTAACTAAGTCAACCACGCTCTGGCTGATCCTTCCAACATCAGAGGAAGATGCTTCATTGCCACTTCATCATTCCCGCCACCAATCTGCACAGCCACTCGGTAATCCTCAAGCCAAGTTTCAGGCTTGGACTCCCCAGTGAACTTGCTGACTCCAGTCGCCAACCTGATGTTGGGAGGAATCACTGCGGCCTTGATGGCTCTGCTGAAACACTCTGGACCCGAAACATGAACTCTGCTGCCAGTCGAACGATCTCTGCCAAGGTCTTCCCTCTGCGCTCTGTTGCGGTCGACTAAACCTTGAACGAGAATAGATCTTGCATCAAAGCCTGGCTCTCTTGGGTTGACTGGTGCTCTACGTTCGCTGCTATGAAGGCATCTATCATCGTACTGCCGAGGCACATATGATGCACTCCTCAGAGGAGGTGTGGGCACTCGATGATGATTGTCGCGGTCGAGCCGGTGATCATACTGCCCACGGCCCTCACGCTGCAGGGGCGATCTTGGACTGTGGGCCGACTGGACAGTATCTGCTACCATGGATCTGTTGTGAATCCTATTCCGCGACCGAGACACTGTTGTGTTCTGCTCTTCTACTGCTCAGAGTAAGGCCCGGATCTGCATCAAACCTCTGCCAGTCTCTGACTGGGAAGGTTGAATTGACTCTGCTATTCGGCCGCGGTTGTGAGATTTTGAATCGGAGTGCGGTATACCTTAGGTGGAGGCGGGAAAAGCTGTCGTCGACTGGACTCGGGAATCCGCTCCTGAGCACGCTCGTCGAGAGTGCGTTGGAGGTTCTCCAATCGAGTGTGCTCAGCCAAATTAGCCAAGCGCACCTCTTCCAAGGCCCGAGCCTTGGGGGTTTCTCCAACGATGTGTGTGTGGAGTGCATCCATGTTGCAGCGATGAAGTTCTTCCCTCTGCTGCGAAGAGAGGGGTTCAGGATGGTACTCCTCGTGGACGCGCGACGGATCGGTGCCTCCATCCCCGCCGTCTTCACGGCGGAAACCAGGCGGACTACATGGTCCGTCGACCATCAAGACTTCAGCTGCAGGGTCGCTGCTATCGCACTCGGATGCGGTCTTGACGGAGCCAATCGATAGATCAAACATGCCATGGAGAGTTTCGTCGGGCTCGATTGCCGCAACTTGATGGGTGGCCGAATGTCAAGCCACCGCGTGTTTCACCCACCGCTGAAGCCGCGACGACTGGATCGCTTGCGGTGGCGAACAGCGGGGAGAGAAGACACCATTGGAGCCGACCGATACTGGGTCGACGGCTGCCAGAGAAGGACGCCGTGAGCGCACGCACGAAAGTGTGTCGCCCCTCGGACGGGGAGTGCCTCGACGTCAAGGGGAGCTTCTTGAAGCCAAGCGGATTCGTCGGCGATGAAAACGAGCGCGCCGAAACGGATCTCGCGGCCCTTAGTCAAGCCACCGCCGGAAACCATGATGATGGGGATCAGAAAAATTGCAACTTCACCAACAAGTCGCTAAGACACCTGCCCCACGGTGGGCGCCAACTGTCGTGGTTCTAAGACTGACAATTGAGAGGCGGGTAGGTATGGAGAGGCAAGATCTCAGCTATGGCGAAGATGTACACACAAGGTTTACGAGTTCAGGCCCTTCTCAGTGGAAGTAATAGCCCTACTCTCAGTGCCCAGAGGCGGTCGACTGGATTATATGTGTGTAGTGTTACAGGGGGTGCGAACCCTTGTCCCAGAGGAGGCGGGTGGCTTATATCGAGTGCGCCAGGACCCCAGCCATCCTCCGTTACAAGGGACTTAATGTACATAAAGTAGGGGTGTTACTGATAACTCCAGTCATAAGTGTTATTAATGACCTTAAAGACTACGAAGTGAATGTCCGACCGTTGCAGTGCTGAGTGACTCTTGGTCTTCAGTAGGTCAAGTGATTCCTCATATGGTCAAGTGACAACAGGTAGGGGGACGCCCGAGTGATATGACTGGTCGAATGGATTGCACTCGACATCTTTGACTGGGGGTTCTTCGTTGCCTCTTGGGATTCTTATCTTCTAGGGTAGTGACCTTGGGTAGGACGTATAGGTCAGTTCTATGACCCTACCCTGGGTCTGTATCCTCATCAGCGCGCCCCCTGGGGGTGGGCGCGCCCCCCACCCTCGTGGGCCCCTTGAGCGTCCACCGACCTACTTCTTCCTCCTATATATACTCCCGTACCCTGAAACCTTCGAGGAGCACCACGAAAACCTAATTCCGCAGCCGCAACCTTCTGTATCCGCGAGATCCCATCTTGGAGCCTTCGCCGGCGCTCCGCCGGAGGGGAAATCGACCATGGAGGGCCTCTACATCATCTCCAAGGCCTCTCCTATGAGTTGTGAGTAGTTTACCACAGACCTTCGGGTCCATAGTTATTAGCTAGATGGCTTCTTCTCTCTATTTGAATCTCAATACAAAGTTCTCCTCGATCTTCTTGGAGATCTATTCGATGTAACTCTTTTTGTGATGTGTTTGTCGAGATCTGATGAATTGTGGGTTTATGATAAGTTTATCTATGAGAAATATTTGAATCTCCTCTGAATTCTTTTATGTGTGATTAAGTTATCTTTGCAAGTCTCTTCGAATTATCAGTTTGGTTTGGCCTACTAGATTGATCTTTCTTGCAATGGGAGAAGTGCTTAGCTTTGGGTTCAATCTTGCAGTGTCCTTTCCCCGTGACGGCAGGCGCAGCAAGGCACGTATTGTATTGTTGCCATCGAGGATAAAAATATGGGGTTTATATCATATTGCATGAGTTTATCCCTCTACATCATGTCATCTTTTTTAATGTGTTACTCTGTTCTTATGAATTTAATACTCTAGGTGCAGGCAGGAGTCAGTCAATGTGTGGAGTAATAGTAGTAGATGCAGAATCGTTTCGATCTACTTGTCATGGACATGATGCCTATATACATGATCATGCCTAGATAATCTCATAACTATTCGCTTTTCTATCAATTGCTCGACAGTAATTTGTTCACCCATCGTAATACTATGCTATCTTGAGAGAATCCACTAGTGAAACTTATGGCCCCCGGGTCTATCTTTTATCATATAAGTTTACCATCTACTTTTATTTTGCATCTTTTACTTTCCAATCTATATCATAAAAATACCAAAAATATTTATCTTATCATATTATCTCTGTCAGATCTCACTTTAGCAAGTGGCCGTGAAGGGATTGACAACCCCTTTATTGCATTGGTTGCGAGGTTCTTGTTTGTTTGTGTAGGTGCGTGTGACTTCTGAGGAGCCTCCTACTGGATTGATACCTTGGTTCTCAAAAACTGAGGGAAATACTTATGCTACTTTGCTGCATCACCCTTTCCTCATCAAGGAAAACCAACGCAAGCTCAAGACGTAGCAAGAAGGATTTCTGGCGCCGTTGCCGGGGAGGTCTTCGCTGAAGTCAAGACATACCAAGTACCCATCACAAACTCATCTCCCTCGCATTACATTATTTGCCATTTGCCTCTCGTTTTCCTCTCCCCCACTTCACCCTTGCCGTTTTATTCGCCCTCTCTTTCCCAATCTCCTCTCTCTTTCACTTGCCTTTTTCTTTGCTTGTGTGTTGGATTGCTTGTCACGATGGCACAAGATAATACCAAATTGTGTGACTTTTCCAATACCAATAATAATGATTTCCTTAGCACTCCTATTGCTCCTCTTAATGATGTTGAGTCTTGGGAAATCAATGCTGCTTTGCTGAATCTTGTTATGAAAGATCAATTCTCCGGCCTTCCCAGTGAAGATGCCGCTACCCATCTAAACAACTTTGTTGATTTGTGTGAGATGCAAAAGAAGAAAGATACGGATAATGATATTGTTAAATTGAAGTTATTTCCATTTTCACTTAGAGATCATGCTAAAATTTGGTTTTCATCTTTGCCTAAGAATAGTATTGATTCATGGAATAAGTGCAGAGATGCTTTTATCTCTAAGTATTTTCCTCCCGCTAAGATCTTCTCTCTTAGGAACGAAATTATGAATTTTAAACAACTTGATCATGAGCATGTTTCCCAATCTTGGGAAAGAATGAAATTGATGATTTGCAATTGCCCTACTCATGGTTTGAACTTATGGATGATCATACAAAATTTTTATGCTAGATTGAATTTTGCTTCTAGAAATCTTTTAGATTCGACCGTGGGAGGCACTTTTATGGAAATCACTTTAGGATAAGCTACTAAACTCCTTGATAACATTATGGCTAATTATTCTCAATGGCACACCGAAAGATCTACTAGTCAAAAGTGCATGCTATAGAAGAAATTAATGTTTTGAGTGGAAAGATGGATGAACTTATGAAATTGTTTGCTACTAAGAGTGCTCCTATTGATCCTAATGATATGCCTTTGTCTACTTTGATTGAAAATAATAATGAATCTATGGATGTCAATTTTGTTGGTAGGAATAATTTTGGTAACAATGCTAATAGAGGAAACTTTAATCCTAGACCATTCCCTAGTAATTTCTCTAATAATTATGGAAATTCCTACAATACTCCTTATGGAAATTTTAATAAGATACCCTCTTATTTTGAGAATAGCGTGAAAGAATTTATGATCTCTCAAAAGAATTTTAATGCTTTGCTTGAAGAAAAATTGCTTAAAGTTGATGATTTGGCTAGGAACTTTGATAGGCTTTCGCTTGATGTTGATTCTTTGAAACTTAGATCTACTCCACCTAAGCATGATATCAATGAGTCTCTTAAATCCATGAGAATTTCCATTGATGAGTGCAAAGAAAGAACCGCTAGGTTGCATGCTAAGAAAGATTGCTTTGTAAAAGCGTGTTCTTCTAGTTTCCATGAAAATAATGATGAAGATCTAAAAGTTATTGATGTGTCCCTATTAAATCCTTGTTTTGCAATATGAATCTTAATAATGATGGGACTGGAGATGAGTCAACTTTAGTTAAAAGGCGTCCCAATGATTCGAAGTTTTTAGATCTTGATGCTAAATTTGGTAAAAGTGGGATTGGAGAGGTCAAGACTTTAAATAGCACTGAACCTACTATCTTGGGTTTCAAGGAATTTAATTATGATAATTGTTCTTTAATAGATTGTTTTTCCTTGATGCAATCCATGTTGAATTCTCCTCATGCTTATAGTCAAAATAAAGCTTTTACCAAACATATTGTTGATGCTTTGATGCAATCTTATGAGGAAAAACTTCATTTGGAAGTTTCTATACCTAGAAAACTTTATGATGGGTGGGAACCTACTATAAATATTAAAATTAAATATCATGAGTGTTATGCTTTGTGTGATTTGGGTGCTAGTGTTTCCACGATTCCGAAAACTTTATGTGATATTCTAGGTTTCCATGATCTTGATGATTGCTCTTTAAATATGCACCTTGCGGATTCCACCATTAAGAAACCTATGGGAAGGATCAATGATGTTCTTATTGTTGCAAATAGGAATTATGCGCCCGTAGATTTTATCGTTCTTGATATAGATTGCAATCTTTAATGTCCTATTATTCTTGGTAGACCTTTCCTTAGAACGATTGGTGCAATTATTGATATGAAGGAAGGGAATACTAGATTCCAATTTCTATTAAGGAAAGGCATGGAACACTTTCCAAGAAAGAAAGTTAAATTACCTTATGAATCTATCATGCGAGCTACTTATGAATTGAATGCCAAAGATGGCAATACTTAGATCTATCCTTGCTTTTATGCCTAGTTAGGGGCGTTAAACAATAGCGCTAGTTGGGAGGCAACCCAATTTTATTTTTGTTTCTTGCTTTTTGCTTCTGTTTAGTAATAAATATTTCATATAGCTTCTGTTTAGATGTGTTTTCATGTTTTAATTAGTGTTTGTGCCAAGTAGAACCTATAGGATAACCTACGGTGATAGTTAATTTGATTCTGTTGAAAAGTAGAAACTTTTGCGTGCATGAAAATAATGTTAGTAATTCACAGAAACGTGATTTTGCATTGATTCGTTTTGCTGTAGATCAATAGACAAATTCCCAGGACTTCCTATTGTGGTAGGATTTTTAGAGTTCCAGAAGTATTCGAGAGTTACAAATTTCTACAGACTGTTCTGTTTTTGACAGATTCTGTTTTTCGTGTGTTGTTTGCTTATTTTGATGCATCTATGGCTAGTATCAAGAGGTATGAACCATAGAGAAGTTGGAATACAGTAGGTTTAACACCAATATAAATAAAGAATGAGTTCATTACAGTACCTTATGTGGTGGTTTTTCTTTCTTGCACTAATGGAGCTTATGAGATTTCCTGTTGAGTTTTGTGTTGTGAAGTTTTCAAGTTTTGGGTAAAGATTTGATGGACTATTGAATAAGGAGTGGCAAGAGCCTAAGATTGTGTATGACCATGGCACCCCAATATATTCAAGGATAACCAAAAGCCTAAGCTTGGGGATGCCCCGGAAGGCATCCCCTCTTTCGTCTTCGTCTATCGGTAACTTTACTTGGAGCTATATTTTTATTCACCACATGATATGTGTTTTGCTTGGAGCGTCTTGTATGATATTAGTCTTTGCTTTTTAGATTAGCACAATCGTCCTTGCTGTACACACATTTTGGGAGAATCCCATTTGATTTGGAATTTATTAGAATACTCTATGTGCTTCACTTATATCTTTTGAGTTAGATAGTTTTGCTCTAGTACTTCACTTATATATTTTAGGGCATGGCGGTGGCTTAATTTTGTAGAAATTGTTGATCTATCATGCTTCACTTATATTATTTTGGGAGTCTTTTAGAACAGCATGGTATTTGCTATGGTTATAAAATTGGTCCTAGAATGATGGGCGTCCAAGTTGGGTATAATAAAAACTATCATAGGAAGTGAATTGGATGCTATGATCAATTTGATACTTGATAATTGTTTTGAGATATGGAGGTAGTGATATTAGAGTCATGCTAGTTGGGTAATTGTGAACTTAAAGAATGCTTGTGTTGAAGTTGGCAAGTCCCATAGCATGCACGTATGGTAACCGTTGTGTAACAAATTTGAAATATGAGGTGTTCTTAGATTGTCATCCTTATGAGTGGCGGTCAGGGATGAGCGATGGTCTTTTCCTACCAATCTATACCCTAGGAGCATGCGCGTAGTTCTTGGTTTTTGATGACTTGTAGATTTTTGCAATAAGTATGTGAGTTCTTTATGACTAATGTTGAGTCCATGGATTATACGCACTCTCACCCTTCCATCATTGCTAGCCTCTTCGGTACCGTGCACTGCCCTTTCTCACCTTGAGAGTTGGTGCAAACTTTGCCGGTGCATCCAAACCCCGTGATACGATAAGCTCTATCACACATAAACCTCCTTATATCTTCCTCAAAACAGCCACCATACCTACCTATTATGGCATTTCCATAGCCATTCCGAGATATATTGCCATGCAACTTTCCACCGTTCCGTTCATCATGACACGCATCATCATTGTCATATTGCCTTGCATGATCATGTAGTTGACATCGTATTTGTGGCAAGGCCACCTTCATAATTTCATACATGTCACTTTTTGATTCATTGCCCATCCCGGTACACCGCCGGAGGCACTCATATAGAGTCATATCTTGTTCTAGTTTTGAGTTGTAACTCATGAGTTGTAATAAATAGAAGTGTGATGATCATCATTATTAGAGCATTGTCCCAAATAAAAAAAGGTAAAAAAGAAAGGCCAAATAAAAAAAATAAAAGAAAGGCCAAACAAATAAAAAAGAAAGGCCCAAAAAAAGGGGACAATGCTACTATCTTTCCACACTTGTGCTTCAAAGTAGCACCATGTTCTTCATATAGAGAGTGAGGGAGTCCTGGATTAGGGGGTGTCCGGATGGCCGGACTATGACCTTTGGCCGGGCTCCCGGACTATGAAGATACAAGATTGAAGACTTTGTCCCGTGTCCGGATGGGACTTTCCTTGGCGTGGAAGGCAAGCTTGGCGATACGATATGAAGATCTCCTCCCATTGTAACCGACTCTATGTAACCCTAGCCCTCTCCGGTGTCTATATAAACCAGAGAGTTTTAGTCCATAGGACAAACAACAATCATACCATAGGCTAGCTTCTAGGGTTTAGCCTCTTTGATCTCGTGGTAGATCAACTCTTGTACTACCCATATCACCAATATTAATCAAGCAAGAGTAGGGTTTTACCTCCATCGAGAGGGCCCGAACCTGGGTAAAAACATCATGTCCCTTGTCTCCTGTTACCATCCGCCTAGACGCACAGTTCGGGACCCCCTACCTGAGATCCGCCGGTTTTGACACTGACATTGGTGCTTTCATTGAGAGTTCCTCTGTGTCGTCACCTTTAGGCCCGATGGCTTCTTTGATCATCAACCACGACGCGCTCCAGGGTGAGACTTTCCTCCCCGGACAGATCTTTGTATTCGGCGGCTTCGCACTGCGGGCCAATTCGCTTGGCCATCTGGAGCAGATCGAAAGCTACACTCCTGGCCATCAGGTCAGGTTTGGAAGCTTAAACTACACGGCCGACATCCGCGGGGACTTGATCTTCGACGGATTCGAGCCAGGACCAAGCGTGCCGCACTGTCACGATGGTCATGATCTAGCTCTGCCGCCGGACAGCGCCCGGAGCGCTGCTCAGGTGTCCACTCCGCCTGTTAGCTCGGAGCCGACTGCGCCAGTCAGGGATGGATGGTTGGACGCTGCCCCAGGAGCCACAATCTCTACGGCGATAGAGCCGAATACCAGCCTAGTCCTTTGCAAGGCCCATGACTCCAAGGTGCCGGACTCCGTTCTGGACTCCGAATCTTCCGCGCCCCTTCCGATCAAACCCGATTGGGCTCCGATCATGGAGTTCACCGCCACGGACGTCTTTAAGCACTCGCCCTTTGGCGATATCCTGAATTCACTAAGGTCTCTCTCTTTGTCAGGAGAGCCCTGGCCAGACTATGGTCATCACGGTTGGTATGCGGACGACGAAGAAATTCGAAACCCACCCACCACCCACTTTGTAGCCACTGTCGACGATTCAACCGACTTGCTCGACTTCGACTCCGAATACATCGACGGTATAGACGCCAATGAAGGAGACGACCAAGAACCAGCACCTATATGGCACTGGAAAGCCACCCCATCATACGATGTATACATGGTGGACACACCTAATAGAAACAACGATGAGGATCAAAAGGGCGCAACCAGGGATCGCCCCCTCGAAAAACAATCAAAGCGGCGGCGTAAGCGCCGCGCCAAGCCCCACCTTGACAAAGACCCAGCCATAGAGCAGGGCGAATCAACGGAGAACGAACACGCCATTGAGCAACCGTCCAAACAGGGCGGACAAACCAAACAATCCGTCCCCGGGAAAGATAATAGTCCGGACGACCTCACGCCAGACAAGTTGCTGGAACACCAGAACCTCCACCAAAGGCTCATTGCCACTGCACGTAGCCTGAAAAGGCAGAAGCGGAAGCTCAAAACAACGGAAGATGCACTCAGAATCAGATGGGGCAAAGTACTCAATACTGCACACAAGTACGGCAACAGTCATCACACAAAGAGCTATCCAAAGCGGAAATTACTACCGAAATTTGATGAAGAGGCCTTAGAGCCCCCACAGTCAAAAAACAAGGAAGCCACCAGGTCGGATAGACGACCCCACGATCGATCTCAAGCGACAAAGGGCGCCGCACTCAATACGGCACGCGATCTGCCCAAGGATTCGCATCAAAAAACTTGTCCAACCAGATCCATCTATGGGCCAAGAAAGCAAGCTCCAGTGAGCAATGCAACACAAAAAATATCCGAACATCGCGGCACACCTACATACAGGGGCGCCGCACATCCCCTATGTTTTACCGACGAGGTACTGGATTATGAGTTTCCAGTGGGATTCAAGCCCGTAAACATAGAAGCATACGACGGAACAACAGACCCTGGAGTCTGGATCGAGGATTATATCCTCCACATACACATGGCCAGAGGAGATGACCTTCATGCCATAAAATACTTACCCCTTAAGCTCAAAGGGCCAGCCCGGCATTGGCTTAAAAGCCTTCCCGAAAACACCATGGGAAGTTGGGGAGCGCTCGAGGATGCTTTCCGGGCAAATTTTCAAGGGACCTATGTCCGACCTCCAGATGCAGATGATCTGAGTCACATAACTCAGCAGCCCGGAGAGTCACCCCGGAAACTCTGGAACAGATTTCTTACTAAAAAGAATCAGATAGTCGACTGTCCGGACGCCGAGGCCCTAGAAGCTTTCAAACATAGCGTCCGAGACGAATGGCTGTCCAGACACCTCGGCCAAGAAAAGCCAAGAACAATGGCCGCATTAACAAGCCTCATGACCCGCTTTTGCGCAGGAGAGGATAGCTGGTTGGCAAGAAGCAGCACCAGTGACCCGAGTACATCCGAACTCAGAGATGGAAACAGGAAACTGCGCCGTAACAAAGAACAACGCCGGATTAAGGATAACAGCCCGATGAGCACGGCAGTCAATGCTGGATTCAAAATCTCTCGGCAAAATCAGAAAAAATCGCCCCCCAAAGACGACAGGGACGAGCTATCTAACCTCAACAAAATCCTGGACAAAATATGTCAAATCCACAGTACTCCCGGGAGACCTGCAAACCACACCCACAGAGATTGTTGGGTCTTCAAGCAGTCCGGAAAACTCAACGCCGAACACAAGGGGATCGACACACCAAGCGAAGATGACGACGCACCCCACAAGCAGAACACCGAAGAACAAAAGAAGTTCCCACAAGAAGTCAAAACGGTAAATTCACTTCAGATGACAAAAGGGAAAAACAGAACGGCGCTTACGAAGACATGCGCCATACGGGCCGCCCCAGAGGAGCACCGCCACTGGTTGTTACAACCAATCACCTTCGATCATCAGGATTACTCTAGAGGGGCCCGGAACGCAGGCTGGACTGCCTTGGTCTTGGATCCGATTATTGACGGACTCCAATTTACACAAGTCCTTATGGACGGCGGCAGTGACCTAAACCTGTTATATCAGGACACAGTCCGCAAACTGGGGGTAAACCCAGCAATAAGTCGCCATGGCAACACTTCCTTTCAAGGAGTCACGCCGGGCCCAGATACCCAGAGTATGGGTTCCCTTTCGTTAGAAGTCATGTTCGGCTCACCCGACAACTTCCGAAGCGAAAAGCTAACCTTCCACATCGCCCCATTCATAAGTCGCTATCAAGCGCTACTGGGACGTGAAGCTTTCGCTTGCTTTAACGCAATACCGCATTATGCATCCCTTACACTCAAAATGCCCGGTCCATGAGGCATCGTCTCATTAAAGGGAAATATCAATTGATCCCCAAAGTACGGGTAATGGTGCGGCCGCCTGGACAGCCGCACACTAATCCAGCCCTACTATCCCGGACACGGCTTGACGAGTCCGGCGTAAACATACAAAGGCTTAATAGCCACATAACCCTGTACAAGGGGCTCCGCGTGTTTACGCTAGGAGACAATATGGCTCAATTTTGCTCATGTCTTTGTACTATATTTTGTTTATTTTAATATAGATTTCTCGCACGCTTATTTTTTACTAAGTTCCTCTCTTTCGCAGACGAACACCGTGCTACGCCCGTCTAGGATACGGCACAACGGAGACACAGGCGCAGACGTGCAGTAGGGACCCGTTTTAAGGATTCTTTTCAGATTAAGACCCTGCGTAAACCTTTTTTACTGTCTCTTGTTGATAAACATCCCCCGGTTTTTCACTATAACCAAGGAGGAGGCTGGCGTCTTGGCATGTGGCCACGTCAGAATCTTGCACGTACCTGGACACAAGGGGCTTTCTTACCAAGGGCTTTGGTTCGGCCCGTCTTCATAAAGACCGAATACCTTAGGGAGTGTTCGGCGTCGCGAGTTTGGCCTTATATGCATCAGCTCCAAATCATGTCTTTGGTCAAATGTTGGGTTTGCCAAGCTCCTGTATTTTGCTGCCTTACATTCCGCTCAATTGGCTAAGGCGGCACCAGGAGAACTACTACGATTGTGCCCCGGTTCGGCCAGGCGAGCACCTCAGTAGAGAAAGCTGAAAACTGACTGACATGATATAGCGAGAGACTGGTCAACCACTCGATGACTCTCAGAATCTTTAGGATTCCTCCGCATTAACGAAGGGCCGCTTCCCGGCCAGGCATACACGCGCCCCGAATTTGGGCGAGCGTGGTGCCCCTAGGGGCTATTAAGTAGCCCCACTGTCAAACTACTATGGCTAAGTGAAAGTGATAAAGCATTATAGTCCGGTTGCCTAGTTCGCCGCGCCATCACCTCCTTTGTAGGACCAAGACGTTGGATTAAGTGTGAAAATGCGCCTTTTTGCGAACACCCCCACATTATATGCGTGGGGCTGAAGCCAATGACTGCCATCTTTCAGGTTATATACACATATACATTAACGACCGCACAGGAGGTATTATAATTCTTGCAAGCACAAGTATAAAAAGCTTTTATATTCTATCAAACTATTCCTTTTACAATAGCACATGCTATTTGAACACAACATCCTTCGAGCACTGCGCTTCTATTAAATGAGCGCCCGGAAGAACTTCCTCAAAGTAGTGCTTGGAAGGTACTCGGCTTTCATCCGAATCCCGGGATGCAACAACACTGGCCTTCATATCCGCCCAATATGTCTTGACACGAGCAAGAGCCATTTGTGCACCTTCTATGCATGCCGACCTCTTCATCGCATCAACATGCGGCACCGAACCAAGGAACTGCTGCACCAAGCTAAAATAACTCTTCGACTCTGGCTCTTCCGGCCACAAACGACTCGCAACATACCTCATGGCGAGTCCGGATAACCTATTCAGCTCCGCCCAGGCGGCCAAACTGTCGAATACCGAAAGCGGGCGTTCTGGATTGTGGAACTGCGACCAAAAAAGTTCTTCCAACACATGGTCGCCTCGACCTCGGAAGTGTTCGGTTGCGTCTGCCACACTGGCTGCCAAATCCAGATAAGTGTTTTCCGCACTCCACTGCCGGTCTAACGGAGCATACTTAGGATCCCCGAACTTCATCCGCAGCATATAGGGCTTTCCAGCCGTGATATCTCCGGCCAGACGTAGCTCCTCCTTCATAGCTCTCATTGCAGAGCGAGTATCCTTGGCCTCGGCAGTGATCTTCTCAAGGTCCTTCTGAGCCGGCCTCTCTTCTTGTTCGAGAAATTTACAGCGGTCGGCAGCATCATTCAATTTTATAGCCATCTCAGCTATTACTTTCTTGCTCTGGCAGTGAGCAACCTGTTCGGCTTTTATCTCTTCAGCCGCCTTAACGGCAGCCGCATCACTTTTCCTTGCTTGCTCCTTGGCTTGGGCAAGTTCCGCCCGAATGTTCTCCATGGCAGCAGCAACATCTACATTAAGCACATATCTTATAAGGCACGAGCATCGAACTCCTCTTATCAGATGTCTGTGGAGCATACCTTGTGCCTCCTCTAGCCTCTTATTTACAAGCGCGATATCAGCATCCGCCACGTCAAGTTGCCGCTTTAGCTCGGCAGATTCATCAGTCCGGCTAGCCACTGAACGCCTCGCCCCCTTCATAAAAAGGTGACATATTATACCCAAGGTTATGATCCTCTGCGCGCCGTCACTTTTGACGACACATAGAGTCTCAGGGGCTACTATTTATACAGGGCGCATTTTATATATGCGGCTCTACCAAAAGGTACACCTTTTTACGTACCTCAAAGCCTGTCAGTAAACTCATGGCGGCCTCGTACAATCCGCTTTCCGTGGATGAAATCCTTCCTATCACCGTGTTCATCAACATATGGTGTTCTTCTGAGACGGATGCTCGCCCGAGCAGATCCCTCAGCCTCTCCGACCGTGCACCAGAGGGTGCCGGACTAGCCCGACGACCTTTTTTCAGGATCCGGACTTGGATAAACCCTCCGGGACGACACCTCGGGGTCGCCTGCCTCGTAAGATGGTGCATCTAGGGGAGGTGTTTCGCTTTCCATCATCTCCGGACAAAGATCCCCTGAAGACGAGCTCTGCTGAGAAGGGTTGAGATCCGAACTGCAAGGTAATATTTCGGTTCTCTTCCTCAAAAATAAAACAGGGATGCCACTCATTTTTTGAACCCCTCTCTTTACTTACGGCTCGGAGGAAAGCTGATCTCCTTGAGAGCGCAATGCGGCCGGGGCATTCTCCGGCGGCGGTCCTCTGACGAAGATTTCTTCCCCCGCTTCGAGGTCATCCCCTCCGGGTCTTCAGAGGCAGTCCTTTTCTTTCCCAGGTTGGGGGAATTCTCGATTCCTCCCTTCCTGACAGCCTCCTTCGTGGAGGCGGTAGCTCCTGGGTTCCCCTCTTCACCCTCTGCCGAAAGCATAATCTCCAGCATCCTGGTTAACACGGGATCCGACGCGGTCTCGGGCAGGGGAGTTGGACACCTGATAAGCTTTGCCTTCGCTATCCACTCCTGTTCAAAGGATAGCTCTATTAAAGGGCAATTTTATGATGAAAATACGGATGGCGTGTCCAAATACGGGGCTACTTACCTGAGCATTCGGGCGATTGCATCTCAGACCTGTGTCCTCGGACAAGTCCGGACACCTTGCTTGTGATCCGAAGAACAATTTGTACATCTCCACGGGCATCACGCCCATAAAATGTTGGAGGACTCGCGGTCCCTCCGGATTAAATTTCCACATGCGGAGAGGGCGAAGTTTGCAGGGCAGCGTGCGGCGAATCAACATAACTTGCGCCACTACGGTCAAGTTGATATCTCTTTCTAGGAGATCTTGAATGCGGTCCTGCAGTAGGGGCACGTCTTTGGACGGCCCCCAGATAAGCCCTTCATTAAACCATGATGCTTGCTGTGGTGGGGGACCCGAGCGAAAAGCAGGTGGCGCCACCCATGTGGTGCCCCTGGGGGCTGTGATGTAAAACCAGTCCCGTTGCCATAAGCCGAACTCCTCTTGGAAAGAGCCCTCGGGCCATGGAGCATCGGCCATCTTGCTTATGATAGCTCCTCCGCACTCAGCGTGCCACCCCTTGATCATCTTCGGTTCCACCTTGAAGGTTCTAAGCCACAATCCGAAGTGAGGAGTAATATGGAGGAAGGCCTCACACACGACAATGAATGATGAGATTTGGAGGATGGATTCCGGAGCTAAATCATGGAATTCCAGCTCGTAATAAAACATAAGCCCCCTCATGAAGGGATCAATCGGGAAGCCTAGCCCCCGAAGGAAGTGAGATGTGAACACCACGCTCTCGCCGGGCTGGGGAGTGGGAATGGCCTGCCCTTGAGCAGGCAGCCTATGCGAGATTTCACCGGTTAGATACCTGGCATCTCTCAGCTTTCGCACGTCTTCTTCCGTAATGGAGGAAGGCATCCACCGACCTTGAAGGTCGGAGTCGGACATCGTCGAAGGTCCGAAGCGCCTAAAAACTAGAGCTTTGGGTGTTGGAACTCGAGGCGAGGGGCAGATTTGATTGGATTGAAAAGAAAGGAGTCGAGCCTTGGTCTCTTTATAAAGGAGTTGAATACCAAGAGCCCTCCCTGTAACCGTTTGGGACTCGCTTTCAATTAGGGAGTCATACCAAAGGCACGGTTGGGTTACCCACGCCCGTATTGATGAGGATCCCAGAATAAGGGGACATGATCTCTGCTTTGACAAGACGTGCCATGGAAACCGCCTCGCTAAATGCGCTGACGTGGAACAGTAAAATGAATAAAGACTTGGCCGTGGCATGATGTCACGCTACAGAATACGTCAGCAGATTAGATTTGTGCAGATGTTATTCTCTCTATGATGGTATGTGGAACTTATTTTGCAGAGCCGGACACTATCCTTGTGTTCAACATCTTCTATGAAGAATTCGGAGGAGGAACCCGCCTTGCAATGCCGAAGACAATTTGCGCGCCGGACTCGTCGTCATTGAAGCCTGGTTCAGGGGCTACTGAGGGAGTCCTGGATTAGGGGGTGTCCGGATGGCCGGACTATGACCTTTGGCCGGACTCCCGGACTATGAAGATACAAGATTGAAGACTTCATCCCGTGTCTGGATGGGACTTTCCTTGGCGTGGAAGGCAAGCTTGGCGATACGATATGAAGATCTCCTCCCATTGTAACCGACTCTATGTAACCCTAGCCCTCTCCGGTGTCTATATAAACCGGAGAGTTTTAGTCCGTAGGACAAACAACAATCATACCATAGGCTAGCTTCTAGGGTTTAGCCTCTCTGATCTCGTGGTAGATCAACTCTTGTACTACCTATATCATCAATATTAATCAAGCAGGAGTAGGGTTTTACCTCCATCGAGAGGGCCCGAACCTGGGTAAAAACATCGTGTCCCTTGTCTCCTGTTACCATCCGCCTAGACGCACAGTTTGGGACCCCCTACCCGAGATCTGCCGGTTTTGACACCGACAGAGAGTCTCATTTGTTGTCACTTTCATATACTAGTGGGAATTTTTCATTATAGAACTTGGCTTGTATATTCCAACGATGGGCTTCCACAAAATGCCCCAGGTCTTCGTGAGCAAGCAAGTTGGATGCATACCCACTAGTTTCTTTTGTTGAGCTTTCATACATTTATAGCTCTAGTGCATTCGTTGCATGGCAATCCCTACTCCTCATGTTGACATCAATTGATGGGAATCTCCCCGTTGATTAGCCTCGTTAACATGAGACTTTCTCTTTTTTGTCTTGTCCACACAACCTCCGTCATCATACTCTATTCCACCCATAGTGCTATATCCATGGCTCACACTCATGTATTGCATGAAAGTTGAAAAAGTTTGGGATTATTTAAGTATGAAACAATTGCTTGGCTTGTCATCGGGGGTGTGCAAGATGAGAGCATTCTTGTGTGACGAAAATGGAGCATGACCAAACTATATGATTTTGTAGGGATGGACTTTCTTTAGCCATGTTATTTTGAGAAGACATGATTTCTTTGATTAGTATGCTTGAAGTATTACTATTTTTTATGTCAATATGAACTTTTATTTTGAATCATTTGGATCTGAACATTCATGCCATAATAAAGAAAGTTTCATTGAGAATTATGCTAGGTAGCATTCCACATCAAAAATTCTGTTTTTATCATTTACCTACTCGAGGACGAGCAGGAATTAAGCTTGGGGATGCTTGATACGTCTCCAACGTATCTATAATTTTTGATTGTTCCATGCTATTATATTACCTGTTTTGGATGTTTATGGGCTTTATTTTACACATTTATATCATTTTTGGGACTAACCTACTAATCAGAGGCCCAACCCGAATTGCTGTTTTTTTGCCTATTTTAGTGTTTCGAAGAAAATGAATATCAAATGGAGAACAAACAAAATGAAACCTTCGGGAGCAATAACGCAATCCACGGGACTTGGAGTGGACATCAAGCAACAGAGGAGGCGGCCATGAGGGTGCCCGGCGCGCCCCCACCCTCATGGGCCCCTCGAGCGTCCACCAATCTACTTCTTCCTCCTATATATACCCTGTACCCTGAAACCTTCGAGGAGCACCACGAAAACCTAATTCCACTACCGCAACCTTCTGTATCCACGAGATCCCATCTTGGAGCCTTCGCCGGCGCTCCGTCGGAGGGGGAATCGACCATGGAGGGCCTCTACATCATCTCCAAGGCCTCTCCTATGAGTTGTGAGTAGTTTACCACAGACCTTCGGGTCCATAGTTATTAGGTAGATGGCTTCTTCTCTCTCTTTGAATCTCAATACAAAGTTCTCCTCGATCTTCTTGGAGATCTATTCGATGTAACTCTTTTTGTGGTGTGTTTGTCGAGATCCGATGAATTGTGGGTTTATGATCAAGTTTATCTATGAGAAATATGTGAATCTCCTCTGAATTCTTTTATGTGTGATTAAGTTATCTTTGCAAGTCTCTTCGAATTATCAGTTTGGTTTGGCCTACTAGATTGATCTTTCTTGCAATGGGAGAAGTGCTTAGCTTTGGGTTCAATCTTGCGGTGTCCTTTCCCAGTGACAGCAGGGGCAGCAAGTCACGTATTGTATTGTTGCCATCAAGGATAAAAAGATGGGGTTTATATCATAATTCATGAGTTGATCCCTCTACATCACGTCATCTTTCTTAATGCGTTACTCTATTCTTATGAACTTAATACTCTAGATGCAGGAAGGAGTCGGTCGATGTTGGAGTAATAGTAGTAGATGCAGAATCATTTTGATCTACTTGTCAAGGACATGATGCCTATATACATGATCATGCCTAGATAATCTCATAACTATTCGCTTTTCTATCAATTGCTCGACAGTAGTTTGTTCACCCACCGTAATACTTATGCTATCTTGAGAGAAGCCACTAGTGAAATCTATGGCCCCGGGTCTATATTTTATCATATAAGTTTACCATCTACTTTTATTTTGCATCTTTTACTTTCCAATCTATATCATAAAAATACCAAAAATATTTATATTATCATATTATCTCTATCAGACCTCACTTTCGCAAGTGGCCGTGAACGGATTGACAACCCCTTTATTGCGTTGGTTGCGAGGTTCTTGTTTGTTTGTGTAGGTGCGTGGGACTTCTGAGGAGCCTCCTAATGGATTGATACCTTGGTTCTCAAAAACTGAGGGAAATACTTACGCTACTTTGGTACATCACCCTTTCCTCTTCAAGGAAAACCAACGCAAGCTCAAGACGTAGCACCCTCTACTATGTAGGCCAAAACACATGCCAAATTTACTTCTGATGCATTCGGCATCAATACCCTCCATTGTTCACCTGGTGCCCCAATCTAGATCACCTATGTTGTTATAGTGCCAAATTAACTCACGCAATGAAAAAACACCTGCATCAGAGAGGCAGAGGACCGAGGCAATAAAAAAACACTTGTTTGGGAGAGGGAGAGGCTGATGTAGTTGGTTTGATTGATTTGTTTATACATGTTGGTCTGTGTGCACAACGGTGCCTGATACGTCCATTTTGCATCATGCTTTTATATCAATTTTTATTGCATTATGGGCTGTTATTACACATTATATCTCAATACTTATGGCTATTCTATCTTATTTTACAAGGTTTACCATGAAGAGGGGGGATGCCGGCAGCTGGAATTCTGGCTGGAAAAGGAGCAAATGTTGGAAACCTATTCTGCACAACTCCAAAAGACCTGAGACTCCATGAAACAACTTTTTAGATTTAATAAGAATTTTTGGACAAAAGAAATAGGCCAGGGGGCCCACACCCTGTCCAGGAGATAGGGGGGCGCGCCCCCTAGGGCGCGCCCCCCTATCTCCTAGGCCCCCTGGTGGGCTTCCGGCGTCCATCTTCTGCTATATGAAGGGTTTTCCCCTAGAAAAAATCATGGGCAAGCTTACGGGATGAAACTCCGCCGTCACGAGGAGGAGCCTTGGCGGAATCAATCTAGGGCTTTGGCGGAGCTGTTCTGCCGGGGACACTTCCCTCGGGAGGGGGAAATCATCACCAATGATCCCCTCATCGGAAGGGGGTCAATCTCCATCAACATCTTCACCAGCACCATCTCATCTCAAAACCCTAGTTCATCTCTTGTATCCAATCTTGTATCAAAACCACAAATTGGTACCTGTGGGTTGCTAGTAGTGTTGATTACTCCTTGTAGTTGATGCTATTTGGTTTACTTGGTGGAAGATCATATGTTCAGATCCTTCATGCATATTATTACCCCTCGGATTATGAACATGAATATGCTCGTTTGTTCGTGAGGACATGGGTGAAGTCTTGCTATTAGTAGTCATGTGAATTGGTATTCGTTCGATATTTTGATGAGATGTATGTTGTCTCTCCTCTAGTGGTGTTATGTGAACATCGACTACATGAAACTTCACCATTATTTGGGCCTAGAGGAAGGCATAGGGAAGTAATAAGTAGCTGATGGGTTGCTAGAGTGAAAAAAGCTTAAACCCTAGTTTATGCGTTGCTTCGTTAGGGGTTGATATGGACCCATATGTTTAATGTTGTGGTTAGGTTTACCTTAATACTCCTTTTTGTAGTTGCAGATGCTTGCAATAGGGGTTAATCATAAGTGGGATGCTTGTCCATGTTAGGGCAGTACCCAAGTGCCGGTCCACCCACATATCAAATTATCAAGGTACCGAACGCGAACCTTATGAACGTGATGAAAACTAGCTTGACGATAATTCCCAATGTGTCCTCGGGAGCTCCTTCTTCATTATTAGAATTTGTCCAGGCTTATCCTTTGCTACATAAAGGATTGGGCCACCTTGCTGCACTTTATTTATTTTATTTACTTTTTGCTCGTTACTATTTATCTTATCACAAAACTATCTATCACCTACTATTTCAGTGCTTGCAGAGAAAACCTTACTGAAAACCGCTTATCATTTCCTTCTACTCCTCGTTGGGTTCGACACTCTTACTTATTGAAAGGACTACGATAGATCCCCTACACTTGTGGGTCATCAAGACTCTTTTCTGGCGCCGTTGCCGGGGAGCTTAGCGCTCTTGGTGAGTGGAACTTGGTAAGGAAACATTTATATAGTGTGCTGAAATTTTCTGTTACTTGTCACTATGGAAACTAATCCTTTGAGGGGCTTGTTTGGGGTATCTTCACCACAACCAGAAGAGCAAAGAGATGCTCCTCAACCTACTGAACCTTATGAAAATATTCACTTTGAGATTCCTTCGGGTATGATAGAAAAACTGCTAGCTAATCCTTTTGCAGGAGACGGAAAATTGCATCCCGACTTACACCTTATCTCTGTGGATGAAGTTTGTGGATTATTTAAGCTTGCAGGTATTCCCGATGATGTTGCCAAAAGGAAGGTCTTCCCTTTATCTTTGAAGGGAGATGCAATGACATGGTATAGGCTATGTAATGATACGAGATCTTGGAATTATAAGCGATTGAAGTTGGAATTTCACCAGAAGTTCTATCCTATGCATCTTGTTCATCGTGATCATAATTACATATATAATTTCTGGCCTTGCAAAGGAGAAAGCATCGCTCAATCTTGGGGGAGGCTTAAGTCTATGTTGTATTCATGCCCCAATCATGACCTCTCTCGGGAAATGATTATTCAGAATTTTTATGCTCGGCTTTCTCTTGATAATCGCAACTTGCTCGATACTTCCTATGTTGGTTACTATATGCTGAAGACTATTGATTTCACATGGGACTTATTGGAAAGAATTAAATGCAACTCTAAAGATTGGGGTTCCGACGATGGTAAGGAGTCAGGTATGACACCTAAGTTTGATTGTGTTAAATCTTTTATGGATACCGATGCTTTCCGTGGATTTAGCTCTAAGTATGGACTTGACTCTGAGATAGTAGCTACTTTTTGTGAAACTTTTGCTACTCACGTTGATATCCCTAATGAGAAGTGGTTTAAATATAATCCTCCTGTTGAAGTGAAAGTAGTTGCACCTATTACAGTCGAAGAGAAGACTATTACATATAGTGATCCTATTATTCCTACTCCTTATGTTGAAAAACCTCCTTTTCCTGTTAGGATAAAAGATCATGTTAAAGCCTCGACTGTTGTTCGTAAGAGTAATACTAGGACTTATACACCTCCTGAGCAAATTAATGTTGAACCTGGTATTGCCATGATTAAAGATCTTTTGGATGAGGATTTAAAAGGGCATGTTATCTCTTTCTTGGGTGAAACTGCTAATATTGCTAGACTCGATACTAAGAAACATAGACCTGTTGTAGGCACGCCTGTTATTTCTGTTAAAATAGGAGATCATTGTTATCATGGTTTATGTGATATGGGTGCTAGTGCTAATGCGATACCTTATGATCTTTATAAAGAAATTATGCATGATATTGCACCTGTTGAATTAGAAGGCATTGATGTTACTATTAAGCTCACCCATAGGGACACCATTAAACCTATTGGGATTGTTAGAGATGTTGAAGTCTTGTGTGGGAAGATTAAATACCCTGCTGATTTTCTTGTTCTTGGTTACCCACAAGATGATTTTTGTCCCATTATTTTTGGTAGACCCTTTTTGAATACTACTAGTGCTAAGATTGATTGTAAGAGGAAGGTTGTCACTGTTGGCATAGACGGTACATCTCATGAGTTTAATTTTGCCAAGTTTAGTAGACAACACTGTGAAAAGGAACCATCTAGTAAGGACGAAATTATTGGTCTTGCTTCCATTGCTGTTCCTCCAACTGATCCGTTAGAACAATATTTGCTAGACCATGAAAACGATATGTTTATGAAGGAAAGGGAAGAAATAGATGAAGTGTTCCTTAAACAAGAACCTATGCTGAAACATAATCTTCTCATTGAAATTCTTGGGGATCCCCCTCCACCCAAGGGTGATCCTGCGTTTGAACTCAAACCATTACCTGATAATCTTAAGTATGCTTATCTTGATGAAAAAGAAATATATCCTGTTATTATTAGTGCTAACCTTTCAGAGAAAGAAGAAGAAAGATTATTGAAAACTCTGAAGAAGCACCGAGCTGCTATTGGATATACCCTGGATGATCTTAAGGGCATTAGTCCCACATTATGTCAACACAAAATTTCAGTGGAGAAAGATGCCAAACCAGTTAGAGATCCTCAAAGACGATTAAATCCCAAAATGAAGGAAGTGGTAAGAAAGAAGATACTAAAACTCCTTGAGGCAGGTATTATTTATCCCGTTGCTGATAGTGAATGGGTAAGCCCTATCCATTGTGTCCCTAAAAAGGGAGGTATTACCGTTGTTCCTAATGATAAAGATGAATTGACCCCGCAAAGAATTATTACAGGCTATAGGATGGTAATTGATTTTCGTAAGTTAAATAAAGCTACTAAGAAAGATCATTACCCTTTGCCTTTTATTGATCAAATGCTAGAAAGGCTATCCAAACACACACATTTTTGCTTTCTAGATGGTTATTCTGGCTTCTCTCAGATACCTGTATCAGCGGGGGATCAATCTAAAACTACTTTTACTTACCCTTTTGGTACTTTTGCTTATAGACGTATGCCTTTTGGTTTATGCAATGCACCTGCTACCTTTCAAAGATGCATGATGGCTATATTTTCTGATTTTTGTGAAAATATTTTGAGGTATTCATGGATGACTTCTCCGTCTATGGATCCTCTTTTGATGATTGTTTGAGCAACCTTGATCGAGTTTTGCAGAGATGCGAAGACACTAGTCTTGTCCTGAATTGGGAAAAGTGTCACTTTATGGTTAATGAAGGCATTGTCTTGGGGCACAAGATCTCCGAGAGAGGTATTGAAGTTGATAAAGCCAAAGTTGATGCTATTGAAAAGATGCCATGTCCCAAGGACATAAAAGGTATAAGAAGTTTCCTTGGTCATGCCGGTTTTTATAGGAGGTTCATTAAGGACTTTTCTAAAATCTCTAGGCCTCTGACTAACTTATTGCAAAAAGATATTCCTTTTGTCTTTGATGATGATTGTGTAGAAGCATTTGAAACACTTAAGAAAGCTTTGATCACTGCACCTATTGTTCAGCCATCTGATTGGAATTTTCCTTTTGAAATTATGTGTGATGCTAGTGATTATGCTGTAGGGGCTATTTTAGGGCAAAGAGTCGATAAGAAATTGAATGTTATCCATTATGCTAGCAAGACTCTTGATACTGCCCAGAGAAATTATGCTACCACTGAAAAAGAATACTTAGCAGTTGTGTTTGCATGTGATAAGTTTAGACCTTATATTGTTGATTCCAAAGTTACTATTCACACTGATCATGCTGCTATTAAATACCTTATGGAAAAGAAAGATGCTAAGCCTAGACTCATTAGATGGGTTCTCTTGCTCCAAGAATTTGACTTGCATATTGTTGATAGAAAAGGAGTTGAGAACCCCGTTGCAGACAACTTGTCTAGGCTAGAAAATGTTCTTGATGACCCACTGCCTATTAATGATAGCTTTCCTCATGAACAATTAGCGGTCGTCAATGCTTCTCGTACTGCTCCTTGGTATGCTGACTATGCTAATTACATTGTTGCTAAATATATACCGCCTAGTTTCACATACCAGCAAAAGAAAAAATTCTTTTATGATTTAAGACATTACTTGTGGGATGATCCACACCTTTATAAAGAAGGAGTAGATGGTATTATTAGACGTTGTGTGCCTGAGCATGAACAGGAACAAATCCTACGCAAGTGTCACTCTGAATCCTACGGAGAACACCACGCTGGAGATAGAACTGCACACAAGGTACTACAATCTGGTTTTTATTGGCCTACTCTTTTCAAAGATGCTCGTAAGTTTGTTGTATCTTGTGATGAATGTCAAAGAATAGGTAACATCAGTAGACGTCAAGAATGCCTATGAATTATTCTCTTGTTATTGAACCGTTTGATGTTTGGGGCTTTGATTATATGGGACCTTTTCCTGCCTCCAATGGTTATACACATATTTTAATTGCTGTTGATTACGTTACTAAGTGGGTAGAAGCTATTCCAACTAGTAGTACTGATCATAACACCTCTATTAAAATGCTTAAAGATTTTCCGAGGTTTGGAGTCCCTAGATATCTTATGACTGATGGTGGTTCACCCTTTATTCATGGTGCTTTCTGTAAGATGCTTGCTAAGTACAATGTCAATCATAGAATTGCATCTCCTTATCACCCGCAGTCTAGTGGTCAAGTAGAGTTGAGCAATAGAGAGCTCAAATTAATTTTGCAAAAGACTGTGAATAGACCTAGAAAGAATTGGTCCAAAAAACTTGATGATGCATTATGGGCCTATAGAACTGCATATAAAAATCCTATGGGTATGTCTCCATATAAGATGGTTTATGGAAAAGCATGTCATTTACCTCTTGAACTTGAACATAAAGCATATTGGGCTATTAAAGAGCTTAATTATGACTTCAAACTTGCCGGTGAGAAAAGGTTATTTGATATTAGCTCACTTGATGAATGGAGAACCCAAGCATATGAGAATGCTAAGCTTTTCAAAGAAAAAGTCAAACGCTGGCATGATAAGAGGATACAGAAGCGTGAGTTTAACGTAGGAGATTATGTGTTATTGTTCAACTCTCGTTTAAGATTTTTTGCAGGAAAACTTCTCTCAAAATGGGAAGGTCCCTACGTTATCGAGGAGGTCTATCGTTCTGGTGCTATAAAAATCAACAACTTTGAAGGCACAAATCCGAGGGTGGTAAACGGTCAAAGAATTAAACATTATATTTCAGGTAATCCTATCAATGTTGAACCTAATATTATTGAAACCATAACCCCTGAGGAATACATAAGAGACACTTCCCAGAACATTCCAGACTCCAAAAAGGCATAGGTACGTGGTACGATAAGTAAACCGACGCCAAAAAAACTCTAATGTCAATTTTCATCAGTTTTGGATTATTTAAGGATTTTAGGAAGAAAGAAGTAGTCCGAAAGGGACACGAGGCTCCCACGAGAGAGGAGGGCGCGCCCCTGTCTTGTGGGCACCTCGTGTGCCTCCCAGACTCCGTTTTCTTGTATGTTATGTATTTTGGTCGGTAAAAATTCATTATATATACTCCCAAAGGTTTTGACCACCATATCACGCAAATATCCTCTGTTTTTGTTTCGAGCTGTTCCTGCTGCAGAATTGAACAAGATGTCGTCCCAAGATTCAGAGGGAGAGAGCTACATAGCTGATTATGTTGCAAATCCAAAAGTATATGGGGATGTGGAACGCTATGGCTGGACCACAGAGGAAGAAGAAGACTATGATCCAAAGAGGAAGGAGGAGACAAGCTCTGATGAAGAGGAAGATCCACTGCGTCAACCTGGTGATATGCATGTGGAGTTCAAGAAGTCAAGCCTCCCTAAGGTCCAATCTATCCCACCACGTTTTTTGCAGGACAACAAGGCAACACTATGCAAAAAGATAATGAAACTTGAGCTCGAGAATGAGGATCTGAGGGAGGAAAATTTTAGCCTCAGAGGTAAGCTAGAGAAGAAAAGTGCAACAACTCCTACTTCATCACCTCCGAAGAAATAACCACATGGGTATGGGCACTCCCCTTGGCAACTGCCAAGCTTGGGATAGGTGCCCCGGTATCGTATCACCATCACACTCCTATCTTTACCGCTTTATTTAGTTCGATCCTTTTAGTAGTACCTTGATCTATTAGTTCGAAGTTTTGATATCAAGTAGTTTTGAGTTTTTCGTTGTGATCTCTTTATGTAATCGAGTCCGCGTGCTATCTATAATAAAGATTAGTGTTGAGTCAAGGGCTTTGCTATGTTGCTATGATCTTTAGAAAATAGAAAGAACAAAAGAGTTCATATTGATCTTGTGGATAGTGATAACTTCACACATAGAAAGTATGAGGCATAAAAGTTGTTGAGAGTTGATGAACGTAGCCTTGGTCATCATTGCAATTAATAGGGAGTAATAAGGAAAGAGGGGTTCACATATAAATATATTATCTTGGACATCTTTTATGATTGTGAAGCACTCATTAAGTATGACATGCTAAAAGAGTTGATGTTGGACAAGGGAGACAACGTAATGTTTTATGTTTTCCGACATCTCAGTTAAAGTATATTGTCATTGACTTTCCAAACATGTTGAGCTTGCCTTTTCCCCTCATGCTAGCCAAAGTCCTTGCACCAAGTAGAGATACTACTTGTGCTTCCAAATATCCTTAAACCCAGTTTTGCCATGAGAGTCCACCATACCTGCCTATGGATTGAGTAAGATCCTTCAAGTAAGTTGCCATCGGTGCAAGCAATAAAAATTGCTCTCTAAATATGTATGACTTATTAGTGTAGAGAAAATAAACTTTGTACGAACTTGTTCTGGAAGTAATAAAAGCGACGGACTGCATAATAAAGGTCCACATACAAGGGGCAATATAAAGTGACGTTCTTTTGCATTAAGATTTCATGCATCAACCCTAAACTCACATGACAACCTCTGCTTCCCTCTGCGAAGGGCCTATCTTTTGCTTTATGTTTTACTTTATTGCTTGAGTCAAGGTGATACTCACCTTTCCCTTTTTTTATCCTTTGGCAAGCCCCTCGTGTTTGAAAGATCATGATACATATATCCAATTGGATGTAATTTGGCATAGGCTATTATTGTTGACATCACCTAAAGGTGAATATGTTGGGAGGCAACACAATAAGCCCCTATCTTTCTCAGTGTCCGGCTGAAACTTTATAACCACAAGTATTGCGTGAGTGTTAACAATTATAGGGGACTACGAGATGGTTGAGTATGTGAGCTTGCTGAAAAGCTCTATTATTGACTCTTTCTGATGTTACGATAAATTGCAATTGCTTCAATGACTGAGATTATAGTTTGTTAGTTCCCAATGAAGTTTTTGAACCATACTTGACATTGTGAATTGCTTATTACTTGAACATAGGAAATCATATGATAAAATCCATATATGTTGGTGTTATTAGAATGATCATGATGCCCTCATGTCCGTATTTTATTTTTATCGACACCTCTATCTCTAAACATGTGGACATATTTTTCGATTTTGGCTTCCGCTTGAGGACAAGCGAGGTCTAAGCTTGGGGGAGTTGATACGTCCATTTTGCATCATGCTTTTATATCAATTTTTATTGCATTATGGGCTGTTATTACACATTATATCTCAATACTTATGGCTATTCTCTCTTATTTTACAAGGTTTACCATGAAGAGGGGGGATGCCGGTAGCTGGAATTCTAGCTGGAAAAGGAGCAAACATTGGAAACCTATTCTGCACAACTCCAAAAGACCTGAGACTCCACGAAACAACTTTTTAGATTTAATAAGAATTTTTGGACAAAAGAAATAGGCCAGGGGGCCCACACCCTGTCCAGGAGATAGGGGGCGCGCCTCGCCTACGGCGCGACCCCCTATCTCCTGGGCCCCCTGGTGGGCTTCCGGCGTCCATCTTCTGCTATATGAAGGGTTTTCCCCTAGAAAAAATCATGGGCAAGCTTACGGGACGAAACTCCGCCGTCACAAGGCGAAACCTTGGCGGAATCAATCTAGGGCTCTGGCGGAGCTGTTCTGCCGGGGACACTTCCCCCCGGGAGGGGGAAATCATCACCAACGTCATCACCAACGATCCTCTCATCGGGAGGGGGTCAATCTCCATCAACATCTTCACCAGCACCATCTCATCTCAAAACCCTAGTTCATCTCTTATATCCAATCTTGTATCAAAACCACAAATTGGTACGTGTGGGTTGCTAGTAGTGTTGATTACTCCTTGTAGTTGATGCTATTTGGTTTACTTGGTGGAAGATCATATGTTCAGATCCTTCATGCATATTATTACCCCTCTGATTATGAACATGAATATGATTTGTGAGCAGTTACGTTTGTTCCTGAGGACATGGGTGAAGTCTTGCTATTAGTAGTCATGTGAATTTGGTATTCGTTCGATATTTTGATGAGATGTATGTTGTCTCTCCTCTAGTGGTGTTATGTGAACGTCGACTACATGACACTTCACCATTATTTGGGCCTAGAGGAAGGCATAGGGAAGTAATAAGTAGATGATGGGTTGCTAGAGTGACAGAAGCTTAAACCCTAGTTTATGCGTTGCTTCGTTAGGGGTTGATATGGACCCATATGTTTAATGCTGTGGTTAGGTTTACCTTAATACTCCTTTTTGTAGTTGCGGATGCTTGCAATTGGGGTTAATCATAAGTGGGATGCTTGTCCATGTTAGGGCAGTACCCAAGTGCCAGTCCACCCACATATCAAATTATCAAGGTACCGAACGCGAATCTTATGAACATGATGAAAACTAGCTTGACGATAATTCCCAATGTGTCCTCGGGAGATCCTTCTTCATTATTAGAATTTGTCCAGGCTTATCCTTTGCTACATAAAGGATTGGGCCACCTTGCTGCACTTTATTTATTTTATTTACTTTTTGCTCGTTACTATTTATCTTATCACAAAACTATCTATCACCTACTATTTCAGTGCTTGCAGAGAAAACCTTACTGAAAACCGCTTATCATTTCCTTCTGCTCCTCGTTGGGTTCGACACTCTTACTTATCGAAAGGACTACGATAGATCCCCTACACTTGCGGGTCATCAGTGCCAACTCTCTCACATTGCTAAATGGGTGCCAAAATCTTTTGATTTGACATCGATGTGTATTATGTGGCATACTTTTGAGAAATAAGGCATCGGCCACATAGTGGAAGGCAACAAATTTCCAATCTCTTCATGTGCTCCTAGGTAAATGAGAGGAAAGTGAAAGAGAGAGAGAGTGAAGAAATATCACTAGCCTTAGAGCCAACCCTATCGTATGAGTGAATGATATTGGTACCTCTTGATGACACAACAATCTTATACAACCAGCTGCTCTAATATGTTCTCTTCTTTTGCAGATAAAAAAAGACCGAAAAGTGAAGAACGTACTGCACTATAACAATCTCATCGAATGACTTGATCTCCATATTATAGAAATTGATTTGATCGACTATCAAGGCAGCACATCTGAGATTAAATTGGCCAGGTTCTTTGTTCTGGAGGCAAGTGTGCTCAAGGTAATGAGGTTTGGCGTTCTCTGGTGCAACAATGAATGGTGTGCTGATCACCACAAGCATATAAGCCTAAATGACAAAGGCTCCGCAGAAGCTGAATGTGTTTTTGAAACATCAAGTCGCCAGAGACTAAAAAATTAATTTTCCCATTAGTGACTTGTCAGGGCGGTAGATTTCAGTTTGTATGATAATGCTGCATCCACCTAAAGTAATGAAAGTTCTTACGTAAACTTCCTAATAATTCCCTCTTCGTAGGTGCAACATTACTCCTAGCATTTGTAATATCCATTTGAAACTTGTAATATTACGACTATCCAGCACAAGGTACTATGTTACGATAAATGTTTGCGTGCATAGGTGCGGCAACAATATACCCATTACTCGAGTACAATATTTATTATTACTAGCAAGAGGCCCATGCGTTGCACAGAACATCAAGATGCATTTATACGAGTTATTTATCTCGTGGGAGACAAAGATGAATGAGGGAAGGCCTTATCTGCAAATGTGGAGACGGGTGCGGGTATCTTTTTGCAAAATTTCCATAGTTTGCTTTCTATCTGTTAGATATAGATCGAACGGTCTATATTGCAGGATGGCAGACACATCATCATCTATCACCAACTTGGTTCTTTTATAAGAGTAGAGATTTAAAGTGAAGTGGAAAGATAGAAATACAGTCTTTTGTGACAAACTAGCAAGAGTCCCGTGCGTTGCACGGAACATCAAGATGCATTTATACGAGCTGTTCATCTTGTGGGAGATAAAGATAAACGAGGGAAGGCCTTATCTGCAAATGTGGAGAGGGGTGCGGGTATCTTTTTGCAAAATTGCCATAATTTGCTTTCTATCCGTCAGATATAGATCAAATGGTCTATATTGCAGGATGGCAGGCACATGATACGTCTCCAACATATCTATAATTTATGAAGTATTCATGCCATGTTTACAACAATTTTATATGGTTTTGGTATGATTTGCATGGAACTAACCCGGACTGACGCTGTTTTCAGTAGAACTACCGTGGTGTTGTTTTTTGTGCAGAAATGAAAGTTCTCCAAATGATCTGAAACTTTTTGATGTTTTTTTTGGAACAAAAGAGACCCCCAAAGCTTTGTGGAAGGACCAGAAGGTGAAGGAGTAGGGCACAAGACACCGGGGCGCGCCAGGGGCCCAGGCGCGCCCTGGTGGGTTGTGCCCACCTCTGTGGCCTCCCGCACCGCCTCGTCGCCCTATAAATTCCTAAATATTCCAAAAGCCCCGAAGAGAACCCTAGATCAGAAGTTCCGCCACCGTAAGCCTCTGTAGCCATGAAAAACCAATCGGGAGCCCGTTCCGGCACCCTGCTGGAGGGGGAAATCATCACCGGTGGCCATCTTCATCATCCCAGCAGCCACCATGATGATGAGGGACTAGTCCACCCATGGGGCTGAGGGTTTGTACCAGTAGCTATGTGTTTAATCTCCTCTCTCTCTCTCTCTCTCGTGTTCTTGAGATGTCATGGTATTGATGTATCGCGGGCTTTGTTAATATAGTTGGATCATATGGTGTTTCCCTCTCTATCTTGTTGTGATGAACTGAGTTTTCCATTTGAGATTTCGTTTTATCAGATTGAATACTTTGATGGATTTGAGAGCACTTGATATATGTCTTGCATATGATTACCAGTGGTGACAATGGGGTATTATATTGATTCATATGAGATATGTTTTAGCACTCAACTCGCGGATTCCCAAGGTGACATTGGGGTAGTCTATGCATAGGGGTTGATGCATGTTTTCGTCCTTGTTTCTCAGGTAGAAATCTTGGGGCACTCTTTGAGGTTCTTTGTGTTGGATCGAGTATTATGAATATGAAATTGTTTGATGCGTATCGTATAATTAACTCATGGATACTTGTGGTGACATTGAAGTGTCTAGGTGACATTAGAGTTGGTTGATGCATATCATATGGTGTTATTTTAGTATGAACTCTTGGATAGATCGAACGGAAAGAATAACTTTGTGTTATTTTAGTACGAACTCTTGAATAGATCGAACGGAAAGAATAACTTTAAGGTGGTTTCGTAGCGTACAAACAATTTCTTCTTATGTTATCCACTAGATAAGAACTTTGGAGTGATTCTTCGTTGCACGTTGAGGGATGGTTATATGATCCAATTATATTAGCATTGTTGAGATATTTCACTAGCGAAAGTGCAGACCCTAGGCCTCATTTTCAAGCATTGCAATATCGTTTGTGCTCACTTTTATTACTTGCTACCTTGCTGTTTTTTATTGTTACTATTACAAAAATCAATATCTACTATCATTACTACACTTTTATCACCATCTCTTCACCGAACTAGTGCACCTATACAATTTACCATTGGATTTGGTGTGTTGTGGACACAAGAGACTTTTTATTATTTGGTTGCAAGGTTGTTTGAGAGATACCATCTTCATCCTACACCTCCCACAGATTGATAAACCTTAGGTCATCCACTTGAGGGAAAATTTCTACTGTCCTACAAAACTCTGTGCTTGGAGGCCCAACACGAGTCTACAAGAATAAAGTTGCATAGTAGACATCAAGCTCTTTTCTGGCACTGTTGCCAAGGAGGTAAGTTGTTGAAGGTATATCTTTAGGTCTTGCAATCGAATCTTTTAGTTTCTTGTTTTATCACTAGTTTGGTCTATAAAAAGAAAACTAAAAAAAGGATTTGAGGTGGTCTCATGTTGTTCATCTTTATAATGTCTTTCTTGAAAATGATGGAAAGGAAAATTGTGCTCAATTGATAGAAGAAGAATTCAATAAAATGTTTGGCATGAATGATGAGCATGATTGCAATGTTGTTAGTATGAATTCTTTCAATATAAAAAATGCTAATGATGATTGCACTAGTCATAAAAAAATGTTTCTTAGAAGCATGTCAATTTTTGTGGATTAGAAAGACTTTGTGAAGACATGCCTTATAGGGATGATAGATTTTGTAGGAAGCATAAACATGATAGAACCAATATCTTGCTTAAGGTGATAGATAAATTTGCTACAAAATTATGCTCTCTTTATCCTATTACTTGTGAACTTTTCAATAAAGTTGGTCACCTTAATTTCCAATGCATGCTCTTTCATGATTGAAACGTCTCCAGATATTGCAATAACTTGATCACCCTTGAACTTTATAATGAACTTTGTTTATTTTTGGGGTGTGAGGAATTGTCACATAAAAATGGTTGGTTTGAAGCATTCATATTCACAAACCATGCTGAAATAATTCGAAAGAAATCCATATGTTTCGCATGGTAAATTGCAATGAAAATGCTTATATTGCCAACTATAGAAAGACGGGAAAACCAATGGAATACAAAAGGAATACTAATGAAAGGGTAACGATTTCCACTTTCCCTCCTATCGTCTCTCATGATGAAATAGGTGACAAGGAGGAGCTCCCTATTCAACCAATCTCATCAATAAGAAGCTCGAAAAAATTAATTAAACCCACACATGATGTGGTGAAGAGGAAGAAAAGAAGAAAGAATAGAGGTAAAAAGGTATCTCTCCCAAATAATGTTCTCCTATTGTTGTTGTGCCTCATGAAAATGAATCAAAAATAGTTGTGGAAGATGATGCACTTGATCATGATATTGCTTCTTTGTCTTATGGCACAATGTCTGAGAGAACTGTTGATGATGATTTTGTTATGCCTATTGCTTGTTGTGATGATTATGATTGGGATGATAATGATACTTCTTATAATCTTGGAAATATTTTTGGCACCAATTTGGGAAATTATGATGATACTAATTGTTATACTATTGGTGCTATTCATACTATTAATGATGAGAATGATTATGCTTATGATATGCCAAACCACAAGCTTGGGGATGCTATGCTTAATGAATATGATCTTTTTAGCCCCCTTACTATGAATGATCGAATTTGCTATGATGATTGCATGCCTCCTACTTATGATGATTATTGTGATGATACTTATGTTATAAAAAGTAGTGATAATTATTGTTATAATTTTGATTATCCTTTTACTGAACATTACTCTTTTAATGTGTAAATAATTTATAGTATTCGAGTTGCCTATGTTACTCCCACTATTATGAATGAGAATAAAATATCCTATGTGGAGAGTAATAAAAATACTATGCTTGTGGGTCATGAAAGGAGTGCTTTGTGTGATAGTAATATTGATGAATCCATTCATGATGCTACTGAAAATTATTATGAGAGAGGAACTTGTGATTCATGATGCTCCCATTATGTTTCATTCTTTACTTTTATGTGAGCACCTTTGAAATCATCATGCCTGGCTAAAAGGCATTAAAGAAAAGCGCTTGTTGGGAGACAACCCAACACATTTACCTACCGTTTTTATGTGTTATCATGATTAAGCTACTGTATTAATCATGTTTTATAGCTTTTGTTTCAATAAAGTGCCAAGTAAAGCCTTTGGTATAGTGTGGATGATAGTTGACTTGATTCTGTGCAAAAACAGAAACTTTTGCACTCAGTCCAGAAATTTTAAAAATTCACTGAACGTGATTTTGATCTGAACTTTTTACAAGTGATAGATATACAAATTCCCTATGCTGTCCTAATGTTTTAGAATTTTTGGAGTAGCAAAAGTATGGTTGGAGTACATATTACTATAGACTATTCTGTTTTTGACAAATTCTGTTTTCAATGAATACTTTGCTTGTTTTTCTAGTTTCCATGGCTTATATTGCTCAAAATAAATTGTGGAAATGATATGCTAAAGTAGGCATTGTGTGAGAACAATTATGAATCTTGTCTTTGACAGTACCAAAGTGAATGATTTGTCTTTATCATACTAACCTATCTCACGAAGTTCCGTTCGGTTTTGTGTGATTGAAGTTTTCAAGTTTAGGGTGAGATATCGATATGAGGAGAATAAGGAGTGAAAATACATAAGTTTGGGTATTCCCAAGGCACCCCAAGGTAATATTCAAGGAAGATCCAAGCAACTAAGCTTGGGATGCCCCGGAAGGCATCCCCTCTTTTGTCTCCAACAATATCGGTAACCTTACTTGGAGCTATATTTTCATTCGTCACATGATATGATTTTTGCTTCGATCGTCATTATATTTTTTCAGGATTTGCTTTCTATTATTTATAATAATGTTTTGCATCTTTTACTTCAATAAAAATGTCAAGTATAGCCTTTGCCATGCTTATTTTGCAAGTCTATATGTGGCTGTTTGAAAATAGAAAGTTGTACGCTAGTGCATGAATTCTTGAAAAAGGTCAGAATGTGATAAAATGTTGAAAGTTTTTGCAAAGTAAGATATGATAAATTTTATACAGTGTGGTAACTTTTGAGAATTTTTGGAGTCAAATAAGTATTGATACTCTTGCATCCTTTATAAAAACTGTCCTGTTTAGACATATTGCTGTTATGTTTGCATTGTTTTCATATGTTTGATTGTTTAATGATTATATTTGAGGATAGGAGTATTAAATATGCAGAGGCATTTAGTATGCAATGTTAAATAATAATTTTAGTGATTTTCTACAGTAGAGAATGATAAGGTTATTGCATTGATTTATACTAACTTATCTCACGAGTTCTTGTTGAGTTTTGTGTGGATGAAGTTTTTGAGATTTAGGGAGACCGTAATATAAAAGGAATTAAGGAGGCACAAAAGTTCAAGCTTGGGGATGCCCAAGTCATCCAAACATAATATTTCAAGAAGTCTCAAACATCTAAGCTTGGGGATGCCCCGGTAGGCATCCCACCTCTCTTCATCAACAATTATCGGTTAGTATCGATTGAGCCTAAGTTTTGCTTCTTCACATGAGTTGTGCTATTCCTGGAATGTCATTTTATTTTGTTTTTCTTACTGTTTTAATAAAATACTTAAATCTGAATGTTTTTAAATAAGACAGAGTCCAGAATTACTATCTATTTACTTAACTACTCGTTTGATCTTCACTTATATCTTTTTTGAGTAGCTTGTCATTTACTCTTGTGCTTCACTTATATCCTATGAGTAAATTGTTGAATGAATTTAATATCATGAAGTTGAAATTATATCATGCCTAGTGGTAGCTTCACATTGGGATTAGAAAGTGTAATCTTTTGAAGCTTGACAATCACAATATTGGTCATACAAGCAATTCATGAATGATTAGTAGAAGGAAGAGAACTTTCACATGCAATTATATTATCTTGGACATCTTCTATGATTGTGAATACCCATTAATTATTTTCAAACTTGAGCAAATTAGTTGAAGTTGGGCAAGGAAGACAAGGTAATGAGTTATGGTTGTGTATATTTGCATAGAAGTTATATTGTCATGGATCCTCCAACATGTGGTGTTTGCCTAGGATCTTTTGCTAGCCAAAAATTCATACTAAGTAGAGATACTACTTGTGCATCCAAAAACCCTTAAACAAGTTTCTTGCCATGATTGTCCACCATACCTACCTATGGATTGAATAAGATCATTCAAGTAAGTTGTCATCGGTGCATAAAGCAATAAAAAATGCTCCTAAATATGTTTGATCTTTTACCGTAAGGGAAAATTGAGCATTGTACGAACTTGTGATGGCAAAGTAATAAAAGCGATGGATTTCATAATAAAGGTTGCTATCATAAGGGGCAATATAACGTGACGTTCCTTTGCATTAAGAGTTTGGGCATCCAAAAATTAAAAGTGCATGACCCTCTGCGAAGGGCCTATCTTTTACTTTTCAGTATTTACTTTTATGCAAGAGTCAATAGTATGCATTCCCATTTCAACCTCAATTACTCTCTAGTTGGCAAGCATCATGTGGTGGGGAAAGATCTAGGCACATATGACCGGTCAAATATATTTGATCATGATTTATTATTGTTGATAACTATCTCTATGATAAATGAGTTGGGAGGCAAAATATTAAGCCCCTATCTTTCTCTGTGTTCGATGGATGCCATTTGTTCTAAGAATATGCTTTGAGCAGTAGAAATCATGGAAGACTATATGATAATTGAGTATGTGGAGCTCTTACTTAGACTCTGTTGAATAAGTTGAATTGCAATAGTTTGGTGACTAAGAATATAGGTTGTTGAGTTTCAAGAGAATTCATTGTTTGAACCTTAACATGTGAATTGGTTGCTACTTTTTCATGATGAGTTTTATGAGAAAGAGTTGCTGTTATGATGATAGGAAAAGTGATTGAAATTATCATTGATCAAACTTATGCACTATGCTAGCATTCACACTTCATAAATTATTTCTTTTATCATTTACCTACTCGAAGACCAGTAGGAATTAAGCTTGGGGATGCTGATATGTCTCCAACGTATCTATAATTTATGAAGTATTCATGCCATGTTTACAACATTTTTATATGGTTTTGGTATGATTTGCATCGAACTAACCCGGACTGATGATGTTTTCAGCAGAACTACAATGGTGTTGTTTTTTGTGCAGAAATGAAAGTTCTCCAAATGAGACAAAACGTTTTGATGATTTTTTTTGGAACAAAAGAGACCCACGAAGCTTCATGGAAGGACCAAAAGGTGAAGGAGTAGGGCACAAGACACTGGGTGCGCCAGGGGGCCCAGGCACGCCCCAGTGGGTTGTGCCCACCTTGGTGGCCTCCTGCACCGCCTCTTCACCCTATAAATTCTCAAATATTCCAAAACCACTGAAGAGAACCCTAGGTCGGAAGTTCCGCTGCCGCAAGCCTCTGTAGCCACGAAAAAACAATCGGGAGCCCGTTCTGGCACCCTGCCAGAGGGGGAAATCGTCATCGATGGCCATCTTCATCATCCCGGCGGCCACCATGATGAGGAGGGAGTAGTCCACCCTCGAGGCTGAGGGTTTGTACCAATAGCTATCTATTTAATCTCTCTCTCTCTCTCTCTCTCTCTTGTTCTCGAGATGTCATGATGTTGATGTATCGTGGGCTTTGTTAATATAGTTGGATCATATGGTGTTTTCCCCTCTCTATCTTGTTGTGATGAATTACCTTTTCCCTTTGAGATTTTGTTTTATTGGATTGAATACTTTCAAGGATTTGGTAGCACTTGATATATGTCTTGCATACGAATACCCGTGGTGACAATGGGGTATTATATTGATTCACTTGAGATATGTTTTGGCACTCAACTTGCGGATTTCCAAGGTGACATTGGGGTAATCTATGCATAGGGGTTGATGCATGTTTTCGTCCTTGTTTCTTCGGTAGAAATCTTGGGGCACTCTTTGAGGTTCTTTGTGTTGGATCGAGTATTATGAATATGAAATTGTTTGATGCGTATCGTATAAGTAACTCGTGGATACTTGTGGTGACATTAGAGTATCTATGTGACATTAGAGTTGGTTGATGCGTATCATATGGAATTATTTTAGTATGAACTCTTGGATACATCGAACAGAAAGAATAACTTTGTGTTATTTTAGTACGAACTCGTGAATAGATCGAACGAAAAGAATAACTTTAAGGTGGTTTCGTACCCTACAAACAATTTCTTCTTATGTTCTCTGCTAGATAAGAACTTTGGAGTGATTCTTCGTCGCACGTTGAGGGATGGTTATATGATCCAATTATATTAGCATTGTTGAGAGATTGCACTAGTGAAAGTACGGACCCTAGGCCTCATTTTCAAGCATTGCAATACCGTTGTGCTCACTTTTATTACTTGCTACCTTTCTGTTTTTATTTTTTACTTTTACAAAAATCAATATCTACTATCATTATTGCACTTTTATCACCATCTCTTCGCTGAACTAATGCACCTATACAATTTACCATTGTATTTGGTGTGTTGGGGACACAAGAGACTTTTTATTATCTGGTTGCAAGGTTTTTTAAGAGAGACCATCTTCATCCTACACCTCCCACAGATTGATAAACCTTAGGTCATCCACTTGAGGGAAAATTTCTACTGTCCTACAAAACTCTACATTTGGAGGCCCAATACGAGTCTACAAGAATAAAATTGTGTAGTAGACATCTGCACACCATCATCACCTACTCGTTTTTTTATAAGAGTAGAGATACTCTTGGAAACGCATGGGAAATTATGTCGAACACGACTTGTTGTAAGCAGGCTAGCTCTAAAGCCATGATGATAGTGTCTGCACACGGTGAGGCTGACTTTGGTATGCCGAACACGGCGCCTACACTCAGGTGTCATCTCCGGTGCAGGGTCTTGTCACTTCACTATGAGGAGTAGCATGTAATAATTTGACCAACGGGTAGTACAGTACTACTACATTGGTAGTACTACTAGTACTAGCACCACCGTATGGATTTAGTAGTACTACCACCTCCGTCTGGATTTAGTATTTGACTAGCAATATCTAGTAATGCATGCCACAAAAAATATACTACTCCCTCTGTAAATAAATACATGGAGTATTGTTTTATTCGGTTTTGAATGTAGTTCCCGATGATATTATACACTCTCCCTTTTGGTAGATGACTCAAATATGAAATCTCATCAATCAAACTACTATTGTACTCCCTCCGTACTGGTGCATTAGTCACGTTACGAAAACCAAATAATCCCAAAACTTTTAGGCGCGGTGCGTTAACTACCCACCTCGTCCCCTGTTTTTTGCCATGAAAAAAGAAATCTGCCAATAGGAGATGTGGGGTGCGTATGCATTCAATGACTTGAGACTACTTAGCACAACATGCAGTGCTCAAACCTTTGCATGCAATGACATTAATTAAAAAATACTACTACCTCCATCCTGGTTTATTGGTCCCCTTAGTATTTTGTGCCAAATTTTGACCATATATTTAACTAAAACAATAATAATGCATGTCACCAAAAATTGTATCATTGGATTCGTATTTGAACATAGTTTCCAATGATATTATTTTTGCTTACATGCATTAAAATTTTATTAGTTAAATCAAAGGTCAAAACTTGGCGCAAAATGCAAAGGGGACCAATAAACCAGGATAGAGGTAGTAAACATCAAAGTTCTCTCGTTTTGCCCCAACTTGCTCTCGGTGAGATGACTATACTGCACCAGTACAGAGGAAGGGTCGAGGAGTACATGGCCAACACACACGTGAATGCAACACAATCTACACTTCTCATATAAAGGCTCCCTGCTGGTCCAATCTATGAAATCCTATGCACCTATTCACCCTAACCAAGGGCAAGAGTGATCACTCCAATCGTAAGATCAGTTGACTAGAAGCTACCCATGGAGGCAATGAGTGCGAGCATCAGCCGGCTGTGCCAGATGGTCCACGACGCCGGCCCGTGGCCCGACACCGAGGAACGTCTCTAGGTCATGCTTGAGGCCGCCAGGGGAGAGGTGAAAGCACAAGTGCTCCTTGGGTGATTTTGGTAATTAATGACAACATATATCTTGTTGGACAAATATCTTTATCTAGTATATTTCAGAAAGGTCAACAATGGTGTCGCATGAGCAAGAGGATGTGGAACTCCTTCAAAATGCTAAGGACAAAGATTGGAAAAAGGCTCAAGACTCTTTATTTTCATTTTAGTGATCCAAAATCACATTGAGTTCATAGGAAAGCAAATACTATTAAAAGGGGATGAGGTGTTGCTTAATGGTCTACTTGCTCAAAATGCTTAGTGATATTGCTCCATAACCCTCAGCCACTTTCTCATTTCCAAATATGCCTAAAACCCAAAGTAAAAACTCGGTCCTACCGATTTGATCTATCCGGCGCCACCGAGTTCTTTTGACATAGCCACTGCCAGAAACCCTAGACAATTCGGTCTTACTGATACGGATCTCGGTCCCACTGAGATGGCCTTGCAAACTCTCTGTTGCCAGTTGCAATTATTTTGGTCTCATCGAAATATGCAATTGGTCCCACCGAGTTTTCCTGACCAATTCTCTGTTAACTCATTGCTGAAATCGGTCTCACCGAGTTCATGCAATCGGTCACACTGAGATGAGATTTTGTCCTAGCCCTAGCACATCGACCCCACCGAGTTGATCATGTCGGTCTCATCGAGATTCCTAATGTTCACATTTTGAATTGAATCGGTCTCACTGAGTTCTTCTATTCGGACTGACCGAGTTGGGTCAATTGTGTGTAACAGTTGGATTTTGTGTGGAGGCTATATATACCCCTCCACCCCCTTCTCTATTCAAGAGGGAGCCATCAAAATGTGCCTACACTTCCACTACTCATTTTCTGAGAGAGAACCACCTACTCATGTGTTGAGACCAAGACATTCCAATCCAACCACAAGAATCTTGATCTCTAGCCTTCCCCAAGTTGCTTTCCACTCAAATCATCTTTCCACCATAGCCAAATCAGTGAGAGAGAGTTGAACGCTGGGGAGACTATCAGTTGAAGCACAAGAGCAAGGAGTTCATCATCAACACACCATCTATTACCTTTTGGAGAGTGGTGTCTTCTAGATTGGTTAGGTGTCACTTGGGAGCCTCCGACAAGTTTGTGGAGTTGAACCAAGGGGTTTGTAAGGGCAAGTAGATCGCCTACTTCGCGAAGATCTGCCCGAGTTAGGGAAGTCCTTCATGGGCAATGGCCATGGTGGCATAGACAAGGTTGCTTCTTCGTGGACCCTTCATGGGTGGATCCCTCCGCTCGCAGCTGTTAACCTTCGTGGGTTGAAGTCTCCATCAACGTGGTGTTGGGAATCGTTGCATGGAAAACAAAAAAAATTCTATGCACACGCAATGACCTATCCATGGATATGCATATCAACGAGGGGGAGAGTGTGTCTACGTACCATCATAGACCGTAAGCGGAAGCGTTTCACAACGCGGTTGATGTAGTCGAACTTCTTCGCGCTTCAACCGATCAAGTACCGAACACATGAAACCTCCGCGTTCTGCACACTTTCAGCTCGGTGACGTCCCTTGCCTTCTTGATCCAGCAAGATGTCGAGGTAGCAGATGAGTTCTGTCAGCACGACGACATGGTGACGGTGATGGTGAAGTGATCTCCGTAGGGCTTCGCCTACGCACTACAAAAATATGACTGAGTGACTAAACGATGGACGGGGGCCACACACGGCTAAGACAATGTTGTGTCCTTGTGTGGTGCCCCTACCCATGTATATATAGGTGGGAGGGGAGGAGGCAGCCCAAGAGACCTGGAGGAAGACCTAGGGCTGATGCCTTGCCCTGCGCCCCCTTTCCTTTTAAGAAGATGGGGGAAGGAAAGAGGGAGGAGAGGGAAGGAAGGGGGGGGGGGGGTCCTACTCCACACTTTCTTTCCCCTCCCCTCTTTCCTTATCCTCCTCATAGGGCTGGCCTGTATAGGGGCACACCAGCCCCTTGTGGTCTGGTGTTTTCCCTTTCTTGGCCCATAAGGCCCATATCTTTGTCGGGGGTGCCCAAAACTCCTTTCAAGTGACCCGATAACTACCCGGTACCCTCCGAAACACTTCTGATGTCCAAATACCATAGTCCTATATATCAATCTTTACCTCTGACCATTTTGAGACTCCTCGTCATGTCCTTGATCTCATCCGGGACTCCGAACAACATTCGGTCACCAAATCACATAACTCATATAATATTACATCGTCAACGAACGTTAAGCGTGCAGACCCTACGAGTTCGAGAACTATGTAGACATGACCGGGACACCTCTCCGGTCAATAACCAATAGAGGAACCTGGATTCTCATATTGGCTCCTACATATTGTACGAAGATCTTTATCGGTCGAACCGTTATTACAACATATGTAATTCCCTTTGTCTATCGGTATGTTACTTGCCCGAGATTTGATCGTTGATATCTTCATACCTATTTCAATCTCGTCACCGGCAAGTCTCTTTTACATCACCTCATGACCAACTCCTTAGTCGTTTGCTTGCAATCTTATAATGTGTGTTACCGAGAGGGCCCAAAGATACCTCTCCGATACTCGGAGCGACAAATCCTAATCTCGATCTATGCCAACTCAACAAACACCTTCGAAGATACCTATAGAGCATATTTATAATCACCTAGTTACGTTGTTGCATTTGATAGCACACAAGGCATTCCTCCGGTATTCGGGAGTTGCATAATCTCATAGTCGAAGGAATATGTATTTGACATGAAGAAAGAAATAGCAATAAAACTAAATGATCGTTATGCTAAGTAACAGATGCGTCTTGTCCATCACATCACACTCCTAATGAAGTGATCTTGTTATCAAATGACAACTCATGTCAATGGTTAGGAAACCTTAACCATCTCTGATCAACGAGCTAGTCTAGTAGAGGCTCACTAGGGACACAACGTTTGTTTATGTATTCACACATGTATTAAGGTTTTCGATCAATACAATTCTAGCATGAATAATAAACCTTTATCATGAATAAGAAAATATAAAATAACAACTTTATTATTGCCTCTAGGGCATATTTCCTTCACGTGGACATATGATAGCACCACCTATCAGAACCACGCCAAAAATCTCCGTGTCTTCATTGCGTTTGCACACTCCAATCCCATCCCTTTACTTTCTTGCAAATAGCATGCTTTACTCTTTCCGCTGCCTATACTCTTGCCATGCTTGCTTGAAATGTATCGTGAATGCTTAATCTTGTGTTAAAACTCCACCTCAACTTGAAGAACTTAAAAACTGCTACTTTTGGTTGTTAAGGGTCTAATCACCCCCTCTAGACACCTCTTCTCGATCCTTTTAATTGGTATCAGAGCATTGGTCTCCATTGCTTTGGTTTAATCACCATTGGAGGAAGATGGATAATTCTACGATTGGGAGTATTAGACGTAGAGTGCCTATTCTTGATGGGGAGTTCTATAGTGCTTGGAAAAATGAGATGCTTGAGATTTTCAATGAATATAATTTGAACAAGTATATTACTAGCCCTTGTGTGCCTCCTATTGATCCCTTGCATCCTACCCCCGATGAGTATCTTGGCATGACTCGTAATCTTAGAGATATTGATCTTATCATTAGAGGATTGCCTAGAAATTTGCTTGTATGCTTGACTACATTTGAATGTGCTTATACTATATGGAGATATCTTGAGGAACGATTTCCAAACTATTCTTTGAAAAATCTAGATGAAATTCTTCAAAGTCCATTGCTTTTCATAAAATGAATCCTAGTGATCCTAAATTTGATGATCGTCTATTTGAGCTTCATGACCTCATGCATGTCAAAGGAGATGTTGGAGTCATTAGTAGCATCATCTCTCAAGTCATTTGAATTCATAAATATGAACATTGTCATGGTTATAAATCTAATGAATCACTCTCTCTAGGTGATGATCAATCACAAGACAATGTTGAACATGGATATTATGACGAGGATGATGATAGTGACTTTGATCTTGATGAGTCTATGAGACACTTTGGTCTTATGGCTAACCTTTGTGGTTACATGGCTGGAGGGAAGGAATGGGTTCTTGATAGTGGATGTACCGATCACATGACCGGAGACAAGGACATGTTTCATGAGCTTGCTGAAAACGACGGCCCCCAGAAGTATGTCACTTTTGATGATAACTCAAAGGGTAAGGTGGTTGGCCTTGGTAAGGTGGCCATCTCACACGACAGCTCCATCCAAAATGTTATGCTCGTTGAATCTCTTGGCTACAATTTAGTTTCCGTATCTAGACTAGCCGATTTCGGTCTCAATGTTCTATTCACTGAAGTAGATTGCCAAGTGTTTCGAAGAGATAATAATAATATGGTCTTTACCGGTATACGTAGAGGTGATCTATACATTGTTGACTTCACTAAAAGAGCTCAACCTAGAACTTGCCTAATTGCTAAATCTTCTAAAGGCTGGTTGTGGCATAGAAGGTTAGGTCATGTGGGCATGCAAAATCTTGATAAGCATATTAAAGGTGATCATATCCTTGGTGTTAAAGATGTTATATTTGACAAGGATAGACTTTGAAGTGCTTGTCAAGCAGGAAAACAAGTTGGAGGAAGTCATCCCGTGAAAAACAGTATGACCACGAGAAGACCGCTCGAGGTACTTCATATGGATCTTTTTGGTCCCAACGCCTACAAGAGTCATTCAGATTGGTCATTGTTGATGATTTTTAAAGATTTACGTGGGTGTTCTATCTTGATGATAAATCACAGGTGCAAAAGATCTTCAAGAACTTCGCTAGGAAGGCCCAAAATCAGTTTGAAGTGAAGATCAAGAAGGTTCATAGCGACAACTGAACGGAGTTCAAGAACATCAATGTGGATACCTTTCTTGACGAAGAAGGGATTTCACATGAGTTCTCGGCTATGTACACTCCTCAACAAAATGGAGTTGTTGAGAGGAAGAACTAGACACTTATTGAGACGGCGAGAACGATGCTTGATGAATACAAGACGCGAGAACACTTTTGGGCCGGAGCGGTTGAGACAACTTGTCATGCCACAAATCGACTATATCTTCACAAGCTTCTCGGCAAGATGGCATACGAGATTCTTACAAGTAACAAACCCCAAGTTGGATACTTCCGAGTATTTGGCTCAAAATGCTACATTCTTGACAAGCATCGTCGTTCAAAATTTTCCCCTAAATCTCATGAAGGTTTCCTACTCAGTTTTGGCTCAAACTCTCACACTTACTATTGGGGATATAACTATTGGGTATGACCCGCCCAGGAGGGGCCGGGTCATACCACTGGTGGTTCATAACAAGAAGGCCCATGAAGATGTTGAAGATGGCGGTTCACGAACCAAGCTTACTAAAGACCCAAGACCCAGAGAAGACTTGAGGCCCACGGGCGTAAACCGCCATATGTTAACTTGTATGTTAAGGAAAGTGTAGTTCTGTCACCGAGCCAGACACGTTGTGTATGAGCCGGCCGGGACTCTGTAGGCCATCGGGCATCAGCCTGTGTATATAAGGGGGTGACCCAGCAGCGGTTTAGGGCAAGAAAGAAGAGATCAAGAACATGGTCAAGCGTATTCGCTCCCTAGTAATCGAAGCTCAAGCAATACAACCCTAAACTGGAGTAGGCCTTTACCTCCACCGCGACGGGATGAACCAGTATAAACTCTCTGTGTCCCTTGTCCCGTTTAACCCCTTCAAGCTAACAATGTTGCGATGGCTCCACACCTAAGTCCTCATGTTAGGGTATCAAGCCCCAGCTTATGGTCCCTTTGTAGAGGACACATAGTTGTTGGGTGGAGGAATTGCCCTCAGTGCTTTGGAGTATCAATACCACCCCCAACAAATCTATGGGTTACACACATTTCTTCATGGTTTACGGAGCTAAGGTAGTTCTCCCTAGTGACATACATCACGACTCGCCTCGTGTGACGGCTTATGTTGAAGCTGATAATGAGAAAGTACGTCAGGATGCTATTGACCTGTTGGATGAAGAGCATGACCTTGCGGCGGTTCGTTCGGTGATTTACCAGCAAGATCTACGTCGCTATCATAGCCACGAGGTTAAGACCAGGACCTTTCAAGAAGGAGATTTGGTGCTCCGGCTCATCCAGGATCAAACTGACATGCATAAGTTATCCCCACCTTGGGAAGGGCCTTTTGTGGTCAGAAAAAAAATCTGAACAATGGGTCATACTACCTTATCGATGTTCGAAACCACAAGGACTCACGCATGTCGGAGGAGGATACCCAGTGGCCGTGGAATATTGCTCATCTTCGGCCTTATTACACTTGAGCCACCAACTCTTGTGATGTACATACTTTTGTCATTGTATATATTTGATTAGTATAATAAAGCTGGCATCGCTAATGATTCAGGGCCTCTGTCGTTTCATTCCTAAGAATCTGAGTCTTATTTACTTCATAAGGTCACTTGGGGGCTTCCTGCTCATTGAGCATAGCTATGACCCTTTTGATCAGGCTTGTACGCCTTGATTGCAAAAAATTTAGGGGCTTCCTGCTTATTGAGCATAGCTGTGACTACCCTACTGATCCGGCTTGTACACCTGGATCACAATATCACTTGGGGGCTTGTTAAATGAACAAAAGCTTTGTTGTCCCGCGTAATAGGCTTGGACGCCAGGTGTATTCACCAAAAATTCGGGTTATCCTGCCTTTGTAAGTTTGCCACTCTGACCAGGTAATCCTGGAATGACTCGCCGTACTCTTGATAGTTAATCTTTTAAAGACCCTGAACTTGTAAAAGTTAAAATAGCAATTTAGTCATGTGAGGCCTGACTTACAAGTTTGAATTAAGGAGTAACTTAGTGGCTGTGCAGCCCTTGAATAGCACTTGATGTTGAGGCTTGGCAGCCTTTGAATGCCTTGATCTTATAATTTGTTTCTGCTTTTGAATCTTTTTGATGATTTGCATTTATGCCATATTGATATATGGTTCAGATTCGATTCAGGCTATCACACTTGGATCTTTATTTGATAACATCTGGTGTTTTGTTAACCCAGCCTGGCTTTGGACGTTAAGTTGCCAGTGTTTGATGATCATATCCATGGAGTTCTATACTCAAATTTTGGGGGATGTTACCCTATGCTGTTTAGGCGTTGTAAGCCGGCGGTGTGAATAAATTACATAGAGTGTCATGCTCTGTATTAGGATTGTTGCCCTTATTGCATTTGTTCTGGTAAGCCGGCAATACACATAAGTATCACATGTATGATATTTATTTTGTTATCATTATATGAGGTTTTGACAAACCGGCCCTGGTTATAGACGCTACAGTCACCAGTGGTTTGTTATATGTGGGAATTTTTGACCCACCTTGGGGTAAACCGCCAAGGTACTTGTGCTCTGTTTGTATGTAGGGTTTATGACAATATGCTTAGGCAAAATTGATAATAAATATGAGCATTAACATTGGATCATCAAAGAAGATCAAAACAACTCATCAAGTGTTATGCAGATCAAACATGTGTGATGGCATGACAGATAATTGTTTGAAAGCTAGCCTATTACAAGGCAGCCGACGACCCAAAAGATTAAGTGTTTTTTGGCAAAGTATCTCAGTTGGCAGATGCTAAGCCAACTTGCGGCTCACTGGTCTTGGCCTTGGCGAGTTGAAGGTTGTGGGTCATCCATCGCCGGTTCATCCTCCTCCTCTTCACCCATTGGCTGGAAGTCAGAGGTTGCCCAGTTGATCCCAGTCAAAGCTCTAAATACAACTTTATCACTAATAAGTGTTGATGGGTCAATGTTAGGGGTAAAGGTGTGCTTACGGATTGGAGGAGTAAGGTCTTGTGAGTCATGAATTGGCACCTTGACTTTCTTGTTGTCAGCGTCGTAAACTGGCTGGTAATGTGACAGATTGGTATCTTTAGCTATCTTACTTGCTAGAGGACGCATTTCCGTCGCTATTGATGCAAATTCCTCTTTGCTGAAGGGAGACCCATCCTATTTCATGTTAGGGCAGCCGTTAGCCAAATATGTCGGCTCAAGATCTGCTTGCCATGCTTTGGCCTGGGTTAGCGTGGTGAGTGCACCGGCTCTTGCAACTGATTTCGTTAGTTCTTCGATTCGCAGGGGCAACACAGACAGCTTCTCCAATGTATCCTTGATAAGGGTTGGCGGCTGTTTCTTATGAGCAGCTGTGTAGATGGATCGTTGCGCACTAGTATATAATTTCTCTATGAGGGTGTAGGCGGCTTTCAATTTCTTATGCATATCTGAGACAAGGTGGGCAATTCTGGAGCCTGCATCATCAAGAAAGTTTGTAAGCCAGATGCATAGTGATTACAATGCATTGGAAGCAAAAAAAATTGACATGATGTTACTTACCAAAGATGGTAGGAGTCATGGCATTTACTTGATATTTTAAGCCGACGAGCTCTTCAGCCACCGGCTTAAGAGCTGCTTTGGCATCCTCTGTTCTTTTCAACAGAGCGGATTTTCTGTCTCCCAGCCTGCTTGATCAGCTTTGAAGTCCTTCTTCAGCTTTTCTATCTCCGCCAAGGCGGTGGTCAGTTCGGTTTTAGCCTTGGAAGTTTCAGACTGCTGAGACTTGATGTTTTCTTGAAGATCAGCGACTTCGGAGTCTTTGACAGTGAGTTCAGCCTGCAGGATATAAATAATAGCCGGGTTAAAGTCATCTTATTTGGAAGTCCCAAGCACAATTCAAGTATTTTACTTGGCACTTGGGGGTTAATGCACCTTGCTCTTTTTCAAGACAAGTTTCTGATGACCTGGTTGCTATATGATGATTATAGCCGGTTCATGGGGGCTATATGCTTCAAATTTCTGGACATATGTGGTAATGAGACCCGACATGTCTTGACAGATTAAGCCGGCCCTTGGGAGCTATAGATGTGAAATTAAATCATTACTATTTAAAGTCTCGGCTCATCTTGACAGATTAAGCCGGCCCTTGGGGGCTACACATTCAAAGTTGAAGTATTATTATTGGAAGTCCCGGTTTACCTTGAAAATATAAACCGGCCCTTGGGGCTACTGGAATTGATCTATAGAGTTATTCATGTTTACAACACATTCTATTCTATCATGTTCAAGAAACTTGGTGGCTAATGGAAGTGTATTCATATGAAGAGAGTTGTAGTGGTTAACTCAAATCGCTCCTTCATCAAGTTTACTAAGCCGGATTCAAAGTCACGGCTTGTGTACATGCGGTTCAAGTACCCAGAGTGAATCTCTTGGGCACTGAAGTGGGCATAGCTGTCCAAATTGGCTGACCACTTGCCTTTGTCAGCAACAGATATTTCAACTTTGGTGTTGTGCTTTGACAAGAAAGTAGGGTTGCCTAGCTCTGCATAGCCATGTCCAGTGATGGTAACATCATCATCTTTTTCTTCAGCCAGCTTGGTAGGGCTTGGTGGCCTGATAGGGCTTGGCGGATTAGTGGTGGCTGGATCAACATCCATCTGGTCCATACCAATATTGTGATCAACCAGTGGCGGCTCATCAACTGTAGCTTCATGCGCTTGATGGGAGGTCTCTGCCGACTGATGCTCCGGCTCAGAAGGGTTCTCAGGAGTTTTGTCACCTTCATCTTCTTGCTGGGCTTTGCCATAGCCCTGTGAATGAAACACAAGATAAGGTTAGTACAACAATTTAGTATATAATTGAAAGCAAAGACTTGACAGTCTTACCCAGGCACCGGTTTGAAGGTCAGGACATGAGTCCCTGTTGAGTCGCCAGAGAAAGAATGAGATGTTCCCTAATAATTTGAATCAGAAGGATTAAGAGGTTGTCGAAAAAGACCGGCCCTGGGATAAGTTAAGTCGGAGTTGGATGAGACCTCTAGACGACGCTTGCGAGGAGCTGGGGTGTTCGGTAAGCTGGAGGAAAGGATCCCGCTTTCGCTGTTCCGGATTGTGCGGCGAGCTTCATGTTGCTGCTTCTTCAAAATAAAGTTGGGATCCAAATAAGCCAAAGGATGAGAAAATCTTAGTTTCCGGCTTGCGTGGCGAGTTTTTTGTTTTGGCACAGATTCTGAGCCAGAGGAAAGAACAATTACCTCTTCATCACCCGCACGGCTGGCTTCGACTTCCTCCTGATAACAATCATTGTCAATGAGATGTACAAAAAATGAGCCAAGAGAGTCAAGTTCTACCTCCGACTCATCATCATCACCATCATCATCCAAGTTTAACTCGATGGGATCGGTGGTCTTCTTCTTGGCAGGCCTTTTGGTGGCCTTGGTCTTGGTACGGGTTGGTTTGGCCGGCTTATCTTGCGGCTTCTTCTTCCAAAATGGAGAGTCGGCCTGTTGAGGTCAAATGATCATAAGTGGATAGTATTAACACAAATATGATTTAGATTGAACGCAGGGTGTGCAACACTTACAGCTGGCGGCTTGTTGAAGGTGAAGAAAGGACTAAATCTAGTTTTACTACATTCCGCGCAAGTTTCATTCAGCAACGCCTTGGTGGCTTCAGTGATTTCTGCGTCAGATAGTTGAATTTAGCAGTGGTGCTGGGGATCTTTCAAATCGCCGGTATATTCGCACATTAAGCCGGGGCGACGGCTTAATGGCAAGATCCTCTAGGAGACCCAGCATCGAACAAGGTCGATGCCGGTTAAGCCATTTGCCATGAAGGCTCTGAGCTTAGAAAATGTGGGTGCATACTTGGCCCGCTCCTTTGTGCTGATCCACGGTGGGAGTGGATGTGTTGCTAAGCCGGTGGTCACAGTAACCTGGCAGAGGATTCTCGTCTGCTGGAGATGTGTTTTGACAATAGAACCAAGTTTGGTTCCAGTCCTTGGGATGGCTGGGTAGCTTGGCATAAGGAAAACTGGCTTCTTTTCTCTTCTGAATTGAAAATCCACCGAGTCCTTGGAATTTGAGTTCTTCCTCAAGGACAAAAGAGTGAAATTCGTTACTGTAGACTTTACAAACGACAGGATAGTCCTGGGTCAGATAGGCCTCGTTGTAGGCCAGCCCTTTAATCTCCAGAAGGCAAGCCTGGTTTCCTCCTCTCAGCCTTCAATGTTGACCCTGGCGGCAGCCATGATTGATCCTTCGTACGCTCAACTAAAGAAACCTCACTAGGAGTTTCATCGTGCATGGGAGTCGAAGACAATATATGAAGATCACATCCTGTACGTAGCAACAGATGCCTACCTTTGTTTAAATATCTACAAGGATTGGATGAAGAATCAGAGCCCAGTGCCCGGTTCAAGCAAAGAATTGTCAGCGAAGAGGAAGAGGAAGAGGGACGAGGACAAAGTCGAGGACGTGGACTCAGACTCCGAGTAAGGTGGCAGTGTCATCGCTCATGTTGGTTCTACTGCAGTGTCAAATGGACTAGTTGCTTAGTTTTATATCAGGGGTGTGTTGTGCTGATCCCCCAGCAAAACTATGTTTATGTTCTTTCTCGTTATTTGAACTCTTTAGTACATACAGTAGTACAAGTATGTCTTGCTACTGTTCTTCTTGTAGTTGGTACTACTGCTCATATCTTCGTGTTCATACTATACTTAATATGTACTAGTAGTATAATTTGGGTTAGTCGATTTGTGAAAGAAGTTCGGCAGAGTGAAGGAATAAGAAGGCAGAGAAGCTACCCCAGTATCTATATTAGGGTGGCAGGGCGCCCACGATCTATCTTATGAGTGTTGGATGTGGAATGCAGTTCGCCAGAAAAAATGAATCGTGCGTGGGGTTAAGCGGATGGCAGGGGTGGGGGGAGCAAGGCGGTGTTAGGCGGTTCACGGGAGGGCGGGGCAGTGGTGGCAGGCAGTTAGGCGTGTGGCGGGCTGGCGCTTGATGGCTTAGAGAGAAGATGCATAGTGCATCAATTACGGAGGTTGAAGAAGCCCTTCTGGCCGTCCATGTTGCATCCAACAGCTCACAAGAGTCGACTGACCCAAATTGTACCTTCAGATTGCAGGATCCACGTGGCATTCAAGGTCTCAAAGGTAGATTCCACGTTTGCACCCGGTTTGTGGGCTCGGCGCGGGCGCGACCGGCTTCTGCCGCGACAGCCACCATGCGCTCCTCCTCTGCACGGGCGGAGACGACAATGACAAGCTAGCTCCTCCTCACCGACATGCTGGATCACGCGCTCGTCCTCCTCTTCATACACTGTGGGCATAGACGCGGCTACACCAGCTGCTTGCATGCTTGGCAGTGCGGCGGCATCGCGAAGAGGGACTCAAGACGACGTGAGTGGGCGAGCCTTCGGCTTCATGGCACAGGGATGGCGGGGACACGACGGTGATGGACGGGAGATGGTCGGCCCGAGCAGGCGGGCGCCGACATGCACAACCGTGGCGGCGGCATATTGATGAGCGTGCCTATGGGAGCTTAGTATAGTTTAGGATTGGTCAAACTTAAAAGAACACCGTACTAGTACACGTAAACATTAGACTGAGGCAGTGCTTATACTACCATATTAGTTAGCACATCATCGATACGGAATCCTGTGCAAGCGTGTGCACCGTGGCCACGCGGTCGATCGAACGGTGCGTCACTGAGTCGTGCTCGAAGGACATCCACCAAACCTTTTTTTTGTGTGTGAAAACAATCCCCGAATATTAATCTACTTTTTTTTCCTCAAAAATTTCTTCACGCTGCACTATTTCCATATATTTGAATTTAGCTTCAGTTTGTGCTTATTTGGATTTGGACATTTTAGGTGCCCTCTAGTTTTATTTAATACTGATTCCGTGTGTGTGACTGAGAGATAACGCGTGTATGTGTCCATATGTGTGTTGTGGCGGAAGGGCAATGTGGAAAGGTGTGCGTGTGATAGAGACATAGAGAGGTGTGAATGTGCAAATGATCATGCATGAGTGAGACATAGAGAGATGCCGATACGTTGTGTATACATGAGAGAACGGTCTTCTATTTGTACTTGTGTGTGTGCGAGAGAGAGAGAGAGGAGCATCCGTAACACAACAACCATCTCTCTCAATTCGTCCAACCCTCGCACGATCGCAGGTAACACATGCATCAATGCACACATTTTGACACCCTCACCCGACCCCTGCCCACCTCAAGGTCCACACATCACTCTTTATCTCGCATGCACAATCTCTGCGTGAAAACCCTATTTAGCATGTAGCTTTCCGTCACATACATACACATTCTCTCCATAGGTTTGATTTCTCTCAATATCTGACACACACACATACACATACACACTCCCCCTCCCCTGAGCACACAATTCATCCCCATCCAAGGTTATATGGTGACACTCTCGCTTGTGCTTCTCTACACCCCAGCATGCACACCACCTCAATCTTCAAAGAGGGCATTGAGGAGATCGCACACGGCAACCACACTGCACAAGAGAATGCGGGGCCATTTTGAAGCATGATGATGTGATGATGGCTGACTGACTCCTCCCCCCTCTCTCCCCCGCACAAAATTATCAATCCCTCAACCCAGGAGATCCTTCCCCTCTCGTCCATGTTTTTCCAGCTCTCTCATCAAAACCGTTGTCTTTTCTCCTTCCATGTGTACAAAATCCGAATGCACACGCATCTCACGTATATTACATGTCTCCATCTTTCTCGCGGACCTAACTTCTTCCTCTCTCTTTCTGTCTCTCTCTCTCTATATTTCTCTCTCTCGTTAGGTTTCTCTCCTACTCTCTCACCCACATACATAAAATCTTTCCCGCCCTATCTACTCCATCTTCGCAAGCGCTCTCTACATGTTTCATTCACACATTCGGATGTGTTCAAAATGTTGCTTTTATAATGGATCATGTAGAGTTATGGTTGGTTTTGCTGCATCCTACAGAGTAATAACTATGAAATGCATTTAGATTTTCATTTGACTGGGATTATGTGTGTTTGAGCATATTGTGAAGTACTATAGACATCGTATACATCTTGGAATTCAACAATGATTCTAACTATTGAATTGTATAAACCATTACATTCAAAGTCAGTAGCCTAATATATTTATTTTACGATTACAACAAATGATTAATTCCACTACAAACTAAGAAAACAAATGTGTACTACCTCCATTTTTATTTAAGTCCGCGTATTAGCATTGATCAAAGTCAAGTTTTGTAAACTCCAACAAAGTTCATAACAGAAAATATTAACATATACAATAACAAATAAATACCATTAGACTCATTATTGAATGTACTTTCACATCATAACATATTTGTTATGGTAAATGTTTATATTTTTCTATAAACTTAGTCAAACTTTAGGAAGTTTGACTTCGGTCAAACCTAATATGTAGAGTTAATAAAACGGAAGGAGTGTACTAGTACTACTCGCTAGTTGCTTAGCCCAATCACCCAACACGCCAAACGGGGAGTTCAGTGTTACAAAATTTTGAGGTCGGCGGGAAAATCTCCCATGACCCTGATTCGAGCAGTGCGAAGTTACCATCATACCCTTCTGAACAGGCCTACGAATGGTGGTTGGTAGGGGGATGTTTTGGTAACTTCAGGTTCACCCTACCCAGCCAACCCCACCCTGGCACCCAGAGTAGTACACCTGAATACTCCCCATTTTCTATCCCCACCGCAAAATAGACTTCTCCATGGCACCACAGCCTTTGTGCTCCTCCCTGTTTACATCGGCACACTCGTCCACCGCAACACATCTACCTCATCGACAACGTCGTACGCCACACTAGAGCCGGTCCACCGTCGTACATGGAGCCTCTTCTCCGGCACCGTCTTCCCCAGTCTCAAATCTGCTTCCCGGAAGCCGACGCCAAGTGCAGAAGCACCACCGTCATGGACAATGAACTGACTCCCGTTGCCGACCATGATGCACAGAGGCCGCCGCGACCATCGTACTCCTCCTCGGTTGGTAATGTGTGTATTGAATCTCTTAACGGTACATTTGTAATTCCAATTTTGTTCATACCTACCCTTCAAATTTCCTAGTTGCTATTGTTCACATAAAAGTAATTGGTTATAGCTTGCATTGTCCAACAGAATATCACCTTGCAATTGTGAGTCGCTCCTGTATTGCGCTGTGCTTGGGTAGGTTCTTCATCTGCAACCAGTAGTGTGGAAAATGATGGAAAGTTTTTAGAACTAGCAAGATGCCCATGCGTTGCAAGAAACATCAAGATGTTTGTATGAGTAGTTTATCTTGTGGGAGATAAGGATGAACGAGGTAGGGCCTTATATGTAAATGTGGAGAGAGGTGCGGGTATCTTTTGTAAAATTGTTATAGTTTGCTTTCTGTCCGTCAGCTATAGATCGGATGGTATATATTACAAGATGGCAGACACAACATCATCACCAACTCGATTTTTTATAAGAGTACATATAATATATATATATATATATATATATATATATATATATATATATATTATATATATAAGAGTACTTTATATTTTATAAGAGTAGTAGATATAGTAGATAGTAGATATATATAATATATATAAGAAATATATAAGATATAAGAAGTAGTGATAAATATAAATATAAAATTATATATATATATATATATAGGATAACACTATTCTGATCCTGGGATCAGAATAGTTATTTGGATCACGTCAGGCCTATATAGGGCTCGATGGACACGTTCCCGAACTTCCAAACTCGCAAAAAAAGCCCACCCATGACCGCACCTGTCCTCCACCTTCCCCCGATCCCTAATCTCCTCCTGATCTCTCCTGTCCCAGCCTAAAAAAAAAATCTCCTCCCAATCTCCCCTGTCCCAGCCCAAATTCTCATCTCCGGCAGTCACCGACCCGCCGCTGGCCCAGCTCCGGACCACCGCCGCCGCACCATCCCACCACATCCACACGACATGCCGCTGACCCCGCCTCCTCCCGGCGCCGACGCCCGCGCCTCCTCCCGGCAAGCCGCCGCCTCCCGCCATAGCCCCTGCAACCCCAGGGGTCACCAGCAACTCCCGCGTGGTGCTGCGAGATGGATCTCGTCTCTGCCACGAGATGGATCTTCTCCTTCCTCCCCGCTGATGTCATTCTCCCACCCTGGCGCGTCGGCAACAACATACCCCGGCCAAATAAGCCGGAGCCCGTGTTGGATCCTGCCTCACTGCCAGTTCCCGCGACCTAGCAAGCTGGTCGATCGGTCAAGCCGTTGCAACCCCTGCAAGAAAGCTCGACGGCGGCTTCCCCTGCTTCTTCCTGTGCTTCGCTGGAAGGCCCACGTCCCCGCGCGACGCCACAGTCGGAGAACAACCCGTGCAGTAGCAGGTTGCCGGGGAAAGGTCGGGCTACAACTGCTGGATCCCACCGCCATGGCCACTCATCTCACGTGGCCGACGAACTGCTGAGGCCTAAGCAGCGACCTGTCCGAGGCCAAAGCTCGACCTTCGTGCTTGTATCTTCTCCAAGTTGCTGCTACCTACAACGGAGAGGGGGAGGCTGTAGCCGATGTTTGTGTTCTTCCCATTGTTGATTGTTTTTTCTGAATTTTTGCTCTGTCCATTCATGTGTTCTCACTGAATCTGTATATTTCTCTGCACTTCAGAGTGAATGTGGCTTAAGGTTCAGAGATGTATAGTATTTTTTAGTACATTTAGAGCGTCTTGTGCCGCCACCACTCGTCGGCCACGCGCCCTTCGCCCCGCCCCAACCTCCCCTACGGCACGCCCTTTCCTCCCGTCTGGCACAAACTTCCTTCTATGCCGCTGCGACCTTCCCTCCCCTCCGGCGCGGCCTGCCCTTTGGTCCGGCGCACCCTCCTACTCGTTGGAGCTGAGCATGAGGTCACTCTTGTGCTGCAGGTCCTGCTCGACGTACTCGTAGCTCATGCCCTTCATCCACAACGCCACCTTCACGCGGATCACCCAAGGGCTCATCCACGCGCCAAGCAGCTGCAGCTCGCCTCCTTCTCCTCCTCCTGCCATTGCAGAGTGCAGAGGCAGCCTTCATAGTTCAGAAATACTTGTGTAGTTATTTTTGTTCCGAATTTTTCAACTTTTCAAAATGTGTATTTCGACAATGGGTGCATATGCACCTAGGAGCCAAAGGCAATTAGCGTTTCTTGTTTGATTTTGTGTTGTAGTTACTAGTGGATTGATTTTGACTGGTCAACTTGCAAGTGGAGAGTCGTGGATGTTACATGTGGTGCTTCACGAGGTGGAGAGTCGTGGATGTTACTTGCTACTCTTTGTTTATTTTTCTTCATTTTGTTTTACCTAGAAGTTCATATAAATTCACGCGACAGAAAATACCATTTACATGTAAATGATGTGAGGAGGTCGAATATAAAAAGCACACATTCAAATATAGTAAAACTAGTTTACAAAAAAACTAGGATTTTTTGCCGTTACTAAAATAAATAAAACCAAGAAGTCCAAATTTAAAAAAAGGAGTAGTTTGATGTTTATACAAAATTCATATTTTTCTCATAATTAATGAATGAAAAACAAGAAGTTCAAAAATAAAAAAACAAGAAGTTCAATTTTTTAAAATAGAGAATTTCAAAATTCACAAAAAGGATTTTCATTGTTTCAGAAACAAAAAACTCTAGAAGTTCAAATTTTAATAATGGACCGGTTCAATATTTATACAAAACTAGGATTTTTTCATTAATAAATGAAATAAAAAAAGAAGTCCTATTTACAAAAATAAAAAATAAAAGTTTAAAAGGTTTGTTGAAAGAAGTTCAAGTGTTCTTTCCGTGGAAGTTCAAAAATTCTTGCGAGAGAGCTCCACCTTGTATTTCCATGTTCGATTTTTTCCGTATAAAAATTGATTACAATTCTTTACTCAAAAAATTAAAAATGTGAAGTTCAAATTGAAATAACATAGAAGTTCAGAGTTTACAATTACTAAAAGAATAAACCAAATAAGTTCAACTGAAAATAACAAAGAAGTTCGATGTTTCTAACAGAACTCCAATTTTCACATTTCTAAAAAAATACACAAAGAAGTTCAAATAAAAAGTTAGAGAGGTTTGATGTATATAAAAAACTCAGACTTTTTCTGTTACAAAAGCGAAAAAGAGAGAAGTTCGGTTTGATAATTGTCAGAAGTTCATTTACTGTGTGGTGTGCATTTCGTATGAGAGAAAAAAGAATAAAAAGGCAAAGTCCAAAAAATTTGTTGCTACAAGTTCAAGTGCTCGACCCGAGAAAGTTCAAAACTTCTTGTGAAAAGAGGTTGAACAAAAATATGTGACAGAAGGTCAAGGTGAAAACAACGAGAAGTTCAACTAGTGCAAGGAATGCATTTCAGGTGAGAATAAAAGTATAGAAAAATAAAAGCTTAAAATGTTTGTTGAGAGAAGTTCAAGTGCTCTGTCCGGTGAGGTTCAAAAATCCTTGCGAGAGAGGTTCACAATTCTTTAATCAAAAATATAAAAAGGTGAAGTTCAAATTGAAATAACACAGAAGTTCAGAGTTTATTAAAAACCTAGGATTTACATGTTCCAAAAATTAAACACACAAAGCCATTTTTTGCACATTTAAACACAACTCATAAACAAAAAAAATGGTTGCTACAAGTTCAAGTGCCCGGCAAGGAAAAGTTCAAAAAATTCTTGTTGGAGATGATCACCGTGTATTTAGACATCCGAAATACATAAAAAATATGTTGTTTTTTGTGTTTCAAAATAATTCTCTCAAACCAGAGAGAAGTTCAAAGCGATAACAACCGGAAGTTCACATACTACATGGTGTGTATTTCCTACAAGAAAAGTACAATAAAGTGAAACAGAGTGAAGTTCAAACAGACATGCCCCAGAAGTTCAACTACTTCACGCAGTGCAAAAAACATCACGTCAAAAACAGAGTGAAGTTCAAATAGACATCCTCTAGAAGTTCAACTACTTCACGCAGTGCATTTCCGTTCATGATGAACGCAGAAATCATGATCTCGACATTTTCTAATTTACCTCGAAACGACGGTAATATCATTTGTGTAAGTTCAAGTCCTTGATCGGAGAAAGTTAAAGAAATTATTGTGAAAGACGTTTGTACAAAAGGAATATTATTTGTGTAACACTGACGAATGGATGAGGAAATTACAAACAAAAATACATCCCAGAAGTTCAACGTGAAAACAGCAGGAAGTTCAACTACTACGCTAAATGAATTTCAGATGAAAAACTTTCAAAATCGTTGCGAGTATGAAAAAATGATCAACACGGGAAAGTTGCGCGTTTACAGCAGCTTTCCATCGTTATATCACCCGTTCAATTCACATGAGTGGGATGGAGAGCTACGAGCAGTGGATGAAGATCTACGAGCAAAAAGATCACATGAAAAACAGAGTGAAGTTCAGGTACACGCACCGAGAAGTTCAGGTTTTTCATGCGGTGCATTTTCGAAGAATCTGTTTCGTGGTAGAGACAGAACGAATGATCCCGCCATTTTCGGAATTACTTGAAAACGGCTAGGAATCAGAGAAAACCATCAACATGATTTTTTTTTGCATTTCCATAGCTTTTCAACGGTATATTGTTTGCCCAATTCCGATAAAGTTTGTAGAAATTACGGCAAAAATACTTTTTTGCCATTTTGGAAACTAACTTAAAACCGTAAACAATTGGGAGAAACAATACATACCAAAAAGTTTCACATTTAATCAAGCTTTTCAACGCCATATCATTTGCTGCATTCGGACGCACGGTTAAAAAATTAGCTCGAAAATACAAACTCGGTAGGACTTGGACCATTTTCTAAATTACTCTTAAACCATTCAAAATTAGAAAAAAACCTTCAAGATGAAAAAGTAGCGCATTTTCATAAGCTTTCCAACGCCATATGATATGCCTCCATTGGATTAGCCGTTTAGATATTACATTGAAAAAACGAATTCAGTTGTTCGGTTTATGAAATTTTACGTTTTTTCAAATTACTCTAACCATAGGGAATTAGAAAAAACTTTCAACATGTGGAAGGAGTGGTTTTGCAACAGCTTTCCAACGCCATATTATATGCCTCATTCCGATAAACGATTTAGAAATGCGATCGAAAATACGATTCACATTTTTTGTGCGAAGAAAAAATGGTTTTCAAAATTGCTTTTAAACCGCTTATATTTTGCCAAAAATTTAAGTTGGTTGATGATATTGGTGTCCATAGCTTTCCATCAGTATATCGCAAGCCCCGTTTGGGCAATGTTGGCGGAAGTTCAACTGAGTTCACAGGGAAGTTCAATGTACTACTAGCGGGGCAGGTCAGGTTGTGATCAGAATACTATTCTGATCCCGTGATCAGAATAGTGTTTATATATATATATATATATATATATATATATATATATATATATATATATATATATATATATATAATAAGAGTAGAGATAGTAGGTACGTTAGAAACGAATCGTGAACGCATGGGAAAAAGCGGCTGGGCGCGCGCTAGTTTTGGCGCGGGGCGTCCGGCGCGCTTTATAAAATCCAACGCCCTCCCACCGCTCTGTTCCTCGCCGCTGCTCTCTCCCCGCTCTTTCTCGCATCGTCGCCATCCGCCACCGTGCCGCCGCGCCACCGAGAAACTTGGCGCTACCGCGACGTCCGCGCACGCCCCTCCGGTGGCTTTTCCGCCAAGATACGGTTCCGCAAGGTGCGCCTCAGCTTCGGAACTTCCAACACCGCCCACGAGGCCGCCCGCGCGTATGACACGACGGCATGGCGCCTCCGGCGGCCTCGTAGGGAGATGAACTTCCCCAACATGTCAGTGAAGGAGCAGGCGCAGGAGCTCGCGCCTCCGCCACGGCTTATCACCGACGAGGATTGTCGCGACAACCGGAGGTAGGAGCACTATCTCGACATCTCCGAGATGGACGAGGAGGCCATGGCGCTGTGGCGCCAACGGTTCCCGCAGGACATCATCAACGAGCGTGAGTTCTACGTGCAAAGGAGGGCGGAGAGGGAGAAGAGGAGGGCGGGACGAGCCTCCTATCACGAGGACAGGCATATGCAGAAGACGGCCGCTCAATTCAACATCAAGCTAGGAGTAGAGTCGCCCTGGGACTCCGACGATGATCGGTATCTTGACGCCTACATTGTGACGTCGGAGGAGGACATCACCGAGGCAGATTTGGATGGCGAGGAGTAGTTGAACTATTTATTTTTCTATCTATCTATGCTATATCTATGATGAGAACTATATATGTATCTATTTATGCCAATATCGACTCGGAGTCGAATGTGTATCGAGTCAGAGTAGAAAGGAGAAAAAAATATTGCGCGTTTGCTGGAGTGGCGCGCGCGTGCAATTTTTTTGCAGCGGACGTTGGAGCCAGCACTCCGCGGCCCGCAAAAACTAGCTATTCTGGCGTTGTAAATGCTTTTTAACGCGCCGCGCGTTGTGCTTCTGTTGGAGATGCTCTAACATGGCAGATGAGTGCTTTAATGTTGCCCATAAGATGCGTGAGTATTATATTTTTCTTGCCATGTTGAGATTTTAAAACCACGAGTACGAACATGCAGAGGAGCAATGAAGACCAAGCACGAGATATTGGGGACATCTTCAAGGAACGTGGCAAGTTAAAGAGGAGTTGCACCGAACCTGTAAAATGAGCTTTGGTAAGTAACACCCTTTCAATTACTTTCGTTTAGCCTCGTGTTCTTTGATGTGTATATGTTGTAGTTTTTGTTTCTCTTAGCCTCGTGTTCTTTAATGTTTAATAAGAAGAGTCTTAATCGTCCTAATGCTTTTGTTTTTAGCTTGATGTAGGAAGTGGGTGTTCTCACCTTGGAGTCTATTTTTATATTTCTCCTTTTAAATTCACTTCTCCGAGTCCTGTTTATCTGTCTTCTACTTAATGGATCTCGGTTGCTCTAAGTATTGATCTAAAAAAGTAGTAACTTCATGTCAGGATGCAGTTCCTGCCAGGAGGGAAGTATGGTCAACCTCGAGATCATGTTTCTAAAATGAGGCTATATTACACACAAGGTTCCCGTCCCCTAATGATGATGGATTAGACACAAGGTGCAAATTCCCAGATGAGGCTGGATTATACACAAGCCAGGTGGAGTCATCAACTATTCGTGTCCTCGTGGCTCTAGTAAAGGCTGAAAGAAAGTGTGCAGCAGCCCTTGAGAATGTAGCTGAATTCCTGAAGAAGCGAAAAGAGCAATCAGATGCTCTCTTCACCCAAGCCAAAGAAGAGATGGAAGAAGCCAGAAATAAGGTAGCAGAGGAAGAGCACACTAGGCGTCTCCTGCTATCTAAAACTGTTCTCCATAAATTTTTTCCTTCATAATAGCTATGTTCAAATGTTTATCCAACCAGCATGCCTGTTGTGATGTTCGTGCATCTACTGATGTGGCACAAAATAAAAAAATTGGGTCATGTAATAACAACAATTACTTTCCAAACAATAATAGACGAAGCGTTGCACATGGTATAGTTCACACGCAAGCCCAACATTCAAAGTTCAACTTCCACATCAAACTCATGTTCAGAGATATCTACACATTCATAGATAATGTCCACAACCACGATTCACTTCAAAGCCAAAAAATGTGAGGAGAATTATAAATAAAGAAAAATCTCTAGTTCCTACATTTATAACTAGAAAAATCTCTAGTTCCTACAATGGAGGAAGGCGGGGCAGTCTGAAGCCGGTTGCATGCAGCGAGGAGACATGTTCAGCCTGGCCTGCAGTGAGTGGGGCCCTCTTGGCGGTGCGCCGGTTCAATGGTTGCGCTATGAGAGGTCACGTCCATGTCAGAGAAATCACTCCCTCCAGTCCTTTTTTGTTTCGGTATAACAAAATCTCATTTTCCATTCACGTTCTACAAGTAATCGTGCACAAACTTTGACCCAAAATATGATGGGGACTAGTAAACCATGACGGAGGTAGTAGTTATGAATTCCATTTTCGCTCCATACCAATCATTCTAAAAACTCCTACGGATCAAATTATCACGCGATCTAACTATTACTACAAAGGTGCACTACACCACGTACCCGGTACCCGCGCATGCAGCAATCGTGCACCTAGGGTTTTAGGGTTTATTTGTTTATGGTGCCTTTACATAACTCTCATGTGTGCGATGCAGCGAGAGATCGACTGCGTGCATGCACCTCTTCTCTTTGTATATGTACTCCACCGTTTGTCTGATGTCCAAAAAATTATGCAGTAGTAATAACTCGCAATGTGTCAATGTGTTGCCACACGATCAAAGTAGATTAATACATATTCACCGATTTGATAGAAAAGAGTCTAGTTTTGAAATATGTATATCACTAAAAATATGTTATGTTTCACTCAAAATATATTCCTTTGGCGGTCTTGATGAGATAAGGGAGGAACGTGGTTGGTTTCGAGATTCGAGAAGTGGTATATCTCTATCTACTCTTACAAAAAATAGAGTTGGTGATATGGTGTGCCTGGCATCCTGCAATATAGGCCATCCGATTTATATCTGATGGATAGGAACGAAACTATGGCAATTTTGCAAAAAGATACCCACACCTCTCTCCATATTTGAAAATAAAGCCTTCCCTCGTTCATCCTTTTCTCAAACAAGATAGACTACTCATAAAAATGCATCTTGATGTTCTGTGCAACACATGGGCATCTTGCTAGTTGTTGCAAAAAGCCCATGTGTGTGTGTGGTGTGTGTGTGAGATAGAGAGGGAGAGAGGAGGAGGACGGAGTGTGTGTGTGAAAAAGACACATTGAGTGTGTGCGAGAGGTATCACCATAAAATGAGGCGATAGTGTGTGTGTGCACGATCGAGAGGGCGTGTCTCAAGAAGGGACAAAAAATCTACATAGATACAAGGAGCACGCGAGAGACATGTACGAGATAGTGGAAGAAAGAGTGTGCGGGTGTATAAACCTATCTAGAGGCTAGTCGATCAATGTTTGTGAGAGAAATACGAGTCGGGGGTGCGAAAGTGAGAGTTTTGTGTTTGTGTGTGTGTGTGTGTGAGAGAGAGAGAGAGAGACAATAGTCAGGAAGGGGAGTGGAAGCAGGAGTTGTGAGAGAGAGAGAGAGCGAGAGAGAGAAAAGGGGGGAGAGTTTCTATGATCGGTAAACAAATGAATAATGTCAGTTTTATAACTGAGATGAAGACGAAAAGGAGACCGCAACAAATGTTGTGTGTGCGGGAGAGAGTAATTTTAGTGGTAGGAGTCATATCTAGTGAGATATAGGGTGCGTGAGAGAACCCTAGAGAGAAAGACAAAGTGAAAGACGAGTGAGAGTGTGTGTGTGGTGGTGAAAAAGAAAGCTTAGGTACCTAGTGATACGAGAGAATGATAAAGATGTGAGAGATAATGAAAACCGTGTAATGTATAATGATAGGGAGAGTGTGACACTTCTCAAGGGAGACGTCGAGAGACCGTGTTTGCGAAAATAGGAGAAACATGAAGTGAGTGTGCGGGTGAGCTGGAGAAAAGAGAGTGATAGCTACATGAAGGAGCATGCGAGAGAGATGGGCGTGAAAGGATATTCAAATATTTAGTTGCATGTATAGAAAATGTCAACATAAAAGGGATTCAAATATTTGAATTCGAGATGATGATACATGTAATTCATACTCGAACCAAAATTGATCTATAAAATATGCATACTCATATGAATTCACGTGCATCTACGTTATTTAATATGTAGATACTACTGATCCATACATTTTAGTAGAACATAATTTGGTTTAAAAAATTTGAATTCAACCTTATGATTTTGAGATCATTGTATTTGTAAATCATATTTTATATATATATATATATATATATATATATATAAAGGAGAAGAATTCTTTATTGTGCTTTTGAAAGTATAGATAAAAAATGATTTATATAGAATTTTATTCCAATAAAAAATGGATCCTGCCCGAACAAAAATAGAATACAAACTGGATTCGAATTGAGTTGGCACGGTAAACATGCACTCTTTCTCTGCAAAAATTTGAACAAAGCAGGGAAAGTCGCAGTAACCGCCCGAAACCAAAAATTGTGAGATGGAGATTACTGCCTATCCCTGACACGCAAAGTCTATCGCCTCGATTTCTATAGGTTTCAATAGGGGTAGGCTTGTAATTTCACTCAAACATGATATAATTGCCTCCACCTCTCACCTCCCCGGTTTAATGCACGGTGGGCGTCGAAACACAGTTTCTGCTCGGCCGAAATCGCCTCCCTCCCCGATTCAAACAAGGTGGGCGCCAAAACAAACTCTCATCAGCCGAAATCTCTATCAGCAAATATTCAGTGTATGCGAGGTTACCGTCCTATCCCCAACCGACTAATATTGTTGTGATGTAGGAAATTTTAAACGGGGGCTAAGTTTTTAAATTTCCACGCATTTGAGACAAGCACACCTTGAAGACATGGTTCCCCCTTCCCTTCTCTCTCCATTTCCCCATTCGTACTCTGTGGGTGCCAAAATACCCTCTCCACCCCATACTCCTCCGTCTGCACCCCATCCACTGCCTTCCTCCTCCACCATGCCGGAGCTGATACCCCGACATCCATCGTCCATTACAAGAGATCGAGCTCTCTCATCCATGGCTTCAGACCAGGATCCTTGCATCCCGTATTCTTGCTTCATCCCCGCCGTCGTCCACCTTGCCCACGCCGCTCCTACGACCGTGTCGTCCACCACGCTGGGATATTTCACCTGCCACCACCGTCTACCCTCCTAGGTTTGCTTCCATGCCACCGACAGCCATCGCTACCGCAGCACCATCAAATTCTCAGCATATGCATACACGGCGCCGCACCAGAGGCGGTACTCTTTCATATCTGCTCAACTTATTTATCGCAGCAACAAAATAGATCACCACTGCTTTACTATGATTTCTTGTCCATCACTTACTTGTTAGTTGAAAGCAAACATTGGTTGCGAAGTTGCCTTTGTCCGGTTTGCACCTTCAGATCCGCCATGGCACGCTCAACACTATACTCGCAATGCTTATGATTTTCCCCTTTTATATTCCACACTAGTTAAATGACGGTAGGCTAAATTTCAAACTTGGGTCAGTCGATTTTTGAGAGCTTGCTAGAGTTCGCCAGAGGGAAGGAAGGGGCTCGGGTGGGGAAGTTGGTTGTGGGGGGCGGTGGCCTGGTGGTGGTGGGGCCTCGCCGAACAAAGAAAACTCGACGCGGGTGGGGGCGGGGGCAGGGGTGGCGGAGGAACACGTGCGGTGGGGCGGTTTAGGGTAGGGCGGGGGGGGGGGGGTCAGGGCCGATGGTTCGGTCAGTGACCCGTGTGGTGTTTTGTAGGGGAAGAATTAGAGACGAGGAAGAAGAAGGGTTAGGAGACGTGGGATCTTCATCCAACCACCTGAAATGTTTGACTGGCCCAAATGACGAAAGTCATGCGACTTGCATGTAGACATTCCTTTATATTCAGTACCATCATTGTAGCTGCTTAGCACTTCTCCTCAATCCATCAAGCTAAGCAACATGCCACTCATAATTCCAAACTTGTTGCTCAAATACGAATCTGATATGATGCTGATATTATTAAAATAGATAATGTTTAATTGGTCAGCTAATGTTCCTACTTTACTTTCGAAAAGCACGTGCACCACATATAGAGAGATAGCAGGGAGTTGCATTCTTAATGCACTCTGGTTCATCATGTGTGGGCACTACACAACAAACATTTTATTATACAACATCTGCTTGCTCTTATTTAGCATGTTCCTCTTCTGTTCTTCCTTATTAAGTACTATCTCCATTCCTAAATACAAGTCTTTGTATAGATTCCACCATGGACTACATATGGAGCAAAATGAGTGAATCTACACTCTAAAATGTATCTGTATACATCTGTATGCGATCCATAGTGGAAATCTCTACAAAGACTTATATTTTGGAACGGAGGGAGTACGATAGTAGTAAAATATGTTCCATGTAGTGAAGAGGAGCAGGGACATTTGCAGTGTAGAGGTCTATTCGATCAATTGTGATGGACACTTTTAACTCTTCGAGCCTCTTTGATTCGTAGGATTTTGTAAACATAGGAATAGGAATTGTAGTGGCCTGCCCACTTGAATCCTATAAGATTAGCAAGGAAATGCAGGGAGCTGTGTCGCCTTTGAGAGTTACACTGATATTAACAGTATTGTTGTGTCGCCTTTGAGAGTTACACTGATATTAACAGTATTGCACCTTCAGTTGAAGAGAGTTGGTATCTGAAGCCTTTCTAGCCGTACCGGCAATAGTAGTCCATATTTTCCAGCAAGTTCCACTTTCCTGATTTTACTTGTGATGCTTACGGTTTTCCCATTATATCTACACTATGATCTGTGTAGTTGCTTTGTGTCGCACTAGCAGCAGTCCACTCTTGAAGCTAAACAACACACCAATCATAAGTCCAAAGCTTACTTATTCAAATACGAATTGTGATATGATACTGGTATTAGTTAATAGACACACATTTAATTGGTCAGCTAATGCTCCCACTTGATTTTCCAAATGCATGTGGCAACATATAGAGAGACAACATGGAATTGCATTTCTTTGGGTGCTGTGATTCATCATGAGTGGGCAACTAACATTGCATGCAAAGAAGCGGAACCTCAAGAATATACTTCCTCTTCTGTTCTTTAACATGTTCCTCTTTTGTTATTCTGTATTTAGTACGCACAGTATGTTCCTTGTCAGGAAGGGGAGCAGGGACATCTGCAGTCAACAGCTGATAGAGTTGGCTTGTACGTGATCGATAGGCTTTCAATTAGTAGCGGCAATACAACACCGTAGTTTCCATCTAGTTCCACTTTCCTGATTTATATATGCTGGTTATGGTGTACCCCTTTTATGTACACTATGATCTTCCTAGTTGTTGTGTGCTCTTGTTATCATGGTTTGGCAATAAACTCTCTATATAGTATATATTATGAACCTATCATCTGCCAACTATCCTTACTTCTGGAGCCTACTTTTTTGTGTACTTGTGCCAGATTATATTAATGCACGTGCCATATTACAACACAAAGGGCTTTCTCATTAGAATCCAGTGATAGCACACAAGGGTTTACAAGGAACCCCTATATTAGAATATCCTCTGCATTACAAAGATAATCTCACTACTATTTATGTTTTCATACTTCTCAGATATTATACGTAATCATAGTGAATATCAGAATCCGCGCATCATAAGAATATTGTGGAACACTGCAACGACTTACAAAATTGGCACCAAGGCATTGAGTACCATTCTGGATGCAATAAACTCATACGCTCCCCACCTGCAGATTCTTGTTCAGAATATGATCCTAATGACTATTTTGACCTTGAGGAGTCGAAGGAAGATGGCCTGCCTTGTTCACCCATCAAGGTGCATGTTCTAATTTGGGAAGGTTTTATTGATTGCAATCATCTTGCATAAGGTGTCTTGCATTTCTTCTACTTGTTTGCACCGCCATCTGCTTAGTTTACTCATCATATATGTCAAGATGGCATGCCAATCCATTATCAATACATATTCCATCTGTCATCATACCATGTTTTTTCACCCAGATGCTGTTCTTGTGCATCAGACATCAAAAAGGAAGAGGGTGATTGCCGAACTTGAAGGAGCACCAGCAAAGTCCTTGAAAAACGTGGTGGTGCCGGAGAAATCAGACAACACCTTACTTATATTGGCTCTACAACCAGTGACACAAACCATAGAATCGACTCTAGCAAGCTGTACCCATACTTCACTGGCCATAACACTAGCCCCACCACACAGGACCTGCACTCCAGCAAAAGGTATGCCGATTTCAGTTGCCATAGCACCAGACGTACCACAGAAAAATCCCACTCCAGCAAAAAGTACAGGAAGTCCACCGGCCGAAGACCTATCCCAACTGCAGAGACGGCCAATTCCTGTAGATTGGAACCCCATTCCAGTTATTCCCAGTTTAAAATACAATGCTTTCAATGTTGTTAGCGACTACATGCATATATTCCCATCATGGGAAGATTATAGTGAAGACATACACCATTTTCACATCTTCCTGTCCCACTTACGTGTAAGTGCTATTATTCATGGTGATTATTTTCCTGTTTTCTGCTGATTGAACACATCAATGATTTACATTACATTGTTGTAAATAGGGGATGGTCAATCTAGATAGTCATGACAAGCAAAGCTTGCTTGCGCTTTTCAAGTAAGCATTGCAGCAGTATCGGTGTTACCTGAGGAAATCACACTTTGATGGCAAGTCTATAAACTAATTTCCGGTGAAGTCTCCTGTGCTAAATTTAGAAGACATTGAATGTAAAAACCTCGTTATGCACTGGTCTCGTTCCCAGGATGAGGTACTGTCTATGATATCACATTACAATCTAAACTTCTACTTTTCCACATTTGCCTTACGAATTTCTTTTGCAGGAAATCTGCTCGAAGAAGAATTCCGGTTTGAAAAGGACGACAAGATATCACAAATATGCTACCCGCTGCTTTGCTCTTGTTAGTACCTATTGTCATGTATCACTGTACTTGCATTCATACCTGGTTCATAATGTGACAGCAGTATGCATGATAGCTTGCTTATCAATTGTTCGCTCCAAATTATCCAATCTGTATGATTGGTTACATTAGTGTAGAATATATCCAATGCCAATGAAAAAGTTTAGCTCCGCATTGTTCTTGTAAGTACATGTTGTCCTTTATCAGTGTACTTATATTGACAGGTAGTTGTTCATGTACCATCACTCTGTAGCTTATTTTCCTTTGCCCTCCATTTTCTACACATCGGATCTATATTTACTCTTACCATAAGGTTGGATGACACCGATGGTACTAAATAAGTTTAGCTCTGCATTGCTCTTGGTTGTACCTTTTGCTTGTATCCCTATACTTACATTTATAGCTACTTGGTTATGTAGCATCACTCTACATCTTGTCTTAAATATTCTCCATTTTTTCTTATATTATCACATCTATATTTACTCTTAACAAAATGTAGAATAAAGGCAATGCTTATGGAGAAGATTCTGTGGTAAACTTCTTAAATTACCCCTGAGGGAGTCCTAGATTAAGGGGTCCTCGGACAGCCGGACTATATACTTTGGCCGGACTGTTGGACTAAGAAGATACAAGATTGAAGACTTTGTCCCATGTCCGGGTGGGACTCTCCTTTGCGTGGAAGGCAAGCTTGGCAATTCGGATATGTACATCTCCTTCTCTGTAACCGACTCTATGTAACCCTAGCCCCCTCCGGTGTCTATATAAACCGGAGGGTTTAGTCCATAGGACAACAACAATCATAATCATAGGCTAGCTTCTAGGGTTTAGCCTCTACGATCTCGTGGTAGATCAACTCTTGTAATACTCATATCATAAAGATCAATCAAGCAGGAAGTAGCGTATTACCTCCATCGAGAGGGCCCGAACCTGGGTAAACATTGTGTCCCCCACCTCCTGTTACCATTAGCCTTAGACGCACAGTTCGGGACCCCCTACCCGAGATCCGCTGGTTTTGACACCGACAACCCCCCCCCCCCCCCATCAGCATGGACAAGGGCTTTATAAAGCCAGTCTTCAGCACTAAAGTAAGTTTGTCCTTCTCAAGCATTCAAACTTTGTTGTGTATATTTGGTTAGGCATGACTGTAACAACTGTTTATTTTTGGTGTTTGCATCAAATTGCATATTTAAAGTTAATTATGTAGTTCATAAACAAAAGTTTGTCCTTCTCAATTTACGTTTTTAGTGGTACAACCAAGTTCCTTCTTCATACCATGTAAATTAAACTATACAGAGCAAGTGATCTTCTTTTGCACTGCATGTATGCTTCTGTTCTTGATCCGTAATCGAGTGCTGTGGTGAACCTACCCACAACAGCACAATGTCATATTCTGAAATGCCTTAACTATGAACAATGTCATATCATTCTACTATTATTTAAACCATCTCTTTATTTGCCAATGTGAAATTGGATAAATTGACATCATACTAACCAATGATACTTATGAGTTCTTGATCTGTAATCTAGTGCTGTCGTGAAGCTGCCAACTCCTTCACAGTGTCATTTCCTGCCATGTCTTAACCTCAACAATACCATACTGTGTTAATGCTATTTTTAACTATGTCACTTTATTCACCAATAAGAAATGTGATGAACTTTCAGCACTGATACTTATCTGTGCAAAACCTATCATCTATATGCTTGTTTCTCTTTTAGACCGAGGAGGATATAAGCGTCAAACAAGCGCAGTCTCATCAGCTTGCTCAGCTGCTTGCGCTGCAGCTCCCGAGCAGGGCTAACCTTTTTTGAACTCTATTGACGTGCTATCGGTTTTGTATATTATTTTGTCAGCGTGTTTATTTGCACTGGTGGTGATCTTTGATGCCCAGTGTATGTAATTTGTTGTCTGCTTGTGCTATATTATCATAGTGGCAAACTTTGATGACCAGTGGATGCAATATGCCGTAATTTCTTTATTGTATAGTCTAGGTTTTTTCTTATTCACGATGATGAAGTTATTTTACTGTACATATATCCTATCTTCGCTCCATGAAAAGTAAACCGGCAAAACCGTAAAATTACGGTACATAATCAGGTCGCCATGCAAATCGCTCTGTATGGGCCGCATCATGGGCACAGACATCTGGGTCCGTTAACAGGCCTAAATGTAAACTGGACCACTAGTAGTATCGGGCCTTTCATAGGCCGAGTAAACCGCCGGCCCTATTTTCGCAAGAAAATTCAATGGGCTTTTAGTAGGCTGAAAAGTAGATTGGGACTGAAACGTGTCGAACAGCTCACGGGCCGACAATAGGTCGAACTAGACCCCGGGCCATGATTTTGCCAATCACATTACAGGTCATTAACAGGCCAAAATTGTCTCGGTCCTTGTTTGGCCCAATCAGATTATCGGCTGTGAGCAGTCCGAATGCAAAGCGGGCCATAGTTAGGCACAACTATATGATGGGCTTTTAACAGGCCGAGATAAATATAGGGCCAAAAAGTTAAACGGGCCTTTAACAGGCCGAAACTAATATCAGGCCGTATTACTAAATGGGCCTTTAGCAAACAGAAATCCTAACCAGGCCTCAAGTGGGCCCAAAAGCACAACGTCTAGTTGACGGGCCTAATCTGATAAGGGCCATAATTTAGCCCAAAGGCTCTTAAAGGGTTGGATCTGATATGGGCCATAATATGGCCAGAATGTGGTAGGCTTTTAACGGGCCGGATCTCATATGGCCCCTTATTAGGCCCAGAACATGGCTGACTGTTAATGGACCGGATCAAATATGGGCCGGCATTTGGCCCAAAACATGGCAGCTTGTTAACAGGTCAGCCCACTAGTGTCTTCAAAGTCTTGTGGGCCTTTAGCTGGGCCGACCCATTATAGTCTGCAAAATCTTGTGGGCCTTTAGCTAGGCTGGCCCATTATGGTCTGCAAAATCTTATGGGCCTTTAGCTGGGCCGGCCCATTATGGTCTGCAAAATCTTGTGGGCCTTTAGTTGGGCCGGCCTATTTAATATTTATGGGCCACTTTTCGGCCGGTCCACATGTCAACATATCATAGGTGCATCTCGCCCATTGGAGGAGAGACATCCGTGCCAGCGCGGAGCTGACATGTGGTTCTGCCAATGAGAATCTTACACGTGGAAAATCACCATTGGTCGTGGCTGTTAGTGGGTTATCGGATCCAAAACCGGACCCGATAGCTTAACAGCGACCCGTTATGGTGGATGCCACATGTTGGTTACCATTGACGAAAGCACTTCGATGACGCGCCATTTATCGTCATGGAAGTGGAAACTTTTGTGATGATAATTTTGGTAATGTCATGGAACAATTCTACGGCAGCACATGTATGACTATCTTGATTCTGTCATAAAATCGTCATGGATGTACATGCACGACAGAAAACGTCACCTACTGTGACAAACACGTATCATCACGGAAGTGTATTTTTTTGTAGTGCAAGGACTTATTCAAGAAGTTCAACATGCAAGAAAGCAAAGGTATGAAAACACTCATGCCTACTAGTGGACATCTTAGCTTGACTAAGGATGGCAAATCGGTTGACCAAAAGGCTTACTGCTCTATGATTGGTTCATTGTTATATCTATGTGCCTCCCGCTCCGATATTATGCTAAGTGTGTTCATGTGTGCATGATATCAAGCGCCCCCTAAAGAATGTCATCTTAAGGCCGTGAAAAGGATAGTGAGATACTTAATTCATACACCAAACTTTGGCATTTGGTATCCTAAGAGGTCTTCTTTTGATCTTGTTGGCTACTCCGACTCGGACTATGCCGGTGACAAGGTTGATATAAAGTCCACTTCGGGTAATTGTCAATTTCTGGGTAGATCTCTTGTATCTTGGTCCTCGAAGAAACAAAACTCGGTATCCTTATCTACCACCGGAGCGGAATACATTGCCGCTGAATCATGTTGTGCTCAATTACTTTGGATGACCCAAACCCTTAAGGATTATGGGATATATGTGAAACATGTTCCATTGCTTTGTGATAATGAAAGTGCTATTAAGATTGCTCACAATCCCGTGCCACATTCTCAAACTAAGCATATTGAAGTTCGTCATCATTTCATTCGAGATCATGTTGCTAAAGGAGACATCAATCTTAAGCATGTTTGAACCGATAAGAAATTGGCGGATATATTCATCAAACTGCTTGATGAGAAAGTATTCTGCCGTTTGAGAGGTGAATTGAACATTATTGATGCCTCAAACTTGGAGTAGAAACTCCATTTGGGTACATGAAAGGCATGAGCCTTTTTGACTAATCCTTGATATTTCTCTTATAATGATCATATGTCTTGGATCTATACTTGTACCCTTGCATGTTTTCTAACCCTTGTAGGTACTTGGATGAGCCCAAATCTATGAGATTGCAAGTCACTCACATCTTGAGCATCTACATGACCAAGTTTCTACTATATGGCTGTTGAATACAAGGAAGCATGAATCCACTCAACATATCCTTTGACAATTTCTATATATCAAATTTCATTTGTTATCAAGTTTCATGATTGTCATCTTGGATACACAAGTGCTCTTCCTTGCAAGACTAACCCATGTAAGAAGATGAACTCAAACTAGGTGGTGCTCCCAACTCTTGATGAACTACATCAAGCATCCAACACAAGTTTGACTACATGATCAAGATCAACACCACCACCGAAGGTATGTTATTCCATCTTAGATAACTTTTGACCCAATTCATCAGTCAAAGTAACTCAACGAGATGAGAAAACATCAAAATGCTTAAACGAAAATGATAACCCCATTTTGAGCTTAAACGATGAGTATTACATACAATCAAGTGTCATCACTTGACTCCTCAGTCAATATACTCTAACATAGGTGACTTTGTCGCCGACCTCCTCTAGATGAAGTTTGCTACTGTTTCTTTGTTCTCCTTCTTCGTGCTCTTGCATATGTTTCTTGCTTGTTTGTTCCCCTTTTTCAAAAAAACTTCATCTAGATTTCTTTTCCTTTTATATGCTTTTTGCTGTATTTTCTGCATCTAATTCATTGCAAATCCTTCAGTTAATTCCTTGCAAATCCTTGACAGATTTCGATTGCCAAGTGAGCTGAGTTGAAAAAAAATCCTCTACCTTGAACTCGGACACACCGATTTCTGCCTATCGGCTAGGCCGACCTACATGGATTACTTGAAGATAGTTCATCGGTACGATCGATGCAGACTAACCCTGTCTGACCGATATGCATCATCCCTGACACTGTCAACTCAGTTCACCGATGAACATAGATTAGCTTAACCGATTTCACTATTGAGAAAAAATTTCCCATTACAAATGTCATTTCTTATCCAGCTCCACTCGATGATTATTATCCTCTACTCGCATCTTAAACTACATGTTGCTTTGTAGTGTGTCTCAAGGACCAGTCCTATTTGACTCATGCTCCAGAAGATCCTTTCTTGGAAATTGATGTCAAAGTGGGAGAGAGAGAGAGAGAGAGAGCACATCAAAGCTTATCACAGCTGGACTATATACTTTGTCCAGACTGTTGGACTAAGAAGATACAAGATTGAAGACTTCGTCCCGTGTCTGGGTGGGACTCTCCTTTTCATGGAAGGCAAGCTTGGCAATTCGGATATGTAGATCTCCTTCTCTGTAACCGAATTTGTGTAACCCTAGCCCCCTCCGGTGTCTATATAAACCGGAGGGTGTAGTCCATAGGACAACAACAATCATAATCATAGGCTAGCTTCTAGGGTTTAGCCTCTACGATCTCGTGGTAGATCAACTCTTGTAATACTCATATCATCAAGATCAATCAAGCAGGAAGTAAGGTATAACCTCCATCGAGAGGGCCCGAACCTGGGTAAACATTGTGTCCCCCGCCTCCTGTTATCATTAGCCTTAGACGCACAGTTGGGGACCCCCTACCCGAGATCCGCCGATTTTGACACCGACATTGGTGCTTTAATTGAGAGTCCACTGTGTCGTCATGATAAGGCTTGATGGCTCCTTCAATCATCTGCAACAATGCGGTCTAGGGTGAGGTTTTCCTCCCCGGACAGATCGCGTATTCGGCGGCTTCGTATTACGGGCCAACTCGCTTGTCCATCTGGAGCAGATCGACAGCTACGCCCCTGGCCATCAGGTCAGGTTTGGAAAGTTGAACTACACTTCCAACATCCGCGGAGACTTGATCTTCGACGGATTCGAGCCCATGTGAGGAGCGCCGAACAGTCACAACGAGCATGACTTAGATCTACCATCGGACGGTGTTCGGGAGATCACACCTGCGGCTGCCCTGGCCCTTAATCTGGAGCAGATCGTGCCATCTGAGGTCGGGTGGATGGACCCCGCCACGGAGGCTGCACACTCATCAGCGCTGGAGCCAAACACAGACTTCACCTCCAAAGAGATCTGTGTCGTTGGACCCTCGGACTCGTCTACGTCCATAGGTTCCAAACCACGCGTGTCCGTGCTTATTGAATATGATAGGGCACCGATCACTGAGTTTACCTCCACGGATATCTTTCAGCACTCACCCTTGGGCGATGTGCTAAATTCACTAAAATCCCTCTCCCTATCAGGAGACTCTTGGCCGAACTATGTCTGGCTTGAGTGGGAAGCGGACGACGAAGAAATTCGTTCCCCACCCACCACCCACTTAATAGCCACAGTCGATGACTTAACCGACATGCTTGACTTCGACTCCGAAGACATCGACGGTATGGACGATGATGCCGGAGAAGAACAGGAACCACCGCCCACAGGGCGCTGGACAGCCACCTCATCATATGATATATATATGGTGGACACCCCCAAAGAAAGCAATGGAGATGAGGCAACGGAGGATAATCCCTTGGAGAAGCAATCTAAGCACCGACGTCATCGACGCCGCTCTAAACCCCGCAAAAGCAAAAATAACTATACCGGCACAAGAGATGATAGCAATCCGGATGGTGTCGAAGACAAAAACAATCCCGCCCAGCTGGGCTTCGAGCAGACCGAGCGGGAGGATGGGCAAGCTAGCCCTAAGGAACATGCAACAGATGGAGAATCAGAGGATCACAATTATATGCCCCTCTCCGAAGACAAAGTGAGCCTTGGCGGCGAAGAATTCATCATGGCTGAGGATCCTGTCGAGCAGGAGCGCTTCAATTGCCGGCTTATAGCCACTGCAAAAATCCTGAGGAAGAAGCAGCAACAGCTTCAAGCTGATCAAGATCTGCTAACTGGTAGATGGACTAAGGTCCTGGCAGCCACGGAATACGGACTCGAGCGCCCGACCAAAAGTTACCCAAAGCGCAGGTTGCTACCTCAACTCGAGGAGGAGGCATTAAATCCCACACTACTAGCGCACGATGCGGCTAACCGGCCACCTCGTGGCCGAGACAAAGTGGCGTATCTGCCTGAACACCAGCCCACACCCCGTCGCCAGTCAAACAGAAACACTAAGGCCCGGGGCTACACGCAGGACCTGCAAGACATATTGGAAAACAAAGCAGGACAGTCAAGATCGATCTATGGATCACGGGGGCGCACCCCAACGCGTAACGAGGACCGTCACGCCGGATATACCAAAAGCAAATCCGGCCGGGCCGAATACAACTGACTAGACTCATTTGAACTGCGTTGTGATGTAGCCCAGCATAGAGGCTCCGCGCACCCCCTATGCTTCATTGATGAAGTAATGGATCATGAATTCCTAGAAGGGCTAAACCCGTGAACATTGAATCATATGATGGTACAACAGACCCCGCGGTATGGATTGAAGATTTCCTTCTCCTCATTCACATGGCCCGCGGTGATGATCTACATGCCATCAAGTACCTCCCACTAAAACTCAAAGGACCGGCTCGGCATTGGCTGAACAGCCTGCCGACAAACTCTATTGGAAGTTGGGAGAACCTAGAAGACGCATTCCTTGACAACTTCCAGGGCACTTATGGGCGACCACCGGATGCTGACGACTTAAGTCACATAACCCAACAACCCGGAGAGTCAGCCAGGAAATTCCGGACTTGGTTCCTAACTAAAAAGAACCAAATTGTCGACTGTCCGGATGCCGAAGCCCTAGCGGCCTTTAAGCATAACATCCACGATGAGTGGCTCGCCCGACACATTTGCCAAGAGAAGCCGAAGTCGATGGCAGCCCTCACGACACTTGTGACCTGCTTTTGTGCGGGCGAGGACAGCTGGCTGGCTCGTAGCAATAGCGCATCAAGAAATCCTGGCACTTCAGATGCTAGAGATAGCAACGGCAAGCCACGACGCAATAGACACAAGCGTCGCAACAATGGCGACAACACCGAAGACACGCAAATCAATGCCGGATTCAGTGGTTCTAAGTCCGGTTAGCGAAAAAAGCCATTCAAAAGAAACAATCCGGGCCCGTCCAGTCTGGACCGCATACTCGATCGCTCGTGTCAAATTCACAGCACCCCCGATAAACCAGCCAACCACACCAACAAGGAATGCTGGGTGTTCAAATAGGCCGGCAAGGTGAATGCCGAAAACAAGGAAAAGGGGCTGCATAGCAATGACGACGAGGAGCCCCGACCACCGAACACAGGAGGGCAGAAGAAATTTCCTCCCCAGGTGAAAACGGTGAACATGATATACGCAACACATATCCCCAAGCGGGAACGGAAGCATGCACTAAGGGACGTCTATGCGATGGAGCCAGTCGCCCCAAAATTCAACCAATGGTCTTCTTGTCCGATCACTTTCGATCGCAGGGACCATTCTACCAGTATCCGTCATGGCGGTTCGGCTGCATTGGTCCTCGACCCCATCATCAACAGATTCCACCTCACACGAGTCCTTATGGACGGTGGCAGCAGCCTGAACCTGCTTTATCAGGATACAGTGCGCAAAATGGGCATCGACCCCTCAAGGATCAAACCCACAAAAACCACCTTCAAAGGTGTCATACAAGGTGTAGAGGCCTGTTGCACGGTCTCAATCACACTGGAAGTAGTCTTCGGATCTCTGGACAACTTCCGAAGCGAGGAATTAATCTTTGATATCGTCCCTTTCCGCAGTTGCTACCACGCACTGCTCGGACGAACCGTATTTGCTAGATTCAATGCGGTACCGCATTATGCATACCTCAAGCTCAAAATGCCAGGACCTCGCGGGGTTATAACAGTTAATGGAAACACAGAACGCTCGCTCCGTACAGAAGAGCACACTGTGGCCCTCGCAGCGGAAGTACAGAGCAACCTTCTTAGGCAGACCTCTAATTCGGCAATAAAGCCTCTGGACACCATCAAGCGAGTCTGGAGTACCCTGCAACAAGATCGTCCGACACATCCAGAGCTCGCCTAACAATTCGGCCTCCGTCCTAGTCCTAGTCAAGCGGTGAAATTTGTGCCGCGCGTACATAATTACGCACTTAAAATACCATGGGCATAGGTGGAGGCACAGCCATAATGCGGTCCACAATGTGGTTCAACCGCCCCAGGACCCGTATACCTTCATCATTTTCTTTCTTTCAGGACCTTATTTTATGGAAGCTCTTTCAGATAGCCTAATTATCGGACCCATCAGGGGAAGGAAACACCAAGGAGGCAAGAAGCTTTGATGTATAAGGGAATCCCCAGGTGGTCTCTGATAACGATCGTTATACCTGTTTTACATACCCACACGCAGCTTACCCTTGGCTAGGACATGTCAAATAGTCTTATTTTGATTATTACATTACTTGTATACATATGCTTTGATGTATTATCTAAATAACAATGGAAAATAATGTACAACGTCAACTTATTATTACATTTCTTTATCTCTTTTCCTTGACTGCTTATTTATTACAAATTGCACCCGTACATTTGTGGTACGTCCAGCTCGCCAGGGGCTTCAGTGTACCCCCATAACACGGCAAGAAAAGTCCGAACACTTTCGACAGTGTGGCACCCCGAACTTATAGCATTATATGCATCAGCTCCGAATCATGTCTTGGGTCAATAGTTGGGTTTGCCCGGCTCCCATGTTTTGGTGCCTTACGTTCCGTTATATGGGCTAAGGTAGCACAGGAAGAACTACTGCGATTGTGTCCCGGTTCTTTCGGACGAGCACCTCAGTAGAGAAAGCCGAAAACTGACTGCCATGATGCGGCTAGAGCTGGTCTCTATTCGAGAGGTCTCAAATCCTTAAATATTTTTTCAGCTTCGGGCGAGGAATCGGCCTTGTCCGATTTAGGCTGTATAGCGCCCCAAGTTCGGCCTTTCGAATACTAGTGGCTTCGCCAAAAATTTAAAATTGTAGACTTCTATGGCTAAGTGAGAGTGATAAAGCTGGATAGTCTGATTGCCTTGCTCGCTGTGCTAAACACCTCCTTAAAGGACCAAAAATTTGGATAAAGAGTGTTTAGATTTATCCCGAACACCCCAATACTAGTTACATGGGGGCAGAAGCCGACGAGTAGCCAACTATCAGATTTTATAAATGGCCGCACAGAAGGTAATATTTTAAATCAACATGCGTTATATAGTGCACATGAACTCGTTTTCATATTACAGGATTACATGAGTACACTCATTCAAATATTACATCCTTAACACATTCCTCCGCCACAAGGCAGGCACCCTTCATGACATCGTCATAGTACTTTTCGGGGTGGCGGTGCTCCTTACCCTTCGGTGGCCCCTCCATCACCAGCTTCTCGGCATCCATCTTCGCTAGTGCACTTTCGCACGGGCGAAGGCCCTGCATGCACCCTCAATGCAGACTGACCGCTTTATGACTTCGAGCCGTGGACAGGCATACACAAGCCGCTTCACCAGGCCGAAGTAGCTACTGGGCAGGGGCTCGCCAGGCCACATCCGGACTATGAGATCCTTCATGGTCAGTTCGGCTGCCTTGTGAAGTTCGACCAGTTGCTTCAGCTAGTCGCTCAAGGGCATCGGGTGTTCGACCCCAATATACTGGGACCAGAACAACTTTTCCGTCGAGCTCCTTCCTTAGCTCAGTAGAACTCTGTGGCATCAGAGATGCTGCGCGGCAGATCTGCGAATGCTCCTAGAGAGCTCCAAATTCGGGTAAGTAAAAAGAAAGTCTCCTTCACATGCTTGCTTTGCATACTAAATGCCTTACCCGCCGCAATCTTCTTGGCCGCTTGAACCTCTCGGAGGGCCTTTTGGCCTTTAGCTTTGACATCTTGTGCACTCTGACGGGCCTTTGCAAGCTCGGACTCTTGCGTCTTAGAGTCACGCTCCAAGGACTCGTGTTTTTTGACAAAGTCCTGGAGCTCTTGCTGGACCTCGTCAACCCGGGCCTCTTGCTTCTCACGCTCGGCGTGCTCCTTGGCTGCCTTGACTTCAGCCTCGGTCAGCGCCTTATTTAGGTCCACCACTTTGGTCGTGGCCCCTATTAAAATTCATAACGCTTCTATGAGCTAAAACCATTCCTTCTTTATCAATATACAGACGGGGTATTATGTACCTTTGTTCTCCTCGAGCTGCCTCTTCACGAGGCCGAGCTCTCCTTCGGTCCGCTCCAGGTCCCGCTTCAGTCCAGAGACCTCCGCAGTACGAGCGGCAGCGGCCAGCAGTGATGCCTGCTTACTCACATAGACATCCTATGATTAGACACCGGTGGACGTTATTTGATCCTCTGTTCGGCCGTTCTCTCCGAACACCAAACAGAGCATCAGGGGCTACTGTCTATACTGTAATAATTTGATTACTTACCTCAAAGCCTGTTAGGAGGCTGGTGCAAGCTTCGGTCAATCCGCTTTTGGCGGACCGAACCTTCTCAATCACCACACTCATGACAGTGCGGTGCTCTTCGTTAATGGAAGCGCCATGAAGCCCTTCCAGCAGGTTGTCCGATGCTTCTGGATGGACAGAGGTCATCGGCACATGCGGCTCACCCTCCTTAGCGAGGGGCTGCCTACCTGAATCCGGAACCATTGGAGGTTCCGGCGCAGTATTCGGCTGGGGGCCAGACTTGTTGTGACCCCCGTCATCAGAATCCATGGGGGTCTTCCCCCCCATGTACCCGACGTCTGGGATTTTTCCTTGGGGCGTCTCCAGAATCGTCTCCCCCTGGTCCGATATCCTCTGAGACAACACCTTGGTGTCGTCCACGGGCCGGGGGGTAGTGACCGTCGGGAGTGAATGGCTGTTCATCGCCGACTGGCTCAAAGACCCATCCGAGGAGGATACGTTGATATGAGCTTTGGAAAGACTGCACAATCATGTTTGACATGATAAGAAGCAATAAAGCAAAACATACCGGAAGTATTATAGTGTCCGGATACTTACTACTTCGCCAGGGGCTTGTCCCTGGGCAACCACTCCTCGTCGCTGTAGGCGGCTGTTCTGGAGTGGTCTGGAGGGAGGGTTCTTCCCTTCTTGGACCCTTCGGCCTCCCCAGACGGGGGGGGGGGGGGCTTCCTTTTCATATCCCCCCCCCCCGGTTTGGGGGGAGGGCTTTCCTCTTCCTCCTCCTCATTTTTGTTGGAGGAGCGCGCCTCGGTGTCTTCGGACGATGAGTCTGATACAACCTTGCGCCGGAGACCTTTCTGGGTCCCCGTGGCCTTCTTCTTGGCCTTCTTCTCCGGCACCTCATAGGGTGTCGGAAACAACATCTCCGTTAGGAGAGTAGTTGTTGGATCTTTAGGTAGTGGAGCTGGACAGTCGATCTGCTCCGCTGTCGCCACCCAGTCCTGTTAAATTGGTGTGGGGGCTTAGATTCTCCCACGAATATACTGGGGAAAGGCACATCTTGTGAAATATAAAGAGCTTACCAGATTGGCGGGGTGCTTTGCGTTGAGTCCGTGGTCCTCGGTAATGGCAGTAGGTACTTCGGCGGCCTTGAACATCACCTTCTAGACGTCTTTATGCATCGTGTCGAAGAGCTCTCGTAGCGTCTTGTGTTTGGCTGGATTGAACTCCCACGTATTGAATGCCTGTCTTTGACACGGGAGGATCCGGCGGAAGAACATGACCTGGACCACGTTGACAAGCTTGATTTTCTTGCTTATCATGTTTTTGACACAGTTCTGGAGTCCGGTCAGCTCTGCCGGTGCACCCCAGGCTAATACCTTCTCTTTCCAGGAGGTGAGCCGCATGGGGATGCCAGATCGGAATTCGGGGGCCGCCGCCCAGTTGGCGTCACGCGGCTCGGTGATATAGAACCACCTCGATTGCCACCACTTCACGGTCTCCACATAGGAGCCTTCGAGCCAAGTAACATTGGGCATCTTGCCCACCATGGCGCCTCCGCACTCTGCTTGCTGGCCGACCACCACCTTCGGCTTCATGTTGAAGGTCCTCAGCCATAGGCCGAAGTGGGGTTGATGCGGAGGAAGGCCTCGCACATGACGATAAACACTGAGATGTTGAGGATGAAATTGGGGGCCAGATCATGGAAATCTAGCCCATAGTAAAACATGATCCCGCGAACAAATGGGTGGAGATGGAATCCCAGTCTGTGGACGAAGTGGGCAAGGAATACAACCCTCTCGTGGGGTTTTGGAGTAGGGACGATCTGCCCTGCGTCCGGGAGCCGCTGCGTGATGTCTATGGCCAGGTATCCGGTTTCCCGGACTTTTCTGATGTCCTCCTCCGTAACGAAGGAGATCATCCACTTGCCTCCCACTCCGGACATGTTTGGGATAGCTTTAAGGAGAAGGTGAGAACTTGGGCGCTGGAGTTCGAGCGTGCGAGAATGGATGAGCGAGGGAAGAAGAAGGCGTGGGTGAAAAAGGGGAATCCCTATCTCTTTATAAAGGCGGTATAAACTGTGTGCCTCCCCACTTGCCCGGTAAAATCGCTTATTCCCCAAGCGCCACGATTGATGGCACGGTTGGGTTACCCACACCCGCATTGATGAGAATCCCGTGATAAGGGGACATGATGTTTGCTTCAACAAGACGTGCCAAGGAAACCGCCTCGCAATATGTGCAGTAGCTGGTTGAGAAAAATGGTTCGAATAATGACTGGGCCTTGGCGTGATGTCACGCTATGAAAAGTTGTCAGTAGATTAGATTTGTGGAATATTGTGCTCTCTACGGTGGTATGTGGAAATTATTTTGCAGAGCCGGACATGATCCTCATATTCAAGATCTTCTATGGAGTGTTCAGAGAAGGAACCCGCCTGCAATGCCGAAGACAATCTGCGTGCCGGACTCATCGTCATTGAAGCCTGGTTCAGGGGCTACTAAGGGAGTCCTGGATTAAGGGGTCCTCGGACAGTCGGACTATATACTTTGGCCGGACTATTGGACTAAGAAGATACAAGATTGAAGACTTCGTCCCGTGTCCGGGTGGGACTCTCCTTTGCGTGGAAGGCAAGCTTGGCAATTCGGGTATGTAGATCTCCTTCTCTGTAACCGACTCTGTGTAACCCTAGCCCCCTCCGGTGTCTATATAAACCGGAGGGTTTAGTCCATAGGACAACAACAATCATAATCATAGGCTAGCTTCTAGGGTTTAGCCTCTACGATCTCATGGTAGATCAACTCTTGTAATACTCATATCATAAAGATCAATCAAGCAGGAAGTAGGGTATTACCTCCATGGAGAGGGACCAAACCTGGGTAAACCTTATGTTCCCCGCCTCCTATTACCATTAGCCTTAGACGCACAGTTCGGGAACCCCTATCCGAGATCCGACGGTTTTGACACCGACAACCCCCCCCCCCCCCCCCCATCAGCATGGACAAGGGCTTTATAAAGCCAGTCTTCACCACTAATGTAAGTTTGTCCTTCTCAAGCCTTCAAGCTTTGTTGGGTATATTTGGTTAGGCATGACTGTAACAACTGTTTATTTTTGGTGTTTGCATCAAATTGCATGTTTAAAGTTAATTATGTAGTTCATAAACAAAAGTTTGTCCTTCTCAATTTAAGTTTTCAGTTGTACAACCAAGTTCCCTCTTCACACCATGTAAATTAAACTATACAGAGCAAGTGATCTTCTTTTGCACTACATGTATGCTTCTGTTCTTGATCCGTAATCGAGTGGAGTGGTGAACCTACCCACAACAGCACAATGTCATATTCTGCAATGCCTTAACTATGAACAATGTCATATCATTGTACTATTATTTAAACCATCTCTTTATTTGCCAATGTGAAATTGGATAAATTGACATCATACTAACCAATGATACTTATGAGTTCTTGATCTGTAATCTAGTGCTGTCATGAAGCTGCCAACTCCTTCACAGTGTCATTTCCTGCCATGTCTTAACCTGAACAATACCATATTGTGTTAATGCTATTTTAAACTGTGTCACTTTATTCGCCAATAAGAAATGTGATGAATTTTCAGCACTGATACTTATCTATGAAAAACCTGTCATCTATATGCTTGTTTCTCTTTTAGAGTGAGGAGGATATAAGCGTCAAACAAGCGCAGTCTCATCAGCTTGCTCATCTGCTTGCGCTGCAGCTCCCGAGCAGGGCTAACCTTTCTTGAACTCTATTGAATTGCTATCGGTTGTGTATATTATTTTTTCAGCGTGTTTATTTGCATTGGTGGCGATCTTTGATGCCCAGTGTATGTAAGTTGTTGTCTGCTTGTGCTTTATTATCATAGTGGCAAACTTTGATGACCAGTGATTGTAATATGCTGTAATTTCTTTATTGTATAGTTTAGGTTTTTTCTTATTCACGATGATGCAGTTATTTTACTGTACATATATCCTGTCTTCGCTCCATGAAAAGTAAACCGGCAAAACCGTAAAATTACGGTACATAATCGGGTCGTCATGCAAATCACTATGTATGGGTCGCATCATGGGCCGAGACATCTGGGTCCGTTAATAGGCCTAAATGTAAACTGGACCACTAGTAGTATCGGGCCTTTAATAGGCCGAGTAAATCGCCGACCCTATTTTCGCAAGAAAATTCAATGGGCTTTTAGTAGGCTGAAAAGTAGATTGGGACTGAAACGTGTCGAACAGCTCACGGTCCGACAATAGGTCGAACTAGACCCCGGGCCATGATTGTGTCAATCACATTACGGGCCGTTAACAGGCCAAAATTGTCTTGGTCCTTGTTTGGCCCAATCAGATTATCGACTGTGAGCGGGCCGAATGCAAAGCAGGCCATAGTTAGGCCCAACTATATGACGGGCGTTTAATAGGCCAAGATAAATATAGGGCCAAAATGTTAAACGGGCCTTTAACAGGCCAAAACTAATATCAGACCGTATTACTAAATTGGCCTTTAGCAAACAGAAATTCTAACCAGGCCTCAAGTGGGCCCAAAAGCACAACGTCTAGTTGACGGGCCTAATCTGATATGGGCCATAATTTAGCCCAAAGGCTCTTAAAGGGTTGTATCTGATATGGGCTGTAATATGGCCCAGAATATGGTAGGCTATTAACGGGCCGGATCTCATCTGGGCCCTTATTAGGCCCAGAACATGGCAGACTGTTAATGGACCGGATCAAATATGGGCCGACATTTGGCCCAAAACATGGTAGCCTGTTAATAGGTCAGCCCACTAGTGTCTTCAAAATCTTGTGGGCTTTTAGCTGGGCTGACCCATTATGGTCTACAAAATCTTGTGGGCCTTTAGCTAGGATGGCCCATTATGGTCTGGAAAATCTTGTGGGCCTTTAACTAGGCCAACCCATTATGGTCTGCAAAATCTTGTGGGCCTTTAGTTGGGCCGGCCCATTTAATATTTATGGGCCACTTTTCGGCCGGTCCACGTGTCAACATATCATAGGTGCATCTCGCCCATTGGATGAGAGACATCCATGACAACGCGGAGCTGACATGTGGTTCTGCCAATGAGAATTTTACACGTGGAAAATCACCATTGGTCGTGGATGTTAGCGGGTTATCGGATCCAAAACCGGACCCGATAGCTTAACAGCGACCCGTTATGGTGGATGCCACATGTCGGTTACCATTGATGAAAGCACTTCGATGACGCGCCATTTATCATCATGGAAGTGGACACTTTTGTGATGATAATTTTGGTAATGTCATGGAACGCTTCTATGACAACACATGGATGACTATCTTGATTCTGTCATAAAAACGTCATGGATGTACATGCACGACAGAAAACGTGACCTACTGTGACAAACACGTATCATCACGGAAGTGTATTTTCTTGTAGTGCAAGGACTTATTCAAGAAGTTCAACATGCAAGAAAGCAAAGGTATGAAAACACTCATGCCTACTAGTGGACATCTTGACTTGACTAAGGATGGCAAACCGGTTGACCAAAAGGCTTACTGCACTATGACTGGTTCATTGTTATATCTATGTGCCTCCCGCCCCGATATTATGCTAAGTGTGTGCATGTGTGCACGATATCAAGCGGCCCCTAAAGAATGTCATCTTAAGGCCGTGAAAAGGATAGTGAGATACTTAGTTCATACACCAAACTTTGGCATTTGGTATCCTAAGAGGTCTTCTTTTGATCTTGTTGGCTACACCAACTCGGACTATGCCGGTGACAAGGTTGATATAAAGTCCACTTTGGGTAATTGTCAATTTCTTGGTAGATCTCTTGTATCTTGGTCCTCCAAGAAACAAAACTCGGTATCCTTATCTACCGCCAGAGCGGAATATATTGTCGCCGAATCATGTTGTGCTCAATTACTTTGGATGACCCAAACCCTTAAGGATTATGGGATATATCTGAAACATGTTCCATTGCTTTGTGATAATGAAAGTGCTATTAAGATTGCTCACAATCCCGTGCCACATTCTCAAACTAAGCATATTGAAGTTCGTCATCATTTCATTCGAGATCATGTTGCTGAAGGAGACATCAATCTTAAGCATATTCGAACCGATAATAAATTGGCGGATATATTCATCAAACTGCTTGATGAGAAAGTATTCTGCCGTTTGAGAGGTGAATTGAACATTATTGATGCCTCAATCTTGGAGTAGAAACTCCATTTGGGTACATGAAAGGCATGAGCCTTTTTGACTAATCCTTGATATTTCTCTTATAATGATCATATGTCTTGGATCTATACTTGTACCCTTGCATGTTATCTAACCCTTGTAGGTACTTGGATGAGCCCAAATCTATGAGATTGCAAGTTACTCACATCTTGAGCAATCTCTACATGACCAAGTTTCTACTACATGGCTGTTGAATACAAGGAAGCATGAATCCACTCAACATATCCTTTGACAATTTCTATATATCAAATTTCATTTGGTATCAAGTTTCATGATTGTCATTTTGGATACACAAGTGCTCTTCCTTGCAAGACTAACCCATGTAGGAAGATGAACTCAAACTAAGTGGTCCTCCCAACTCTTGATGAACTACATCAACCTTGAGCATCCAACACAAGTTTGACTACATGATCAAGATCAACACCACCACCGAAGGTATGTTATTCCATCTTAGATAACTTTTGACCCAATTCATCAGTCAAAGTAACTCAATGAGATGAGAAAACATCAAAATGCTTAAACGGAAATGATAACCCCATTTTGAGCTTAAACAATGAGTATTACCTACGATCAAGTGTCATCACTTGACTCCTCAGTCAATATACTCTAACATAGGTGACTTTGTCGCCGACCTCCTCTAGATGAAGTTTGCTAGTGTTTCTTTGTTCTCCTTCTTTGTGCTCTTGCATATGTTTCTTGCTTGTTTGTTCCCCCTTTTAAAAAAAACTTCATCTAGAGTTCTTTTCCTTTTATATGCTTTTCTCTGTATTTTCTGCATCTAATTCATTGCAAATCCTTCACTTAATTCCTTGCAAATCCTTGGGAGATTTTGATTGCCTAGTGATCTGAGTTGAAAAAAATTCCTCTACCTTGAACTCGGACACACCGATTTCTGCCTATCGGCTCGACCGACCTACATGGATTACTTGAAGATAGTTCATCGGTATGATCGATGCAGACTAACCCTGTCTGACCGATATGCATCATCCCTGACACTGTCAACTCGGTTCACCGATGAACATAGATCGGCATAACCGATTTCACTATTGAGAAAAAAAATCCCATTACAAATGTCATTTCTTATCCAGCTCCACTCGATGATTATTATCCTCTACTTGCATCTTAAACTACATGTTGCTTTGTAGTGTGTCTCAAGGACCAGACCTATTTGACTCATGCTCCAGAAGACCCTTTCTTGGAAATTGATGTCAAAGTGGGAGAGAGAGAGAGAGAGAGAGCACATCAAAGCTTATCACATGGGAGAGATGGCACATCTTAGCTTCTCCAGATGCTTATTAGCAATAGAGGAGAGAAGTCACTTGTCTTTAAGAGGGAAAAGACATGTTAATGTATGGTTATTTGTACCATTTCTTGCTCTGTTTTTCTTTTGCTCTGATTTTCTCTTACCCTACCTTCTCCATTATCCAATATTAGATTCAGGGGGAGAAAGAGTTCATATATAGGGGAAGAAAATCTTTGGAATTCATTGCATATCTTTAATCTTTGAGGACATGTCCATATCCAAATAGAGTACTAAGTACTCACTCATTACATGTCATCCCAGTTTTGGTACTCTTGTGGTCTCCTAAACTTGCTTTAGTTAGAGTGTTCTTGTGTTATCTAACCTTGTTTTCTCAAGACCATCTCTTCCAAAGCTAACTCAAGACCACAAGGTAAGTATATGCACCACACTCATGTGCATGATGATCTCTTGCTGATGTATATTGTTTGCAAGAAGGACTCATAGACGTGAAGGTACACTTCCTGTATCTACATCATTTGGTCTGATGCATATAGCCAAGATACATGTAACGCATTGCTTGCTCTGACATGCAAGAGCATTCACATGCTCTTACATACTATCTTTACATGATTGCATACATGTAGGGGGAGCCTATGCATGTTACATGTCTTTCCAAAGCTTTACTTGTTACTCTTCATATCTTTATCTAAAGCTTTGATGTATGTTGTCATCAATTACCAAAAAGGGGGAGATTGAAAGCACAAGTGCTCCTTGGGTGATTTTGGTAATTAATGACAACATATCTCTTGTTGGACTAATATCTTTATCTAGTATATTTCAAAAAGTTCAACAATGGCGTGGCATGGACAAGAGGATGTGGAACTCCTTCAAAATGCTAAGGACAAAGATTGGCAAAAGGCTCAAGGCTCTTCATTTTCATTTTAGTGATCCAAGATCACATTGAGTCCATAGGAAAGCCAATACTATTAAAAGGGGATAAAGTGTTGCTTAATGGTCTACTTGCTCAAAGTGCTTAGTGATATTGCTCCATAACCCTCAGCCACTTTCTCATTTCCAAATATGTCCAAAACCCAAAGTCAAACTCGGTCCTACCAATTTTATCTATCCGACGCCACCGAGTTCTTTTGACATAGCCATTGCCAAAAACCCTAGACAATTCGGTCTTACCAATATGGATCTTGGTCCCATCAAGATGGCCTTGCAAACTCTCTGTTGCCTGTTGCAATTATTTCGGTCTCACTGAAATATGCAATCGGTCCCATTGAGTTTGCCTGAACAATTCTCTGTTAACTCATTGCTGAAATCAGTCTCCCCAAGTTCATGCAATCGGTCACACCGAGATGAGGTTTTTCCCTAGCCCTAGCTAATCGGTCCCACCGAGTTGATCATGTCGGTCCCACCGAGATTCCTAATGTTCACATTTTGAACTGAATTAGTCTCACCGAGTTCTTCTATTCGATCTGACCGAGTTCGGTCAATTGTGTGTAACGGTTGGATTTTGTGTGGAGGATATATATACCCCTCCACCCCCTTCTATATTCAAGAGAGAGCCATCACAACGTTCCTACACTTCCACTACTCATTTTTTGAGAGGGAACCACCTGCTCATGTGTTGAGACCAATACATTCCAATCCAACCACAAGAATCTTGATCTCTAGCCTTCCCCAAGTTGATTTCCACTCAAATCATCTTTACACCATAGCCAAATCAGTGAGAGAGAGTTGAGTGTTGGGGAGACTATAATTTGAACCACAAGAGCAAGGAGTTCATCATCAAAACACCATCTATTACCTTTTGGAGACTGGTGTCTCCTAGATTGGTTAGGTGTCACTTGGGAGCCTCCGACAAAATTGTGGAGTTGAACCAAGGAGTTTGTAAGGGCAAGGAGATCGCTTACTTCGTGAAGATCTACCCGAGTGAGGCAAGTCCTTCATGGGCGATGGCCATGGTGGGATAGACAAGGTTGCTTCTTTGTGGACCCTTCATGGGTGGAGCCCTCCGTGGACTCGCACAGCTGTTACACTTCATGGGTTGAAGTCTCCATGAACGTGGACGTACGATAGTACCACCTATCGGAACCATGCCAAAAATATCTGTGTCTTCATTGCATTTGCACACTCCAATCCCATCCCTTTACTTTCTTGCAAATAGCATGCTTTACTCTTTCCGCTGCCTATACTCTTGCCATGCCTGCTTGAAATGTATCGTGAATGCTTAATCTTGTGTTAAAACTCCACCTCAACTTGAAGAACTTAAAAACTGCTACTTTTGCTTGTTGAGGGTCTAATCACCCCCCTCTAGACACCTCTTCTCGATCCTTTCAAGAGGCCTCTTGGACGACAGCTTCATATCCTTATTCGACGAGGTCCTCGTCGGCTTCCCTGACAAGTTCACCAGCATCAAGAAGCTCGTAGACTACCTTGACGTACGCCTCTAGCCCAAGTGCCCAGGCTATGTGATGCCTGCCACCCTCAACGGCCTCTATGGTGACAACCTCTTCGATGCACTGGTGGCCCTACGATTGCCTGCTGTCGCACCGGAGAATGTCCACCTCGAGGTCGTGCTTGCCACGCAGCGTCTGGTGCAGCAAGACACCATCGACATAATCACCCACATCTATGACCAAATTGTCCACAAGGACTACTACGTGCAAGAGGAGGACGATAGGATGTTAGCCTTCTTGGACTGCAGGGCAACCTTGGACGGCATTTTTCAGAAGCACGTTGAGCTCGCCGCCAATGCCGCTGCTCCTCACACGTCGGTTGGTGACCCAGCGCACTAGGGCGTGAGGATGTCGTTGATGGATCTGCATGTATCTTTATCTTTCCATCAATTCCATGTAGTAGTATATTGTAATTATCTTACCTTTCGCATCAACTTCGTAATTTTTGTACGTACCATGCATGAACCACGCCAGAACCAAACTTCTTATTACTCTAGGGAAAATCGTTAACTCTAAGCCTGTCGTGTTTGCATCGCACCCCCACACGGTTGGTCTAGCATGCCGCTCAAGGGGGAATCCGTGCTGTGTTGCATTTTCAATTACAAGTGGGACCACAGTTGAGCAAACCGACTATCGGCAAACCACCACCCCGCCCATCGCGTGATGGCTGAGCTAGAGGAAATAGGAGGGAGAAGAGATAGTTGTAGCATGGACTCCAAGAAAATTGGTTTCAGATGGGACTCGTGTGGGTGGTGTGTGTCGTACTGGTAGACGTGAATGCTAGTTATGGCCCATGCCACCCCACTATTGCTCGAGGTGCTGGTTACGAACAGCGAACACCACTAGGCCATACAGTACACCACTAGTACTACTCACATTGTCGCGAAATTTCCTGGATTCCGTGCTCAGCCCTCCTCTCTCTCTTCTCAGCCAGCCAGCAAACGACAGAGTGTGCCCATCATCTGTTTGCTCACATTCAGTCCCACATGTCAGTGAAAATGCAAGACGACCCACTGAACCTACACATCTTTCACATCGACGTGCTGGTGATGAAAAACAAATCCAATAAAGATCTTTGGTGGCTGCTTTTGGAGTTAATCAACAGTAAGAATCTATTTACAGTTTAACCCAAGATGCACAACATGTACTCCTACCTTCAACTAGCACTCCATTTTCTTTCATGACACGACCTGGATGCTGGATGTCCCACGTGTCGGCAAAAGGAGGAAGAACTCAACCAAATCTTCTCCACATTTAGACCAGAGGAGTAGGGAACATGGCAAGCCCTGTGCCTACATCATACGTACAAGCCCACACTACAAAAAAAGACACATCCGTGACATTTTGGGCCGAACGAAAAAAATTTCTGTCATACATATGACACTTCTATGACGATAATTGTGACAAAACCCGGTATCATCATAGATGTGGTGGGCTCCTACTTCTATGACCAAAAATCATGACCGAAAATGGGCTTTTCGTCCTAGGCGGGCCGGAGACGCAACTGCATGACATTCTTTGGGCCGTCCATGACGGAAAAAATCATGGTAGAAGCGAGGGCGAGGAAAATTTCGGGGAGTTCCCGGTTACGGTGGGTGGTCGGGGGCCGAGCGATGCGCGTTTCTCTTGTACACGTACGCGCGTGTGTGCGAGGCGTTGGCTCTAACTGAACTCGAGCGTTGGGCTCTAACTGAACCTGAGCGATTGCACTACAGGCTACGCGTTACTAAACCCGAGCGATCGATCGATGGCTGTTAACTGAATCCGATCGAGCGATTCCTTCGCTACTGCTGCTAACTGAAGCCGATCGATGCTGTCTCTCTGGATGAACAGTGAGCGTTGCCGGGGGGGGGGGGGGATTGGATGAATAGTGAGTGGTGGGAGTGGATGAACAGGACCCGTGGCGTTGCCTCTGGATGAACAGGACCCCGATCGATCGAGCCGGTTGGGGCCGGATGGACAGGACCCCGTGGAGGGCTGGATGAATAGGACGACCCCGTGGAGGGCTGGAAGAACAGTAGACGGTGGAGGGGTGGATGAACAATAGCCCGTGGAGGGGTGGTTGAACAGGAGCCCGTGTAGAGGGGTGGTTGAATAGTAGCCGGTGGAGTAGCACACGGTGGAGGCTGGATGAACAGGAGCCCGTGGATGAACAGCCGCAGGTGGAGGCTGGAGGAGGTCGACGGTGGATGAATAGTAGCCCATGGAGGCTGGAGGAGGTCGACGGTGGAGATGAACAGTGTCTCGTGGAGTCCCGTTTTGCGGTACGCCACACCCCTCCCGATGAACAGGACCCCGGTTTCGACCGTAGCGCTCCAACACAAGTCCATTTCATCTGTTTTGCGATATGCCACACCCCTCCCGATCAACAGGACCCCCGTTTCGATCGTAGGAGGTCTGTTTCCTCCATTTTGTGGTACGCCAGACCCCTCCCAATGAACAGGATCCCGTTTCGAACGTGTCCGGTCGAACACAAGTCCGTTTCCTCCGTTCTGCGGTACGCCAGGCCTCGTTTCCATCGCATGTTCCATCCAAGCCCTCCCGATGAACACGATGACGCATTCTGTTCTGACCCAGCCGGTTGGCTCCCCATGAACACGACGACGACGCTGTTTCTCCGTTCCTACCCAACCATGTACACGAGCCCTGGCCGTACGTATGTGCGAGTAGGCGTTCGAGACCCCGCCCGTATGTACACATACGTGGCTGTATTTTCTTTCTTGCACCCTGGCCGTTGTATGTACGTGTACATGCTACGTGCGTGCCTCTACTACGACACCTGCGTGCCTTTACTACGACACGTGCGCGCCTCTACATCCACCAGTATGTACTCGCGACCAGAATGACAACGCTAAATACGCTTCGACCAGGTGGGTCCCGACTGTCAGGCACTTCCTTGCATGCGAAGATGTAACTGGTGGGTCCCAACAGTCAGGTGGGCGAATCGTTTTTTTTGCCCGGACGCACTTCCTTGCGTGCGAAGGTGTAGCTGGTGGGTCCCAGCAGTCAGGGGGCGAATCGTTTTGTTTTTTTGCCTGGATGCACTTCCTTGCGTGCGAAGGTGTAGCTGGTGGGTCCCAGCAGTCAGGGGGAAACATTTTTTTCGTGAAATACGGTGGCCCGTCCGGTGGGTCCCCGCTGTCAGGTGGAGGAATAATTATTTTGCGCGTAATAAGGAGGCACTTCCTTGCTGCGGCTATGGACCCGGCTGTCAACCTCTCCACGTACAGTCCACGTCCGATGGAAGCCGTTCCATGACCATGTTGACCATGCCGCGCCGAGAGCACCAGGGCGGTGGACGACGGTGAGGCCTTGAAAGGGGACGACACGGAGCCGGGGAAGACGTGGCAGTGGATGCCCACACGTAGAGGAGTACGAGGGTTCACTGGTTCGCTGCGGTGTGAGGCTGCCGTCGCTGCAGAATAACAGGGGGTATGGGTGACTAGAGGGATGGCCTGGCTAGCGGTGGGAGTAGTAGGCGGCGGTGAGGCCTCCGCCGCATCGCAGCCGGCCACGGGAGGCAGGAGCACAAGGCACGACCAGCGCTGGTTTGGGCAGCTGGAGCAAGAAGACCAGAGGTTGAAGAAGCACTATGGCCGTTGGATGGACATCGTACGGTCACTGGAGCTAGAATCGTGCATATTTACTAAGTTGAGAAAGCCCTCTGTCCCCGTCAACTTAGTAGGCCCACAAGTCAGCCTGCCACTATACTGGGTCCCAGCTAACAGGGGGAGTATTCATTTTTTTGTGTGTAATAAGGAGGCACTTCCTTGCGTGCGAAGATATAGCTGGTGGGTCCGAGCTGTCAGCGGCGGTAACGTTTTTTTCACGAAATACAGAGGCCCTTTCGGTGGGTCCCTAATCTCAGGTGGAGGAATCATTATTTTGCATGTAATAAGGAGGCATTTCCTTGTGTGCGGCCGTGGACCCAGCTGTCGGCCTCTCCACGTACAGTCCACTTCAGATGCATGTCGGTCGTTGACCATGTTGACCTGGCCGCGCCAAGAGCACCAGGGCGGTGGACAACGGCGAGGCCTAGGAAGGGAACAACACGGAGGCAGGGAAGACTCGGCAGTTGTTTCCCACGCGGAGGGGAGTACGACTGTACGAGGGTTTATTGGTTCGTCTGCCGTCGCCGGAGAATAACAACATGTGTGGGTGAGTAGAGGGATGGCTAGGCCAGCGATGGGCGTACGATGGGGCGGTGAGGCCTGCGCGGCAACACAACCGGTCGTGGGGAGGAGGGAGCAGGCAGTCCCGCTGGTGCTTGTTTGAGCTGCTGGAGCAGGAAGAGCAGAGATTGAAGAAGCACGACGGTCGTTGGTTGGACATCCAACAGTCACTGCTTGTGCGTCAACCTTTTTTTAGGAAAGCCTCAAATCTATGGAAAACAGCATACAACCCATCTGCCATTATTTCTAATAATTTACAACCCATTTGCTAATTCTTAAGGTTTTTTTGGAGCCCATATTATTTTTGTTAGCATTACAGCCCATATTGTGGCCACGGTTAAAAAATTATATGAAATTTTGCATATTTTGATGCGGTCTGAACTATTTTTAATCCTGAAATTTTGACTCACATTCAAACTGATTTTAAAAATAAATGTATATCAATATAAAATCCAACAAATTCTCCACGCATAAAAATTAATGTAATTTAAAATCTCAAAATGAAAAAAAGATATTCGAAACTAATTGCCGGTTTGATGTGTTTTGAAAATGTACAGCCCATTTCTCATTACTGATGGGCCATTTTATTGGCCAGCCAAATGAAAGCTCTCCTCGTCTTGAAAGATTTGCAGCCCAATAGGCCTGACAAAGCGACTTACTTGGCAAATCACAAAAAAATTGGGATGTGGCCGTGGACCCAGCTGTCAGCCTCTCCACGTATAGTACTCTTCCGATGGAAGTCATTCCTTGACCATGTTGACCACGCCGCATGGAGAGCACCACGGCGGTGGACGACGGTGAGGCCTAGGAAGGGGACAACACGGAGCTGAGGAAGACACGATAGTGGAAGCGTGGGTGAGTGGAGGGATGGCTTGGCCAGCGGCGGGAGTAGTAGGGGCGGTGAGAGCTCCGCGGCATCACAGTCGGCCACGAGAGGCAGGAGTAGGCGGCACGATCGGCGCTGCTTTGGGCAGCTGGAGCAAGACGACCAGAGGTTGAAGAAGCACGATGGTCGTTGGATGGACATTGTACGGTCACTGCAGCTAGAATTGTTCATATTGACTAAGTTGACAAACCCCTCCGTCCCCGTCAACTTAGTGGGCCCACAAGTCAGCCTCCCACCAAGGTGGGTCCCAGCTAGCAGGGGGAGTATTCATTTTTTTTTGCTTAATAAGAGGCAATTCCGGTGGGTCTGAGCTGACAGCGGGGGGAACGTTTTTTCACGAAATACGATGGTCTGTTAGGTTGGTCCCAGCAGTCCGGGGGCTAACATTTTTTCACAAAATACGGTGGCCCGTCCAGTGGGTCCTTGCTGTCAGTTGGAGGAATCATTATTTTCTGCGTAATAAGGAGGCACTTACTTGCTGCGGCCGTGGACCCAGCTATCAGACTCTCCACGTACAATATACTTCCGATGGAAGTCGTTCCTTGACCACGTTGACCACGCCGCATTCCGTTGCATGCAGGTGTCCATGGGCGTGGTGCGTCCCCACTGTCAGCCTCTCACGTATAGTCATCTTCCGATGACTCTCGGTTGTTAACCACGTTGACCACACCGTGCAGAGCGCACCCAGACTGGAACGACCGGGAGATGGGGAAGACGGGGCAGTGGAGTCGCAGATGGAGAGGACTGGGAAACTTCACTGGTTCGGGTGCACGGGAGCACAACCGCGGTGCCGCCCACAGGAGACAGGAGCAAGAACAGAGGTTGAAGAAGGAGCACGGCTGTTGGATTAACATCCAACGGTCTAGCTGCTAGAATCATTTGTTGATTAAGTTGACAAAGCTGTGCGTACATGTCCGCTTAGTAGGCCCACAAGTCAGCCACCAAATCTGACGGGCCCCAGCTGTTAACGGGATGAATAATTGTTTTCACAAAACAAGGAGGCACTTCCTTCCACGCGAAGATACAGCCGGTAGGTCCCAGCTGTCAGGTGGAGGAAACATTGTTTTTTCAGCTTAATAAGGAGGAACTTTCCTTGCGTGCAACCATGGACCTCATGGGTCCCAGCCGTCAGGCTCTCCATGTACAATCCTCTTCCGATGAATCTCGTTTGTTGACCACGCCGCACCGAGTGCAGCGAGGCAGTGGACGACGGCGAGGCCTCGGATGGGAACGACTCGGAGATGGGAAGACGCGGCAGTGGAGTCGCAGATTGAGAGGAGGAGAAGGGTTATAACTAGTTCTGTTGCGGCGTGGGGCTGTAGTCTGTGGAGAATAATAGGAGGTGTCGAGGGGGGAGGGATAGCCTAGCCGGCGGTGGGGTAGCTCTTCGCAGCGATGCGTGCTAAGCAGAGCCGCTAGCCGCCGAAGGTCGGACCAGGCGGTCTCGGCGATGCTGGAGGAAGAAGATGAGAGATTGAAGGTGCATGCCGGCCTTTGGATATAAATCCAATGGTTGTGGATGACACAATCATTTGTTGACCAAGTTGACAACGCCCTACGTAGGCTTCGACCTATTGGCGCACATGTCAGCCTGCAAAAATGTGGCATATATTTAACCCATGTTTTCTAGAATGTACAGTCCATTTGCTGGGCTGGGTGAACAAATAATTTCGCGTCAATCAGGCCCATTTATATTTTCTAAGAAATCCCAGCGCATTTGCACTTCCTTGAAATACACGTATTAGGTGGGCTCGTTATATATATAATGTTATGTTAGAAGGAGCAATTAATATCAAAGAATAAACCGGAGAGGCACATTATATATATATATATATATATATATATATATATATATAATTAACAAATTAGCAAGTTATTACTCAAAATAAAAATGAGCGCATTATTATTAAATTGGTCCTTAAAATCTTCGCAAGCTTTTGTATGCAATCACCAGGATTTTCCTTGCCTGTTCCGTTTTGAAAAAAAAGGATTTTCCTTGCCTGTGAGTCAAAAACAACCAGGATTTTCCTTGCCAACTTCCCTTTAACATTTACTTTTATAAGTTAATAACACGTGGGATGTTTTTATAATGTATATATAAGTCTCTATAAAATATATGATAATAGTAATAATATAATTATATATAATGTGGTTAGAAGGAAAAACATAGATTAGACACAACATTATTATTCTTATATATAGATAAATAGAACAGAGACCAGCGTTTTATACCCCAAGTAGGCATACTAACAAGTTCACACACAAATACAACAGAAAAGGTAAACATTTGTATAAAACTCAGGTTCACAGGACACGTTCATATTCATAGCCAACATTCATTATCAACAACTCAAAAGATTCATATATACACAAGTTACCTATGCATCCAAATGATTGATAGATCACACGACAATATTCATACATAATTCACAAAAAGATTCAGATATACACATGTTCAGTATGTTTACGCATCCAAATGATTGAGATCACAGCCAATATGATCCATGGACAAACTTTAATTACCTAGGGTACAGACTAGTAAATGGTGTTCAATCGGAGGTACTTCTTGCTAAAATTAGTTTCTTGTACGAGTAAAATTTTGAGTACAAAAGAGGCAGCACAGACAATATGAACTTTGCTTGTAGGTTTATCCTCAAATAGTGGCCTTGTGCCGAGGGAGGTTTGAGCAACTTGGCCACTACTTTCATCCAACTAGTTTACTGGCTCATCTTGGTCCTATATCTCGCCAAAATTCTACATTGCAGACGAGAAAGGAGGCGGTTGAGAAAATGAACCACCCAAATTTTGTGTGCAGTTCAACTGAAATGGAGCATCCTTGGCATGCAGACTGATTAAGTGCCAGATGAATATACGCGTCAACCAACTTGTCTGGAATCTTTAGACTCCATGCCATATAGTTCGCTACCATATGTGTCGATAACCAAAAGGCACAAGTTGGGAGCAAAGACTGGACTGCGTTTTTCTGGGCTATGCACCAAGCAATAGTTTTGGCGTTCACTCTCATAATACTTGGAGTTTGACAATTGGTTGACGCCGGTTAATACTTGAATGAATATAGGCACTTCTTCTTGTCAACATCGATGCTTCTCTGAGTGAACTTTGGAGTACATAGCAGCAGCATAAGTATCTGTCAATCTGATCATGTTGTGCAGTTCTACTGAAATCACCCGATGTAATGATTTTCCTATGAGTTCAGGCTCCAAATTACTCCTTTATGAGATTGGCAAACAGTAGCACAATACCAAATTACCAATACATATGACAGGCACAATAATCAGGATAAAGACCAGTACCAACCTGTGTGAGGTAGCATATCAATTACTATTTCCTTTGACTGGAAGCCGGGATAAGCCAAGCGACTGACAGCAAAGGAAGAAAGCAAGCCGAGATTAGCAACTGACAGGAAAGGACGTAAGCTGTCGAGGCAATGAAGCACCCACAGTTTTTGTGCAGTTCCACCAAAATCGAGCATCCCTGTTGGCACATATATTGAGAGAGTGAGATTACTGTAATAGTGGGACTAGTTGATGAAACATACACTAACAAATAGAAGCACCCTCATTATCTTAATAGGTAAAGTTAGCAACATAGTAGTCTTGCTTAAAGAGAGGTATTAGTTTATTTAATCAGTGCCAATTATCTCAACACTCAAAGCATTGCCATTTATCATAGGTTGCAAAACTTTAACATGCAAAGATAAAGGAGTTTCTCATGACAGTAGCACGATACAAATAGACATGACAACAAACTAATATGGATGAACGCCTTAGGCCCGTACCAACTTGAGAAAAAAGCTTATTCATGTAGTCCCATAATAGATGATAAAGCACTCACTGGAATCACACAATAGTATAAAAATTTTTGCACTTCAAATGTATGGTTGAAATCACTCTTGTTTACCAGTGCTGATATTTTATCGAAAGATTATCAAGAACTTCCAGCAGAGTTAAAGCACTGGCTGGGATATAGTTCATTGTATTGTCTTGTGTAGTTCCACTAAAATGTATGATTGGCACAACATGATCCCTGTTTGCACAACTAGGAACAAGGTGAAACCTTCATTAGCTTAGTGAGAAAGGATAGGAAGACATTAGCATATTACTCAAACAGTAGCATCAAACTCATGATGGACAATACGCAAAACATTGACTCATTCAACCAATGGCAATAAATTGACATGCAAAACAATAGCACTATTATGTCATGACACTAATAATATTCCCTCCCTGCTCCACCACATGATTCAACTCCATAGACAAACATACACATGTACATGATTCAACATAGGGTCCCACTAAAGATTTGTTTAACTCCAACAGGAAAATTAGGTAGTAATAAATTAGTGGTACTTAAGTACTCCTAATTAATTAGGTGAGATAGCAGAAGTGGAAGGGCTCCCTGGAGGATCGTCTCACATGTAAGGTAGTCGTTGTCGGAGCCCTTGAATGGCCTCGACTAAGGCCTCTGGCTTTAGCAAGATCGCCTTGGCACTGTTTATTCTTCTTCTTCTTCCTCTTCATGCTCTGTTTCTCTTTCTCCTCACCAGTTGGTGAAACCAAGTACATGATTGACCTTCTAATTCAGAATTGGTTTTGTCTGTGAGGGAGTACAAGTGTACTAGTAAAAAATAGCATTATTTTCTCATGGCAGTCGGAAAATAGAGATGAACACATGCATTAATTATCATTCTTACCTAAAGGAAGGTTATGGCGCCAATATGGATGATGAGGATTGGAACACAGATCTCCCTTTGTGCAGTTCCACCAAAATGAACCAACTGTTCCATTCTGACATTCCAGTTAAACAACACAAAAGTCACTTCTTTTAAGAAGAGTTTTGTGCAGTGCACCAAAAGGTCACAACAGCAACCAGGTGAATTGGATATCCCTGTTTGCACAAAAAGGTACAGAGAAAATAGTGAGAGTCTCAAACAAATACAGGCAAAAACATTTGGCTAAACTTGTCATGGCTTATAATAGTGGCATGGCTTCATTTTTACTAGGGACATTAGATTAAGAACAACTAAATATTTGGTATAAGGTCATGGGACAGTGGGTGCACCAGTAGTCCAGCATCATGTACGTAAACAGGGGCATAAAGTGGTGATTCATAGTTTTTTGCCCCGAGAAACAAACATCCAAGAAACATATCTGGGTTGGTCCCATTTTTGTTCACTCTAGCCACCTACTCCTATGTGTGGGTAGCAAATCTAGTCCTGGTCATACCACTGTGTACATCGTTACCCCTATATTTCCCTTTTTGACCAAGAGACCGGTTGGATGACCAGTCTGTACTACTTTCACCCCCTTTCCTTCCTGTTTGTACCAAGTCCGATCTACATACTAAATTCCCCCACCCCCACTTTATTTCTTATTTGAACCAAGTACTCCCTCCGTCCGGAATTACTTGTCATCAAAATGGATGTGTCTAGAACTAAAATACATTTAGATACATCCATTTCAATGACAAGTATTTTCGGACGGAGGGAGTACAAGATTCGACTCCATGAAGTAGCTTTACCTCTAACAATAGAAGAAAAAAATTAGGTGATGTTGGACCATCCTATCGAGAGGGGCTGAGAGGTAGAAAATGATGCACATGCAGCAATGTAGCGAGCTAGGGAAGTAGAGCTAAGGCGGTTTCAAACGAAGATATACCTGAAGGTCGTCGGGATGTGGATAGGTGGGTGGCGGGAGGCCGGATCCGCCGACAGGCAACGACGAAGGGATCGGAGGACCTCCCGCGCCGGCGCACGGCCAGAGATAATGGTGCGGCCGGCAGTGGGTCTCCTCCCTCGCTGTCGACAACGGCCTAAAGGCTGCCCCTCCTCCCCTTCACCGGCGGAGGGGGATATGTCCAGATCTGTAACCAGCGTTGGGGATAGAAAGCCAGTGTTTTTTGAAGGGAGAAAGACAGTGTTACTACCCCTATCTTGTTTAGATCAGGAGAGGATGAGAGTGTGTGAATAGAGCAACCCTAGCAAGCAAGTGCGGAGGCTCCGGCCTATATATACGTAGTGGGGTAGTTTTCCTTTTTCACTCCATCAAAACAATCGTTTAAAATTGTGTACTACTACATGCCAGGTCGCGGTTTTTTAGTTGTTGGTTGTTTTTTTTAGATAGCTACCCGCTTGTTCCAAGTGGTGTTACGGTGTGCTAGGTCGCACTTTGTATCATTCAAGTTTGGTACTACAAGTCCCTCCATTAAATGAACAACCACCCCCTCATAAAAATTGTGAACAAGCCCACGGCTAAAATTAGCGGAAACATGGGTTGCCCCAACATGCATTATTATTTATATTTTCTACTCCACATATCATAGACACAAACATAATGTGTCATAGACACAAAAATTGTGGCAAAATTCCCTTAGGCAAGCCAAATTGAGTCTAACAATTTGAGCAACTCAGGTTAGGCAAGTGTGGCAAAAATAATGTGGCAACATAAGACAAACATAGTCACAATCCAAACAGCCCCATAATTTTTTGTGACATGCATGAAAATTTGGTTAGTTAAATTTATAGTCAAAATTTGGCAAGGTGCATCAAATCAACACATGCAAGTATCAAAAGGAAAGTCACGGCATGCATGCATGCGTTGTACTGATAACCCACAAGTATAGGGGATCGCAACAGTTTTCGAGGGTAGAGTATTCAACCCAAATTTATTGATTCGACACAAGGGGAGCCAAAGAATATTCTCAAGTATTAGCAGCTGAGTTGTCAATTCAACCACACCTAGAAACTTAATATCTACAGCAAAGTGTTTAGTAGCAAAGTAATATGATAGTGGTGGTAACGGTAACAAAGTAAAGACAGCAAAAGTAATGTTTTTGGTATTTTTGTAGTGATGATAACAGTAGCAACGGAAAAGTAGATAAGCGTAAACCAGTATATGGAAAACTCGTAGGCACCGGATTAGCGATGGATAATTATGCCGGATGCGGTTCGTCATGTAACAGTTACAACATAGGGTGACACAGAACTAGCTCCAGTTCATCAATGTAATGTAGGCATGTATTCCGAATATAGTCATACGTGCTTATGGAAAAGAACTTGCATGACATCTTTTGTCCTACCCTCCCGTGGCAGTGGGGTCCTATTGGAAACTAAGGGATATTAAGGCCTCCTTTTAATAGAGAACCGGAACAAAGCATTAGCACATAGTGAATACATGAACTCCTCAAACTATGGTCATCACCGGGAGTGGTCCCGATTATTGTCACTTCGGGGTTGCCGGATCATAACACATAGTAGGTGACTATAGACTTGCAAGATAGGATCAAGAACACACATGTATTCATGAAAACATAATAGGTTCAGATCTGAAATGAAGGCACTCGGGCCCTAGTGATAAGCATTAAGCATAGCAAAGTCATAGCAACATCAATCTCAGAACATAATGGATACTAGGGATCAAACCCTAACAAAACTAACTCGATTACATGATAAATCTCATCCAACCCATCACCGTCCAGCAAGCCTACGATGCAATTACTCACGCACGGCGGTGAGCATCATGAAATTGGTGATAGAGGATGGTTGATGATGACGACGGCGACGAATCCCCCTCTCTGGAGCCCCGAACGGACTCCAGATCAGCCCTCCCGAGAGAGATTAGGGCTTGGCAGCGGCTCCGTATCGTAAAACGCGATGATTTCTTCTCTCTGGTTTTTTTCTCCCTGAAAGCCAATATATGGAGTTGGAGTTGGCGTCGGAGGGCCACCAGGGGGCCCACGAGGTAGGGGGGCATGCCCAGGGGGGAGGGGCGCGCCCCCCACCCTCGTGGACAGGGTGTGGGCCCCCTGGTCTTCATCTTTGGCGAGGATTTTTTATTATTTATTCTAAGATATTCCATGGAGTTTTAGGTCATTCCTAGAACTTCTGTTTTCTGCACATAAAACAACACCATGGCAATTCTGCTGAAAACAGCGTCAGTCCGGGTTAGTTCCATTCAAATCATACAAGTTAGAGTCCAAAACAAGGGCAAAAGTGTTTGGAAAAGTAGATACGACGGAGATGTATCAACTCCCCCAAGCTTAAACCCTTGCTTGTCCTCAAGCAATTCAGTTGACAAACTGAAAGAGAAAAAGAAAAACTTTTACAAACTCTGTTTGCTCTTGTTGTTGTAAACATGAAAAGCCAGCATTCAAGTTTCAGCAATTATTATGAACTAACCATACTCACAATAACACGTAGGTCTTACAATTACTCATATCAATAGCATAATCAGCTAGCGAGCCATAATAATAAAACTCGGATGACAACACTTTCTCAAAATAATCATAACATGATATAACGAAATGGTATCTCGCTAGCCCTTTCCGAGACCGCAAAACATAAATGCAGAGCACCTTTAAAGATCAAGGACTGACTAAACATTGTAATTCATGGTAAAAGAGATCCATTCAATTCATACCCAATATAAACCAATAATAATGAATGCAAACGACAGTGTGCTCTCCAGCGGGTGCTTTTTAATAAGAAGGGTGATGACTCAACATAAAAGCAAATAGATAGGCCCTCTGCAGAGGGAAGCAGTGATTTGTAGAGGTGCCAGAGCTCGGTTTTGAAATAGAGATAAATTATATATTGAGGGGCATACTTTCATTGTCAACATAACAACTAAACGACGATGATATCTTCCGTGCTAAACAGATTATAGGCGGTTCCCAAACAGAATGGTAAAGTTTATACTCCCCTTCCTCCACAAGCATCAATCCATGGCTTGCTCGAAACAACGAGTGCCTCCAACATTCAACATGTCCCAAGGGGAGTTTTGTTTGCAGTTATTTTGATTTAGTTTGCACAAAGCATGGGACTGGGCATCCCGGATACCAGCCATTTTCTCGTGAATGAGGAGCGGAGTCCACTCCTCTTGAGAATAACCCGCCTAACATAGAAGATAAGGGCAGCTCTAGTTGACATATGAGCTATTCGAGTATGCAAAACAGAATGTTTATTTGAAAGTTTAGAGTTTGGCACATACAAATTTACTTGGAACGGCAGGTAAATACCGCATATAGGTAGGTATGGTGGACTCATATGGAACAACTTTGGGGTTTAAGGAGTTTGGATGCACAAGCAGTATTCCCGCTTAGTACAAGTGAAGGCTAGCAAAAGACTGGGAAGCGACCAACTAAGAGAGCAACAACAGTCGTAAACATGCATTAAAATTAATTCACACCGGGTACAAGCATGAGTAGGATATAATCCACCATGAACATAAATATCATGAAGGCTATGTTGATTTGATTCAACTACATACGTGAACATGTGCCAAGTCAAGTCACTCAATTCATTTAAAGGAGGATACCATCCTATCATACCACGTCATAATCATCTCAATAGCATGTTGGCACGCAAGGTAAACCATTATAACTCATAGCTAATCAAGCATGGCACAAGCAACTATAATCTCTAAATGTCATTGCAAATATGTTTACTTCATAATAGCTGAATCAGGGATGATGAATCATCATATTTACAAAAACAAGAGAGGTCGAGTTCATACCAGCTTTTGTCATCCCAATAAGTCCATCATATATCATCATTATTGCCTTTCACTTGCACGACCGAACGGTGTGTATAATAATAAAAGTGCACGTGCATTGGACTAAGCTGGAATCTGCAAGCATTCAACTCAAGGGAGAAGACAAGTAAAATGGGCTCTAAGTTAGATAAACAATCATGCATATGAGAGCCACTAAGCATTTTCAATATAGTCTTCTCAACCCCCAAAGAAAGGAAAAGGAATAAAAACTATTTACACGGGAAAGCTCCCAACAAGCAAAAGAAGAACGGGAAATATTTTTGAGGTTTTCTTTTTAATTATTACTACTGCAGCGGGAAAAATAAACTACTACTAATTTTTTTGGTTTTTCTAAGGTTTATTAAACACACAAGAAGAAGGCAGGAAAAAGAAAATAAACTAGCAGGGATATTACAGTGAAAGAGTATGAGCACCGACATCTAGCAATGAGTGTGTGTGAACATGAATGTAATATTGGTGAGAAATATGTACTCCCCCAAGCTTAGGCTTTTGGTCTAAGTTGGTTTATTGCCAGGGATAGCCTGGCGGATATCCGTAGGTGAAGCTGTGGTCATACTGTGATGAAGAAGACTCCGGCTGCCACTGGCTGGCAGCCTCCTCTGGATCCCAAGAATAAACAGATAATCGTGGAGGATCGTCTTGTGGCTCTGGCTCCGGGGCTGGTGCAGGGTTCCGATAGGCTTGAACAACCGACCACGGAACAATGTGAGGTTCTGCAAACAAGTCAAACAAAGAAGGAGCAGGCAAGGTAATAGTCTCAGGGTGATGTTTATCAAAGTATAATTTATATGTGAGCTCCCCATCGCGACTCTTAACAAGGAAATCATGCGCTATCATACTCTTGTAATCTAAATAAGCACGGGGCAGTGCCGTTTCTTCTTTCTCCTCATGCCTAATAGGCATTTCAAAATGTTTAGCAAGGCGTGAAGCATAAATGCCTCCAAAGATGGGGCCCTTAGTACGGTTAAGATTTAACCGTCTAGCAACAATTCCACCCATACTGACAGAGTTATTGCGGTATAAACCATGGAACAAAATAATAATATCAGGAATACTAAGGTTTCCGTAGTTCCCGCGACCAATCAAACAACGACTATCAAATAAGGCAAAGTAGCGCAAAACAGGAAAATGTATGCTAGTAATTCTTGCATCGGAAACCTTCCTGGTTTCTCCCACAGTGATAGTGTTAATAAAAGCTTCTACTTCATTATGGTGTGGTTCATCTAAAGAACCCTCAAAAGGTATTTTGCAAACCTCGCAAAATTCAGCTAATGGCATTTCCTTAACAATGTCATATAAATGGAACTCTACTGTTGGAGGTGATTTCTTAGGGAAAAGTAGAAGTTCTGCACAAAAGTATTTGTGAGTAAGAGATACTGATGACGTTGGTCGCAGAGGAAGTTTGTGAGGCCGGCGTTCTCAATTAATAGATAGAAATCCTCATAAATCCTGGCACTCCTCAAGAAGTCATCGGAAGGCCATTCACACGGCTGGACCTCCGCGGTGCGAGGTAAATTAAATTTGGGCTTCTCCTCTTCTTCCTTTTGTTTTTCCTTAGAGCTTTGGCTTGATGATCCCCTCAAAAGTCTCTTCATTATTTCTGAAACAATCTGAAATTTTTAGTAACTTCAAATAAAAGTGAACCAACTTCAATAAAATTGATAGCAACAACTCCCACAAGTGCCTAGGGCCTATATAAAGCATTGGAACCACTTGGAACCATATAAATTTGACATGCCATCTCAAGAACATGGTCACCTATGCAGCACAAATTTGCAATGAATAAAGCACTAGAACAAAAACTAATTGGACCAATGGAGGAGTCACATACCAAGGAACAATCTCCCCAAGCAGTTTTGAGAGAGGTGCTTTGAGCAAGGAGATCGAAAATCACAGCAACGGGGGCTGGAACTCGTGCTTGAGTTGGTTTTTCGTGTTTATGTGAGGCAGAGGAAGAAGATGGGTGCAGGGATAAGTGGAGGAGGGCCACCGTGGGCCCACGAGGTAGGGGGCGCCCTGGGGGGTAGGGCGCGCCCTCCACCCTCGTGGCCAGGTAGCAGCTCCCCCCGTGGTAATTTTTGCACTAAAAATCCTTAAATATTCCCAAAAAATCATATTAAATTGGCATGGCATTCTGAGGACTTTTATTTTCGGGATATTTTTATATTGCACGGATAAGTCATGAAACAGGCAGAAAAATACTATTTTACTTTATTTCTACTAAGTAGCAGAAAATATAAAGAGGGTACAGAAGGTTGTGCTTCTAGTTTCATCCGTCTCATGCTCATCCAAAAGCATCCACTAACAAGGTTGATCAAGTCTTGTTAACAAACTCATTCCGATTAACATGGAACCGGAGAAATCTCGAATAACACTATGTTACCTCAATGGGGATATGGACATCCCCAATAATAAGTATATCATATTTCTTCTTGACAGTAGGGAGAGGAAATTCAAAACCTCCAAATATAATCGATGGAATTTTTTCAATAGAGTTAATACTATAAACTTGAGTTTGTTTCCTCGGAAAGTGTACCGTATGCTCATTACCATTAACATGAAAAGTGACATTGCCTTTGTTGCAATCAATAACAGCCCCTGCAGTATTAAGGAAAGGTCTTCCAAGAATAATAAACATACTATCATCCTCGGGAATATCAAGAATAACAAAGTCCGTTAAAATAGTAACGTTTGCAACCACAACAGGCACATCCTCACAAATACCGACAGGTATAGCAGTTGATTTATCAGCCATTTGCAAAGATATTTCAGTAGGTGTCAACTTATCAAGTCAAGTCTACGATATAAAGAGAGAGTAACACTAACACCGGCTCCAAGATCACATAAAGCAGTTTTAACATAATTTCTTTTAATGGAGCATGGTATAGTAGGTACTCCTGGATCTCCAAGTTTCTTTGGTGTTCCACCCTTAAAAGTATAATTAGCAAGCATGGTGGAAATTTCAGCTTCAAGTATCTTTCTTTTATTAGTAATGATATCCTTCATATACTTAACATAAGGATTTGTTTTGAGCACATCAGTTAATCGCATACGCAAAAAGATGGGTCTAATCATTTCAGCAAAGCGCTCAAAATCCTCATCATCCTTTTTCTTGGATGGTTTGGGAGGAAAAGGCATGGGTTTCTGAACCCATGGTTCCCTTTCTTTACCATGTTTCCTAGCAACGAAGTCTCTTTTATCATAAAGTTGATTCTTTGATTGTGGGTTATCAAGATCAACAACAGGTTCAACTTCTACATCATTATCATTACTAGGTTGAGCATCAACATGAACATTATCATTAACATTATCACTAGGTTCATGTTCATTACCAAATTGTGTTTCAGCATCAGACATAGAGATATCATTCGGATTAACAGGTTCACTAGAAGTTTGCACAGTTCTATCATTTTTCTTTTTCTTCTTTTTAGAAGAACTAGGTACATCAATATCGTTTCTCTGAGAATCTTGCTCGATTCTCTTAGGGTGTCCTTCAGGATACAAAGGTTCCTGAGTCATTCTACCAGTTCTAGTAGCCACTCTAACAACATAATCATTCTCCTTACTATTCATTTCATCAAGCGCTTCTTTTTGAGCTTTAAGCACTTGTTCCACTTGAGTGGTAACCATAGAAGCATGTTTACTAACAAGTTTAAGTTCACCTCTAATATTAGCCATATAATCACCCAAGCGTTTAATCATATAGGCATCTTGTTTTAATTGTCTACCAAAATAAGCATTGAAGTCATCTTGCTTAAACATAAAGTTATCAAACTCATCCAAGCACTGACTAGCAATTTTAGTAGGAGGGACTTCAGCTTTATCATATCTATAGAGAGAATTTACCTTTACTACCTGTGTCGGGATATCAGCAGGTTCTTCAGTAAATAAGTAATTGAGATCATATACTTCTTCAACAGGCGGTAAATTAAGACCGTGTATTTCTTCGATAGGAGGTAAATTCTTAACATCTTCAGCTTTAATACCTTTTTCTTTCATAGATTTCTTTGCCTCTTGCATATCTCCAGGACTGAGAAATAGAACACCTCTCTTCTTCGGAGTTGGTTTAGGAATAGGCTTAGTAATTGGCTCAGGAGCTGGCTCAGGAGGTAGCTCGGGAGGTGCCCAATTATTTTCATTAGCCAACATATTATTCAATAGAATTTCAGCGTCATCCGGTGTTCTTTCCCTGAAAATAGAACCAGCACAACTATCCAGGTAATCTCTGGAAGCATCAGTTAGTCCATTATAAAAGATATCAAATATTTTAGGTTTCTTAAGAGGATGATCAGGCAAAGCATTAAGTAACTTGAGAAGCCTCCCCCAAGCTTGTGGGGGACTCTCTTCTTCAATTTGCACAAAATTGTATATTTCCCTCAAAGCAGCTTGTTTCTTATGAGCAGGGAAATATTTAGCAGAGAAGTAATAAACCATATCCTGGGGACTTTGCACACAACCAGGATCAAGAGAATTAAACCATATCTTAGCATCACCCTTTAATGAGAACGGAAATATTTTGAGTAAATAAAAAGGTAGCATGATCTCTCATTATTAGTAAACAGGGCAGCTATATCATCTAACTTACGAAGATGTGCCAGAACAGTTTCAGATTCATAGCCATAAAAAGGATCAGATTCAACCAAAGTAATTATATCTGGATCAACAGAAAAATCATAATAATCCTGATCAGGAACACAGATAGGTGAAGTAGCAAAAGTAGGGTCGGGTCTCATCCTATTTATAAAAGATTCTTTACTCCACTTAACTAGCAACCTCTTACATTCAAGACTATCCTGGCAAGCAAGAACAGCTTCAATAGATTCAACATTAAAAAGATAACCCTTAGGAATAGCAGGCATATTTTCATCATCAATAACATCATCGTGTTCAGTTTCAATAATTTCTCTTTCTCTAGACTTAGAAATTTGCTCATCAAGATATTCACCAAGTGGCACAGTAGTTTCAAGCATAGAAGTAGTTTCATCACAAGTATCATGCATGGCAGAAGTGGCATCATCAATAACATGTGACATATCAGAATTCATAGCGGTAACAGGTTTAGGCGTCGCAAACTTACTTATAACAGAAGGAGAATCTAGTGCAGAGCTAGATGGCAGTTCCTTACCTCCCCTCGTAGTTGAGGGAAAAATCTTGGTCTTAGCGTCTTTCAAGTTCTTCATAGTGTCCAGCAGATATAAATCCCAAGTGACTCAAAGAATAGAGCTATGCTCCCCGGCGACGGTGCCAGAAAAAGGTCTTGATAACCCACAAGTATAGGGGATCACAACAGTTTTCAAGGGTAGAGTATTAAACCCAAATTTATTGATTCGACACAAGGGGAGCCAAAGAATATTCTCAAGTATTAGCAGCTGAGTTGTCAATTCAACCACACCTGGAAACTTAATATCTCTAGCAAAGTGTTTAGTAGAAAAGTAATATGATAGTGGTGGTAACGGTAACAAAGTAAAGACAGCAAAAGTAATGTTTTTGGTATTTTTGTAGTGATGATAACAGTAGCAACAGAAAAGTAGATAAGCGTAAACCAGTATATGGAAAACTCGTAGGCACCGGATTAGCGATGGATAATTATGCCGGATGTGGTTCGTCATGTAACAGTTACAACATAGGGTGATACAGAACTAGCTCCAGTTCATCAATGTAATGTAGGCATGTATTCCGAATATAGTCATACGTGCTTATGGAAAAGAACTTGCATGACATCTTTTGTCCTACCCTCCCGTGGCAGCGGGGTCCTATTGGAAACTAAGGGATATTAAGGCCTCCTTTTAATAGAGAACCGGAACAAAGCATTAGCACATAGTAAATACATGAACTCCTCAAACTATGGTCATCACCGGGAGTGGTCCCGACTATTGTCACTTCAGGGTTGCCGGATCATAACACATAGTAGGTGACTATAGACTTGCAAGATAGGATCAAGAACACACATATATTCATGAAAACATAATAGGTTCAGATCTGAAATCATGGCACTCGGGCCCTAGTGACAAGCATTAAGCATAGCAAAGTCACAGCAACATCAATCTCAGAACATAATGGATACTAGGGATCAAACCCTAACAAAACTAACTCGATTACATGATAAATCTCATCCAACCCATCATCGTCCAGCAAGCCTACGATGCAATTACTCACGCACGGCAGTGAGCATCATGAAATTGATGATGGAGGATGGTTGATGATGACGACGGTGACGAATCCCCCTCTCCGGAGCCCCGAAGGGACTCCAGATCAGCCCTCCCGAGAGAGATTAGGGCTTGGCGGCGGCTCCGTATCATAAAACGCGATGATTTCTTCTCTCTGGTTCTTTTCTCCCTGAAAGCCAATATATGGAGTTGGATTTGGCGTCGGAGGGCCACCAGGGGGGCCACGAGGTAGGGGTGCGCGCCCAGGGGGGAGGGGCGCGCCCGCCACCCTCATGGACAGGGTGTGGGCCCCCTGGTCTTCATCTTTGGCGAGGATTTTTTATTATTTATTCTAAGATATTCCATGGAGTTTCAGGTCATTCCGAGAACTTTTGTTTTCTGCACATAAAACAACACCATGGCAATTCTGCTAAAAACAGCGTCAGTCCGGGTTAGTTCCATTCAAATCGTACAAGTTAGAGTCCAAAACTAGGGCAAAAGTGTTTGGAAAAGTAGATACGATGGAGACATATCATGTACTCCCTCCGTTTCCAAATATAAGTCTTTTTAGAGATTACAACAAGTGACTACATACGAAGCAGATTATGTCTACATACGAAGTAGTCCATTTGAAATGTGTAAAAAGACTTATATCGAGTGCAGTGCTTTGATGTGTCGCATCAACTCGTACAAGACCGAGAAATTTGATTACTACAGTGCCCTCTCCCTCGCGGACTGAGCTCCGGTGCCTTAACTGCACCTGCCTTTGGATGCATGACAGGAGGGCAAACCACCTGTTGGGCCCACCTGTCATAGACGCAAAGGCAGGAGCAGTAAGTAGAAGGTTTCACTACACGCTATCCCTCCCGCACGAGGTGGACGGACATGCAGTAATGGATTCGATACTGTAGAAGTAGGAGTAACATCATTGTTCGTCTTCTCAAAGAGGCGAAGAGCCAAGCGCAACCCGAACGTGGCAGTTGCGAACGCTCGCGTGGTGCGGTGCCTTGGAGCACGCATATAGTAGCCAGGCTCTTGCATGAGACAAAATTGCTATTGTTTAACAATTAAACTCCATCATCCATTGGTTGATACTCATTCTGCATAGGTCCACGCGCTTAGCACCGTTTCCTCCTGGGGTCACCAATGTTTATTTGCTAATTAATAGCATTGCTTGCAATGAGCTAGCCATTGCAAGTCATTAAAAGCATGCACACCTCTCATCTCTTATTGGTTGATATGTCAAGAAACAAGAAACAAGGTAGAAGTTAATGCGGCCGCGCCTAAGTGTTTTGGGACTATTTGGTTTTTGTAAGATGACTTACACACCTAGACGGAGGGAGTAGTATAGCCCTATAAACCGGAAAGGAGTATTTGCCTTTCTAGAGATTTCAACAAGTGACTAGACTACACCGCGTGCAGCCGTGCAGTACTCCCTCCCTTCCGGTTTATAGGGCTCAAATCTCAAATCTCATGAACCAAGGCATTTTGCAATTGGAGGAATGTATCTCGTACTACTTTACAAAACTACCCTAATTAAACTCATGCATTAATTACGTAGTTCTCTCGTTTTCCTCTCCGCCTTGGTCGCGGTGCACAATATTGAGCACTCCTATATGACTGGCCGCTCTATCTACATGCTGGACATTTCAAAGCATCTGGGCCCGCGTGCCATCCAGCAAATCACAGCGAGGTGCTACAGTCGAGACTCACCTGTCACCCTGGTGTGGCCGTCATGACCCGTCATATCACAAAACCCACACCTTTACCAGCAGTGGTAAGGTGGCCTCCAAGTTGGACTGGACGAAGCAACCATCATTTCACTGGAACGCTCGTTCAAGCCCTTTCTCCCCTTTCTTGAAGAAAACCTCACTCTAGGCTACTCACTTCTGCCATTTTTCTTCTGTACCGACGAAGGAAAGGTGGGCAAAACAATTATGCTGCTATATTTTCATTCCAAGAATCTTCTTGTTGCGAAGCACCGACCGATTCTCACATCCTATTCTTTTCCCGTTTTCATTGCGATTCTGGTTTCCTTTTGATTGCTTTTTGTTTGTCAGTTCATTGATGGATCCTGAAGCACTAGGCAAAAGAGTTGCCGGCGGACAACCCACTGGAGACGGCGATCTCTAGGAAGTGAGCACCAACCAACGAGTTGACCATGTTGGCGGGCCAACCCATGGAGACGAAGAACTCCAAGAAACAAGCACTGGCCAAAGAGTGTAGGACGTTGGCGGACGAACTCCTCAAAGAAAGTTGGAAGAACAGCAAGGGCCCCACCGTGCCTACCCCAGGAACTCTGATTGCCACCTATGTGAGGCTCAAGACCGAGTTTGAGGAGATAGTCTCCGTTGAGAAGCAGTATTCCCCTGGCAAGGTGATGGCCCCCATCGAGGACGAGGAGATGGCCCCCGGAGGGATGAGATCCCCCGGTGAGCTGCACAAGGTAAAAAATAATGGCTTATTCCCATAGTTGTGGTTTTTGATTATTTGCAATGTGCTTGCTAATATGTTAGGGTTGTGTAGGTGCCGGTGGACGTCCTTGATGATTCCGATGTCGTGGACCGACCTGTTGGCATTGGCCCGGAGATCAATTCCGATGTCGCTGTCCATCCTGTGGATATCTCCCCATAGATCAATTCCGATGTCGCAGTCAGTCCTGTAGACATCGCCCCAGAAATCGATTCCCATGTCGCTGCCCGTGTTGTGGTCATTGCCCGAGAGATCGATGACAAGAAATAGTTGGTCGCGCTAATCCTTCAGGGTAGTTTGCATTGCCCTGTGTTTAATTACCAGAACGATGCGTGTTATCAAACCATCTTAGGGCTAGTGCACTGTCCTGTGTAGGCGGATCTTGCTACTTTTGTTTGATAGTGAATCATGCGATGAATCATGCAAACCCTCTTCAAGTTATGGAAATAGATGTATCCTCACTAGTTTTTGATATAATACATGGCATGCTTAGATGTAAGTTTGAACTGTTTATCATATCAGCATGGCTTGTTTGATGATTCTTGGTGTTAGTAGGCTAGCTATTGTGCGAGCTATAGTACTTGCAAAACACTCACCGAAGAGAAACGTTGGGGCTGTTGAGCTCGTGGTACGTTTATACTTATCCCTCGTCGATTGACCAATAGCCCTAGCTCCTAAAATTGTAGGCTTAGCGATCGATCAGACAATAGTCGACACGGATACATTTATGCCTCATTTGGTTCATAGGGTAGGAAAATCATAGCAAAAGTACAGAGAACGTGCAACACAAAATCATAGCAGTGCAGAGACGTACTCCCTCCGTTCCAAAATAGATGACCTAGGCAGGCTAGTTTGGCCTAGTGGGTTTCAGTGATATGACGTGGTACAGTGTCGTCCAGTCTTCGCGTGTGGTAGCAGTATTGCGGGTACAATAAGTTTTCTTGAAGAAGTGGAATTCAACAAAGTCATGATGGTTCCTTCGTCCGAACAACTTATAGTGGGAAAGGTTGGGCCTGCAATACGACCGGGGTAGACCAGGATAATTTTGTGCATGGTAGGTGGACCAGGATGGTCGATGTCCCACATGTCGGTGAATGAAAGTATTCTTTCCTTTATAGAGGACGAGCAACGAGTATTTATTGTTTATTTTTTATGAAAGCTATTGTCTCCACTGTTACTGCTTGACTTTGTCAATGCCTCTCTCTCCTCCACATAAGCGGGGACTACTTGCTATGCATGCGACATGCAGCTGGCGTCTTTTGGGGCCAGGGCGGTCAGAGCAGGCTCCGGAAGCGGTCCGGACTCCATCATGGCCCACCTCACATTATCACCATATATTTCTTGGAGTCCGTGCGCGGCGGGCGGGCGATCTCTTCTCCCTCCCCCATTTCTCTCTTCTCAGCCGACTCCCGCCGAGCGATTAGATTTCGGCTATCGACGGTTTATTCAATTACAGTCCCACATGTTAGTAAAATTGCAAGACAACGCGTGTCCCCTCTGGTGAGTGGTGTGCGAGCCGACTGTCGGGGGTGCGACGCGTACGAGCCGTAAGTGTGCCGCCTTTTCCTCTAGAACTTGCAAAGCGTAATATTTTCGCGTGATCGATCGATAAAATGACGAGGGCGGTGCTTTCCCTCTCATTAGGCGGGCTAGTTTGAGTGATATGATGAGCTACAGTGCCGTCCAGTTGCTCCATTTTTATGTAAGCAAGAGTTTACACTCTTACGCGGGAGGAGTGCGAAACACCGCGGATCTGATTTTGATCGAGGGATAAATGTTCCCTGCCAAATAATGGAGGACTGTTAGCGATTATAGCATGATAGTTAGGGCATCTCCAGCGCTGGCCCACAAATTTACACCGGCATCTGTCCGAGGACACTGATGGATGCCATCCGATGCTGCCCGCATACCTTTTGACAACTATATGAACGAACTGGACGAAATTCGTGCAAACAAAGAAAATTTCAAATTAACCGGATGAAATTCATTACATTTCAAAAACTTTTCCTACAAACTGGACGAAATTCATTACATATTTTGCACAAACCATACTAAAACCTACTGTAAACCTAATCTAAATGATCGCCGGCGCCCGACCACCATGTCCGGCCATGAACCCGAGAAAGCCGGCCATTGCCTTTGCCTCCTCCTCATCCGCATCGTTAACCTCCTCCTCCGGAGCACAAGGTTCTGAAGATTTCCGCCTCCATGTCACCGTCAAGCGGCTAATCGGCCGCCGATGTTTACCCCACCAAGCTTGGCGTCAACTGAGTGGAGTAGCGGTGGCCTTCCCGGGACCAGAGCGACGCGACCTTCCGTGTACTACTCTTCCTCGCTGCCGGCTATGCCCGCACACGTGCGCCGGCTTCATGGTCGTGGCGGCGGAGGGTGGCCGGGGGGATGCCGACGATCTCCTTCGTTTGCTCCTGCGACAGTACATCGAAGAGAGCTTTGGATCGCGCCCGGAGCGGAGCCGCCGATGTCCCTCGTCTGCTCCTGCGATAGTACGTCCAAGAGAGATCTGGAGCACCAGGAGGCCATGGTTGGAGTGGTGCCAGCAGAAGAAAGGGACCGGAGGAGAATAAGTGTGGGTCTTTGGCTATGGCTGGGAGCTGGGGCTCAAGTTAATATAGCGGGCGAATGGCAATGAGCTGCGGTAGACGGATTGACAACTGGCGCCGGAGTAGGTTCGTCGGGCGTGAATGCATATGCTGCTTCAGTGACTTAATTGCAGATGCATTGGGTTACTGACATGTGGGCCCAACAGGCATCTGGCCCGTATGTCAGTGACACACCAATTGCACGTGCAGTTAAGTCCGGTGGATGCGGCATTGACATTCTGGAGAGACGGTGACAGTTTCAGGCGGGAAGCGCACGCTAGTGATGGAAGGGGTTTCGGTGTGCAGTGGCACTAAGATCAGTCACTCACGATAGTACATACTCCATACCATACTACCATAGTACCCTCTCTAGCTAGGCTGTTTTATAGATTGTCGTTGTGATGGACGATATACATTAGCAAGGCGGTCCGAGTATGACCGTTCGTGTTGAGCCAGGTGAATACATGCTCGGCGTTCGCGTAGGCCTCCATCAAACGTCTAAACAGTAATGTCAGGCACCGTCGGGACGGCAGGTGATGGGCTCGCCATTTGCGTTGCGCCATGAGCAGGACTTTGATTTAGAGGGCGACGTGCATGCATTAGCATGCTTTGACAGCATGAGCGTGATTGTCTGACGCGAAGTATTTCATTTTCATTTGGCTGACGAGGGTGCGTTGCAGCGACGAGTCCGTGGTTTGATTCCCTACAGACACATAATTTTGGTTTTTACAGTATTTCTTTCTCCATTGATAGGTAGGCCCCCGTAGATAGATACAGAACACGAGCTGATGAGGCGCATGTGGACTATTTGACTGGTCAACCAGACAAATACGGAGCTATACGCTGAGCCAGTGGCCGTATAATCACCATATCTCGTATACAATGATCAAAGTGAGCTATCAAGACAAGTTCGATGACCGCCAATGCATTTTACTCGGTAATAAATGACCAAGATTGAAGGGGAATCCAAATTTGCTTCCTCTTCTGTCCTTGAGCTCTTGACAAACCAATGCACTATACGGTTGTCCGGCCACTCCACCCCAGAGCTCTCACCAAGCGTCGTTCATGCCATCGCATCGCACACTAACCGGTAAGGCAGCGATGGCATCCCACCGCATCGAGGTCCTCGCCGCCCACGACCGCACAAAAAATGGTAGGGAAGCGATGGCATCCCGTCGTGCCGAGTTCATCCCTGCTCGCGACCTCACAACTATGTGGGAGGAATTTGAAGATGCCAAGGCCGAAGGGGCGGTAGAGCAAGAGGCGGCCAAAGTCGCACAGAGGGAGCGGAAAAGTCAGAAATCACTCAAGAAAAGAGAGGCCCGCTGCTGCAAGAAAGAAAAGGACGCACGCGCTGCTGCGAAGAGGTCGGCGGAGATCCAAGCACGGTAGGGTGTCGCTGACAAAGCCGGGAAGGAGAATGACGGTGTCTGGCCAGCATGTGAGAAGTAGTAGTACTAGTAGTTAGTGTGTGTGTCTGTGTCTGAGTACGAGCATGTACCAGTACTACTAGTTACTACTGTAGTTTTTAGAGCAAATTACCAGTACATTAGCCTAGACAAAATGGAAAAATTCCTATCCTATGCATCAAATGGCATCTCTTTCTCTATAGGAATTGAGATGCATTTCATCTCACTTCCTATGATTTTCATATTCCTATAAAATTCCTATCCTATGAACGAAAGGAGGCCTCTGTTGGAGTAACTACTGTAGCTAGCAGTACTGCTGGTATAGTAGTTTTCTTCAAGAAGCGGAATTCAACGAAGTCATAATGGTTCCTTCGTCAGAGCAACTTCAAAGTGGGAAGTGGGCATGTGATTTGATGGCTCATTAGTCATTGTTACTGCGGCGCGACGACCTGGGTGACTCTCCCTTGGGTTCTGCGTGCATGGCAAGTGGACCAGGATGGTCGACATCCCACATGTTGGCGAATGGAAGTATTCTTTCCGCTATAGAGGAGAAAGGAAACCGCGTGGTATAGTATCACTGCTGATTGGTTCGCAAAAAATAGTATCACTGCTCGTTTATAATTATTTTTTATTTCTGATGAATGCTAGTGTTTCAACTCTTACGACGAAGGGTGCCAAACACAGCACGTGCTGGATGTCCCACACGTCAGCGAAAGGAGTGGGACATGAACAGCATGGTAGAGCCCAGCGTAAAAAAACAGCGTGGTAGAGCGTCTCCACTTCTTCCACTTCTGGGTCGGAGACCACACGTAGTAGTACTTAGTGGTATGAACGATACAAAGTGCGACCTGGAGAGAAAGACACGTCTAGTTGGAAGGTCTCGGGGCATACACGTAAACAAATATAAAAGTTAATCTGTGCCTCCAACTAATATAGTTGTAGCAGAGTACTTAGGCACGTACTCCATAACATCACTGTGCATTGCATGTACAATATTTAGTGGTAGTATGTAGTAAGAGACAAAGGCCGCCCAAGAGTTTCCTTCTCGACCCACTTTTGGGTGTTTGGTAGAGTGTATGGAGGGTGCATGAGTCCACATTAGTTTAGCACAAATACACTAGAAGCATGCATGAAGAGAGCATCCAAGAAGAGGGGTGTTGAGTTGAGCATGCATGAAGAGGGGTGTTGAGTTGAGCATGCATGAAGAGGGAACAACTATGCTGAGACGAGAACGCAACCAACCACGCATGTTCATACCATTTGTGACTTTCACATCACTTACTGCGCTACATTACTTAGGTTCGTACGTCCACTCCTGGGTACATGTCCGTATCATAGTTCCAGTCCCACGTGTTCTTCATATAGATGGAATGATCCTTGCATAACACATGCACCTTGATGCTAGATGTCTCGCGTGTTGGCAAAAGGATGAACAAAGCTCACGTAAAAAAATAGAGTGGAAGAACATAGATTCCGGACGACCGAGAAGGAGCAAGGAACCTCGTGGTGGAGCGTCTGCACTCATAATATTTAATATTATTCAGCGATATAAAATTAACCAATCATCTCCACAGTGGACTGGAAGAGTACGAAACACGACAGCCCAGTGTAGTTACATCATACTAGTACATGGATAACCCACACTATCACCATATTTCTTGGCTTCCGTGCGACACCTATCTCTAGTAATCCAGTAGCCTGTATCGCCTCTCCCTCCTCGTCTCTATCAAAGTGCGCCGGGCTGGCGTTTTTGCCGTCTATTGAGGTCGGTTAACTCATCACATGTTAGCGGCATGCCAAGAGCATTCTAAAAAAATTCCTTTCACGTTCCGTTTTCAAACAGAAAAAATCCTTTCACGTACGAATTTGCCTGTATGCTTTGAGCAACTTGCATGTCCTATACTGCTCCTGTTTGATACACTAACTTAGCTAGAGGTTAGACTAACTCATGACTAACCCTGAACTAACTGTAGCCAAAGAGGTGTTTGGGTGACAGGGTTAGATTGACAATAAATGCACTTGATGGAGAGGGAAAAGTGATTTTTCAGTGGTCCCAATGAGAACTATCTCTAGTTAGCACCTCTTGGGTGGGATAGTTTTTTTTGGTGGGTTCGGTGCAACTTGCTCCAATTTAAACCCTCATGCTTGGATACTTTAGGGCTATTTGAGCCCCAACTAGCTCAAACTAACTCTAACCCATGGATCCAAATAGGGCCTATGGCCAGTCTCAACACGGAGTAGTCGCATGCACCGGGAAGCGGCACTCTCTTGGTCGTCGTGCTACTTCAAAGCCGGCACCAGTGAGAGTTCACCTCTGCTCTGGCTGGGCATTAATGCGGCACTGACGCTCCAGGGCGACGCTGACCGTTTCACGTGGGAAGCGCGCGCTGGCAAGGGAGTATAGGTTTTGACCCGTTTCAGGTGTAGTACTGGTAGTTTGCAAAACTACTCAATTATTGCACTCAGTTTCCTAAGAAATTGTGGTAAAAACGTTACTCCACAGCCCGCTTCCCTTCTCCTTCCTCTTCCACCGCCCGCGCACGTCCGCGGGAAGCGGCCGGTCAACCCTTATATAGGAGTGCTAGCACAAAAAGATGCATGCATGACCACTAAAATTTCCATATTAAAGCGCCGCTCCGGCGGGAGTATGGCATATGTTGTTACCTTCGGCCGGGCCATGGCTACTGGGCGACGACGACCAGAGAAGAGGCAGCGGGAGGGGAATAAATGCAGCTACTGTTTGGGTTCGCCTTCTGGCTTAAATAAATGCGCAGCATCACGTGTACCCGCGGGTGCACAAATTGTAACATACGTGTCTGCTTAAGTGGGTGTCACGTAACTGGTGTGTGTGTGAGAGAGATTCTGAGAGACAGAGTGTGTGTGTGCGACTCTACTCTTCGGACATGTACTCAACCTTTTGCATCGGGATATAAGTATAATGGTATTTACTTTAGCTAGTGATTTACGTGGCCATGTTAACGTGGTTGTGTCAAAAAAATGTCACTTCCTTGTAACACCCCGGATCTGATGCGCCAGGCGTCTGCCAGTTATTCGCCATCATTGCCATGTCATTTGCTTGAGTGTTGCATTTTATCATGTCATCATGTGCATTGCATTGCATACGTGTTCGTCTCATGCATCCGAGCATTTTCCCCGTTGTCCGTTTTGCAATACGGCACTCTTATGCCCTCTGGCGTCCCCCTTTTGTCTCTCGTTGTGAGTGGGTGTTGAACTTTCTCGGAATGGCCCGAGGCTTGCCAAGTGGCCTTGGTATAGCACCGGTAGACCGCCTGTCAAGTTTCGTGCCATTTGGAGGTCGTTTGGTACTCCAACGGTTAATCGGGTAACCGCAAAAGCCTCTTTCTCTTTGCAGCCCAACACCCCTTCCAAAGTGGCCCAAAACCCATCTAACTCCCCTCCATGCTCTCGATCGTTCGATCACGATCGCGTGGCCGAAAACCGCTCCTCATTTGGACTCTCCTAGCTCCCTCTACCTATAAAACTAGCTCCTCCCCGAAATTCGCAGACGAAACCCTAGCCCTCTCCCTCTCAGCCACCGGACATGTCCGCGTCGCGCCGGACATGTCCACCACCCGCTGCCACGTCGCTCCAGCCAACCAGAATCTGCCACGTCACCCCGCCGCCGCTTCGGGCCAGTGGCATCGCGCCACCTGTCCCTCCCCGTCCCGCGCCCCGCCACAGGCCCGCCGAGGCCCGTTCCCGGCCCCCGCGAGCCTAGCCGCCGCCGCCCGCCGCGGTTGCCCGGGTCGCCGGCCCCCGCCGCCGTGTGCTTCATCCGGCCACCTCGCCGCCATGGGAGCTCGCCGGAGCAGCTCCCTCGCGCGCCGGCCAGCGCCGGTGAGTGCTCGCGCGCCCGGTCGTGCCTCCCCTCGCCGCCTTCGCGCCTCCCCGACCCCGCGGCCCCGAGCTCCCCGCCTCACCGGAGCACACCGGCGTCGCCCCGCGCGCTCGCCTCCGGCGCCGGTTCGCCTCGCCTCCCCCACGCCCCCTCGCCGTCCCGCGCCGGATCCGGCGAGATCCGGCCGAAGGAGGTCTCCCCGGCCCCGGATCCGTCCTCCCCGACATCTTCCCCGTCGTCTCCGGCAAGTTCTCCGGCCCTGCATCGATTTCCGTGCGAACCCGAGGTTGCCCCCGTTTTCACTAAGTCCCAGATTTCTGACATTTTTATGCCATGTTCGTCATGCCGTATCTCTGTATCCGTAGCTCCGTTTCGTGCGTGTAAAATGTCAAATTGTTCGTCTCAACGAGTACATCATTTTATTCCATTGAATCATATTCATTTGAGGTCATTTAGATGCCTGAATCTTCGTTGCTAGAGTGCTTCATGACGTTTTCTGGTGTCTGTTATCAGAACGAGCTCTTTTGTCATTTTTGCCATGATTGATGTGTGCATCCTATGAGGTTGATGTCTACATGTGTTTTGATCTATGCCATGTCTTCTTTACACAGGTGCTTACCATGTATTTTTGTGATCAATATGGTGACTAGCACAAGCATTCAAACTAGGCATCGTGATGTTACTGATTTTAGTCCCTGTTTTGCTGTTATTTTGATGCCATGGAAACTTGATCCTACAGAGAGATCCATGCATAGTTTGAGATACTTCAGTAAGGGTGTTTTGAACATATGGTTATTGCCTATCCATTCATGCCCTTTGTTGCAATTATGGAGTAGTCTAGCATGTCATTTTCGTGCTCTACTTTTGCTTCAAAATGTTTCCTGGCAGATTGTTTACATGTTATTCAATTTAGCCGAGGTTGCTATAGTTGATCCTTGCATGCTATAGACTTGTTCTTGCCTTGGTTGGTCACACAAACATGTCTTCTTGATGATGCTATGCTTATCTTGTCATGCAATGACTTGTGGTGAGTGAATCGAGCTTGTTAAGTAGGGTTCATGATGTTACTATTTTGCTAGGCTGAATCTGTTACTTCGTGATGCTATGTACACATGTTCCTACTAATCATTCTATGCATAATCTGGTGATGTTCTATAAACATGATTTGATCTACATGTCATCCTCTAACCATACATGCCCCTGGTTGCATTTATAACTTGCTGTAGATTGTTCATATCTTGCTCCAAAGTTGCTTCATAATGTTGTTGTCAGCCTGTTAACATTAAGTTCAGTTGTTACCATGTGTTTTCCTAGTGTTCCATGCACCCTATGAACTTGCTATTGCCATGATTAGCTTCACAAATATGTCTTCTTACTGTTGGGTGCCTTGTCATGCCATGTATTGGTCTGTGGTGAGTTTCACAAGCTCATTAACATGCCTTCATAATTCTGTTTCTGCCATGTTTGAATCTGTATTATAACTTGCTATGTTTATGTGGGTGCCATCATATTTTCTGGTCCTTTTTGGCTTATGGTCACTAAGGGACTTTTGATCTGTGCATTTAGTAGATTCGTGCCATGCCTTTGTTTTCCATGATAAGTTCCTGTAACATGTTGTTCAATAGCTCTAAACAGTGCATCGTGATGTTATTTTCTGCAAAGTCTGAAATTGTTATAACTTGCAATCTTACCATGTGTGTTTGAGCATGTTCTAGTGATTTCTGGAGATAGCTCAGTGTTCATGTTTTGTTATGCTTTACCTGTACATCATGCCCATGCCTTTTGTTTTCATGTTGAGGTCCTGTAGCATGTTGTTTTGGTGCTTGCAATATGCCTAGTTGCTGTTTTGGACAGCTTGTCCTTATAACTTGTATTGTGTGTGTGTTGAACCGTTGCTCCGTTTTGAGTGTGCTCTATATGAAACTTGCTTAGAATTGCATGTAGTTTCATATTATCATGTTGCATCCTTGCCTTGGTGTGTTTGCTTGATGTTTGTATGCATTTTGCATCAATGCCATGTTGATCTTGTTTTGCTCATATCTTCTAGGTCGTAGCTCCGAACTAAATGAACTTTATATGTAACTTGACTAGAATCTCGTGTAGATCATCTTTGTGCATCTTAACTTGTTGTTTAACAACTTGAACATAAGGTTTATTCAGACCTGGACCAACTTCGAAATATGCATATGAGGACTTACCGGAATTGTTATGTGTTGTTCCCGGCCTCATTTAAACTTGCCTTGATGTGTTGCTCTTGTTTGCATCATCTCTTGCCATGAGTAGCTTCATGTAGCTTTGTCATGCATCCTGCTTGTTGTGCATCATGTCTTGTCTATGTGTGGTGTGTTTACCATGTTGTGTGCTTCTTTCGATAGTTCCTGTTTCGTTGCGATCGTGAGGATTCTTTCGTCTACGCTTGGTTCGGCTTCATCCGTTCATCTTCTTCATGGACTCGTTCTTCTTCCTTGCGGGATTTCAGGCAAGATGACCGCTACCCTGGATCTCACTACTATCATTGCTATGCTAGTTGTTTCGTTCTATCGCTATGCTGCGCTACCTATCACCTGTTTATCAAGCCTCCCAAATTGCCATGAACCTCTAACCTTTGACACCTTTCCTATGCAAACCATTGATTGGCTATGTTACCGCTTTGCTCAGCCCTCTTATAGCGTTGCTAGTTGCAGGTGAAGTTGAAGATTTCTCCATGGTGGACAGGATTTTGTTGGGATATCACAATATCTCTTATATTATTAATGCATCTATATACTTGGTAAAGGGTGGAAGACTCGGCCTTTTGCCTAGTGTTTTGTTCCACTCTTGCCGCCCTAGTTTCCGTCATACCGGTGTTATGTTCTCGGATTTTGCGTTCCTTACGCGGTCGGGTGATTTATGGGACCCCCTTGACAGTTCGCTTTGAATAAAACTCCTCCAGCAAGGCCCAACCTTGGTTTTACCATTTGCCTCACCACCACCTACCCTTTCCCTTGGGTCGGCCAACCCGAGGGTCATCTTTATTTTAGCCCACCCCCCCGGGGCAGTGCTTGTCTAAGTGTTGGTCCGAACTGAGCTGCCTGTGGGGCCACCTCGGGGCAACTTGAGGGTTGGTTTTACTCGTAGCTAGTCTCATCCGGTGTTGTCCTGAGAACGAGATATGTGCAGCTCCTATCGGGATTTGTCGGCTCATCGGGTGGCTTTGTTGGTCTTGTTTTACCATTGTCGAAATGTCTTGTAAACCGGGATTCCGAGTCTGATCGGGTCTTCCTGGGAGAAGGTCTATTCCTTCGTTGATCGCGAGAGCTTGTCATGGGCTAAGTTGGGACACCCCTGCAGGGTATAATCTTTCAAAAGCCGTGCCTGTAGTTATAGGCAGATGGGAATTTGTTAATGTCCGGTTGTAGACAACTTGACACCAGATCTGAATTAAAACGCATCAACCGTGTGTGTAGCCGTGATGGTCTCTTTTCGGTGGAGTCCAGGAAGTGAACACGGTTTTCTGGGTTATGTTTGACGTAAGTAGGAGTTCAAGATCACTTCTTGATCATTGCTAGCTTCACGACCGTTCCTTTTGCTCTCTGCTCGGTCTTATTTGCGTATGTTAGCCACCATATATGCTTAGTCACTGCTGCAACCTCACCACTTTACCCCTTTCTTTCCCTTTAAGCTTTGCTAGTCTTGATACCCATGGTAATGGGATTGCTGAGTCCTCGTGGCTCACAGATTACTACAACACCAGTTGCAGGTACAGGTTGTGCGATGATCGTGACGCGAGAGCGATGCTTGCTTGCGTTGAGTTCTTCTTCTGCTTCTTCGATCAGGGGATAGGTTCCAGGTCGGCAGCCTGGGCTAGCAGGGTGGATGTCGTTTGAGTTTCTGTTTGTGTTTCATCCGTAGTCGGATGATGCTCTGATGTATTGTGATGTTGTATTCATGTGGCATTGTATACCTCTTGTATGTATCCCCATCTATTATGTAATGTTGATGTAATGATATCCACCTTGCAAAAGTGTTTCAATATGCGGGTCTATCCTTGGTGGGACCTTCGAGTTCCTTTTGGATAGGGTCGCATATTGGGTGTGACAAGTTGGTATCAGAGCCTCGACCGACCCTAGGAGCCCCCTTGATTGATCGTGTAGTTTGGCCGATGTCGAGTCTAGAATAAACTATTTTCAGAGTCTAGTTATATCGGAGAGTAGGAATTCTTTTTACTCCTCAGCCCCTTTCGTCGCTCTGGTGAGGAATCTTGACGTAGGTGTTTTGAATTACTCCTCTTCCCCTTCAAATTTTCTTTAGGATCACGCAGTTGGTTTTCCGATCGTTGGTCCTCAGCTCTTTTCATCCGGTGCATTTCTCGTCAAGTTGACTCGAGCCTCTTCATCTTGAGTTCAATCCTCAGTCCGCTCTCAATGAAGTTGTTTCTCTAACCTCAGTTGTTTTCTTTCCCACCCGCCCTCCCTGTTCTTCTTCTCGGAACCGGAGTCCGTAATCGAGTATCCATCCTACTCGTGCAAAGTCTTTGCTTTCTTTCCTCAATGATTTCAACCGGTGTTTTCTCTTCAAGATATTCGTCGTTTCCCCTTCCAAGTTGCCTTTGTTTTCCCGCCCACCCACCCTTTTCTTCCCGGAGTTTGAGTCTCTTTCGACCATCAATTCCATTTGTGTGGAGCCTCTTCAGTCTTCCCTCAATCATTTCAACCGGTGAATTCTCGTCTCGGTGGACATTCTTCATCTCTTTTTCTTCTCCGGTGGACTCAATTCAAGTTTTTCGGGTGACCACATTCTTTTCCTCAGCTCAAGTATTTTCCCTGCTCGTTCGTCTCTCGCTAGTTTATCCTTCCGGAGTGTTCAAGACATCTTAGGAGATTCATCTGTGTTTGAATTTATTCGAGGTTGCCACCTCATTCAAATATTTCTATTGTTCTGGTGCATCATCTATCTCTGCAACAAACCTTTTCAACGTTGTTATCTCTTCAGTGGGCCCTAACCCACAGGTCTTTTCCCAGGATCTTACCTGACTCTTCTAATTCCCCTGGAGTTATTCTCAATTCTTTTCATAGTATGACGTAAGAATGGATCCCATCAGTCAGATGCCTTTCCAAGATCGGTTTCAAACATTTTCATTGTTGGCTCAACCTCTCTGCTTTTCATTCTCCCGGAGTATCTCAGTAATTTTGGTGCTGTTTCTCGTCGTCATTTGAAGACCGAAGAAGAGTTTTCCTCTCAATCTTGCCCGTCATATCGAAGTTTCGCGGTTCTAGCCTCATGTTATCCTCTCGAATTATTCCATTTGTCAGATATCCTTTTCTTATCCATCCGGAGTATGTCAGAAGTTGTTTTCCCAATTCTTTTACCGGAGGCCATCATTCCAGTTATCGTTCCCTATTTATCCCGGTGCTTCGTTCAAGTGTTCTTTGATCAGCTCATTATCTCTTTATTCTTGTGCATCTAAATCCCCTCAGGCATATTTGATCGTCCACTTCTTCCCAGTGTTTCATTCTCTTTCGTCAGTCATTCCCGAATTCTAATGGTGGTTCATTCAGATTCTTTTTCCCTTGTCATCATATTAATTCTTTCGTTCTTTCAATCCTACCGGTGGTTCATGAAGACCTTCTCAAGTTTTGTGCTGTCACTTCTCAATCCTTTTTCAAGAAGAATAAGTAACATGCAAAATCCATTGCTAGTCATCAATTTAATTTGATGAAGGATAAGCATACAATAAATCTTATTCTTATTTCTTCCAAGTGAGTAATCCCTTCGTTCGGAGTTTGTTCTTGTTGAATAAATTCTAGTTCCAAGTCTTTTCGTCTTTTCTTTTCCGGAGTTCAATTTCCTCGGCCTTCTCATCGGAACCTCCATCTAAATCATCGCAATGCTCATCTTATTCTTTCATCTTTCATTCTATCTCATCATCCTTTTTGTCAACGGAGTTCTTCATGGTGGTTCTTCATGATTTAATTCATTCTTCAACAGTTCATCAAGTTTCTTTTTGGTGGAGTTCAATTATCTTTTCTTCTCGCGTCTCAAAGTGCAATTAATTATCCGTATTCTTTTGAATTGGAGTTTTGCATTTCTTCGTTCTTCTAAGCTATCCAATCATTTCTGTTTGTGGTCGGTTATCACCGCATATTTTTCTGAGATGTTATCCATAAGTCCACAACAAGCTTATTCTTTCGTTGTTGATTTTTCCCAACAACTCTGTTCAATCCTTCCTTCTAAGTTCTTTTCATTCCATTCTTTCAATTCTTCCGGAGGTATTGTGTTGCTTATGTCGTCAAGTGTCATTCCATCGTGTGAAGCTCATGCTCTTTTCTTTCCATGTTTCAGCCGGAGTGCTGCCTAAATCCTTTCAGTCTTATTCGTTTCTTATCTCGTTTTAACCGGAGTGGTTTCATAGTCTATCTGATTCCGTGAGTTTTCGATTCTCGTCATTCTCTTCGTCCTCTCTTCTTCTCAAGTCCTCTCGATTCTTTGCTTCTTCTCTTGAGTTCTTGTTTCACCTCATCCCTTTTCTCTTCCGTCTCGGTCCTAAGATCTCGGGACGAGATCTCTTGTTAGTGGAGAAGTGTTGTAACGCCCCGGATCCGATGCGCCAGGTGTCTGCCAGTTATTCACCGTCGTTGCCATGTCATTTGCTTACGTGTTGCATTTTATCATGTCATCATGTGCATTGCATTGCATACGTGTTCGTCTCATGCATCCGAGCATTTTCCCCGTTGTCCGTTTTGCAATCCGGCACTCCTATGCCCTCCGGCGTCCCCCTTTTGTCTCTCGTTGTGAGTGGGTGTTGAACTTTCTCGGAATGGCCCGAGGCTTGCCAAGTGGCCTTGGTATAGCACCGGTAGACCGCCTGTCAAGTTTCGTGCCATTTGGAGGTCGTTTGGTACTCCAACGGTTAACTGGGTAACCGCAAAAGCCTCTTTCTCTTTGCAGCCCAACACCCCTTCCAAAGTGGCCCAAAACCCATCTAACTCCCCTCCATGCTCTCGGTCGTTCGATCACGATCGCGTGGCCGAAAATCGCTCCTCATTTGGACTCTCCTAGCTCCCTCTACCTATAAAACTAGCTCCTCCCCGAAATTCGCAGACGAAACCCTAGCCCTCTCCCTCTCAGCCGTCGGACATGTCTGCGTCGCGCCGGACATGTCCACCGCCCGCCGCCACGTCGCTCCAGCCAACCAGAATCTGCCACGTCACCCCGCTGCTGCTTCGGGCCAGTGGCATCGCGCCACCTGTCCCTCCCCGTCCCGCGCCCCGCCGAGGCCCGCTCCCGGCACCCGCGGGCCCAGCCGCCGCCGCCCGCCGCGGTTGCCCGGGTCGCCGGCCCCCACCGCCATGCGCTTCATCCGGCCACCGCGCCGCCATGGGAGCTCGCCGGAGCAGCTCCCTCGCGCGCCGGCACGCGCCGGTGAGTGCTCGCACGCCCGATCGTGCCTTACCTCGCCGCCTTCACGCCTCCCCGACCCCGCGGCCCCGAGCTCCCCGCCTCGCCGGAGCACACCGGCGCCGCCCCGCGCGCTCGCCTCCGGCGCCGGTTCGCCTCGCCTCCCCCACGCCCCCTCGCCGTCCCGCGCCGGATCCGGCGAGATCCGACCGGAGGAGGTCTCCCCGGCCCCGGATCCGTCCTCCCCGGTGTGTTCCCCGTCGTCTCCGGCAAGTTCTGCGGCGAACTCCAGCCCTGCATCGATTTCTGTGCGAACCCGAGGTTGCCCCCGTTTTCACCAAGTCCCAGATTTCTGACATTTTAATGCCATGTTCATCATGCTGTATATCTGCATCCGTAGCTCCGTTTCGTGCGTGTAATATGTCAAATTGTTCGTCTCAATGAGTACATCATTTCATTCCATTGCATCATATTTATTTGAGGTAATTTAGATGCCTGAATCTTCGTTGCTAGAGTGCTTCATGATGTTTTCTGCTGTCTATTATCAGAACGAGCTCTTTTGTCATTTTTGTCATAATTGATGTGTGCATCCTATGAGGTTGATGTCTACATGTGTTTTGATCTATGCCATGTCTTCTTTACAGAGGTGCTTACCATGTATTTTTGTGATCAATGTGGTGACTAGCACAAGCATGCAAACTAGGCATCGTGATGTTACTGATTTTAGTCCCTGTTCTGCTGTTATTTTGATGCCATGTAAACTTGATGCTACAGAGAGATCCATGCATATTTTGAGATACTTCAGTAAGTGTGTTTTGAACATATGGTTATTGTCTATCCATTCATGCCCTTTGTTACAATTATGGAGTAGTCTAGCATCTCATTTTCGTGCTCTACTTTTGCTTCAAAATGTTTCCTGGCAGATTGTTTACATGTTATTCAATTTAGCCGAGGTTGCTATAGTTGATCCTTGCATGCTATAGACTTGTTCTTTCCTTGGTTGGTTACACAAACATGTCTTCTTGATGATGCTATGCATATCTTGTCATGCAATGACTTGTGGTGAGTGAATCGAGCTTGTTAAGTAGGGTTCATGATGTTACTGTTTTGCTAGGCTGAATCTGTTACTTCGTGATGCTATGTAAACATGTTGCTACTAATCATTCTATGCATAATCTGGTGATGTTCTATAAACATGTTTTGATATACATGTCATCCTCTAACCATACATGCCCCTGGTTGCATTTATAGCTTGCTGTAAATTGTTCATATCTTGCTCCAAAGTTGCTTCATAATGTTGTTGTCAGCATGTTAACATTAAGTTCAGTTGTTACCATGTGTTTTCCTAGTGTTCCATGCACCCTATGAACTTGCTATTGCCATGCTTAGCTTCACAAATATGTCTTCTTACTGTTGGGTGCCTTGCCATGCCATGTATTGCTCTGTGGTGAGTTGCACAAGCTCATTAACATGCCTTCATAATTCTGTTTCTGCCATGTTTGAATCTGTATTATAACTTGCTATGTTTACGTGGGTGCCATCATATTTTCTTATCCTTTTTGGCTTATGGTCACTAAGGGACTTTTGATCTATGCATTTATTAAATTCATGCCATGCCTTTGTTTTCCATTATAAGTGCCTGTAACATGTTGTTTGATAGCTCTAAAAAGTGCATCGTGATGTTATTTTCTGCAAAGTCTGAAATTGTTATAACTTGCAATCTTACCATGTGTGTTTGAGCATGTTGTAGTGATTTCTGGAGATAGCTCAGTGTTCATGTTTTGTTATGATTTACCTGTACATCCTGCCCATGACTTTTGTTTTCATGTTGTGGTCCTGTAGCATGTTGTTTTGGTGCTTGCAATATGCCTAGTTGCTGTTTTGGACAGCTTGTCCTTATAACTTGTATTGTGTGTGTGTATGTGTTGAACCGTTGCTCCGTTTTGAGTGTGCTCTATATGAAACTTGCTTAGAATTGCATGTAGTTTCATATTATCATGTTGCATCCTTGCCTTGGTGTGTTTGCTTGATGTTTGTATGCATTTTGCATCAATGCCATGTTGATCTTGTTTTGCTCATATCTTCTAGGTCGTAGCTCCGAACTAAATGAACTTTATATGTAACTTGACTAGAATCTCGTGTAGATCATCTTTGTGCATCTTAACTTGTTGTTTAACAACTTGAACATAAGGTTTATTCAGACCTGGACCAACTTCGAAATATGCATATGAGGACTTACCGAAATTGTTATATGTTGTTCCCGGCCTCATTTAAACTTGCCTTGATGTGTTGCTCTTGTTTGCATCATCTCTTGCCATGAGTAGCTTCATGTAGCTTTGTCATGCATCGTGCTTGTTGTGCATCATGTCTTGTCTATGTGTGGTGTGTTTACCATGTTGTGTGCTTCTTTCGATAGTTCCTGTTTCGTTGCGATCGTGAGGATTCTTTCGTCTACGCTTGGTTCGGCTTCATCCGTTCATCTTCTTCATGGACTCGTTCTTCTTCCTTGCGGGATTTCAGGCAAGATGACCGCTACCCTGGATCTCACTACTATCATTGCTATGCTAGTTGTTTCGTTCTATCGCTATGCTGCGCTACCTATCACCTGTTTATCAAGCCTCCCAAATTGCCATGAACCTCTAACCTTTGACACCTTTCCTATGCAAACCATTGATTGGCTATGTTACCGCTTTGCTCAGCCCTCTTATAGCGTTGCTAGTTGCAGGTGAAGTTGAAAATTTCTCCATGGTGGACAGGATTTTGTTGGGATATCACAATATCTCTTATATTATTAATGCATCTATATACTTGGTAAAGGGTGGAAGACTCGGCCTTTTGCCTAGTGTTTTGTTCCACTCTTGCCGCCCTAGTTTCCGTCATACCGGTGTTATGTTCTTGGATTTTGCGTTCCTTACGCGGTCGGGTGATTTATGGGACCCCCTTGACAGTTCGCTTTGAATAAAACTCCTCCAGCAAGGCCCAACCTTGGTTTTACCATTTGCCTCACCACCACCTACCCTTTCCCTTGGGTCGGCCAACCCAAGGGTCATCTTTATTTTAGCCCCCCCCCCCCCCCCGGGGCAGTGCTTGTCTAAGTGTTGGTCCGAACTGAGCTGCCTGCGGGGCCACCTCGGGGCAACTTGAGGGTTGGTTTTACTCGTAGCTAGTCTCATCCGGTGTTGCCCTGAGAACGAGATATGTGCAGCTCCTATCGGGATTTGTCGGTGCATCGGGTGGCTTTGCTGGTCTTGTTTTACCATTGTCGAAATGTCTTGTAAACCGGGATTCCGAGTCTGATCGGGTCTTCCTGGGAGAAGGTCTATTCATTCGTTGATCGCGAGAGCTTGTCATGGGCTAAGTTGGGACACCCCTGCAGGGTATAATCTTTCGAAAGCCGTGCCTGCGGTTATAGACAGATGGGAATTTGTTAATGCCCAGTTGTAGACAACTTGACACCAGATCCGAATTAAAACGCATCAACCGTGTGTGTAGCCGTGATGGTCTCTTTTCGGCGGAGTCCGGGAAGTGAACACGGTTTTCTGGGTTATGTTTGACGTAAGTAGGAGTTCAGGATCACTTCTTGATCATTGCTAGCTTCACGACCGTTCCTTTTGCTCTCTTCTCGCTCTTATTTGCGTATGTTAGCCACCATATATGCTTAGTCGCTGCTGCAACCTCACCACTTTACCCCTTCCTTTCCCTTTAAGCTTTGCTAGTCTTGATACCCATGGTAATGGGATTGCTGAGTCCTCGTGGCTCACAGATTACTACAACACCAGTTGCAGGTACAGGTTGTGCGATGATCATGACGCGAGAGCGATGCTTGCTTGCGTTGAGTTCTTCTTCTGCTTCTTCGATCAGGGGATAGGTTCCAGGTCGGCAGCCTGGGCTAGCAGGGTGGATGTCGTTTGAGTTTCTATTTGTGTTTCATCCGTAGCGGATGATGCTCTGATGTATTGTGATGTTGTATTCATGTAGCATTGTATGCCTCTTGTTTGTATCCCCATCTATTATGTAATGTTGATGTAATGATATCCACCTTGCAAAAGCGTTTCAATATGCGGGTCTATCCTTGGTGGGACCTTCGAGTTCCTTTTGGATAGGGTTGCATATTGGGCGTGACATTCCTGCTCGTGATTTGCGTTATATAATTACAAGCAAGATTCTCGTGCATTGCACGGAACATCAATATGCATTTTTTTATAAAACACCTGTTGTGATTGACCCATGCAGGAGTAATCCCATCTGTAAAAACTAATGATATCTCAAGAATTTTATCGGAAAACTGGTATCTCGAGAATGTCATCGAAAAAATGAAAGATGAGAGATACGACGAGGAGGAGTGGAGCAAGGTGGTGACTGGTGGTCGGAATGGGCGAAGGCATGGGGATAGACGGCGCCGGCAGGCGGCAGCGGCCACCATGCATGCTAGATTGTTCCAGAGACTTATTCCTTTTTAATTGCTGAGCAATGAGGTTGTGGGAGATAATGATGGGGAGAGAGGTGCGGGCATCTTTTGTAAAATTATCATAGTTTGCTTTCTATCCGTCAGATATAGATCATATGGTGTGTATTACAAGATGGCAGGCACACCATCATCGCCAACTCATTTTTTTATAAGGGTACAGATGATAAGTTTGCTGACTACTAAAGTAAAGTGGAATTTGTACATGTTATGCAGTAAATAAAGGTGATTGTTTATCATACGGGTAAGGTTGGATGAAGGGTGGTAGGAACAAATGCGCCGCCTAGAGCATGTGTGTGTGAGATGGAGTCTTAGTGTTTGTGTGGGGTGTGTGTGTGTGAGAGAGAGAGAGAGAGAGAGAGATGGAGTCTTAGTTTGTGTGTGTGAGAGAGAGAGAGAGATAGAGATGGAGTCTTAGTGTGTGTGTGGGGGAGGGGGGGTGTGCGTGTGTGTGCGTGTGTGTGTGTCTGTTTGTGTGTGTGTGTGAGAGAGAGAGAGATGGAGTCTTAGTGTGTGTGGGGGGGTGCGTGTGTGTGAGAGAGAGAGATGGAGTCTTAGTGTGTGTGTGGGGGGGGTGTGCGTGTGTGTGTGTGTGTGTGTGTCGCGGGGTCCTCTGTGGCGGATGTAATTTAAGTGTGCATGGCTTCATCATAGAGAGGTGATGTGTATGGCAGAGGCCACCAACGATGGGGTGCGAGAGAGAAAATGCCCGTAGAGAGGGAAGAGAAGGTGTGTGCACGTGAGAGGAGTCGACATTGAGAGAACGTGTTTGTTCGAGAGACACCAAGGAAGGCTACTCTATATTGATGGTGCATGTAGGCGGGAATTAAATAAAGGGATGGTCTTATTGGTTTCGGGGATATAGGGGAAGAGTGAGAGGCGGGGGGGGGGGGGTAGCTAGAAGGATATTGTTAAGTGTGAGTGTGTGTTTTACCCATCCAGGCGGAAGTTATGTGCACAAAAGAGGAGAACGATTCGATGTGGCGTTAGGATTGAGGGTAATTAACTATGTATGGAGACATAGAGACCTTGAACGTGCATGTGTGAGAGGTATACATGTATACGTGGGATGTGTGTGTGCACGCGCGTGCATGATCGAGATAAAAGAAAGAAGACATAAGTCATAAGATCAACGACATGGGAGAGACAGATCGGTATGACAATATGCATGCATGTGAGAATGCAGGGAAGAAGACCCGACAATGGAGCATGTGTTTTTGTCTTTAAGAGATAGTGGCGTGGGCTGGAGGATGCATCTATGGCGAGCAGAGGGAGTGAGGCACAACGATTGTGCAAAAGAGATCAACCTATAAATGCATATGTATGGAGAGACATATATAGTGTGGGTGATAGGAAGCAAGACTTCGTGCGAGAAAGAAATGTTGATGGAGAAACTACAGATAGATATAGAGATGGAGATGCTAGCTAGAGGGACATCCGCTAGTTTGGGTGTTGGACATGACCGCCGGGTGGTTCAGAGGGTGAAGTTATATATGTGTGTGAGAGGGCACTTGACTGCATGTAGAGAGAAACATATGTAGTGTGCGTGATAGGAATCAAGAGTGAGGGCGAGAAAGAAGGTTGATGGAGAAACATATAAATAGAAAGATAAAGATGCTAGCTAGTGTGCGTTAGAGATAGGAGTCGAGTGGATCAGAAGCATGAGTTATGTGTGTGGGTGTGAGAGAGATAGACAGAGGGTGCATGTGAGTCACATACAAACAGATATCAGAGAGAAATGAGATCCCGAGAGACAGAGTTTTGTGTCTGCGAGAGAGAAAGATATTTCACAATGAGAGTGATAGCTAGAGAGACATATGGGGGAACGCAAGATATATCTAGGGAGAGAGAGTGTGTGTGAGCGACATACAAGAGAACAATGGAGAAATATGAGACCCTAGGAGACAGAGTTTGTGTTTGTGTGTGAGAAAGAGATATTTAAGAGGAAGAGTCATAGGTTCTCATATCTAAGGAGTGAAAGACATCTCTGTATGAGGGGTGTGCGAGTGGCACACATGGGAATAGTAGAGAGAAATGAGACCCGGGGATACAAAGTTTTGTGTTTATGTGAGAGAAAGAGATTCCACATGGAGAATCATAGTTAGAGACACATAGCAGGGAGCGAGATATACTTAGAGAGAGATAGAGTGATGAAGGTCGAGGGAGAGAGTACCGTCAGTGTGTTACAAAGATAAAAGATCATTGTCGACGTACAGGTAGCACGAGAGATACCTGAGAGATGATGAACATGTATAGCACTACAAAAAAATACACTTCCGTGATGATACGTGTTTGTCACAGTAGGTCGTGTTTTTTGTCATGCATGTACATCCATGACAAATTTATGACAGAATCAAGATAGTCATACATGTGCTATCGTAGAAGTGTTCCATGACATTACCAAAATTATCATCACGGAAGTGTCCACTTCCATGATGATAAATCGCGCGTCACAGAAGTGCTTTCGTCAAGGCTGACCGACACGTGGCATCCACCGTAACGGAACGCCGTTAAGCTATCGGGTCGGATTTTGGATCTGATAACCCGTTAACAGCCCCGACCAATGGGAAATTTCCACGTGTAAAATTTTGATTGGCCGAAGGAAACACCTGTCAGCTCGTCAGTGGGCCAGATGTCGCATGTCCATTGGAGGAGACATGCCTATGATACGTCGACATGTGGCTGGGCCCAACAGAGGCCCATATAGGTTAAAAAGGCTGGCCCAGTCAAAGGCCCGTAGAACTTAATCAGGTACTAGTGGGCCAGCCCAATAATGGCCTACTTAATAAAGGCCCATTTACGGCCCGAAGCCAGATCTGGCTCGTTAATTGTTCGCCCAATATTTGGGCCCATTTACGGCCCAAAGCGAGATCTGGCCCGTTAATTGTTCGCCCAATATTTGGGCCCATTCGCAGCCCGAAGCCAGATCTGGCCCGTTAACTGTTCGCCGAATATTTGGGCCCAACTACAGCCTAGTGACTTTCGGCCTGTTAGAGGCCTGATGTAGACATTGTCGGCGTTCTGGGAACGGGGGTACCCAGACTTGCCTGCCTGCGGCCTGCAGCGTGGCTCAAGGAGTGGCCCGGTACGGCCCATCTTCGTCAACACAAGCTCAAGACCCTCGGGAGGGGCCAAGCCTCGCGGGGCGGACGACAGGAAGCGTCCTTAGCCGCAGCCTCGTCAGGCTGGCTCGCGAGGAGGTGGAGAGATCAAGGCAGGACACCTCGTGAGGAGCCTGTGACGGAAGCCATGACGATCGAGCCCAGGCGAGCGCAAGGCGGGCGCCGGCCTGGGCAGTCTCCTTGTTTCCCCTTCGGTGCAAAGGGGGCAAGCACAGGCCAAGGCATCAGGCAAAGGTTACCATTGGTGCAACAAGACCAAGACCAGCAGAACACCAGGACGGAGGTCATCGTGGAGCCCAGGAAGGCGTCATCGTCAGAGTCCTTTGGCAGGCAAGGACCAACTTTAGTCAGGATAAGTGTACTAGATGTTCCCCTTCAAAATGGCTAATTGTTGGAGCCCTTCCCGCTCAATATTTGGGAAGAGGACCAGGGCCTTGCTCTATAAATAGGACTAGCCGCTCTCAAGGCAAGGGGGATCAACCATTCGAACCCTAGCCAGAACCACCCATACCCACACAAGAATTCCTCCCCTCGAGAGTCTGTTCTTCCTTTGTATTGTTCATCATCAGCCCCTGAGGCAATCCACACACCACACACTGGAGTAGGGTATTACACCACAATGGTGGCCTGAACCAGTATAAACCTTGCGTCCCTTGTGTTGTTCTTCGTGTAGTCTAGATCTCTTGTGAGGCGATGAGACGTGAGCCGGTAGGGGGGTGATCTCCGCGCGTACCCCAGAAGTTCAAACCTCAAGGGTCTGCCGGAACCCACAATCCGACATTTGGCGCGCCAGGTAGGGGTGTGCCGAAGCTCTCCCTTCCGTCGGCCCGTTCTCCGCCAACATCGCGTTTCGCCCACATGGCAGACAACGCGCCGCCCACTCTAGCAGCCGATGCCAGTGCTGGGGCCAGGGGGCTCCGAGCTTTGGCCCCCGCCTTGCGGCAGGTGCAGTGGCCACGCAAGTTCAAGCCAGAGATGCCGTCGCGCTACAACGACGCGACGGACCCGCTGTCTTTCCTGCTGGCATACAAGGGAGCCGTCCTCAAGGCGGGGGCGACGACAGGGTGATGGCCAACTGGTTTCCCATCGCCCTCACCGGCGTTGCTCGCATGTGGTTGCTCCACCTACCGACGGCTTCTGTGACCTCCTGGGGGAACTACACAACCTTTTCCTCGCCCATTATGCCATGCCAGTGCCCCCAGTCATCGCGGCTCTCCTGGGCGGCTCACAGGCACCACCTTTGAGCCGCCACGTCAAGCCGTTCACCCGCCAGATCGGCACCGCCTCCAGGCGCCAGGAAACCCCCCCGTGCTGGGTGGCGCCCGAGGCTAATCTGACCTTCATCTCAGATGATCACCCTCCAACCCAGCCTGCTCGGGCACGCTCCCGATGCTGTGCACCCCCACCATCTGCCAGGTGGCCGTCACCAGGACCCTCATCGACGGTGGTGCTGGCCTCAGCATGCTCTCGGTGGAAGCCTTCAGCCTCCTCCACGTGCCGCCAGAGCGGCTTCAGCCCAGCAGGCCCTTCTCGGGCGTCGGAGGCGGTTCCACCGGCTCCCTGGGACAGATTCGCCTCCCGGTGACCTTTGGCATCTACGAAAACTTCCGCACGGAGCTGATCGACTTCGACATCGTCCCCATCAGTCTCCCGTACAATGCCATCCTCGGCTACCCAGCCCTGGCCCGGTTCATGGCCGCGACTCACCCAACATACAACCTCATGAATATGCCCGGGAGCAACGGCGTCCTTACCGTGTCCGGAGACACCGGGGATGCGTTGCAAGCGCTCAAGCTTGCTTTCAAGAGCGCCGCAGTAGCGCAGACCGCCAGCTCATATGTCCTCGAGTCCAAGGGGGCTGCGCCAGCCAAGAACAAGCAGCTATTCAGCCAAGACAAGGCGGAGACCAAGCAGGTACCGATCGACGAGGATGAGCCCGCCGGTGCTACCTTCACCATAGGCACCAACCTTGAGCCTGAGCAGGAGGAGGCCCTGGTCAGGTTCCTGTGTGCAAACAGGAAGGTGTTTGCATGGGAGCGTAATCAGCTGGCGGGGGTCCCGAGGGATGTAATTGAGCATCACCTCAATGTGTGCCCTAGCGTGCGCCTTGTGAAGCAGAAGGCAAGGCAGTTGTTCACTGAAAAGCAGGCCTTCATCGTCCAACAGACCCGCAAGTTAGAAGCAGCAGGGGTCATTCGCGAGGTCCGCTACCCTGATTGGCTGGCCAACCCTATTGTCGTACCCAAAAAGGGAGGAAAGGAACACATGTGTGTCGACTTCACCAACCTCAACAAAGCCTGCCCACAGGATCCATTCCCGCTCCCTGGATGCCTTCTCGAGCTATCATCAACCGCTGAGTGTGACCTACTGTGCTTCCTGGATGCATGTACCCAAAAAGGCAGGAAAGGAACGCATGTGTGTCGACTTCACCAACCGCTGAGTGTGACCTACTGTGCTTCCTGGATGCCTTCTCGAGCTATCATCGGATCAATATGGCGGCGGAGGACATGGAGAAAATGGCCTTCCTAACCCCGTGTGGGGTTTACTACTATACATGCATGTCGTTTGGGTTGCGCGACGCAGGCGCGACCTTCCAGCGATTGATGCACATCGCCCTGGGGCGACAGCTCAGGAGGAACGCTGAAGCTTACATTGATGACATTGTGGTGAAGTCTCGGGAGGCGAAAACCCCGATACAGGACTTGGAAGAAACCTTCGCGAGCCTCAGCGAAGTAGACCTGCAGCTCAACCCGGAGAAGTATGTGTTTGGAGTCCCCTCGGGCAAGCTCCCGGGCTTCCTCATATCCCATAGGGGCATTGAGGCCAACCTAGAGAAGGTCAAGGCACTCAAAGTCATGAGCCCGCCGAAGACCCTCAGGGAAATGTAGAATCTCACCAGGCGTGTAACCGCTTTGGGACGTTTCATCTCCAAGCTGGGAGAGCGAGCGCTGCCCTTCTTCAAGCTGATGAAGAAGAAAGGCCCCTTCGAATGGATTGAAGAGGCCGACAAGGCATTCCAGGACCTCAAGAGGTACCTTACCAGCCCCTAATGGTGGCCCCGCGCCCTCGGGAGCCCCTGGTGCTCTACCTTGCAGCCACCCCTTACTCCGCTAGCGCAGCCTTGGTGGCAGTTAGAAAGGAGCACCAGGCCTCGGCCGCAGCCGCAGTCCTGGCCAAAGCAGAGCAAGGCCAGGAAGGCCTCACAAAGACCACGACCACGGCAGAAAAGGAATAACCTCATCAGGGGAACGCACCCGGAGCGGAGGAGGCCCCCTCAGGCGACCAAGGACTGAGGGCCTCGCCACCTCAGGAGGCACCTCAACCTCCAGAGGACGCGGGCAGCACCAGCACCCTCAACCTCGTCGAGCACCCGGTGTACTTCGTTAGTACGGTGCCGCGGGACGCGAGTGCACGGTACCCAATGCCCCAAAAACTCCTCCTCGCACTGTTAGTGGCCTCGCGCAAGCTGCGGCACTACTTTCAAGGCCATCCCATTAAGGTCATCTCAGCCTACCCTCTGGAAAGGGTACTCAGGAGCCCCAATTCAGCAGGGAGGGTCGCAGAATGGAACATCAAACTGCAAGCATTCCAGCTAGAATTCAGCACGACCAAGGTCATTAAGGGAGCTGCGCTCGCAGATTTCATGGCGGAATGGACAGAGGCACCAGGGCTCATAACGGGCGAGGACCAGTCGCTCTCCCCGGGAAGTGAAGCATCGGACGGTTGGGTAATGTACTTCGACAGAGCATTCTCGCGGCAGGGCGTGGGGGCTGGCGCAGTGCTCATATCCTCCACTCAGGACAAGCTTTACTATGTCATGCAGCTCTGTTTCTAGCACGGGGAGAAGGTCTCCAACAACATAGCAGAGTACGAGGGCCTGATAGCAGGCTTGAAGGCCGCCGTCGCCTTGGGGGTGAAACGAATCACCATCAAAGGCGATTCGCAACTCCTCGTCAACTTCTCCAACAAGGTATACGAGCCAAAGGACGAGCACATGGAAGCGTACCTCACGGAGGTCCGCAGGATGGAGAAGCTGTTTTGGGGGTTGGAGTTACAGCACGTGCCTCGCGGTAACAACCAAGAGGTCGATGACATTGCCAAGAGGGCATCGAGGCGACTGCCTCAGGAGCCTGGCGTCTTCGAGGAACGACTCTTCAAACCTTCGGCGGCACCATCGTTGTCAAGCACGGCACAACCTAGGGAGGAGCTCCCTCAACCGCCCGCCTCGAGGGCCCCGGCCTGTGGCCTGGCCTCAGGGGCGCGCCTTCTCCTAGCGTTGGAACCTCAAGAAGGATGCTAGACCGAAGATTTCAAGGACTACTTGATGCGAGGGACCCTGCCAGAGAAGGAGGAAGATGCGGAGCGTGTGGCGAGACAGGCCACGGCCTACTGCATCTAGGACGGAGAGCTCTACCAGAAGCAACCAAATGACGTGTCCTTACGTTGCATTTCTAGGGAACAAGGAAGTGAGTTGTTAGCAGACATACATGGGGGAGACTGTGGGCACCACTCATCATCACGAACCCTCGTTGGCAAGGCATTCCGCAGCGGGTTTTACTGGCCCATAGCACTCAACGACGCCGTCGAGATGGTGAGGGCCTGTGAAGCCTGCCAATTCCACGCCAAGCAAATCCACCAGCCGGCTCAGGGCCTGTAGACTATACCCCTCTCGTGGCCATTCGCGGTTTGGGGGCTGGACATTCTGAGCCCGTTCCCACGGGCGCCAGGGGGCTATCGCTACCTCTACGTCGCCATCGACAAATTCACCAAGTGGGATGAACTGGAAGCCGTCAGCACCATCCCAGCAGGCTCCATAGTCAAGTTCATCAAAGGCATTGTGAGCCGATTCGGGGTGTCTAATCGCATCATCACCGACAATGGTTCGCAGTTCACCAGCAGTCTCTTTAAAACATACTGTGCTAATCTTGGAACACAGATATGCTACGCTTCGGTGGCGCATCCTCGAAGCAACAGCCAAGCTGAGCGGGCCAACGCGGAGGTGTTGAAAGGCCTCAAGACCAGGACCTTCAAGAAAAAACTGGAAGCCTGCGGCAGGGGCTGGTACGACGAGCTCCAGTCTATGCTATGTTCTATCCGCACGACTGCGACCAAGTCAACTGGAGAAACTCCATTCTTCCTCGTCTACGGAGCTGAAGCTGTCCTCGCTCACGAGATCAAGCGTCGCTCCGCACGGGTCCTGGCGTTCAACGAAACCCAGCAGGACGCCATGCGGGGGACGGATCTCGTGCTAGGGGAGGAGCGTCGTCCAGAGGCCACGCTGCGAGTAGCAAGGTATCAACAGGCGCTGCGACGATACCACTGCCGCAACAACTGCCTCAGAGCTCTTGAGGTAGGGGACCTCGTACTCAGGCGGGTCCTCTCCAGGGAGGGGCTGCACAAGCTCTCTCCCATGTGGGAGGGCCCATTCAAGGTTGTTCATGTTTCCAGGCCCGGCTCCGCGTGCTTGGAAACCCAGGAGGGGATACCCATCCAGAATGCATGGAACATTCAGCATCTTCAGAAATTCTACCCTGAGCAAGGCCCGGTGCTTGTGAAGAAGGCCAATGCCTATGAAGCTGCCGCATTTTGGAAAAGGCCCGGTGCTTGTGAAGAAGGCCAATGCCTGTGAAGCTGTCGCATTTTGGAAAAGACCCGGTGCCTGTGAAGAAGGCCAATGCCTGTGAAGCTGCCACATTTTGGGAAAGGCCCGGTGCCTGTGAAGAAGGCCAATGCCTGTGAAGCTCGCTGCCCGTGACACTCTCATGTAATAATGAGTGGGGGTGTACATGCCCCGGAGTCTCTGGAGTGCCGCCCTCGGGCCTCGGGGGCTCCCGCCCACGCCCAGTGGCAGCACTTAGCTCCGCACTGGTGAGAAGACGTCGAAGACTAGATTAGGTGCCGGACGCGGCTTTTTCACTTGCTTTCTGCAGTTGGATTGTTCGTTCCTATTTGAAGTTCTATTGGAGCTGTTGTCGTCTCTAGCTTTAGACTCTTTGTCTTCTTCACTCACTTACCTCGTTTTCTCTCGCGCAAGTCTCGCGAGGGAGGTGCGCGGGCACCCTCGCGAGTGTTTTTCTGCCCCGGTCATTTAAAAGCCTCCCTATCTGGGTCCTCCACGAGAGCACCCCTCTCAGTCTGTGCCCCACGGGCATCGCGACGCAAACACAGGACTTGGGGCGGTCGCCCCCACAACCGAGGCTGGAAGCTGCCCCTCCTGACTAATCCTTGCAGAGCATGAAGCGTGAGGCGAGGCCCCTCGCCTCAGGAGGCAAGGACCGCGACAAGCCTCCCCGAGCTAAGTAGTTCTCGTACACGGACATGCGGCACACGAACACAACATAGAAATAGCGGAAACAACATGATGGTTAACAACAACAGTTCGACACGCCCCTGCGGGGCCCTATACTACTTTCCCTTTTTGCACAGGGAAGGAGGAAGAACAAAATAGGCATGACTTGATCGGCGCCAACTCGCAGCGAGGGCTCATACTGCCTCCAGAGCTCAGTCAGATCCCTCCTCCCGCTTCACCGAGGCGCGATGATGGACTGACCCGCTACCTTCCCCCAGGCGGGCGTGACGGCGCGGGGGCTGGTCGCAGCCACCGCTGGAGGAGCTGCTGCCTGAAGGAGAGTCGCCGAAGCTTGGCGAGCCCCGAGCGCCGCTGCCCACGCGCCTGCCATTGTCTTCGTCTTGGTCAACGCCGGGGTTGGCCGCGCGGTCGCAGTCGTCTTCTTCGAGACAGCACCCAGCACGGCGACCGTCTTCCCCGAACACCCTCACATAGAGGGTGGCGTCGCCATTGAACTTGAAGTGCAAGACGCACCACCGGCTCAGACCACGCGTGCGGGCAAACATTTGCCAGCCATGGGTCAGAGCTGCATTCCCGGCGACGGAGACATCCAGTGAAGCCCAGGAGGCCCTGCTGCAGCAACCGTCTGCCTGGAGCCAGAGGCCGTCAGGAGCACCAGCCGGAAGTTCACCCACAAAGAAGCGAGGAAGCTGAAGCCAGGTGCCGGTCGGGTCCGCCGACCACATGATGAACTCCGGCAGCACCTCCGCCGAGTGGAAGCGTGGCCTCGGGGGTCGCACAGCCACAGTGTGCCTCCCAACGGCGGCCAGGCGCTCATTGCCATGCAGGGAACTGTCTCCGCGACCACGGGGAACCGATATGGGGGCCGCAGGATGCTTGCGAGGGCGGCCCCGGCCGCGCTTGGTCGGAAGAGAGTCAGGCCCTTCCTGACGAGCCTTTCCCTTCTCTGCGGCCGAGAACCTCTTCGGCGGAGCCATGGAGATGGCGAGCAGCCGGGATGAAGAGAAAGGAGTAGCAGGAAGGAATGAGCTGAAGGGGCTCACGCCGCTCTGTACTTATAGCCGGAGGAGGCCAACCGTCGGCCTCCACGATCACAGGTAATCATGACCCGTTTTTGCATGTAGAGACTTGTCAAGTCATGCGGTTGCTGAGGCACCATGCGGAAGCGGAGGCGCCCACGTCTCATCAACCGCCATGCGGCGCCCAAGGCCGCAGGCTGTTGGGGCCCGCGGCGCTTCGCACTTGCCCCTTCGCTTCTTTGCTAAGCCAAGTCCGAGCGCGCCTTGGGCCCGTGGGCTACTGTCCGTGTTCTGGGCACGGGGGTACCCAGACTTGCCTGCCTGCGGCCTGCAGCGTGGCTCAAGGAGTGGCCCGGTACGGCCCATCTTCATCAACACAACCTCAAGACCCTCGCGAGGGGCCAAGCCTCGCGGGGCAGACGAGAGGAAGCGTCCTCAGGCGCAGCCTCGTCAGGCTGGCTCGCGAGGAGGCAGAGAGATCAAGGCAGGGCACCTTGTGAGGAGCCTGTGATGCAAGCCATGACGATCGAGCCCAGGCGGGCACGAGGCGGGCGCCGGCCTGGGCAGTGTCCTTGTTTCCCCTTCGGTGCAAAGGGGGCAAGCACAGGCCAAGGCATCAGGCAAACATTACCATTTCGGTGCAACAAGACCAAGACCAGCAGAACGGCAGGACGGAGGTCATCGTGGAGCCCAGGAAGGCATCATCATCAGAGTCCTTTGGCAGGCGAGGACCAACTTTAGTCAGGATAAGTGTACTAGATGTTCCCCTTCAAAATAGCTAATTGTTGGCACCCTTCCCGCTCAATATCTGGGAAGAGTATCAGGGCCTTGCTCTATAAATAGGACTAGCCGCTCTCAAGGCAAGGGGGATCAACCATTCAAACCCTAGCCAGAACCACCCATACCCACAGAAGAACTCCTCCCCTCGCGAGGTTGTTCTTCCTTTGTATTGTTCATCATCAGCCCCTGAGGCAATCCACACACCACACACTGGAGTAGGGTATTACACCACATTGGTGGCCTGAATCAGTATAAACCTTGCATCCCTTGTGTTGTTCTTTGTGTAGTCTAGATCTCTTGCGAGGCGACGAGACGTGAGCTGGTAGGGGGGTGATCTCCGCGTGCACCCCAGAGTTCGAACCTCAAGGGTCTGCCGGAACCCGCAATCCGACAGACATGGGCCCATTTCAGCCCGGTGTGACTTTCGGCCTAGGAATGGCCCGTGCTGCCCATGGGCCATATATGGTCCAACGGAACATCGGGCCCACTAACGGCCCGTGCTAAAGGTGGCAACAGTTAAGCCCAACATGACTTTGGTCCTGTCAAAGGCCTGTCGCGTCATTCAGCCCGTTGATGCCTGTACTAAGCTTTCGGCCTCTTAAAGGCCCATGATATCAGTGGGCCAACTAAGGACCGAGATATGTTTCGGCCTGGTAACGGCCCGTGAGCTAACTGGGCCCAAAACGGCTCGGTCTACATTTCGGCCTGCTGAAGGCCCGTCGACGACTACAGAAAATTGAGGCCCAACATGCATTTTGGCCTGCTAAAGGCCCATGGTTTCATCTCGGCCATAATAGGCCAGTACAATATTCAGCCTGTTAATGGCCCAACGCTACCTGGGGCAAACTAAGTGCTGGGTCAACAAAAGGCCCAACTAAATATAGGCCGATGTAAGTTTGGGCCTGGCGCAATGTGTGAAGGCCCCAATCATTCGGGCCCAAGAAAGACGCAGGCCGGCCCAATTGTGGACCGCTAAAAACATGGCCCGTTAGAGTCGAATCTTTCGGCCCAGTCGACTACATCTGATTTTTTTCAGATAGCGAATGATGGCAGTAACTAGTAGGAATTAAGAACAAACCTACTTTATACAATAAAGAAATTATGTCATAGTAACTAAAAATAAACCTACACTATACAATAAAGGATTTAAGGTATATTACATCCACTATGCATCGAAGTTCGCCACCAGTGATCATAAAGCGCAACGAAGAAGCAGATTACAAAAACTGGGCACCATTGCAGCGTAACAAAATAATACTGAACCGAGACCACTTCCAAGACAGTTCAAGAAAGGTTAGCCTTGCGGGGGAACTGCTGCGCAAGCTGCTGAGCAAGGCTGTGAGACCGGCCTAGCATGTCGGTCATAGCTTCCAGGTTTAGCTGTTTAGCGATGAGGTTCTCATTGGTGTTCTCCGCAATCTTTCTTAGAGAGAGGAATTTAAGTCGAAGTTGAGTGGCAGAATGCCTTTCTGCTAGAACTTGGGACTGAAGAAGTCGAACTGATTCAGACAATGAATTCTGTGAGCGTGTCTGACTGTTAGTCTCAAGTAACTTGAACACTGCATCAAGACAAGACTTTGGGGTTGTCTCGCTATCTTAAAGATGTTTTGCCTTCTTTGCTGCAATATATGTTGGGTTTGTCTCACAGCCTTCAGCAGACTTGTGCATGCCATCAGGCATATCACCCTGAAACAAAGCAGAGAGATGACAGGTTTTGCACGTGTATAAACAAAGATGATAACTGTTCTGTCAATTCTATCCAATTTCAAATTAGAAAATAAAGAGTAAGTTCAAAATATCAATAGCATAATTTGGCATTGTTCATAACGCGGGGAGCTTCACCACACTACTGGATCACCATGTCAACATAACAAGCATAGATGAAGGGCAAAGAAAATCACTGTATCTATTTTGGATAATGTGCATGACATGTTGTTCATATCATCAGCCACATCAGTAAGATAAAACAGGAGACGACAAGGTGCAAACGTGGGCTGCTTCACCACACACTGGATTATAGATCCACAAAACCAAGCATACATATAGGGAGTATTAAGTAATGTGCATGGTATGAATAAGGAATTTGGTTTTGCAAGTAAAAATTAGAACTTACGGTTCTTACGAACATGCATTTTGGTAGAAACGCCAAACTAAACAGCAGTAAACGATAGGGAGTATGAGCAAATTAAACAGCAGTTGAAGATAAAGGCTTTAGAAGGACTGACTTACATTAATAGTTAACACCGGCTTTATAATGCCCTTCTCCATGTCAAGGGAAGGATAACTCAAGAATTTCAGCACATAATCTTCTTCATAAGCATTGCATGTACTCTACATTTTGTAGAGAGTAATTATAGATATGATAATACTGGAAGGGATAGAGGATAATGAAGATAAGATGCAGATTGATGCTACATAGTAAACTACCAATCCCTGAAAGTACAAGCGTTACAGGACAAAATGTACTGACAAGATCAATGGGCTACACTTCTGCACTGGCATTGTCTGTGTATTCTACCTGTTGGTAAGATTAAATATAGATCTGATCATGTTTAGTAAATGGTGGGCGAGGGAGATAAGATGCAGAATGCTACAAAATAAACCAACCCCTCTTCCCATAATACAAGAGTGTTTTGAACACTGGTACTGTACAAAACGTTCTTATATTATGGGACGGAGGGAGTAGCTGTTAATGTAAATACAGTGATAGACCACGTTCAGTCCTTACAAGAGGACTGCAGAGCTAAACCTCTTCAAAAGCATTGGGTTGATTCTAAATTTGTATAAGAGTCCATACGGATCTTATAATGTCCACCAAATGGACGATTACGAGGCTAACATGTGCAGTGATGCTACATAATCAAATAGCTATGGAAGTAAGTATGGTCATACTGGGAAGAGGTGCTCCCAAGAGCAATGCAATGTGCAGTATAGTTGCGAGATTCTGTGGTCCCTTGAGAATGAATGTTCTTCTGCTAACAGTTTTCGTACAAGTGAGACATTAAGGCAAATGCATAAATGTAGTTCAAATTGTGATGTGATATCATAGACAGTACCTTACGCTGCAGCCGAGACCAATGTGTAACAAGATTATTCTAGTCACCGTCGGATAAATGTGGCACCGGAGACTTTACAGAAATTTCGTTTAGAGGCTTGCCATCGAAGTGCGCATGCCTCAGATAGGAACGATACTTCATCAACGAGTGCTTGAAAAGCGCAACCAACCCTTGCTCGTCATCACAATCCAGTTTGCTCCTCGCCTATTTAAAAGAATGAAATCTTATGTCTTCTGTCAGCAGAAACATATGCAGTAATGACCATGATTAACATTAGTACATTACTTACGCGTAAGTTGCGGAGGAAGACTGGAAATTGTTCTGTGTCTGTGGTATAATCTTTCCATGAAGGAAAGATGCGCACAAAGTTCCTGACAACAACATAAGCTTCGTCTCCTAAACTAGGAAGAAATGAAACAGGGGTCCTATTTGCTGCAATTGGGGCTCTCTCTGGTTCGAAAAGGGATTTGGCAACTGGATTTGGTGTACTCTTTGCTGGAATGGGTGTTTTGCGTCGTACAGTTGGTGCTATGTCAACTAGCATAATCATACTGTTTGCTGCAGTTGGGGTCTGCTGAGTTGGGGCATCAGAAATGACCAGTGTAGTAGGGCTAGAGTCTGCTAGAGTTGGGGTATTTTGTGGGTCAGGTGATATTGCAATTACACCTAATGGGCTATTTGACTTTTTGGGTGCCACTAAGTTTTCCAAATACTTTGCTTATGCTCCTCCACGATCAACAATCGCCCTCTTCCTTTTGAACGTCCGATACATAAGAACATCATTTGAATGGATAAATATGGTATGAAGACAGATGGAATATGTACTGAAAATGGATAAGCGGGATGTATTCACATACACGATGTGTAAACTAAGCTAATGACAGTTCAAGAAAGTAGAAGCAATGCAAAGCATCAGTTGCAAGATATGTGCGAGCAATGTAACCTTGGAAAGTTAGAGCAAGTACCTTGATGGGTGAATAAGATAGGGCATCTTCCTCTGACTCCTCCACTAGGGAGCTACATTGACTTAGGTCTCCCTCTAACTCAGAATCACTGTTAGGATCATCATCTGAGCATGAATCTGTAGGTGGAGAGCGTTTGCATTGCATTGCATCCAGACTTGATTTCAGTCCCTTAATGCCAAGTTTGACAGCCATGGCATTGTTCTGCTTTATTCTTTTCATGCGCGCAAGCTCATAATCATTATGATGCTGTTCAGAATCTGAGATTCATGAAAACATAAAAACTAGTCAGATTATCTATGGAATGCATTGCGGATTCAACTCGGAGAGTGTCTCCCTATAAACCCCTGCATATGCAAAGTTCACCTCCCCAACCGTGCTGACCAGACCACACACAGAAATACAAACCCCTTATGTCTCTATAACAGGCAGGCACACATTTCAAAACTGAAGTAGGAACATTAGAATCATATGAAATTCTTATTTGAACAAATAAACTAAGCAATTATGAGTGGCGTAATGTTTAGCTTCAAGGGTGGAGTGTTGGTAGTGCGACACAAAGCAAGTAGGCAGATTGTATTCCATGTAAAAGATCGAAACCTATGTAAAGGTTGGAAATGACACTTTCTTTCTATACAATGCAGTGTTCGTTACCCACACATGATGGAAGAGATTACATAGAGAAATACTATTCACTCATGTCTACGGTTCCAGTATTTAGAAACAGGGTGGTCCACCCTAAAAGAATATTGATAACAATATGACAAGGCAAGCATAGATGTAGTGAATCAATCATTTACTTGTGAGCTTATTAGGACAAGTATGCAGAATTGTAACTGCAGTAAGAGACCGTCCAAAATCTGAATGAAGAAGTTTGTCTAGCACTTATTCTTTGCAACTAATCGATGTGAATAATTGGATATTATATCGAATGAGTAAGAAAGACAAGTAAATTTGTCAACAAACCTGGCTTGCAGTAGTAATCTGGGTCAATGTCACTATGACCAATAATCCAAAATGACTAGTTTCTGTTCCGAGGGCCGGAATTTTGAAAACCCTGTGAACTTTAGAGGTACTAAAGATTACTGAAATACATCTGAACCATTATGTGTAGGTAGCACTGAGCACACAACAAACCCTAATGACAGTCCTGCCTAATGAGTAATCAATCAATTAGAAAACGGGTGATGAAGAGTGGCTGCTGAGTGTTGAGGACGTATCTCAGGATAAATCGGGTTGGCTTGGTGGGTGTTGCACGCCTGAGCCCTGAACGGACTGGGAAGGTAGGCACGGCGGCGCGCCCGGGCAGCGGTGACGCTGTTGGGCGAGCGGCTCCTGGCCTCCTGTTAGTCCGGCATCTCCTCCTAGAGTCATGCCGTCCGGGGACGGCAAGTTGCCGGCGAGGCAGGCGGCTGGGGGCGAGTAGAGATCGGAAGCGCATAGCAGAACAGAGGGGAATCGGGGACTAGGACGACCCAAAATCCCAGGGTGGGCCGGCCCACCGTGGGCACCCTGTAGAGATACACACTCGAGCTGCAAACATGCATTTTCAAAACTAATTTAGGAATATTTAGCTGACCAATTAAACAACTCTATTTTAATAATATCAGATTTGTATTTGAACATCTAAGCTTGTTTAGCTTGATGGGTGGAGCAGTGTTATTATGACACGAAGCACGTATTCTGATCATATAGTGATCATAAAAGGGGGAAACTCTAAGCATATTTTTTTAGCAAAAGAGGGTTTCCCCTCCGATTTCTATTAAAGAAACTACCACAGAACTAACATGATCAATTAAACCCTAAGCATGATCAATTAAACCGTATTATGCTTGTGCCATGGCAGATTTGAAGCTGCAAACTGGAGAAATGATATTTAGCATCCATTGTTTGCTTCGAACTAAGAACTAAATTCTAAGAGCTAAAAAAAGTAGAGTAACCAAGTTAAGATCTATTTTCTGGTTGAGATCAAAAAGTTGAGGAGATATGAAGTACCACCTCTCTTGCGGCGCCGTGTAGGCATTGGGGGTGCGATGGCTGTCGGTGGCGTTGAAGCAGATCTACGGTGGAAGAGAAGGTCATGTGAGCAGCCCCGGCAAAGAGGACAACGGCGCCGATGAAGCGAGAGGACACGATGCAAGGCTATTGGTCCATCATCGTGGATGAGAAACATCCATCTCTAGCAGTGGACGACGCGGTCTTGGTAGGCACTCCGGCATGGTGGAGGACGGTGGCGATGGATGTGGTGGAGGACGGCGGTGATGGATGGGGTGGCGGACGGAGGCTGGTGTGGGGATGGGGTGTTCTAGCACGGACGGTGTATGAATGGGAAAATGGAGGGAGAGGTACGGGGAACCATGTTTTTGGGACGCGCCTGTGTGAAATATGGGAAAGTTACGAACTTAGCCCCCGTTTAAAATTTGGATGTCTCGTCGGTTGGGGATAGGACGGTAATCTCACATCTCGCCAATATTTGCCCAGAGCAATTTCGGGCGAGGAGAGGGTGGTTGGCGCCCATGGTTGGCGCCCACGGTGTATGAACGGGGCTGACAGGTAGGGCAGTTGTGTCACGTCTGAGTCAAGTTACAAACCTGCCCCTATTGAAAATATTTGCCTACATTGATTTCGGCCGAGTCAAGTTTGTTTTGCCTCCCACTATGTATGAATTGGGAATGGAGGGAGAAACAGAGGTATTTTGGATGAGCTTGAATCAAATGTGTTTTGCCGCCCATGTTTGACACCCACCGTGTCGGAATGGGCTCAGAGGCAGTCGTGTCACGTCAAATTGAAGTTACTAACCTACCCCTATTCAGAGCAGTGGAAATCGGGCCGATGGATTGTACGTGTAATGGGTAGACAGTAATTTTCATCTCCGAAACACTTGGCTTCAGGCAGTCGATGTGGGAGTGGACATTTTGCTGCTTCTTTCGAATTTTGGGACAATAAGCATCCACGTTTATCCTGGCAACTAAATTCAAATCCATTTTGTATTCCTATATGAATCTTTATAAATCATTCTATGTGTTTTTATATATCTTCAAAAGGACGACAAAGATATATTCCACTGTCATATATGAATATGGTTTACAAATGCCGATACTCAAATTCAGAAACTAGAATCCAGTTTAAGGTGAATTCAAATATTTGGAACATTTCATGTCCAACTCAAATGTCACACGCAGCATAATGTGTACTCCCATTTAGATATGTACACAAGCGATGTATCAAGATTCAAATACCGAGTCAATCAACCAAGAATGTACAGAACTAACAGACATATAAACACTTATAGAGTATATGGATCAATAATATCAACTAACATACATAAGCCAGGCCGCTGTACTTTTTTGGCTACAACGGCATCCTTTTTTAGCCAGCATCTTGGCCCTTTCCGATGCGTGCCACTTATGGTCCATCTATACTACTACTATTGATGAATGCACATTCAGCCCGATTGGCATATTTGTAGGTCTAGCACAGCAATCCAAATGCAATGTCTCCGAGTCTTATCAATTAATCACTAGTAGAAAAAGGGTCAAACGTGAAGCACATTAGTGTCGGTTTGTATTTGAGCCGGCACAAATGTATACATTAGTGCTGGTTCCAACGGCTAGCCGGGCCGCTCTCATTAGTACCAGTTCGTGGCTAACCTTTAGCACCGGTCCGTGCCACGAACTGGTACTAATGAGAGTGGTGGCAGGATGTTGTCATTCTGGGCCCCCTCCAGCACCTTTAGTACCGGTTCTTGGCACGAACCGGTACTAAAGGTCGTCCTACATAAACCCTTCGTCCACCCGAGCTCGCTCTGTTCTTCCCCTTTCCCCTCTCCTCTCTGTTCTTCCTCTCTTCCTCTCGAGCTCGTCACACATTTTTCCCAAAATTTGTCAAGATTTGAAGGCCCCCATCCATTCAAATGATCACAAAGGTTAGCAACTTTGTCCTTTCATCTCTCATTGCTAGATTAGCTCTTGCAATGCTTTATATAGTTATTAATTTGTGAGTTTAGTAATTTGGGAGGAAATATATATATGTGCTAGTATTTGATTTATATGCAATTTGAGGTTAAAATAACACTTAGTTTTCATATATAGGTGTGGTTTACTTAGTGCCTTCTAAATATACGTCGTAACCACCGTCGATCGCCCGCACCGTGCCGTCGCCGGCACCACCTTGTGGTGAGCCTCTTGTTCATGAAATTTTATATAAAAAATTGATGTTTGTGTGATTTGGATATATAGTTACTCGTATAATAATTATCTTACCCGTACGTTATTTGTTATATATAGTGCCATGGTTTTGATATCCGTCCCCGTCGGCCCTCATCCTTGTTATGATTTGGATGTGGTATATTCTCTTTTAAAACTATTTGTTGCATTTCATGTTTATGACAAATTATGCCCATCAAGTTGACATAGATATTTTTATCTAGGAGGTATGTGAACCGGAAATTCCAACCGACCCTATTGTCGAGAGGTTAAATTTAGTTGAAAGAGAAAACGAGTACTTGAAAGAAAAATTGAAAAGAATTGAGGGGGAGAAGATGGAATTGGAGTTGCATGTTGCCGATGTCGTCGATGATCACAAGATCAAGAAGGAGAAAATGCACTTGGAGATTAGAAAGATTAGAAAATATGCCATCGATAGTGAGGCTTGGTATCATTATGCTGTTGGATCAATTGTTACCTTAGTTGCGATTTTGATCGCATTTGTTGTTGCATTTAAATGCTTTAGCTAGAGAGTAATTTGTTTGTTGCATTTAAGTGTTGTATGAACTTTATGTATGAACTTGTATTAATTTGGTATATTCGGTGTTGCGTAATGAAGATGAGCCGGCAATGGATGTACTATGACCAATGCTCTCCCTAGTTTGTTGAGGGCGTGCATACTTTTCTGCTTGCGGCTGAGGCAAACAAGCGGGCGGATGGTTTTATGCCTTGTCCATGTGCTGGCTGTAAGAATGGTCGCAATTACTCTACATCAAGAACCATTCACGTCCACCTGTTTGAGTCCGGTTTCATGCCCCACTATAATGTTTGGACCAAGCACGGAGAAAGAGGGGTTATGATGGAAGACAATGAAGAAGAAGAGGACGACGATAGCTATCCTGGCCATGGGTTCCCTGAATATGATGATACAATAATGGGGGAAGAAGCTGAGCCAGTAATGCGGGAAGAAGCTGAGCCGGCAATGCGGGAAGAAGCTGAAGAAGAGGCATCAGATGAGCCCGTTGATGATCTAGGTCGGGCCATTGCTGATGCAAAGAGAAACTGTGCAAGTGATTTGGAGAAGAAGAAGTTGCAGCGCATGTTAGAGGATCACAAAAAATTGTTGTACCTGAATTGCGTAGGTGACAAGAAAAAGCTGGGCACCACACTGGAATTGCTGCAATGGAAGGCAGAGAATGGTGTATCTGACAAGGGATTTGGAAAGTTGCTGGTAATGATAAAGGATATGCTTCCAAAGGACAACAAATTGCCCGAGAGTACGTACGAAGCAAAGAAGGCTGTCTGCCCTCTAGGGTTAGAGGTGCAGAAGATACATGCATGCCCTAATGATTGCATCCTCTACCACGGTGAGTACGAGGATTTGAACGCTTGCCCGGTATGTGGTGCATTGCGCTATAAGATCAGCCGCGATGAGCATGGTGATGTCGAGGGCAAGCGCCCCAGGAAGAAGATTCCTGCCAAGGTGATGTGGTATTCTCCTATAATACCACGGTTGAAATGTTTGTTCCAAAACAAAGAGCATGCCAAGGCGATGCGATGGCACAGAGAAGACCGTAAGAAAGACGGAAAGTTGAGAGTACCCGCTGACGGGTTGCAGTGGAGAAAAATCGAAAGAAAGTACGGGAAGGAGTTTGCAGATGACGCAAGGAGCGTATGGTTTGGTCTAAGCGCAGATGGCATTAATCCTTTTGGGGAGAAGAGCAGCAACCATAGCACCTGGCCTGTGACTCTATGTTTGTATAACCTTCCTCCTTGGTTGTGCATGAAGCGGAAGTTCATTATGATGCCAGTGCTCATCCAAGGCCCTAAACAACCCGGCAACGACATTGATGTGTACCTAAGGCCATTAGTTGAAGAACTATTACAACTGTGGAATGGAACAGGTGTACGTGCATGGGATGAGCACAAACAGAAAGAATTTGACCTAAAGGCATTGCTGTTCGTGACCATCAATGATTGGCCTGCTCTCAGTAACCTTTCAGGACAGACAAACAAGGGATACCATGGATGCACGCACTGTTTGGATGATATCGACAGTATATATTTGAATAGTTGTAAGAAGAATGTGTACCTGGGACATCGTCGATTTCTTCCGAGCAGGCATCCCGTAAGAAAGAAAGGCAAGCATTTCAAAGGTGAGGCGGATCACTGGACGAAGCCTCGCCACCGTACTGGTGCTGATGTACATGATATGGTCAAGGATTTGAAGGTGATATTTGGAAAGGGTCCTGGCGGACAACCTGTTCCAAAGGACGCTGACGGACGCGCACCCATGTGGAAGAAGAAATCTATATTTTGGGACCTGCCATATTGGAAAGACCTAGAGGTCCGCTCCGCAATCAACGTGATGCACGTGACGAAGAATCTTTGCGTGGCCCTGCTTGGCTTCTTGGGCGTGTATGGGAAGACAAAAGATACAGCTGAGGCACGGGAGGACCAGCAACGTATGCACGGAGAAGACGGCATACATCAGGGTCATGCAAGCTACGCTCTTACCAAAGAAGAGAAGGAAATCTTCTTTGAATGCCTGCTCAGTATTAAGGTACCGTCTGGCTTCTCGTCGAATATAAAGGGAATAATAAACATGGCAGAGAAAAAGTTCCAGAACCTAAAGTCTCATGACTGCCACGTGATTATGATGCAACTGCTTCCGGTTGCATTGAGGGGGCTTCTACCGGAAAACGTTCGATTAGCCATTATGAATCTATGTGCATTTCTCAATGCAATCTCTCAGAAGGTAATCGATCCAGAAATCATACCAAGGTTACAGAATGATTTGGTGCAATGTCTTGTCAGTTTCGAGTTGGTGTTCCCACCATCCTTCTTCAACATCATGACACACGTCCTAGTTCACCTGTGCGAAGAGATTAACGTTTTGGGTCCTGTATTTCTACACAATATGTTCCCCTTTGAGAGGTTCATGGGAGTCTTAAAGAAATATGTTCATAACCGTGCTAGGCCAGAAGGAAGCATCTCCAAGGGCCATCAAAATGAGGAGGTCATTGAGTTTTGTATTGACTTTATTCCTGACCTTAAGCCGATTGGTGTTCCTGAATCGCGGCGTAAGGGCAGACTGGATGGAAAAGGCACGCTAGGAGGGGAACAAATAATATGTATGGACGGACATTCTCTCACTGAAGCACACTACACAGTTCTACAGAATTCCGCCTTGGTGGCTCCGTATATGGATGAACACAAGAATTTGCTACGCTCCAAACACCCGGAGCGGTCTGATGACTGGATTACACGTGAACAAACCAGGAGTTTTGCCAGCTGGTTGCAGACACGTACCATGCATGACACCTCTATTGAAGATGACCTGTACTTGTTGTCCCAGTTACCATCTTCGAATATAATGACTTTCAAAGGGTACGAGATAAATGGTAATACATTTTACATGATCGCCGAAGATAAGAAGAGCACCAACCAAAACAGTGGTGTCCGCTTTGATGCAGAAACCAAGACGGGAAAGGAAACATATTATGGTTATATACAGGACATATGGGAACTTGACTATCGACGTGGTTTAAAGGTCCCTTTGTTTCGGTGCAAATGGGTCAATATGACACGAGGCAGGGTAACGGAAGACCTGCTGTACGGAATGACAACAGTGGATCTCAACAATCTTGCGTATGCAGACGAACCATTCGTCCTAGCAAATGATGTGGGACAGGTTTTCTATGTGAAGGACATGTCTACCAAGCCAAGAAAAAGAAAAGATAAGGAAGCGAATGCATCGTACGATGAGCCAAAGCGGCACATAGTTCTTTCTGGGAAGAGAAACATCGTGGGAGTGGATGACAAGACAAACAAGTCAGAAGATTATGAAAAGTTTGATGAAATTGCTCCATTCACAGTGAATATTTAACCGAGCATCCCGTTAAATGATGAAGATTTTCCATGGTTATGGCGCAAAGGGACACACGCGAAGAAAAAGTTTCACACCCAAAGATCTGGGATGTGATCGGCTTCACTAGCTATCATCACTTTCTTTCGTGTTTCGCACCGAGAGGGGAATCTCTGTAATAGTTAGGGTAGTTATGTGTTTTGGCATTTGAAAGGCGAAGAAATTTTATGTGCAAACAAATTCTTTCATGCCTTTACTGATTTTTAAAGTTAAGTTATTCACAAACTAGTGATTCACAATAATTTCAAATAATTCAAAATTTAAACTATTCAAATTTGAAAACTACGGGCACTAGCAGAAAGTTTGTAATTTTTTGTACCTAAAACAAAAATGTTCACAAAGAAACTCTAAATACACAAAAAAACAACACAAAAATAAATAAAGCAAAAAAATAATAATAAAAAAGCCCTAACAGAAAGTTTGTAATTTTTTGTACCTAAAACAAAAATGTTCACAAAGAAACTCTAAATACACAAAAAACAACACAAAAATAAATAAAGCAAAAAATAAAATAAAAAAAGCCCGCCTACTAGGCCAGAGCGGCCTGCATACGACTAGAAACCCAACCTGTCGTTGGGCCAGGATGCAGGCCCGCAAAGGCCAAGTGGGCCCACAGGGCTGCAAAGAACACGTAGGCCCAGTAAGCCTGCTTTGGAGAGGAGCTCGAGAGAGCGACCGCACGGGGGTTTATAAACCAGTGCGGTCGCCCCTCGGCTAGCGAGGTGGGACTAAACTTGCCGCACCGCACCTGCGCCAGCGCACCCCCTTTAGTACCGGGTCGTGGCACAAACCGGTACTAAAGGGGGGGCCTTTAGTACCGGTTTGTGCCACCACCCGGTACTAAAGGGGGTCGATTCCGCCGCTTGGCCTGGCCAAAACAGACCTTTAGTATCGGTTGGTGGCTCCAACCGGTACTAAAGGTCCATCCTATATATACAACACTTAAAAAATTTCAGTTTCCCTCTGTTTCTTCCCTCTGTTTCCTCTCCCTCTTCGTCGCGCCGCCCTGCCCCGATCGACACCGTCCCCGTCGACGTCGCCGCCCCCGCCCCTCGTCGCTGACCCCGGTCGTCCCCGCCCCTCGTTGCCGCCGCCGTCGTCTTCGTCGCCGCCCCGGGCCCGCCCCCGTCCCCGTCGCCGCCCCCGTCCCCGTCGCCGCCCTCGTCTTCGTCGCCGCCCCCTGTCCCCGTCGCCGCCCCCGTCCCCGTCGCCGCCGTCGCCTCGCCGTCGTCGTCGCCCCGCTGTGAGCTCTCCCCCTCTAACCTCTCTCCCTCACCCCCGGCGGCCACCATGGGTGCCGCCCCTCCCGGCCCCGAGCACACACACACACACAAGCGCATGAATTAGTATATAATTTAGATTATTTAGATTATTATTGTTTTAGTTATCAAAACACACACACACAAGCATGAATTAGTATATAATTTAGATTATTTAGATTATTGTTGTTTTAGTTATCAAAATTTTTTATATGGAACACACACACACACATATATGTATGAATTAATGCATGTATATATTAGTATATACGTATTTTGTATGTTTAATTAGTTTAGATTATTATTGTTTTAGTTATCAAAAAATTTTATATGGAAATTAGTGTTTAATTAGTATGGAAATTTTTTATGTTTAATTAGTATATAATTTAGATTATTATTATTAGTATATAATTAGTTTTTAATTAGTATGGAAATTTTTTATATAATGTTGTTTTTCAGTTTTTTAATGGATGTATAGAAGTTGTGTTTTCTGTTTTTAGTGTTAGAAGCTTAATTAGTATGAAATAGCATATAGATTTTTGAAATAGTAGAAATGTTAGAAATTTTAGTTATCAAAATCCAATCATTAAAAAATATTACTTTTTACGTGCATATAGCTAGTATTTGTTCTCGACGATGCCCGGCCCGCATCCTCGCCGTCGACCCGTCCACGACGACGTCCAGCCGACCCATGTCCGGGACTGGGCTCCGCCGGGCTGGCACTGGGAGGTGCTGCCTGGAGGGGCGCACCGCTTGATGAGGAACCCGGCCCCGGGTCCCGTCGTCGACCCTGATCTCGTTTGGTGGTGTTCGCGTGAGCCAGTTTCGGTGCGGAGGGACCCGGCCCCGCCGGAGGTGGTACGTCGCCGTGTCAGGGAGGAGGACGAGCACGTCCATCGCTACATGGTTGCGTTAGAGGGCGGCAGGTTCTCCAATACCTGGCAGTATCTTCGGGGATCTCACTTCAGCTATGATCATGTGAGGGTTCCTTCTCTTTGGGTGTCCACCGCCCGCGCCGCAGGAACCACGAGTGTCCTAGTTTCTTCTGTAGTATTCAATCTTTAATTAGCTAGCCAGTGATGTACTATTCAATATTATATATTATTCGAGACGATGTATTCGAGATTATATCTATTATTCTAGACGAAGTATTCGAGATTATATCTATTATTCGAGATGATGTAATTTGAATACTAAATTGTTTTATATTTCTTTTGAATTAGTTAAATAAAAGCTATGGCAGACAATACCGACAGAGAGGGAGAACAGACCATGTTCGATATGATACGCGGGCCAGATGATGATCAGAATGAAGAAGATTATGACGGCTCCGAATTTCTAAACAACACCGGAGAGGGTGATATGATATTCGATCGCGACGACCGAATTGATGAAGTCATGAACTACGATTATGACGATGACGAAGAACATGTTGATCCTGAAACAACAAAGACCGACGAGGTATATATATTTATATAAGCAGGTATCTGGTGATCATCACATGTTTTAAATGACTTGAAGATATATTAACGAATCGATCTTTGTTCTTTCAGCCATCCGGATCGAGCAAATCTTCAGGCAAAAGGACGAAACGAGGCCCGAACAAAAAATTGAAGGAGGGCGTAAAGTACAATATCGAGGCAGTCAGACCTAATGGCGAACCATTAGCGCCTAAGAAGATTGCGGACAAGTTCGTTCGTCAGTGCGGAGTTCTTGTGAAGGACCAACTCCCGATCTCCCTTCAAGAATGGAGAGAGCCAGCAAAAGACAAAAGACAAAAAGGCAAAGAGGATGCTGCTCCACGTCCAGATGTTACTTTTGTCGACAAGAATCAAAAAGATCTGCTTTGGGATACTCTCATGGAACATTTCACCCTACCAGATCATTTCACAAAAGCAGATGTGCAGAAAGTCAAGGACGTTGCTCTTAGGAAGATGGCGGTTGCATTCAAGAACCACAAGAATCGTGAATGGGACAAGTACGTCAAGGGAGGAAGGAAGACTCCAGTGTTCGAGGGAACACTAGAGAACCAACGTGCTCATTGGGACAATTTCGTGAAATTCAAGGATTCGGAATTAGCTAAGGAACGGTCGAGAATAAACAAGAAGAATGCCGAAAAAAAGGATAAGTTCCATAAGCTGGGGCCAGGTGGCTATGCGGTGGCAATGCCTATGTGGGATAAGTCTGAGAAAGAGATGGAGGATGCAGGTGCCACTCCGGTTACTAAGAGCTGGCCCCCCAGGGTCAGGACTTGGTTCTATGCGCATGGGGGGGGGGAGTTGGACCCAAAGACAGGCAATGTTTCGACGAGGGCAAGTCTGAAGGGAGCCGACGATGCGATACTTGTTGCAATAGAAGAGGCACGATCGGGGGTGTTCCAGCCCAACAGAGAGAACGACGAGCTTACGCGTGCCCTGGGAAATCCTGAACACCCGGGAAGAACACGAGGCAAGGGCGCTATTCCGTGGTATGAGGGGTTTTCAAACTGGAACACCGACTACAGAACCCATGCGAGAAAGAAGATTGCGGAGGAGAAGAAGAGGAAGATGGAGGAGGAGCAGAGGAAGCGGGACTATGAACGCCTTCAAGGCCTAGAAGCAAGTCAAGCGGAATTGGTAGTCAAATTCCAGCGGCAGCAGGAGCAGATCGACTCACTTACCCAGCAAAGGGGGTCTCAGCAGCTGCAGCAGTTAGCGAATGATCCAGCATTGGATAGCACCGCCCCATCCATGCCGAGAAGCAGCGTGGGTTCTGCCCCGGACGATGCAATGCTAGGTAGATACCCCGTGGATGACATCACCGAGAACACTAGCTGCGAGCTACACGTCAAAATGAAGAACATATCCATGAAGGTGGCGGACGTCGTTGCTTTTACAAATCCCCCCGAGGCAACCTTCCATTGCAACCCGATTCCAGCGGGCTATGCTCGTGTCTTGGTTGATGAGGTGGTGGACCCATATTCGGAGCTAGAGCTTGACTATCCTGGAGGTGACGACGAGCGCTTTCTCGGAGACGCCAAACATCGTATCATCCTATGGAAAAAGGATTGCATCATCTTTTGAAGGCCACCGACACCGCGTCAGCCGACTCCTCGTCGAAGTCCGCCACCGAGTCAGCAGTCTCCCGCTCCTGCAAGTCCACCAAGTCCGGCAAAGTGTCAGGCCACTCCTCCTCCAAGTCCGGCAAAGTGTCAGGCCACTCCTCCTCCTCCAAGTCCGCCACAGCGTCAGACGTCCACTCCTCCTCCAAGTCCAGCACAACCTCAGGCCACTCCTCCTCCAAGTCCGGCACAGCTTCAGGCGGCCACTCCTCCTCGTCCAACTTAGCCACGTCAGCCGTCTCCGCCGCCTCAGCAATCACAGAAGAGACACCCCGCAGCTATGGTGCGTAGCGGTACGAGTCGAGGTAGTACAGGAAGTACAGGCAGAGGCAAGCGATATAAATATGGTCCAAGCCTCACGCCTCTTCCGCAGAGGGCTTATGACAGGTCCGAGGAGGAAATCGCAGCCATATCGAAGTCCGAGGTGGAAGCCCATTTTGCACCGAAACCGCCACCGCCGCCAAGGGAGAAAAAGTGCCTGAGGAAACGATTGACCACTTCACTCGTATGGCTCAACCACCAGCTCCCAAGCCTATTGACACAGACTATGAGCGCCACATCAGGAAGTTAAATCGAGCACGTCTACGTAAGGAGGCGAGCTCGGGATCAAGCAAACAAGAAGCAGCTGTCAAAAAATGTGGGAAAACCATTCCCCAGCTGGGAGAACAGGCGGCGCAATCGATCCCCTCGCTTGTTGTGCCAACAACACGTGACAGTACGCGCGCCCAATATTATTGTGGGCAAACAGTTTACGTTCCTGAGGTGGGCAATGTGGTAATAACGGAGGAGCATATAATGCAGGCTGAAGTTCTCAAAATCACTGTTGGACAACTCCTCGAGATCGAGCCCATGCCTGTGCTTAGAGAGGATGAAATAAAACGGAAATATGTCTGGGGCCAACCTTTGGTCGAGCCAGACAAGGTCAAGAACCTCCCAACGAGAATGTATGAATTGCATCAATGGTACATGAACATTACCAATATTTCCGATCGATTGTCCCTCATGGTGAATGTCAAGGAGGAGCATTACTACCATGAGAAAGCTGTGTCCGTTGAGTATTCTGAACTGTTTCAGTTATACAATCAAGACGCACTCGACAAATCTATTGTCAGTTGCTATTGTCTGTAAGTGATTTCTTTCTGTAATTTAAGTCTCAAGCTAGCTGTTGTGATCCTTTTGATCAATCATTACCTGTAATTATCCTCACTATATTCTTTTCTGTGGTATTATATGCAGGATGAAGATGTATGAAATGAGAAAAAGTGGACGCTATGGCATTGGGTTCATTGACCCAAACACCGTTAATGAATACACATGGAAAATAGATGCACGTCATCAAAAGGCCGTAGAGGACAGCATGCTAGAGTTTTTGAAGTGCCTCAAATACAATGAAGATATACTACTTCCTTACAACTTCCAGTGAGTCACACTGTCTTGTACTACAAATTCTCTGTTTTTGCCTACTAGCTAGCTACATGTTTTTGCTTACATATGCCCACTTAATTAAGACATGCAAACGTGTGTGCATGCAGATATCACTGGGTCTTGTGTATCATTAAAGTTGACGCCGAAACAGTTGAAATACTGGACTCACTACTCAAAGAAAAAACTGACTATAACATCTTGTTTGGGATAGTCAACAGGTAATTTCAATCATTATTAACTATATATCTCGGCCTATTTAGTTCATCATTTCATGATATGAACTATTTAATAACCCCTTTATTCATTTTCTTTGTCGGCGGGCAGGGCTTGGGCAAGGTTCATCAGCGTCACGGAAGGCGAATGGAAAGAAAAGCTTAAATGGGGAAGACCCAAGGTAAGTAATTAAGTAGTACTAGCTTGCTAGCTAGCTGCCATCTCTTTAATGATCAAATTCCATTCTCGTAAAGGCCCTGAAGCAGGCGCAGGGGACTAATCTGTGTGCATTCTGCGTTTGCGAGAACATTCGCATGATGGCGTCCGAAAGGAGCAGATCTCAAAGACAGGAATGGTACGCTTGTCAAAACACTATTCACAATTTTTACACCATTATCGATATCTAGTCACACAACTAATACACATGCATATTGATCTCCTTCTTAACAATTCATAGAGGTGCGGGAGAAGCTCCTAGAAACGGAGCGCGTAGAAGCACTTCAAGAGGAAATAGCGGGATTTTTGCTCGACCAGGTCATAAATTCGAAGGGAGAATACTATTACCCGCTACCGCCCCCATGAAAACCACTTCCAATTGTCATCGTGCTCCGAAGGCACCAATTAGGCTAATGCCACTGGCTCCGAAGGCAACATGCATATGTAGGAGAAATTGTATATAGCTATACATGTGTGTATGTGTGAATTAATTAATATGATGGTTTGTGAGACATTGATGATATATATATGCATGATTGGTTCTACTAGAAATTCTATTTATATATATATATATATATATATATATATATATATATATATATATATATATATATATATATATATATATAACGTGTACAATGTGTAGTATCGTAAAATACCAGCAAATGAAAAAGAATTAAAATGGAAACACAAAATTAAATGAAAAAGAAATCATAAAACTAAAAACCCCCCAAACCTTATAGTACCGATTGGTCTTACCAATCGGTACTAAAGGGCTCCAGGCGCCTGGAGCTGGCTCGTGCCACGTGGTTTCCCTTTAGCACCGGTTCATGCTGAACCGGTACTAAAGGGGGGGGGGGGCTTTAGTGCCCACACTTTAGTGCCGGTTATGGAACCGGCACTAAAGGGCCTTACGAACCGGTGCTATTGCCCGGTTCTGCACTAGTGAATACAGACTTGTGCTCAAATAAAATTACAAACCAAAAAAAAACAATTATTACATGATCTCTAAAACAAATGGTTTGATTGATTACATGACAGACAACACAAAGGTTATTCAACTATGGAAAGAACATTTCACCTATGATTTACCAAGTAGGAATTTAATTCCCTTTTTTCCTTCAGGACCTTAACAATCTGGTCAGTCTCAGCTTGCTTCGTTTTGAAATCCACCAAATATTTAATGATTGTCTTGAATACTGCTTGTGATTGTGTTGTTTGCTTCCTCAACATGTCAACTTCATCTCTAAGTGCAGAAGCAGAATCTCTTTCTACCACTAGTTTAGCCTCTAGAGCATCAGCAGTTGGCAATTCATAATGCACGATTGGGCTGGTGCCACTGCTGTGGGATGATGCAATGTCCATGGGGACCTCACTCTTTGATCTTGGGCTAACCTGTTTTGCCATTAAAGTTCTGATTGGATTCAGAAAAGTTGAAGTTAGCAAAACATCTCAACTAGGAGTTATAACAGCAAACCAGTTAAACAAACAAGGAATTAAAGAGTCTCAATTGGATGCTGAAAAGTAGTTATTAACATCATTGTAACCCGTTGTTGCAGCAGCAAAGCAGTTAAACAAACAAGTAGATATTTAAGTTAAGGCAAATTGGTAATTCTTAACAGTAAGTATCAAACACATAGATAGGCGCAGTCTACAATATGATTAACAGGCTGTGCCATTATGTAATCAGTACCAAACTAAATTAAGCCAAACAACGTAATTGAACAATTTTGCAATAAGTGGCTAACTAAAATTCCGAGAAGCAGGTAACTGAATGTACGCTACTTCTTTGTACAGGCACACTGCAACTTCTTTTTCGCTTACAAGGTTGTACAAAGGAGTCCATGGCATCAATTGCTTGGATACGCAGTCCCAGTACTTCTTTCTTCCCACACTGCATGGGTAAGTCGAATGGTTAATCTGGTAAGATGGTGCGTCCTTGATATGTTATATGAGGACGTGTAGTCAGACTAGTTGTAGCCAAACACATCACACTGGCTTTTACTGTATATTTCATGCGATTACTTTTGGCATATCAAGATCTAAGCAATCTACAATAGGATGAAAAGACTGGCATCCTTCACATTGTTGGCGAACTCAGTTCATAGAAACCATCAATTCAACCATTCTGTGGGTAAATCAAAAGTGCCACTGGAATATTTTTCACTATCCAATCATACACGCAAAAAGGGGTGATGCCACCATAGGGGCTGGTATGGGCGGCCGCCTCAGGTGGCTGGAAAGTGTGCACCTAGTTTGAGTCGTCCGGGTTGGCCCACGCTAGTTTTGTTCGTCCCAACGCATGAGCAGGCAATGTAAAAAAATGAAGAAAAATGTTCCAATTTGGATGGGCCAATAACATAAGTGCAAGGCAGTCCCTATAGCAGGCTCGCGGCCCAAACAAGCGCCTCCCATATCGATCGACAGCAGGAAAAATCCCAATTCATTCACTCCAGCCTCCAGTCTGGTTCGCTCCTAACCTAGCCGCCGCTGGACAGACGGACACAACACTTCCTCACGCCCTTGTTGGAGGGCGGTCGCCGGGCTTCAAGCGAACGGAAGGACAAGAAGATGAAGATCCAACCCTGGGTGTAGCCTGCGTGGGAGGCAGCGGCGGCAGCACGGGCATGGCATTGAGCTTGCACAAACGGACAGTCGCAGCATGCAAGAGTAGCATGCGCAACGAGCAGGTACATCATAGCCCTGATTAAATCTAATTCAACTCTTCAATTTCTGGCCAATAGTTAGACCTGACGGTGTTGTAAAACTGCATGTATGTAGGAATCTATGAGAAAATGAAACCAATTTCTACTTATTTTATAACTCCCCCAATCAATACTGAACTGACTGAATCTGATGTATCTAATCAAGTTTCCGGTGCAAACATACAAGCTCATGTTGTTCTTGAGCCCAAAGTGTCTAATGAACAGACTGCTAATGAAGGATTGGATGCAAACATTTTACGTGCTCCTGGTGATGAACATATAGTGTCTAATGAGGGATCTAATGCAAGCATTTTGCAAGCTCGTTGAAGGATTTAGTGTCTAATGATGATCTACTATGTTGAGAGAGACCGAGATTTGCAGGCATTGATGACAAGCAAATTATAGTGCATTTTCATAGCTTCAAGAAACGTTGAGGCCATCTACCAGAAAGTCCCCGTATCATGACAATATAGCATAAATACATTTCTAATCTGTTGTTTGAAACTATTGGCATACTTGTGCAGGATAGATATATTGATATGCAGTTTTCGCACTGGTTATACGTGCAATTACACTTCGATATTTTCAGCCAGAGAACGAATAATTCAAGCAGGTACAGACCATGTTTGTACTCCTTGTACACCATGTTGCATTCTGTGTTTTTTGGTGCTTGCATCATTTAGTGTTTATAATCTGAACTACTTTGGATCATGAGCTGGTTTTCAAAGTGCATGTAGCTTCACATTTCTCAAGTTATGTTGATTTCCGGAGTGCAAGTGCCTTCGTATTTTTTAAGTTAAATGTTCACCCCTGGTAACTTGAATTCGTGGATGAGCCAATACGAATTAAATGAAATGCAGGGACTTACGCTAGCTCGTTGTACAGGCTCACTGCAGCTCTCCTTGCGCTTGGGATGTTCCATGTACAAGTCCATGTTACCACTTGCTTGGATGTGCAGGCCTTGTGCTCCTTGCATCCCCCTCTGCATTTTTGACACCGCGAATGGTTGATCAAATAAGAGGAATCGACCTTGATGTTGTACCGGAGGACATATACTTACAAGGTTATACGGGTGTGCAGGATGTGTACCAGATCCCGTAGCGTCGTCATGCTTCGCTAAAAAATGGATTTGCTTGTTTCAGATGATATCTCCAGAAGAAATAAGAGTTAAAGTAAGAGTTGCATAGGCGTGTAAGCTAAGAGAGCAATGAAAGGATATCCAAACATCGTCGGAACAGTGCAGAAGGGAGTGATGTGTGGATACCTAGTTCGGGCCAGTGTTTGGGCATGCTCGCCTAGCTAGAGTGTGGGTCACTTCAGAGCCATTGAGGGTGATGCGCTGGCGTTGGCTGGCCGCGCACGGATGCAGATCTTGAGTGGCAGCGGAGCACTATGATGCATTGGACGAGACCGTTGTTGAAGCCCCAACGGCCTCGGGGGGCGGAGGTGCGACGATGTGCTCGGTGAAGTAGCCACGGTGAGCTAGGAGACGGCGTCGGTGAAGCACACCTGATGCGGTGGAACTCGGTGTCTGTGAGGCACGTCGGTTGCGGCGGCCGACATTGTCCGTGGACCACCCGGCGCGGTGGACGAGGGCGTAGATGAGGTACCTCCGGTGCGGTGGTGAAGCGTGACCGTCGTCTTCGTCGTCGTCGTCCAGCACAGAGGGGAACAGTTGGGAAAGAGACGAGACGAGGGGCGATTCGAGGGATGGCGGCGAATTAGGGATTTGAGCAATCTGGGCGCGGAAGGGGACGGTGGAGAAGAGAGATTTTGCAGGGCTGGAATTGGGGCCGCCAGATATTTCAATCCGAAATGTGGAAGCGCGAACTTATATTGTCGTCGTCCTTTTTTGGGGGGGGGGAGGGGGGTGGGTGGCTGGGTCTTACGCGTCCATCCGACACACACGACCACCTCGACAGGACTATGCTTCGGTGCCTTAAGGCACCTACCTTTGTGTCCATGACATGTGGGCCCAACATGTGGCTGGCCCACATGTCAGTCACCCAAGGGCAGTTGCCTTTGAGGCACCGAACCAGCGTCCACCCCGACACGACCCTGGTCTGCCTGGTGCGCCTACATTTGAGAATGCAAACGAATCTTCTTTCATTTGCAAACGAATCTGTATGTATTACCATGCCTGTGTTTTCCTTGCAATAATTAGTCATTCAAAATGAGATACTCCATCCGTTCACTTTTGTAAGTCGTTTCAGACAACTTAAAATGAACTGTTTTGCACATTATCTGAAATGTCTTCAAGGTCTTATAAAAGTGAACAGAGGGAGTACTATAAATTAATTAATGAGGAGTTATTTGAAAAAAAATCGGTACCCACGCTAAGGTGGATTAGAGTGTGTCACATAATTATTTATTTGAATTAGAGTGTGTGTCACGTAGTTAGTTATTTGAATTAGAGTGTGTGTCATGTAGTGATCTCCAATTCTAAAATTTCACATTTCACTGTATCCACGCTACTTTTTTAATACAAATTCATATGTATATGATGAACACCATGGTAGTTAGAAAACTTTTGGATGGATTCAAACATATGACCTACAAAATAGCACAGCAAATTGAGTCAATGTCAACTTTTCGAAACTTAGTATGGCATGAATTTGAAATAATTACCCGTATGCCTGGTCCTCGGTTCAAATCTTACAATGTACACCGAATTGAAACATTGATATTATGTCTCGTACTATGTACATTCAAATGTTATTTTTAGCCCCCCCCCCCCCGCACAAACGCTACATACTTCCTATATCGGTCAATCTTCCTCTCCTAACCACCTTAGGAAGCTATCGGCTTCCAACACACGTTCATTCTTTCTCTCCATGTTTCGATCTCTAAGTCTCTCAACTACACAACCCCTTTTTCCACTCTGTTACCAAATGTATTTACCTCACACACACGCCATTGCGCCACATGCCGAGCTCTCTCTCTCTCTCTCTCTCTCTCTCTCTCTCTCTTCCCTCTTCCTCTCACCCTCTCGCGCTAAATACATGCATTGCCTATCTAGCCCCCCCCCCAACCTCTCGTGCGCACGCACGCACATTGTATATCTAAGTCACTCCCTTGAGACTGTCTCACTCTTTCTTCCGCACGGTGGGGCACACTCGCTCAATCTCGCTCTCTTTATCTAAGTCTCGTTTAACCTCGTTTTCTTTCACACACAAATGATATATCTCCCTCTTCGGGTCTCGATCGACACACTCTATACTCTCTCACAGAGAGTGTCTATCTAGGTCAGTCCATCCAAGCTGCCGCCACTCTTTTGACCTCATGGTGGGCCACGCTCACTCAATCTCTCTCTCTCTCTCTCTCTCCGTATGTCTCGATTAACCTCGCTCTTTCTCGGACAAAAACGATATATCACCATGTTTGAGCCCAATTCGACCTATTCACATTGTATACTCTCTCACACACATCATCTATCTAGGTCACTCTCTCCAACCCGTCTCACTCTTTCGATCGCACGACGACCCTATGTGATCAGTTGACCTTGCTTCCTCCCACGGACAAAATATATCTACACGTCTGTGACTGGATCATCTCTCAAGCTCTACCTTACAGCCCTCACCCTTGCCAAAATCTCAATTGGACAATATCTCTCCGGAGCATATATATTTGTTCAATGAATGTCAGACCACACTCACTTTGTCTCTCTATCTCTATGTCTCTCGATTGACCTTGCTTTCTCACACCGTATCTTCCACGCATTGAAGCTACTACCTCTCCATCCCTCGCAAAGCCGGAGCTATTTACATTGCGAGGGGCACTCCAACCTTGGATTAATTTGTGTAGGCATTTATTCCGGTCGGTTTAGATTATATTTTCGTAGCATTCGGCCCACAACTACTCCAAACACCGTTGTAACCCACGCAACTCCCCTAGTTGATTTCCCTCTGGCTCGGTCATCGCTCTCTTGCACGTCCTTTCTCGCCTTCAACGTGGCACCATGGTATTACTGAAAAACTATGTTGTTCTCTTTAATTATTATAAATAAGCTACAAAACTACACATCGATAGTCCACTTGGAATGGAACAAATTTCGACCCACAAATTAAAGTGCTACAAACTACACACCGAGTGGCCCACATGTCATGAAACAAATTTGGACCCATATACTAATTAAAAAATAAAGGATGAGGATCGAACATGCGACCGGGCCTTCAAGCCGCACGTCAATAGGCAACATACGTAGAATAGCAATGTATGTTGTAACCCCTTTGTTCACATAATGTTTTTATATTACCACAGCCTAATTAATGGATAACATGTAATATTATTTTTAGTACTATTCGCCTTCACTTACTGGTGGGTTCCATGTGTGCTCTCTCTCTCTCTCTCTCCACCCCTTCTGCATTTAGACGCACGGGCAAACAGGAAGAACTCACGGGCGATGTTGCCGTTGACCATATCTGGACGCTTCACAAGTAACGGCACCAGTTTCACGTACTAGCAGCACTAGTCAGTGTGTACGTGCAATGCACATTAATTTGGAAGTATATTAAGTGCATGCGGATATTAACTACTAGGATGTTATTTGCGTGTTATCATGTGATTAGCACTATTTTTGGCATAAAATTAACTGCACATTAAACATGTTGAGCGCTCGATATTGAAGCAGTCTAGGTCGTTGGATGACAAGGAATACATGTGGCTTGATGACGTTTTATATTTAATTTGATACAGCTCTAGCAGAACATTCAATCGATCAAACCATACATTTCATTCAGTCTGACTTCGACTTTAAATTATACGATGATCGATATAAAATAAACGGAAATGATAAACGTTCGGATTTTAAGCATGGCAATCCGAACGTTTTTCATGGCAAATTTAGATTACGCGGCGGTGGCGGGGGCGTCTCGCAGTGGGAAGCGGCTCCTCTGTTGTGCTCTGTGTGTCGTCGGGCCACTGACCGACAGCGACGGCAGCATCTTGCGCCGTTGTTAGTGTACTCCTGGACGTTGGCCTAGCTTCAAGGAAGGCCAAAATGTTCTGGACTTCGGAGCGAGTCAACTGGCGGGAGGAGGCGACAGGAATTGGTGCAAGGAAGCGGTGGACGGCGGCCATCCATGCCGCTGAGGGGGGCACTGGCACCCGCGCGGGGACAGGCGCTGTCAACGGCGCGGCGGAGACATTCGTGTGCACGGGCACCAGCACGGGCGCGCACGTCAGTGCACATGTAGGTGCATGCGCTGGCAGGTGCACGGGCGTGCGCGTTAGTGCACGTGCAGGCGTATGCATTGGCAGGTGCACATGCACGTGAAAGTCGGTGGGGACCTTGTGGAACCCCGTGGCATCAAGCTCGGCGACAATGTGCGGCTCCCAGCCCATCAATGCCATGGGTATGGGCGCTGGCGCAGTCGGGGCGACGGGAGCCAGAACGGGAGCGGGGACAGGCGCAGCGTCTTCCCGCAAGGCCAGTTCAAGCTCGTCCCAAAGCGCCTTATGTTCTTGAGACTCCGACTAGGTGTCTTCCTCATGAAATTGGAACACTAAGGGCAGACCATCGTGATGCGGCATGGCGTACGTTTAGATCAGGCTAGTTGGAGGTAGACGACAGGAGAATCGAAGAGGAAGAGAGATGATTGTAGCGATACAGGGTAGTGCGGGGTTGATTTTAAAATGCGGCGCCGGCGACATTAAAAGTGGGAGCAGTTGGGACGACGGTGGGCGGCGGAGCTTGGTCAAAGGGCTTGTCTCCCGGTGAGTCTGCACAGCGGTCTGCTCGCACGCCTCCCTGGCAGCCTGCACAGCGGTCTGCTCGCACGCCTCCCGTCGACTCACACGCTTCCTGGGACGGCACCTGCCGATGAGAAGCGGGGACTCGTGGCGGCACGTAAACGCCCACGGTTTCAATAGTGAAAGCGTTCGCCTTAATGTGACAGGTCTTTGTTCCAAAATACCTTGGCTCTTCATTTGTGCAACTTGTCATAAGCAGCTTGTCTCGAATTGAAGAAAAAACTTATGAAGTAATATTCTTGCCATATCACGTGACCATGCTCAGTTTCAAGAATTTATGCTCACTTTTGGATTTTCTGAAATTTAAGATCCAGGATTCGAAACAATATCATAACCTGCATCATGCAATAAATTTTCAAGCCATACATCTGTCCTGTTGTATTTCTTAAGAAAGGATTTGGTCAAACATTTTGCTTAGTTAGACTTCAAACAAGTTATATATGCAGAGTAAAAGGATAATTCCTCCGTACCAGTGCATTGCCTGATATATTAACTCAATTACTAGGCACGAACAAACGGCTTAATTCTATGCTCATCCTGGTGTAGTAGTAGTAGTAGTACTAGGCAATGCAGTTGACGGGTAACCTTGACGAGCGGCGACCGAGGGAATTGAACCGTGCTTGGCACGGTAGGTAACTTGTCTAGTTACTAAAGCATCCCTCCGTTGTTCATCGGTAGTAGTCATTATGGACCGGGGACATGAGGGGAATTTCCTAGGGCTGGAATTCTGGCCGCCAGATATTTCGACTTGAAACACCGAGGCTCGACTGGTTGGGGTTGCCTAATGTGCGTACCATGCACGCCACCGAAGGACGTGAGCCCGGGTTTTTTTTAGGATCAACACGAGCCAAGGTCTGGCTGGTACGCCATTGGGTCCTACCATTCGAGAATACGAAAGGAACCTTTTAAATTGCCGAACGAATCTATGTGTATTACAATACCCGTATTTTCCTTGCAAATACTAATCTCAACATGGTAATTGATTCATGACGAGTTGTTGAATTAGAGTGAGTTTGTGATATAGTGATCTCAACGTGGATTTCACATTTCATGGTATCCCTAGTAAGTTTTCCAATGCAAATTCAAATTTAAAAGATGAACAATATGGAGGTGAGAAAACTTTGTATGTATCAAGCATATGACCACGCACACACACACAGAGACACACACGCACAAACACAACAACAATCCAATAAGTATAGTGCATCTATTTTTCCAAACCATGCATGTATGACACGAATTCATAAATACTCCTTCTATTCCTAAATATTAGTCTTTTAGAGAGTTTAACAAGTGATTACATACGGAGCAAAATGAGTGAATCTAGACTCTAAAATATGTCTACATACATCCGTATATATGTGCCAGTCCATTTGAAGCCTCTAAAAAGACTAATATTTAGGAACGAAGGGAGTAAACTATAAGACATCCATGGTCCTCAGTTCAATATTTAAAATGAACATGAAACTGAAACATGAATATTAAGTCTAGTACTACAGTACATGCAAATGTTGTGTTTAGGCAGAGCTATGATTGTCGGGGGTCAACCCCTCGACCTTACATAAAATTGTGGAGCTCTATTTAGGGTTGTTTAGATTATATTTGTCCCCACCCTCCCAACCACCGATTGGTTGTGCACCCCCCACCCCTCCTCCCCGGGAGAATATCATGTGCCCCCATACCTTAGATGTTATATGCCGATACGTGTTGCTTGGAGCTTGTAGATCTGAGATATAGCAGCTCACATGATGTGTCTTAATTTTTTTGCAGGAAACCTTGATGAGTTTTAGAATTGCACACAATTTGTACAAAAACTACTTAGATGCCATTTTATCCCATATCCAACGACCTCGAAGCTCGTATCACCGTAGCATCTAAGATGAAGGAGGACATCATATTCCCCTATATGTAAGAATATCATGTGCTACCACACCTTAGATGCTTTGGTGATACAAGCTCTTCGGAGGCGTTGGATTTGTGACCCAACACCTCCTCAGAGGTTTGAATGGTTTTTTGTAGAAAAGCCCCAAAAGAGTTCGGCCACTGCTTACAAGCACAAAGACTACCTAGTTGCCATTGGATCTCAGTTCAAACGACCTCCAAGCTCGTATCACCGTAGCATCCAAGCTGCGATAGCACCTTATGTTTTCTCGCACGGGAGAGTATGAGGTGCTCCCGCACCGTAGATTCTATGGTGATACGAGTTCAATGAGATCTAACGGCCCACAGTAGGAGGTTTGAATGCTTTTGCAATATACAACTGATAGAGTTTGGGAAATGCACAGAAAGTACAAGTACTACGCATGTGCCATCTGATCACTTATCATAAGACCTAGATGCTCATATCACCGTAGCGGTTAATTAAGCTACGGGGAACACCTAATATGAGCACCGGGGAGCCGTTGGATCAAAGATGCAGCGGCACACACGAGGCCTGAATGTTTTATTTGCAAAAAAACCTTTGGAGAGTTTGGAAATCGCGCATAATTACAAAGATTACTCCCAAGCCATTGGATCTCACTTCCAACGGTGTAAAAACTCGTATCACCATAGTATCTAAGCTGCGGGGTGGATGTGATATTCTATGCCGTTGTCATTTTTGTTTGTAAACTTGCAAAATACGTGTAACTCGTGTCGTTACTTGTCTAACCGCGCAAAGTGTTTGTTCAAAAAAACCATCCTACACTGAAATATCGGAACAACACATGGGGGTCCCACTTGTCATTAATCAAATTTGGACCTAAAACTAACAAATCTGAAAGACGAGATTTGAACTGGCAACCTGGACTACAAAGCGTAAGTCAATAGCCTGAAAAAACGAATGGTTGTTGGCTTTGTCCCATAACTTGATTTTATATAGTACTTGCGTTGAGTAGAGTAGAGGGAGTGCCTTGTCAACACGTGCATGACCGTTGTCTCACTTACTGGTGGGTCCCAGGTCTGCGATCTCAATCTCTCTTCTCTCCATCGTCTAACCTTTACACAGGCACACACGAAGAGCGGCGCTAGCTTGCCTGGTGTTATTACAACTAAAAAAAGCTTGGAAAATAGAAGAATTGCCTAGAACAAGAGACGTTGTGGCTGGTCGAGACGGAGCTAACCACATCTATCCTCTGTGCCACGTTTGCATGATGAAGTTGTGTGGCTAGTGGGGTGTTTTCGACCGACTGGTTGGGTCCCGAGGTCGAACCATAGGTACTACGTCTGATACAGTATATTTTTACACGCACATTTTTCCTCCGTGTCGAGACGTGGCACACCCTACCGCACGGTTTCGGGGTCCTCCCAGGTGGTGCACGCATATATTCTTCCTGACGTGGGATGCCCTACCACGTGTTTTCTGGGTCCTCCTCGGTCGTAGAGCGGAAGCAAGTAAATGAGTCGTCAAATCACGAAAGACCACCTTTCCTGCCGAGTACATCAGTAAAGCACGGTGGCTAGCTAGTTGGGCTAGTTTGACCGATTAGCTAGGCCGCCACCACATTTGTTTTTCACCACTTTTTTATCTACTTGCTGGCAGGTAAATTTAAATATCCACCGCGGCATTGCTCTGGTGTTTGGGTGCGGCAGGATTTTTAATTTTTTGATTGACGGGAGCAGGCGCGGCAGGATTTTTAATTTTTTGATTGACGGGAGCAGGCCCGGCAGCAATTAGTTACGATGACTCCGCGTGTAAAAAACCCACTGCTCCCTGATGTGAGAAGTCGTCGACTGGTGTTTTACCATGGTGAAAACCAAAAGATTCCCCGCTCCTCGGCTGGCTCCCTCCGCCTTCCCGTAGATTGCATTGCCTTTCAGCCATTTCGCCCCCTTTGCTTCCTCTCCCCATTGCTTCTACCTGGTGCCATGGTAGCGCAGCAGATCATGGAGTCTAAGGTGAGGCGCCTGACATAGGAGCTCCATGCCAAGGATGCAGAGCTCAGGGCCAAGGACGTGGAGCTCCGTGAGCTCAAGGAGGAGAGGAGTGACATGCTCCTCTGTTATGTGTGGTAGTTCACGGAGCTTCAAAAGCGGCAGGCGTCCATCGCAAAGATGCTCGAGGCGTCGGCGGCATTGCTGCAAAAAGAGGGAGATACGATAGGCCATCGGGGGAGCTGGCTGGAGCATGAGCGGGCTGATCGTGACGAGGTCCAGGATCGCCTCAGCCACTTCGTGAACCAAGTTGCCACGCACGCTGGTGGGGGCTGAGCTAGACAAGGAGGGGTTGCGGGCTGCCGTCGCTGTAGCCGGGCGAATCCTTTCAGGGCTCCGTCACCGGAATCCATTCGTGCCATTGGATGCCGTCTTTGACGAGCTGGCTCCCGTCGACCGGAAGCGGGCTCTATGGGCGGTTGCACCTTGCATCACCAACGTCGTGCGCCTCGAGAAGCAGAGGGACTTCGATGCTGTTTAGGTGCCCTCTGCATGGGCATGTCCATGTCTCGGTGCAACATGACCGTTGGATCAAACGCAGATGGTGCAGATCAGTCAGTGTAGCACAAAGCGTGTGGATGTGTTTGGTTGCATTCTCATCTCAATATAGTTGTTTCCTCTTCGTGTATTTTTGTCAACCTACTAGTGTGGACTCATGCACCCTTCATGCACTCTGCCAAACACCCAAAAGTGGGTCGAGAAGGGAACTTTTGCTCCCATCCCGTGCACCCTTCATACACCCTGTCTAACACTATTCATGCTTCATATGGTTCATGTTTCGTGGAGTACTGTAGCACCGTACTCTCGGTGCGCTGTGGACCTAGTTCTGTTAACATTGATCTCATCGTTCATTCTTGACCAGACAGTCGAAAAAGAGGTACTATGTTACATATAGGAGTAGTTGACATGCGCACAACATCATTTGTTATCGTCATATCTTACTACACTAGCAACAAGATTGTGTAGTACTACTGACGTACTACATGCCTAGTAGTAGGAGCACTATGTATGTTCAAGTGGCTGTCGTGTTTCGCACTCCTCCGTCGTAAGAGTGGAAACGCTTGCTGTAATCATTTTTTTCTTCAAAAATGAAAAACAGTGGACACGCTCTATCGTGCGGATCCTCCTCCAGCCATGCACTAAATTACTCACTTTCGCTTACGTGTGGGACAGCCAGCACATGGGTCCACCAGCCATGCACTAAATTACTCCGTAGTAGAGTGATGGTAGACTACCCCGATCGAACCGCCGCATTAATGCCCAATGAGCCGTCAAATCACAAAACACCCTCCTTTCCAGCAGTAAGTTGGACGGACGAAGCAACCATCATTTCACTCTTCTCTCTCAGCTTGCTCTCTTGAAGAAAACCCCCACTCGCTTCATTTCTCCCTCATCTCGTTCCTCCTTTCACTCTTCTCTCTCAGCTTCCTCTCTTGGATGGACGCCGGAGCACCGGCCGACGTGATGTCTATGGCTCTGGCCAAAACCGTCGAGGCTCATGGTACGAAGAAGTGCAAGCACCCCGCCGAGACTACCGCACACAAGCTCAAAGCCATCGCCCTGGCCAAGCCCCCCTCTCCGGGATCCCTCATTAAGCAAGTCCAGGTAATGTCTCTTGTTGACGATCTTTTTCTCAATCTTGATCGTGTTTTTTCATCTAACACGCAGTACTAGTACTGGTAGTACAACTTTCTGGGTGATCTTGCATGTGATTTTAGTGTGCCAAATGACGGTTCTAAATTCCTCTTTTGACCAAAACATGCGAGGTTAACACTGATTTCTTATAGATTACTTTCAACTACTCCCTCTATCCCAAATTTCTGGTCTTAGATTTTTCTAGATACAGATGTATCTAATACTAAAATGTGACTTGATACATCCGTATCTAGACAAATCCAAGACAAGAATTTTGGGACGGAGGGAGTACTTTACGAACATCAATGCTACCTTTTAAGAGGGTATATTTGCCTCAGTAACTTGTGTTATGGATATTGCATGTAATCCCTCTGCTCTCATGACTTTGAAGACATGTTCTAGTGTCTTTGTTCACTCATTTCTGTGTGTATATGTAGTCATATATGGAGTATAATATCGAAAATTATCTTATATTTCTGAACGGAGGTAGTAATAAAATATGGTTTCTGTTTGAATTAGAACCAGGTCCGTGGTGGAGATGAAGTTCTCAAAGTCATGCCGTGTGAACTGGAGACCTGATGATGAGTTCTACTGCTGAACTATCCAGCTGTTGTGTCCTTGTCGCCACGTGTCCTGAACTAGTGTTTTCCTGTAGCATTGTTGTCAGGCGTGTTCTCAAGGCTGTACTTGACCACAACAATTTCCTGGCTGTGCCTTCGATTACGAAGGGTGTGGTTCTTGTAAAGCTTCCCAACAAATCTGATGCGCCTGTCTTCATCATCATGTTTACGAGTGGAAAGACCACTCTGTTAGGTTCTCCAAGGTTGACAAGATGGTGATGGTGCATGTAGACATCTCACACGAAGTCCATGGCCTAGTCAGTTATGTGGGGTTCATCCCGTAGGTCGGTGGCAAGAAATAGTCTGCAGAGTTTAGTTAGTGCAACTTTGCTTGTCTGTAGTAAGTACTATTGTTCAGTACTTGATTTGTGTTTGTCAATCCTGTATTGTTTATTAGTACTGTCGCTTTTGGTGTGTGGTCAGTCCTGAGAACGGTCTATGTTAATGTCTGTCCACTTAATTCAGTCTGTACATTTTGAAGTATCCAGATCATATTTTTTGTGAGAACGGTTTATCAATTATGGTTACACTCCAATATCTGTATGCATCGCAGGGTTTATCGCACCCTCCAGGATTTCCAGTCCCATGGATGTTCGGTCCATACGATTTGTCATGACCTTTGGACTGTCCTGCTTGTGGGAATAGGCGGGGCCCCTGCCACGTGTAGTTGGACAATCAATCTTCTGTTTAGTACTTCAACATAGTGATTTCCTGGTAAAGATTCACTCGTGTCACATCAAGTAAATCTTATTGATTTACTGTCTAAATCTTATTGATTTAATGCCATGTTTTCTTTCTTTTCCTGCAATTTTACGATGCAGGTTTTGCCATGTGACATTCATCACAGAATAAACCATTTGGTTTGCTCTATGATGGCTATTTTTGTAGGTTTCACTTCTTATGTCGTGTCAGTAACGAAGGCACTGTCCATCACTTATATTACTGGAAAAAATTGGATCAGTCTGTTGTCTGAGTACAAGCTGAATCCCTATGATGAACTGTAGTTTGGTTTAACAAAAACGCCACAATTAGTCCTTCTCGCGTTTAAAAGAAATGAAGAAAAAAACTAGATCACGGTCACGGATCCTAGTCAAGTTAGAAAGCTGATCATAGCAGACCAGACACGATCACCGCTGTCTCGCACGGATCGAGCACCGGCAGTTGCTCTAGAACTGACAGCGGTAGCAGCTCAATCTGATCTAGCTGAGGATTGGGCACCGACCGCGTCAGCGGATCAGTCTGATCTACCGGAGGATCGGGCATCGACATCGGCACCTTCTCCGACACCGGCACCAGCTCTACAAGGAGCACCATCTCCGGCAGCAGCAGCGGCTTCGGCACCTGCACCAACACTTGCACTTGCATCTGCTCTGGCCCGTGCAGTTGCACCGGCAACAGACTGGGCTGCAGTTCGCACTTCATATACCAAAGTCCTCACAAAAACCGACATGTCCACCTTCTTGGTAAGCATTGGCCGCCCAAGTGCTTCGTTCTTTTTTCTTTCCATGTTGTTTCACATGATTCACTGTGTTGATCTAACTGTTTGGGTATGTCATCTTGTTTGCAAACAGAGAATTCCTAGAGCAACGAGGGAGTCGTTCAACAATCCGGGCGACCGCGGCCAAGTTTCTCTTACCATGCGCAGCCTTGGTGTGAATGAACCTGCTCAATATACCGTAAGTACAAAGGATGGTCGCATGATGATTGATGCTAAAGGATGGTCAAGGTTCAAATCTAAATCATATCTTGCGGTAGGGGATGATGTCAAAATCAAACTTTCCCGGCAAGGAGAGCTGGTCCAAATCAACTTTGAAATTCTTCAGTAGCAGCACGCAACTGCCGAACTGATCTATCCTCCGAGAGATTTTGATGTAATAATCTGGCATGGTGAAACAAGTGTCCTGTGTATATAAGTAGTACGATAGTATTATTTATCACATGGTATATCGTTGATAGAATTGCAACTCTGATTGTTGGTTAGGAACTGTAGTTCGATTTCATTCCAATAGCTGCCGTGCTTTATTCAATTTTGTGTATTCGCCTTGCGACAGCATCTAAAACCAGCGCCATACCGATCGCTTGCAAAATAAAGCACTGAGGTAGAACACATGGGCCCCCAAACATGCAGGGTCGGCCTGCGGCCCAAAGTCCAGAACCGTGAGCCTATCTGAGTATTATATTCTCAGCTGAACTCCTATAAAAAAAGCTGAAACCCCATAATGCTCGTGCGCTGCAGAAGGAGTATATTTCTCGGCAAGGTGAGCCTGTGATATAAAAGATTTGTATATTTCTTTATAGAGGGAGTATCTCTCTGTCAAAAAATATATTTATGTGTAATTAGTTACTCCTGTCTTTCTACTTCCTTTCGCTGATATGTGGGGCAACCGGCAATGGGGTCCACGTGCCATATGCACAAATTAGAGTGCACAACTTCACGGTAGACACACCCCGGTCATAGAGCCGCAGTAATGCCCAATGAGCCATCAAATCACAACCCCCCTTTCTAGCTTTAGCAGTAAGCTGGACCTGAATCCCTTTCTCCCTCGTCTGCTTGTTCAGAGAAAACCCCCGCTCGGCGATTGCATGGGGTTTTCTCACGGAGAACCGGGTACGAATTCTTCATCCATCCCCGATAAATCCAAGTCCCTTGGTCGCAGGTAATCCTAGGATGGCAGCCGCCGCCGTTGATGCATTTTTCTTCGTACTGAATCTACTGTATTTTAGTTGCAGTGCCCAAAGTGCGAGTACCCTACAGATTTCTGCGCCTTCAGCGAGACGCAACACTTGTTCCTTCTCATCCTAACACAGCATTTTGAAATGTGCACATTATGTTCCTAGAATCCTCTTCTCTATCCGGGTGGGTTTTTTTCAACATGCTGTATTCTCATATTATTTTTCCTATAGTGTATTATTTGCTCTGCCAGAACACATGTACTCAAGATGCTCGGCCTTGCCATAACTGAATACACTAGTTTAATGGTAACAGTGAAGACAAGCCATGGATATTACTTCCGAGTTGGGTTCATGAACCAAGAAGATCGCTGCTTTTTTTATGGACGAACTTGGATAAACTTTCTCAAGTGTTACGGACTGAAGTCGGCGCACGAATGTTGATGGAAATAGCAGAACCTGGTCTCATCTTCACTGCGATCTTCCACCCCGACGTCGTTCCAATTGTTCATCCATGTTAGTTTTGTATTTGGTTCTTGCTTGTTGCCTTGATTACTTCTTAATCCACGTATTCTGTCTAACTAATCACAATTTAACTTTAGAAGTACCAATGAATCTCTCACGAAGATGCTACTTCTAACTAATATTTTCTTATAATTGGTGGCACGTGTAGGTTTTTTCAGAGTTAAGCAGTCTGCTCGTTTGTTACTCTGTAATAACTCGGTTGTTACTAATGGCACTGAAGTTGACTGGATTGACATCCACAAGTTCCTAAACTTTATTGATCGTCTTGAGGTCCTTGTGGGGCGTTTCAATGGTGGAAGGCCACGTGCGATATGTGTGCCACTGCTGCACTCGTTGAACAGGTCCAACTGTGTCGAGAAACTTATGGTACGAGTTGTTTTCTATTATATATGTTGTTTATAAACTATTGCTTATACACAGTTTTACAGCTGTGATCTTCTTGAAACAAGAACTGCCGAGTTCTATTGTTCCTATACAGATGTCTGACCATGGTCGGGTCAGACTTGTGCTTGGTCACAACATGATGTTTATGTCGACCTACTAAACTTCCCTTGGAGGTGAAAAGATACTTATTCATGGGTGGTCTCAAATAATGAAGCCCCGTCCATCTTGGAGAATAGGACAGAAGATTATGTTTATGCTTTTCCATGGCTCTAAAGCGAATATCCTGTTTATTGACCATGTTGCGAGATGAAGCCGCTTTCAGAAGGTTGTGGATGCGTGGGGTGACGCCTGGGCCTTGTCCTGGGGCTTGGCGGCCTCACCCTTGGTTAACTATAGGCAAAGTAGCACTGTTCGAGGCGTGCTTTGTACGGTTGAACCTGTATAAGTACTCATACTGCTTTCAGCTTTGGTTGTTAAGTGCCCCTGCTGGTTTCAGTTAAGGTTGTTAAGTACTCCTGCTGCTTTTATAGTCTGCCGTGTTTCTTCAGTCTTGTCTTCCTCCAGCCGCCAAAACCAAACCAGCGCTGGCGGGGCCGCCTGCTTCCGCCTCCCACGGCTGGCTACGCCTCAGCGCACGCATCGCCGCCCCACCGTTTCCTAAATCGTTAACGCCGACGTCCTCTGCACGCTTTGGTGCACTCGCCGTGGTGCCGCCCTCTCGCATTGTCAACATGGTCAACAAACAACAGGAATCGGCAGAAGTACGTGGAGAGGATGATAGTAGGGGCCCACCACATCAGCGTATGGAAAAATAAAATGCTTCCTCCTAGTGTTTTCCTGCCATCTGGGACCCACAACATTGTGAGCGTATATAGTCAATAGACAAGAGAACATCACAAGATCGGTTGACACCTAGGACGTAGCTACTCAAGAATTTTTTTTTGTTTGGTATTGTTGAGACGGAGCAGGGTTTGAACTGGGCTGTGGCCCGTCTAGCCCAGGCTTATATCTTATGCTCACCATGTGACTAGCCCAGCTTTTTTTTCTTTGTGAAAATGAGCCCAGTTTATTTTTTCCGAAGAATACCCAATCCAAGCCTACTTATTTTTCTACGCCCTGATGGGCTGCAACTCTTTCAAGACGCCTGCAAATCTTGAAAGTAATATGAAATGGGTTGTAAATATAAAAACATATGACAAATTGGCAATTACTTTATAATTTCTGATTTTTTTCACATTTTCAGATTCCTATTTCACTGGGAATTAACCTAATTTAAATATATCTTCAAAGTACTTTAAATCTGGCTCGACATTTTGGTATTCAAAATAGTTTGGAACCCATAGAAATATGCGAAATTGGCCCTGGCCAACCAAAAAACGACGACAATAAATTGCATAAGAAGTTGCCATGAGCTATATATAAATTATTAAAAAAAAGAGGGAGTGGTCTGACTTGTGGGCCTGTTTAGTTGACGCGTATGCAAGATTTTTTTAGTTATTATATACGTCAACAAACGATTCTAGCAGACATTGGATGTCAATCCAACGGCCATCGTGTTTCTTCAATCTCTGATCTTCTTGCTCCAGCCGCCAAAGCAGCGCCGGCGGGACCGCCTCCTCCCGCCTCCCGTGGCCGGTTGTGCTGCCGCGCAGGCCTCAGCACCCCCTACTACTCCCACTGCTAGCCAGGGCATCCCTCTACTCACCCACACCCCCTGTTATTCTGCGGCGACGACAGCCTCACACCGCAGCCGAACCGGTGAACCCTCGTACTCCTCTCCGCGCGGGCTTCCACTGTCGCGTCTTCCCCGGCTCCACGTCTTCCCCTTCCTAGGCCTCTCCGTCGTCCACCGCCGTGGTGCTCTCGGCGCGGCGTGGTCAATGTGGTCAACGACCGACTTCCATCAGAAGAGTACTGTACGTGGAGAGGCTGACAGCTAGGTCCACGGCAGCCGCAAGGAAGTGCCTCCTTATTACGCGGAAAATAATTATTCCTCCACCTGACAGCAGGGACCCACCAGACGGGCCACCAGTATTTCGCGAAAAAAACATTTCCCCCTGACTGCTGGGTCCCACAGGATGGGCCACCGTATTTCGTGAAAAAAATGTTCCCCCCGCTGTCAGCTCGGACCCACCGGAAGTGCCTCCTTATTACGCACAAAAAAAATGAATACCCCCTGCTAGCTGGGACCCACCTTGATGGGAGGCTCACTTGTGGGCCTACTAAGTTGACTGCGACGGAGGCCTTTGTCAACTTTAGTCAATATATGAATGATTCTAGCTCCAATGACCGTACGATGTCCATCCAACGGCCGTAGTGCTTCTTTAACCTCTGGTCTTCTTGCTCCAGCCGCCCAAAGCAGCGCCGGTCGTGCCGCCTGCTCCTGCCGCCCATGGCCGGCTGTGATGCCGCGGAGGCCTCACCGCCCCCTACTACTCCCACCGCTGGCCAGGCCATCCCTCTACGCACCCACACCCCATGTTAGTCTACAGTGACGGCAGCCTCACACCACAGCCGAACGAGTGAACCCTCATACTCCTCTACGCGTGGGCACCCACTATCGCGTCTTCCCCGGCTCCGCGTCATCCCCTTCCTAGGCCTCGCCGTCGTCCACCGCCCTAGTGCTCTCGGCGCGGCGTGGTCAACGTGGTCAAGGAATGGCTTCTATCGGACGTGGAATGTGCATGGAGAGGCTGACAGCTGGGTCCACGGCCGCAGCAAGGAAGTGCCTCCTTATTACGTGCAAAATAATTATTCCTCCACCTGACAGTGGGGACCCACCGGACGGCCACAGTATTTCGCGAAAAAAACATTTCCCCCTGTCTGCTGGGACCCACCAGCTACATCTTCGCACGCAAGGAAGTGCGTCCGAAAAAAATACGATTCGCCCCCCTGACTGTTGGGACCCACCGGCTACATCTTCGCACGCAAGGAAGTGCGTCCAGGCAAAAAAAATGATTTTCCCCCCTGACTGCTGGGACCCATCAGCTACATCTTCGCACGCAAGGAAGTGCCTGACAGTCGGGACCCACCTGGTCGAAGCGTACGTAGCGTTGTCATTCTGGTCGCGAACGTGTATGTACATACTGGTGGATGTAGAGGCGCGCACATGTCGTAGTAGAGATGTGAACGTGTGGTGAGGCGCGCACGTAGCATGTACACGTACGTACAGCGGCCAGGGTGCAAGAAAGAAAATACGGCCACGTATGTGTACATATGGGCAGGGTCTCGAATGCCTACTCGCGCATATATACATAGGGCCAGGGCTCGTGTACATTGGTTGGGTCGGAACGGAGAAACAGCATCGTCGTCGTGTTCATGGGGAGGCAACGGAATGCCTCGTGTTCATTGGGAGGCAACGGAATGCGTGGTCATGTTCATCGGGAGGGCTTGGACAGAACAGGCAATGGAAATGAGGCCTGGTGTACCGTAGAACGGAGGAAACGGCCTTGTGTTCCATCGGCCATGTTCGAAACGGGATCCTGTTCATCGAGAGGGGTCTGGCGTACGGCAAAACGGAGGAAACGGACCTCCTACGATCAAAACATGGGTCCTGTTGATCGGGAGGGGTGTGGCGTACTGCAAAACGAAGGAAACGGACCTCCTAAAGTCGAAACGGGGGTCCTATTGATCGGGAGGGGTGTGGCGTACCGTAAAACGGAGTAAATGGACCTCCTACGGTCGAAACGGGGGTCCTGTTGATCAGGAGGGGTGTGGCGTACTACAAAACGGACGAAACGGACTTGTGTTGGAGCGCTACGGTCGAAACGGGGGTCCTGTTCATCGGGAGGGGTGTGGCGTACCGCAAAACAAGACTCCACAGGATACTGTTCATCTCCACCGTCGACCTCCTCCAGCCTTCACAAGCTACCGTCGACCTCCTCCAGCCTCCACGGGCTCTTGTTCATCCAGCCTCCACGGGCTCCTGTTCATCCAGCCTCCACCGCGCGCTATTCCACAGGCTACTATTCAACCACCCCTCCACTGTCTACTGTTCATCCAGCCCTCCATCATCTACTGTTCATCCAGCCCTCCATGCCATGGGGTCCTGTTCAACCACCCCTCCACGGGCACCCCTCCACCGTCTAATCTTCATCCAGCCCTCCACACCACGGGGTCATGTTCATCTAGAGGCAACGCCACCGGTCATTGTTCATCCAACCCCCCCCCCCCCCCCCCCCCGCAACGCTCACTGTTCATCCCAGAGGCAGCATCGATCGGCTTCAGTTAGCAGCAGTACCGAAGGAATCGCTCAATCGGGTTCAGTTAACAGCCATCGATCGATCGCTCAGGTTCAGTAACGCGTAGCCTGCAGTGCAATCGCTCGGGTTCAGTTAGAGCCCAACGCCTTGCCCGGGTTCAGTTAGAGCCAACACCTCGCACACACGCGCGTACGTGTACGAGAGAAACACGCATCGCTCGGCCCCCGACCTCCCACCGTAACCGGGAACTCCCCGAAATTTTCCTCGCCCTCGCTTCTACCACAGTTTCTTCCGTCATGGACGGCCCAAAGAATGTCATGCAGCTGCGTCTTCGGCCCGCCCAGGAAGAAAAGCCCATTTTCTGTCATGATTTTTTGTCATAGAAGTTGGAGCCCACCACATCTATGATGATACCGGGTTTTGTCACAATTATCGTCATAGAAGTGTCATATGTATGACAGAAAAAAAAATCGTTCGGCCCAAAATGTCACGGATGTGTCTTTTTTTGTACTATAGGTCCAGAGAGATAGTCCTATATAAGCATGAGTGATAGCTATATGAGACGAATATCTGTATTAAAGGGGATTCAAATATTTAAACTGGAGATCATGACATCGATAATAAGATAACGCAAATTGGTGTATCAAACATGCATATTCATTTGAATTTGGGCACACATGTAATATTATATAGTTTATCAATATTGGTGATCCAAAGATTCTTTAATTAAAAACAATGCATGGTTTATATGCAATTAATTTCTAAACGGGATTACACTATATGTTGCGTGTGTGAAACACATTATACATGTTTGAGAAGTAAAAAACCCGCATGAAACACACATTAATTGGAGACAGTTAGCGAGGAATGCATACATTGGATTTCAACATAAAGTGGTTTCAAATATTTGAAAATCCAAATTGATGGATACAACCTTATGAATCTAAGATCATGCCATTTGTAAACCATATTTATGTATAAATGGTGTTGTGCTTTTGAAAGTATATATCAAAAAGGTTGTATATAGAATGTAATTCCAATTGAAAATGGATCCCGGCTGAAAAAATAGAATACAAACGGGATTCGAATTGAGTTGGCACGAGCGTACACATGCACTCTGCAAAATTTGAACGAAGCGGGGAAAGTCGCAGTAACCGTCCGAAACCAAAATCTGCGAGATGGAAATTACTATTGCCTATCCCTGCCACGCAAAGCCTATTCACTAGATTTCTATAGGTTTCGATAGGGGTAGGTTTGTAATTTCACCCAAATGTGACGTAACCGCCTCTCACCCGGATTCATACATGGTGGGCGCCAAAACACAGTGTGTCCTCGGCCGAAATCGACTCCCTCCCCGATTCATATTCATACACGGTGGGCGCCAAAACAAACTCTCGTCGGCAAATATTCAGTGTATGTGAGATTACCATCCTATCCCCAACCAACTAATGTTGTTGTGATGTAGTAGAAATTTGAAACGGGGGCTAAGTTTGTAAATTTCCTCGCATTTGAGACAAGCGCGCCCTGAATACATGGTTCCCCCCTTCCTCTCTACCTCCCTTTTCCCCATTCGTACTCCGTGGGCGCCAAAACACCCTCTCCACCCCACCCTCCTCCGTCCGCCACCCCATCCACCGCCGTCCTCCTCCACCATGCCGGAGCTGATACGCCGACGCCACCATCCATTACAAGAGATCGTCCTCTCTCATCCACGGCTTCGGACCGGGATCCTTGCATCCCGTCCTCTCGCTTCATCCCCGCCGTCGTCCACCTTGCCGGCACCGCTCCTACGACCGTCTCGTCCACCGCGCCCCGCCGCCACCGTCTACCCTCCTAGATCTGGTTCCACGCTGCCGACAGCCATCGCTACCGCAACACCGTCAAATTCTCAGCAGATGCGTACACGGTGTCGCACCAGAGGCGGTACTCTTTCGTATCTGCTTAACTTATTTATCGCAGCAAGAAAATAGATCGCCACTGCTTTACTCTGATTTCTTTTCTTGGTTGTGAAGTTGCCTTTGTCCGGTTTGCACCTTCAGATCCGCCATGGCACGCTCAACACTATACTCACAATGCTTATGGTTTTCCCCTTTTATATTCCACACTAGTTAAATCACAGTAGACTAAATTTTTCAGAGCTCGCCGGATTTCACCGGTGCGAACAAAGGGGATCGGGTGGTTGTGGGGCCTCGCCGAATGAAGAAAACTCAAGTGGGTGGGGGTTGGGGCGGGGGTGGGGGTGGGGGTGGCGGACGAACATAGGCGGTGGGGGCCGGTGGTCCGGCCGGCAGCCCGTGCGGTGTTCTATATGGGAAGAATCAGAGACGAGGAAGAAGATGGGTTAGGAGATGTAGGATCTTCATCCAACCGCCTAAAATGCTCGAGAGACAGCTAGGAGTTCCATTCTTAATGCGCTCTGGTTCATCATGTGTGGGCACTGCGCAACCTACATTTTATTATCCAAAATCTGCTTCCTCTTCTTTACCATGTTCCTCTTCCATTCTTCTTAAATATGTACTCTCTCCGTTCCTAAATACAAGTCTTTGTATAGATTCCACCATGGACTACATATGGAGCAAAATGAGTGAATCTACACTCTAAAATGTATCCGGATACATCTGTATGTGATCCATAATGGAAATCTCTACCAAGACTTATATTTTGGAACGGAGGGAGTATGATAGTAGTACAGTATGTTCCTTGTGCTGAAGATGAGCAGGGACATTTGCAGTGTAGAGGTCTATATAGTCGATTGTGATGGACACTTTGAGCCTCTTTGATTCGTAGGATCTTGTAAACATAGGAATAGGATTTGTAGTGGCCTGCCCACTTGAATCCTATAAGAATAGCAAGGAAATGCGGGGAGCTATGTCGCCTTTGAGAGTTACACTGATATTAACAGTACCGCAACCTTCACTTGAAGAGACCTGGTATCCGAAGACTTTCTAGCCGTACCGGCAAACTAGCACATATATTCGAGCGAGTTCCACTTTGCTGATTTTACTCTGATGCTTAAGGTTTTCCCGTTATATCTACACTATGATCTATGTAGCTGCTTTGTGTCGCACTAGTAGCAGTCCACTCTTGAAGCTAAACACTGCAATGACTTACAAAATTGGCACCAAGGCATTGAGTACCATTCTGGATGCAATGAAACTCATACGCTCCCCACCTGTTGACTCTTGTTCAGAATATGATCCTAATGACTCTTGTTCAAAATTGCCACATATAGAGAGACAGCATGGAATTGCATTTCTTTGGGCACTGTGGTTCATCATGAGTGGGCAACCAACATGTATGCAATGAAGTGGAACCTCAAGAATATGCTTCCTATTCTGTTCTTTAACATGTTCCTCTTTGCTTATTCTGTATTTAGTACGTACAGTATGTTCCTTGTCAGGAAGGGGCGCAGGGACATCTGCAGTCAATAGCTGATAGAGCTGGCCTGTACGTGATCGATAGGCTTTCAATTACTAGTGGCAATACAACACCGTATTTTCAAGCCAGTTCCACTTTCCCAATTTATATATCGTGGTTATGGTGTACCCCTGTTATGTACACTATGATCTGCCTAGTTGTTGTGTGCTCTTGTTATCATGGTTTGGCAATAAACTCTCTATACAGTATATTATGAACCTGTCATTTGCCAGCTATCCTTACTTTTGGAGCCTATTTTTTTGTGTACTTGTGCCAGATTATATAAATGCACGCACCATATTATAGCACACATGAGCTCTCTCATCAGAATCTAGTGATAGCACACAAGTGTTTACAGGGGCGCCCCTATAATAGAATATCATCTGCATTACAAAGATAATCTCACAACTATTTATGTTTTCATGGTTCTCAGATATTAAATGCAATTACAGTGAATATCAGAATCCGCGTGTTAGAAGAATATTTTGGAACACTGCAATGACTTACAAAATTGGCACCAAGGCATTGAGTGCCATTCTGGAAGCAATGAAACTCATATGCTCCCCACCTGTTGATTCTTGTTCAGAATATCATCCTAATGACTATTCTAACCTCGAGGAGTCAAAGGCAGATGGCCTGTCCTGTTCACCCATCAAGGTGCATGTTCTAATTTGGCAAGGTTTTATTGATTGCGCGTATCTTGCATATGTTGTCTTGCATTTATTCTACTTTGTTGCACCGCCATCTGCTTAGTTTACTCATCATATAACTCGAGATGCCATGCCCATCCATTATCAATACATATTCCATCTGTCATCATACCATGTTTTTTCACTCAAATGTTGTTCTTGTGCATCAGACATCAAAAAGGAAGAGGGTGATTGCTTAACCCGAAGGAGCACCAGCAAAGTCCTTGAAAAACGTGGTGGTGCCAGAGAAATCAGACAGTGCCCCACTTATATTGGATGTACAACCAGTAACACAAAACGTAGGACCGACTCCAGCAGATTGTACCCATACTTCACTGGCCACACGACTAGCCCCACCACACAGGACCTGCACTCCAGCAAAAGGTATACCGATTTCATTTCCATAGCACTAGCCGTACCACAAAAAAATCCCACTCCAGCAAAAAGTACAGCAAGTCCACCGGCCGAAGACCTATCCCAACTGCAGAGACGGCCAATTCCTACAGATTGGAACCCCATTCCATCTATTCCCAGTTTAAAAGATAATTCTTTCAATGTTGTTAGGGACTATGTGCATATATTCCCATCATGGGAAGATTATAGTGAAGACAAACACCATTTTCACATCTTCCTGTCCAACTTACGTGTAAGTGCTATTATTCATTATTATTATTTTCCTGTTTTCTGCTGATCGAACACATCAATGATTTACATTACATTGTTGTAACTAGGCGAGGGTCAATCTGGATAGTCATGACGAGCAAAGCTTGCTTGTGCTTTTCAAGGAAGCATTGCAGCAGTATCGGTGTTACCTGAGGAAATCACACTTTGATGGCAAGTCTATGAACGAATTTCCGGTGAAGTCTCCTATGCTAAATTTAGAAGAAATTGAATGGAAAAACCTTGTTATGCACTGGTCTCGTTCCCAGGATGAGGTACTGTCTATGAAATCACATGACAATTTGAACTTCTACTTTTCCGCATGTGCCTTACAGATCTTTTTTGCAGGAAATCTGCTCGAAGAAGAATTCCGGTTTGAAAAGAATGACAGGATATCACAAATATGTTGCCCATTGCTTTGCTCTTGTTAGTACCTGTTGTCCTGTATCACTGTACTTGCATACATACCAGGTTCATTATGTGACAGCAGTATGCATGATAGCTTGCTTATCAATTGTTCGCTCCAAATTATCTGATCTGTATGAATGGTTACATTAGTGTAGAATATATCCAATGCCAATGATTTTTTTTAGCTCTGCATTGTTCTTGTAAGTACATGTTGTCCTTTATCAGTGTACTTATATTGACAGGTAGTTGTTCATGTACCATCACTCTGCAGCTTATTTTCCTTTGCCCTCCATTTTCTAGACATCAGATCTATATTTACTCCTACCATAAGGTTGGTACTGAAGAAGTTTAGTTGTGCATTTCTCTTGGCTGTGCCTTTTTCCTGTATCGCTGCACATACATTTATAGCTACTTGGTCATGTAGCATCACTATTCATCTTATCTTAAATATTCTCCATTTTTTCGTATATTATCACATCTATATATACTCTTAACAAAATGTAGAATAAAGGCAATGCTTATGAAGAAGATTATGTGGTAAAATTCTTGAATTGCCCCCCCCCATCAGCATGGACAAGGGCTTTATAGAGCCTGTCTTCACCAGTAATGTAACTTAAGTTTGTCCTTCTCAAGCCTTCAAACTTTGTTGTGTATATTTGGTTAGGCATGACTGCAACAGCTGTTTATTTTTGGTGTTTGCATCAAATTGCATGTTTAAAGTTTATTATGTAGTTCATAAACAAAAGTTTGTCCTTCTCAATTTAATTTTTCAGTTGTACAACCAAGTTCCTTCTTCATACCATGTAAATTAAACTATACAGAGCAAGTGATCTTCTTTTGCACTGCATGTATGCTTCTGTTCTTCATCCGTAATCCAGTGTTGTGGTGAACCTACCCACTATAGCACAATGTCATATTCTGCAATGTCTTAACTATGAACAATGTCATATCATTCTACTATTATTTAAACCATCTCTTTATTTGCCAATCTGAAATGGGATAAATTGACAGCACACTAACCATTGATACTTATGAGTTCTTGATATGTAATCCAGTGGTGTCGTGAAGCTGCCAACTCCTTCACAATGTCATTTCCTGCCATGTCTTGACCTGAACAATACCATATTGTGTTAATGCATTTTTAAACCGTGTCACTTTATTCGTCAGTAAGAAATGTGATGAATTGTCAGCATTGATACTTTTATGTGCAAAACCTGTCATCTGTCTGCTTGTTTATCTTTCAGAGTGAGGAAGATATAAGTGTTGAACAAGCGCAGTCTCATCATCTTGCTCAGGTGCTTGCGATGCAGGTCGCTAGCAGGCTAACCTTTCTTGAACTCTATTGAAGTGTTGTCGGTTTTTTATATTATTTTGTCGGCGTGTTTATTTGCACTGGTGATGATCTTTGATGCCCAGTGCATGTAATCTGCTGTCTGCTTGTGCTTTATTATCATAGTGGCGAACTTTGATGCCCAGTGGATGTAATATGCCATAATTTCTTTATTGTATAGTCTAGGTTTTTTCTTATTCATGATACTGCAGTTATTTTACTTTATATATATCTTGTCTTCGCAGTAAAGCGGCCAAACCATAAAATTATGGTACATAATCGGGCTGTCATGCAATCACGATGTATGATCCGCATCATGGGCCCCGTCAAACTGGCCCACTAGTAGATTCGGGCCTTTAATAGGCCGAGTAACCCCCGGCCCCCTTTTTGCAAGAAAACTCAATGGGCTTTTAGTAGGTTGAGAAGTAGGTTGGGCCTGAAACGTGCCGAACAGCTCACGGGCCAGCAGCAGCCTGAAATGGACCCCGGCCCATGATTGTGCGAATCAAATCACGGGCTTTTAATATGCCAAAATTGTCTCGGTCCTTGTTTGGCCCAATCAGATATCGGCCGCGAGCAGGCCAGATGCAAACCGGGCCGTAGTTAGGCCCAACTATATGCCGGGCTTTTAACAGGCCGAAATTAATATAGGGCCGAAATGTTAAACGGGTCCTTAATAGGCCGAAACTAATATCAGGTCGAATTACTAAATGGGCCTTTTGCAAGTGGGCCCAAAAGCATAGCATCCAGTTAACGGGCCGAATCTGATATGGGCCTCAATTGAGGCCAAAGCCTCTTAAAGGGTCGTACCTGATCTGGGCCGTGATTTGGCCCAGAACGTGGGAGGCTTTTAACGGGCCGGATCTCATATGGGCCATTATTAGGCCCGAAACGTGGCAGGCCATTAGTGGACTGGATCAAATATGGGCCAACATTTGGCCCAAAACATGGCAGCCAGTTAATGGGACGGCCTACTAGGGTCCTCAAAATCTTGTGGGCCTACAGTTGGGCCATCACATTTGTGTCGGCGAAATCTCGTGGGCCTTTAGCTGGGCTGGCCCATTATGATCTGCAAGAATTTTGTGGGCCTTTACCTGGGTCGGCCCATTATGGCACACAAAAATCTTGTGGGCCTTTACCTAGGCCGGCCCATTATGGCCCGTGAAATCTAGTGGGCCTTTAGTTGGGCCAACCCATTATGGTCCGCAAAATCTCATGGGCCTTTAGCTGGGCCGGCCCATTATGGCCCGCAAAATCTTGTGGGCCTTTAGTTGGGCCAGCCCATTTAAACTTGATGGCCATGCCATGTGTCGATGTATCATAGGCGCCTTCTGTCCAATGAGTGGATGACATCTGTCCCAACGATGAGCCGACACGTGTTTCCTCCAGCCAATGATGATTTTACACGTGGAAAATCCCCATTGGCGGGGCTGTTAACGGGTTATCAGATCCAAAACCCAACCCGTTAGCTTAACGGCGTTCCATTACGGTGGATGCCATGTGTCGGTCACCCTTGACGAAAGCACTTCTGTGACGCACGATTTATCGTCGCGGAAGTGGAGACTTCCGTGATGATAATTTTGGTAATGTCATGGAACACTTCTACGACAGCACAGGTATGACTATCTTGATTCTGTCATAAAATCGTCATGGATGTACATGCATGACAAAAAGCGCGACCTACTGTGACAAACACGTATCATCATGGAAGTGTATTTTTTTTGTAGTGCCACCTCACGCTATCACCATCTTTCTCAGCCTCCGTGCGACACCTAGCTCTAGTTGATGGTATACTACTACTAGGACTAACTATTGTGCTAGCCTACTATTAGGTTGGCTCTATGTGATGTGGAAACTTCATATAACCGGATGTTGGCTATACTACTACGGTACTCACACTCCAAGGAGTGACTCAAAAACCATTCATAAATTGAGTTTATCACATGCATATGCAAATTTACCATTCATTACGTACAACAAGTCATCAAAACACAACGACAACAAGGATACATGTTGGATTATAGATTATTTCTAACAAAACATTCTAGTATATACTAAAGTTTTTATCACACAACAAATAACAAGCAATGAAATGAACTTCAACTCAACCAATCCTCGGCATTGGAAACGCTTGCTTCGAACCATAAGTAAGCCTCTGGGAAGGGCCAACTATTGTCAATATCGAGACCATTGCAGGACTCATCATCCAGGCTGAAGCGGCCTATATCAGGACACATATTGTCATAGCCAAGGTAGGGAACCATAGCAATGTCCGAGGTATAGATACAATTGCTTCTCAGAAATAGTAGTAATGTTGTGCCAACAACAGCTGGATCGCCTTTCACCATCATTGGATAGTTTTTTCCAAGGAAGAGCGAGTTTTCTCCAAGACTATCAATACGGAACCAGGCAGAAGGTGCTGGCACTAGCACACTAGTATACATCCCGGATACCCTGCAATGGATGTTGGAATAGGTCCGGAGAGTGCGACCATGGGAGATAACACCTGCTTCCTTAGTAACATCAGCAGTGCCATGTATACATACAAGAAGACATGATTGAGGGAGTCCTGGATTAGGGGGTATCCGGACAGCCGGACTATATACTTTGGCCGAACTGTTGGACCGTGAAGATACAAGACTCAAGACTTCGTCCCGTGTCCGGATGGGACTCTCCTTTGCGTGGAAGACAAGCTTGGCGATCCGGATATTATATTTCCATCTTTGTAACCGACTCCATGTAAACCCTAGCCCTCTCCGGTGTCTATATAAACCGGAGAGTTTAGTCCTTAGAGACAGAATCATAATAATCATAGGCTAGCTTCTAGGGTTTAGCCTCTACGATCTCGTGGTAGATCAGCTCTTGTAACACTCATATCATCAATATCAATCAAGCAAGAAGTAGGGTTTTACCTCCATTGAGAGGGCCCGAACCTGGGTAAACATTGTGTCCCTTGCCTCCTGTCACCATTAGCCTTAGACGCACAGATCGGGATCCCCTACCCGAGATCCGTCGGTTTTGACACCGACATTGGTGCTTTCATTGAGAGTTCCTCTGTGTCGTCGCTACAAGGCTCGATGGCTCCATCAATCGTCAACAACAACACGGTCCAGGGTGAGACCTTTCTCCCCGGACAGACCCTCATGTTCGGTGGCTTCGCACTGCGGGCCAATTCGCTTGGCCATCTGGAGCAGATCGACAGCTACGCCCCTGGCCATCAGGTCAGGTTCGGAAACCTAAACTGCACGGACGACATCCATGGAGACTTGATCTTCAACAGATTCGGGCCTATGCTAGGAGCACCGGACAGTCACGATGAGCACGGCTTAGACCTGCTGTCGGACAATGCTCGAGATATCGCCCCTGCAGGAGCCCCAGACCTCAATCCGGGGCAGATTGCATCGCCCGAGGATGGGTGGATGGACCCCGCCCCGGAGGCCGCACGCCCATCGGCGGTAGAGACAAACACAGACTTCACCCCCAAGGAAGCCTGTGACACCAGACCCCCAGACTCGTACCTGTAGGTTCCAGTCCGCGCACTCCCGAGCCCGCCGAACCTGGTTGGGCTCCGGTAATGGAGTTCACCGCTGCGGATATCTTCCAGTACTCACCCTTTGGCGACATACTAAACTCATTAAAGTCTCTCTCTTTGTCAGGAGACTCTTGGCCGAACTATGTCCGGCTCAAGGGGAAGAAGGTGACGAAGAAATCCGTTGCCCACCCACCACCCACTTCATAGCCACTGTCGATGATGTATCAGACATGTTTGACTTCGACTCTAATAATACCGACAGTATGAACGTCGGCGCAGGAGACGATGCAGAACCAACGGGGCGCTGGACTGCCACCTCATCATATGATATATACATGGTGGATACGCCTAAGGAGGACGACGGCGACAAACCAGAGGATAAAACCCCCGGACAAAAACCAAAACGACGGCGCAGACGCCGCTCCAAGTCCAGCAATAGTAAAAATAGAGATAACAGCGCTAAAAAGATCAACACCCCAGTCAACTCCGAAGGCAACAACAACCATATGGACCCAGCAATGGAGCAGGATGAGCCAGGTCATGCCGAACACAGCTCAGAGCAGACGCCCGATCACAATGATCCAGAGGGACGAACTCATCAAACCGCCCCGGGAAAAGAGCACAGTCCGGATGACGATGCACCCATCATCCCGAAAACGCGCTTGGAACGAGATAACCTCCACAGAAGGCTTATGCCCACTGCGAGAAGTCTAAAGAAGCAGAAGCAAAGGCTTGAGGCCGCACAGGAAACGCTCAATCATAGATGGAATAAAGTACTAGACACTGAAGAAAAGTACGGTGACGATCGCCAAACAAAGAGCTATCCAAAGCACAAGCTGCTACCAAAATTCGACGACGAGGCTGTTCCACCTAAGAACAATACAGCCAATAGGCCGAACAAACCATTTTGAAACCGCAATGGAGCAGCTACCGATGACGTACAAGATTTACGTGAGCTCCTGGATAAAAAGGCTGGCGCGACCAGGTCCATCTATGGATCCAGAGGACATGCCCCGGCACAGGACTATAGTCACCAAAACGATCAGACTGATCGGATACCAGTTTAGAATCAGTATCGAACACATCAACAGCTGACGGCATGCCATAACACTCCCAGAAGCAGAGGGGCTGCTCACCCGCTGTGCTTGACTGAATAGGTACTGGACCATGAATTTCCACAAGGTTCTAAACATGTGAACATAGAGGCATACGACGGAACGACAGACCCCGGGGTCTAGATTGAGGATTTTATCCTTCATATCCACATGGCTCGTGGGGACAACCTCCACGCCATCAAATACCTTGCTCTCAAGTTGAAGGGACTAGCTCGGCACTGGTTGAAAAGCTTCCCCGAAAATTCAATCGGAAGTTGGGAGGAACTCGAGGATGCCTTCAGGGCCAATTTTCAAGGGACCTATGTCCAACCTCCGGACGCGGACGATTTAAGTCACATAATACAACAGCCCGGAGAGTCAGCCCGCAAGCTTTGGAACAGATTCCTCACTAAGAAGAATCAAATTGTCGACTGTTCGGATGCTGAAGCCCTAGAGGCCTTCAAGCACAGTATCCAGGACGAATGGCTCGCCAGACACCTCGGCCAAGAAAAGCCGAGGACAATGGAAGCCCTAACAAGCCTTATGACCCGCTTTTGCGTGGGTGAAGACAGCTGGTTGGCCCGTAGAGGCACCAGAGACCCAAGTACATCCGAAATAAGGGATAGCAATGGGAAGCCACGATGCAATAAAAAACAACGTCGAAACAAGGAAGAAAGTCCGAATAACACAACGATCAACACCGGATTCACGGGCTCTCGACCCGGTCAACAAAAGAAGGCACTTAAAGGCAGCAAAGAAGGACCGTCCGGCCTTAACAAAGTCCTGGACAGACTATGCCAAATCCATGGCACCCCCAAAAAACCTGCGAACCACACTCACAGAGAAGGCTGGGTCTTCAAGCAGGCCAGAAAATTAAATGTCGAACACAAGGGAAGGGAAACACCAAGTGAAGACGAGGATGAGCCTCGCCAGCCGAACACTAGGGGATAGAAAAATTCCCACCAGAGGTAAAAACAATAAACATGATCCATGCAACTCACATATCCCCGAGAAGGCACGAACGCGCGCTCAGAGACGCATGTGCTATAGAGCCTGTTGCACTCAAACTTAACCACTGGTTGGCTTACCCGATCACTTTCGATCACACGGACTACCCGACTAGTATTCGGCATGGAGGATCAGCTGCCTTGGTGCTCGACCCAATAATCGACGGATACCATCTTACTCATGTCCTCATGGACGGTGGTAGTAGTCTTAATCTAATATGCCAGGATACTATCCGCAGGATGGGGATAGACCCATCCAGAATCAACCACAGTAACACCACCTTTGAAGGGGTGATACCAGGCGTTGAAGCCCACTTCAGGGGCTCCCTCATACTAGAGGTGATATTCGGCTCCCCAGGCAACTTCAGAAGCGAAAAACTACTCTTCGCCATCACCCCCCTCCAAAGTGGTTATCACGCATTGCTCGGGAGAACGGCCTTTGCCCGCTTCAACGCAGTACCGCACTACGCCTACCTTAAACTCAAGATGCCCGGTCCACGCGGCATCATCACCGTTAACAGAAGTACAGAGCGCTTCTTACGCACGAAGGAATACGCGACGGCTCCAGCAGCCGGACTCTAAGCGGCCTCTAATACCAGAAAGCATGATTAGTCTTTAAGACCACGGACACAGTTAGACGAGTCCGGCAGCCCAGATCAACCCGATCTAGGCACGACACATGTAATCCAATAGAGGACACCAGGGGCTATAGATAATTAATAAAGCCCAATTCTCGACCTAACCTCATTAATAGGCCAATGTCTTACACTTTTACTATCGATTAGTGATAGCCAACTTTTCGCACGCTTATTTCATACTCTTCTACATGAGTTTTTCTTTTTACAGACACCATTCATGCGACACACTCCCAGGACACGGCACAACGGGGACAAAGGCGCAGATGTGCAGCAGGGCCCCGCTCAAAGGTTTCTCTTTAGATTAAGCCCCTGTGTAAACCTTCTTTATTGTCTCTTGTTGCTTACACATCCCATGGGTACTACACCCGTAGAGGGTACTGTTGTTATTGGCATTTCGCCACGACAGACTAATGCACGTACCTGGGAATACAGGGTTCATAATAAGGGGCGTTACTCAGCCCAGTATACGTTATAAAGTCTGAATACCTTCGGGAGTGTTCGGCGTCATGAGTTTGGCCATATATGCATCAGCTCCGAATCATGTCTTTGGTCAAATGTTGGGTTTGCCCGGCTCCTAGGTTCGCTGCTTTATGTTCCGTTCTTATCGGCTAAGGCGGCCAAAGGAGAACTACTGCGATTGTGCCCTGGTTATTCCGGATGAGCACCTCAGTAGAGAAAGTCGAAAACTGACTGTCATGATATAGCGAGAGACTGTTCAACCACTTGAATACTCATTGGAACCTTTAGGGTTCCTCCGCATTAACGAAGGACCGCTTACCGGTCATGTACACATGTGCCCGGATTCGGATGCACGCAAAGGTATAAGGGGCTACATAGTAGCCCCACCGTCAAACTCCTATGGCTAAGTGAAAGTGTTAAAGCTATATAGTCCGGTTGCCTAGTTCGACGTGTGATCACCTCCTTAATGGACCAAGACGTTGGATCAAGTGTGATTACGCATATTTTCGTGAACACCCCCGCATTATATGCGTGGGGGCAGAAGCCAACGACTGCTAACTTTTAGAATTGCACACACACACACACACACACACACACATATATATATATATAGGTGCGCTAAAGTGAGCCCGAGTGCATTGTACTTATTCTACGCTCCGACCTGTGGACCGCGCCCTGCCTGCTAATCGGTTACGCCATTCTTTAGTTAGCGCAGCCACGTGCATTCATATGGTAAATAACTTAATTCGTTTACTATGTTTGGCCGCCGTTTTACTAGCATGTGAGCGAGGATGCCAGACGGAGTACATTGCAGGTTGGCTGTAATTAATTTAATCATGTTACTATATTCAGCATGGTTTTTTACTAGCATGGGAGATGAGAATAATGGACGGGACCAATGCATGCGGATGGTAACTGTTTTAATTCGGTTACAATTCCTACCATGCTTTTTAATACCATGTAAAACAAGAGTCCATAAGACTTACCATGCACACTTGCAGTAACCCAATTTGTTCTATTAACAAGTTTTTCGTGAACGATTACTATGTTATAATAAATCTCATGGTTGATTACTATATTCCATTCCAAGCAGGCATATAGAAAGAAAAAATGGTGGTGGGGCCATGCACCTGCATGTCCAGCCAGTAACCAAATTAAATATGTTACTACTTTTTTCATGGTTGATTATTGTGTATCATTATGAGCAGGATGTAAAAAAGACAAATGGAGGCGGTGCGTGAACTAGTGGGTGCAAATAGTAACTGAATTTATTGGGTTACTATATTTCTTATGGCTGTTTACGATGCGTTGTTATGGTCATGCAAGTAAAAAAAGAAATGGTGGCGGGACGGTGAACCGATGCATCCAGATGGTAACCGAATTAATCCTATTATTATATGTTCCACAGATTTTACTAGCAAGTGGAAGAATAATGCCGATTAAGCCGAACGATGCGTGCGACACAGGCGGAGCACAGAATAAGAGTTTTATGCTCCCGCTTAGTTTAGCGCCACCGTATGCCGATATATATATATATATATATATATATATATATATATATATATATATATATATATATATATATATATATATATGACGGCCGCACAGGAGGCACAACAACACTTTCGGGCGAAAAGTATAAATATAGCCTCCATAATCAAAATAACATTGTCTTTACAATGACACGATTTGTCACTCAAACATGACATTTTTCGAGCACTGAGCGAGTGCCTTCTGCTACCTGCTCCAAGATGTGCTCGACCGGATCCTGCCCCCCCCCCCCCCGCCCCCGCCGGATTCTGGGTCGCAACGATGGTGGCCTCCATATCTGTCCAATATGCTTTAACACGGGCAAGAGCCATCCATGCACCCTCTATGCACGCCGACCTCTTCATGGCATCAATCCGCGATACGGCACCAAGGAATTGTTGCACTAAACCAAAATAATTGTCCTGCTTAGGCCCCTTTGGCCATAGATGGTCTATTACAGATCACATTGCAAGACTGGACAGCCTGTGGAGCTCGGACACAGCAGCCATCCTCTCGCTCAAAGGCAACGTGCGCGTTGGAGCGCTGAACTACGACCAGAACAGCTTTTCCACTTCATCATCTTTTTGATCCTCAAAAAACTTGGCCACATCAGCCGCACTCTTTGCCAAATCCGCATAGGCGTCTGCGGGACTCCAGCGTCGATCCAGAGGAGCGTACTTCGGATCTAAAAACTTCATCCGCAACAAATAAGGGTTTCCAGACGCGATTTCCACGGCCTGTCGAAGCTCCTCCTGCGCATCCCTAATCTCGGAACGCGTCTCCTTGGCCGCATCAAGAGCCTTTTTCAGGTCAGCTGCATTAGCCTTATTATCTTTTTCAAGGAGCTCATACCGGTCCGCGGCATTTTTTAGCTCCACAGCCATCTCGGCTATCTTTTCTTCGCTCCGGCGACGAGCAGCATGTTCGGCTCTCAACTCTTCGGCCGCCTTCAAGGCAGCGGCGCTGCTCGCCCGGGCCTGTTCCTTGGCCAGGGAAAGTTCCGCCCTCAGGGCTTCCACGGCAGCAGCACCGTCTGCACTCCAAACACATAACATCAGCATTATGCTCCTCTCAGTTTTTCCTACAAAAAATAATAAGGGAAGTAGAGCACATACCTTGTGACTCGTTAAGCTGCTCGTTCACCAGTGTGATATCGGCATCAATAGTTCCAATCTGCCTCCTTAGTTCGGCAACTTCAACGGACCGGTCGGCTGCCGGATCCTTAGACACCTACGCATAAATACAGCGCGATCATTACTTACACAATATGATCCTTCGTTTGCCGCCTAGGGCGGACAACCAGAGTCTCAGGGGCTACTATCCATATGGAGCACACCTAGTGCGTGCGTCACAGCCAAAAATTATGTATTTTTCATTACATACCTCAAAACCTCTGAGCAGGCTCGTAAAGGCTTCATTCAACCTGCTCGTGCCGGATGAAATCTTCCCGAGCACCATGCTCATTAATGAACGGTGCTCCTCCGAGAGATCAGCTCGCTCCAGAAGGCCCGTCAGTGTGTCCGGCCGGACGCCGAATTGTGCCGGACCCTTCTTATCGCCCCCCGTGGGAGCTGAACGCTCCGGGCTCAGGGCGGCCGAAGTATTAGCTTCTGGCTTCGGCAGATCTGGACTCCTCCGTGACGACACCTCGGGGTCGCCTGCCTCATGAGGCGGAGAGGTTGGTGGGGTCTCACTCTCCATCATCTCCGAAAGGAGATCCCCCGAAGACGAACTCTGTCGAGAAGAGCTAATAGCCGGACTGCAAAGAATGGATCCTGGTTATTGTTCTCGGAGAAGGAACTAGTACCTTTGTATTTACGATTAACTTACAGCTCGGCTGAGGGCTGGCCCGTTGGTGGGCATGGCGCGGTGAGGACGCCCTTCGGGGCAGGCCCCCCTGGTGAAGCTTTCTTCCCTTGTCTCGGCACCTCCATCTCCAGGTCTTCGGAGGTGGCACTTTTTTCCATGCAGGGAGGAGGCCTTAGATTCCCCTCCCCAACTATCCTCCTTTTGGGAGGTAGCAATTCCCCTGGTTTGGATGCGCAATGCGTGAAATTCTGCTTCTCGGTTCTTCCCTTTGTCTTTCCCTGAGGGCACTTTACTTAGCACACGGCCAAGCATCTTTGCTATAGCGGGACTTGGCGAGCCTTCGGGAAGTGGCGCCGGACACCTGATTCTCTCTGCCTTGCTGAGCCATTCCTGGCCACGGAGGATTTTCATAATAATGTCTATGACAAAAATAGATGAGGTGTTCAGTTTCTGGGTTACTTACTTGGGTATCTGGGCAATTGCAGCTCAGGCCCGCATCCTCGATGATATCCGGACACTTTACTTGTGGTCCGAAGAATAATTTACACATTCCTTCGAGCGTCAAGCCGAAGAAGTGCAGAATAGTCCGTGGACCCTCCGGATTGAACTCCCACATCCGGAGAGGCCGGCGTTTGCATGGCAATATCCGTCGGATTAGCATTACCTGAATTATGCTGATGAGGCTAATGTCCCTCTCAAGAAGCTCCCGAGTACGGCTCTGCAATGTTGGTACATCACTAGCAGATCCCCAATCCTATCCTATATCGGCCCATGACGCCAGTTGAGAAGGAGGGCCCGAACGGAAGTCGGGAGGAGCCATCCACTTTGTGCCTCTGGGAGCCGTGACGTAAAACCACCTCCACTGCCATAGATCAGACACCTCTGGGAAGGAGCCCTCTGGCCATAGGGCACCGGCATTCTTGCTTATCACAGCACCTCTGCACTCCGCATGTCACCCCTCAGTCATCTTCGGCTTCACATTGAAGGTCTTGAGCCATAAGCCGAAGTGTGGAGTGACATGGAGAAAAGCTTCGCACACAACGATGAACGACAAGATATGGAGGATAGCATCCGGAGCTAGATCATGAAAATCTAACCCGTAATAGAACATGAGCCCTCTCACAAAGGGATAAAGGGTGAATCCCAAGCCGCGAAGAAAGTGAGAAAAAAATACGACGCTTTCATTGGGCTCGGGAGTAGGATGACCTGCCCTGGAGCAGGAAGCCTGTGCTTGATGTCGGCGGTCAGATATCCGACCTCCCTAAGCTTCGCAATGTCCTCCTCTGTGACCGAGGAGGCCACTCACCGGCCTTGGTTGGATCCGGACATGGTGGAGGATCCGGGGTGCTTGAGTTTGGGTTTCGGGTGTTAGAACTCGAGATGCGAAAAGGCGCCAGGGTGGTGGAAAAGAGGGATAGGCCTCGGCCCCTTTATAAAGGGGGTGAATATCAAGCGTCCTCAGCGTGACCGCTTGGGACTTGCCTAAAAACACGGAGTCATACCAACAGACATCATGGGGTTGCACACTCCTGTATTGATGGAGAATCCCGCGATAAGGGAAGCATGATCTCTGCTTTGGCAGCGTGTGCCGATAAAACCGCCTCGAGACGCGCATCAAGGCAGGCCAAGAAAAACCGGTTCATGTTGGACCAGACCACGGCATAAGAGCACACCCTACAAAAATTGCCAGCAGATCAGATTTATGAAGTGCTATGCCCTCTACAAAGGTATGCGAAGATCATCTTGCAGATCCGGACACGGTTTAAGTGTTCGATAATTACTTTGGAGTATTCGGAGATGGAACCCACCTTGCAATGCCGAAGACAAAACTGCGCGCTGGACTCATCATCAATGAAGCCTGGTTCAGGGGCTACTAAGGGAGTCTTGGATTAAGGGGTATCCGGGCAGCCGGACTATATACTTTGGCCGAACTGTTGTACCATGAAGATACAACAAGACTCAAGACTTCGTCCCGTGTCCGGATGGGACTCTCCTTTGCGTGTAAGACAAGCTTGGCGATCCGGATATTATATTTCCTTCTTTGTAACTGACTCCATGTAAACCCTAGCCCTCTCCGGTGTCTATATAAACCGGAGAGTTTAGTCCTTAGAGACAAAATCATAATCATCATAGGCTAGCTTCTAGGGTTTAGCCTCTACGATCTCGTGGTAGATCAACTCTTGTAACACTCATATCATCAATATCAATCAAGCAGGAAGTAGGGTTTTACCTCCATCAAGAGGGCCCGAACCTGGGTAAACATTGTGTCCCTTGCCTCCTGTCACCATTAGCCAGACACACAGATCGGGACCCCCTACCCGAGATCCGCCGGTTTTGACATCGACAATGATCCATTGGAATAAGTTGCAAGGCGCCATTGAGTATGTAGGTCCTGCTCGTCCTCATGCTCGTGATCATCACCATCATCATCTCCCCCTTGGTTATAAATTTTTCAAGTATAGGTGGTGGAATGTTCACAGGACCTTGGAAACATAAGAAGGTTCGTTAGTACGGGGATACTAACTCGCATGCACGTGGATAAAACAATTCTAATTACGATGGAAGACAAACATACTGAAACAATAAGGATTCCATGCAAAAACACTTCCACGAGTGGTGGCACTAAACACAAGATGCTCGTATTGAATTGCATCACAGTACTCATCTGTGTAAAGAAATTGATTTTTGAGCAATATGCATTGCGACATGGAAGTAAGGACGGCAACAAGCTTGTCGAAGATAGCAACAACATGATAGTTCATGTAATCCCAAGAGCAGTTGGGAACTCGACAAATTTCTATCTTCTGTAGACGATAGTCACCATGATCGTATTTGAATGTACGTAGATCATCTGTGTGCTCAACCTCAGGGCACTCTTAGATTTTTGGAAGTGGAACCCGGTGACGAGTGTACATATTCACAAGTTCCCACTCGCAGTTGTACCCAATCTCCATTTGTGGCTAACCAGGCCTTACCCTTAAGCAATGGCATCTTAACATCACATTTTTCATTGTCAAGCGGTATCAACTTGCACAAAGCGAGGCTTCCGTCGTCCCCGCGCTAGCGAGCAGGGTCATGGCGAAGAAGATAGGGGAGATCAAACCAATCATGAACCCTTGGGTTCTTTGTAATGATGTTATTTGTTGATCGAGAATGGTCTTGAACGAACCTGCCATGCTAGCCGAGGTGATGACGCCGCATCGATCAATGAGTTCCTCCACCACGTCATCTTTCAGATCGGGTCAAGAATAACGCGGTCGTTTCCGGCCTGTTCCCTCCATGGAGAAGATGATCGAACAATGGCAGAAGGAAGGGTGAAGGCAAATTAAGGGAGGAAGAGCATGCGATAGCAGTTCCATATTGAGAGGGAAAGGCGAAGAGGCGGTGGACAGTTGCCACGGCACAGGAAGAGGCACCCTAGCCTACATAGACGTTGATATGTCTCCAATGTATCTATAATTTTTGATTGTTCCATGCTATTATATTACCCGTTTTGGATGTTTCTGGGCTTTACTTTACACTTTTATATCATTTTTGGGACTAACCTACTAACCGTAGGCCTAGCCCGAATTGATGTTTTTGCCTGTTTCAATGCTTCGAAGAAAAGGGATATCAAATGGAGTCCAAACGGAATGAAACCTTCGGAAGCGATCTTTTTGGAACAAACATGATCTAGGGGACTTGGACTGGAAGTCAAGAAACAAGCGAGGCAGCCACGAGGGTGCCCGGCGCCCCCCCTACAGGTGGGCGCGCCCCCCACCCTCGTGGGCCCTTTGATCGTCCACCGACCTACTTCTTCCTCCTATATATACCCACGTACCCTGAAAACATCAGAAGCGACCACGAAATACTATTTCCACCACCGTGACCTTCTGTATCCGCGAGATCCCATCTTCGAGCCTTCACCGGCGCTCCGCCGGAGGGGTAATCGATCATGGAGGGCCTCTACATCATCTCCAAGGCCCTTCTGATGAGTTGTGAGTAGTTTACCATAGACGTTCAGGTCCATAGTTATTAGCTATATGGATTCTTCTCTCTCTTTGAATCTCAATACAAAGTTCTCCTTGATCTTCTTGGAGATCTATTCGATGTAACTCTTTTTGCGGTGTGTTTGTCAAGATCCGATAAATTGTGGGTTTATGATCAAGTTTATCTATGAGGAATATTTGAATCTCCTCTGAATTCTTTTATGTGTGATTAAGTTATCTTTGCAAGTCTCTTCGAATTATCAGTTTGGTTTGGCCTACTAGATTGATCTTTCTTTTAATGGGAGAAGTGCTTAGCTTTAGGTTCAATCTTGCGGTGTCCTTTCCCAGTGACATCAGGGGCAGCAAGGCACGTATTGTATTGTTGCCATCGAGGATAAAAAGATGGGGTTTATATCATATTGCATGAGTTTATCCCTCTACATCATGTCATCTTTCTTAATGCATTACTCTGTTCTTTATGAACCTAATACTCTAGATGCATGCTGGATAGCGGTCGATGTGTGGAGTAATAGTAGTAGATGCAGGCAGGAGTCGGTCTACTTGTCACGGACGTGATGCCTATATACATGATCATACCTAGATAATCTCATAATTATTTGCTTTTCTATCAATTGCTCGACAGTAATTTGTTCACCCACCGTAATACTCATGCTATCTTGAGAGAAGCCACTAGTGAAACCTATGGCCCTTGGGTCTATCTCTTATCATATAAGCTTTCAATCTACTTTTATTTGCATCTTTTACTTTTCCAATCTATATCATAAAAATACCAAAAATATTTATCTTATCATATTATCTCTATCAGATCTCACTTTCGCAAGTGGCCGTGAAGGGATTGACAACCCCTTTATTGCATTGGTTGCGAGTTCTTGTTTGTTTGTGTAGGTGCGTGGGACTTTTGAGGAGCCTCTTACTGGATTAATACCTTGATTCTCAAAAACTGAGGGAAATACTTACGCTACTATTGCTGCATCACCCTTTCCTATTCAAGGAAAAACAACGCAAGCTCAAGACGTAGCAGACGTCCATTTGTAAATTGTACAGAAGGACTTGCCATCGTCTCACTAACATGTTGGAACGGGTGTCGGTGTCAAAACCGGTGGATCTCGGGTAGGGGGTCCCGAACTGTGCGTCTAAGGCTAATGGTAACAGGAGACGGGGGATGCAATGTTTACCCAGGTTTGGGCCCTCTCTATGGAGGTAATACCCTACTTCCTGCTTGATTGATCTTGATGATATGAGTATTACAAGAGTTGATCTACCATGAGGTCGTAGAGGCTAAACCCTAGGAGCTAGCCTATGATTATGATTGTTCTTGTCCTGCGGACTAAACCCTCCGGTTTATATAGACACCGAAGGGGGCTAGAGTTACACAAAGTCGGTTACAGAGAAGGAAATCTACATATCTGAATCGCCAAGTTTGCCTTCCACGCAAAGGAGAGTCCCACCCAGACACGGGACGAAGTCTTCAATCTGGTATCTTCATAATCCAATAGTCCGGCATAAGCATATAGTCTGGCTGTCCGAGGACCCCCTAATCCAGGACTCCCTCAGTATCCCCTAAACTAGGCTTCAATGACGATGAGTCCGGCGCGCAGATTGTCTTTAGCATTGCAAGGCGGGTTCTTCTCCAAATTCTCCAGAGTACCTGTTATAACGAGTAGTGTCCGGCTTCCCATTTAATGTTGCACTCATCGGCTTCTGTACCTCAATAATGTCAGTTTCCACGTGTCGAGCGAATGCGAGAAGTCAGGGCATTTTTACACTTGCCACCCTGACCATGTAAATAAATCGTCTATTAAAGAGACGGGGATCCTTAGATCCAAAACACACCATCTTCCCCAAGCGAGGATCCATTCGAGCATGCCCAAAAAGACCATCCCATCATGGCCATCCACCGCAGCTCCTCCCTCGCCCTCATAGCGCCAAGCCAGGTGATTGGGAGAAGTGTACCGTACCCCACGGTCAATTGGTGGAGTTGCAGACCCAGGGGTTCCTCCCCCTGCATATCTTGTCCTCGTCCGAGCCGGATTAGCCACTTTTGATGGCAGGGAGCAAGTGGAGAGTTTTCCCAACCCATCCAGGGGGGAGCGAGTATGCCTTGTCCCTTTCCTGCTAAGGGGCCTCATATTTCCAATCCATCCGTTCCTCCGCGGGCTCCTTTAGTATTATGGCCTCCAGCTGCACAACTTCACCCCTGCCTCCATCCTGCACATCGCAGGCTATGTCGCCCTTTGTGAGTTATTTCTGGGTTGCGAAGCTCATTTCGAGGTGTGGAAGAGGCTGTTCTGCCTCGTCCCTCGCAATCAGGAGGGATCAATATATCAAGTGGGTGGAGCCAAAATATGGCGCATCGCCGGGACCGGATACCTGTCCAGCACTTTGAAGAAGACATCCAAAGACTAGCCTTCTGAGTGGTTTTATATAGAGGACGTCTCCCTTCCTGACCCTATCCGGATGGGTCTTCCTGAGTTCACAAATGCCCCATTGAAGAAGCGTCGTAGCTGGCGTCCCCGAAGCCCCCAGGAGGAAGATAGCAGAGAGGTCCTTCAACTGATGGGCAGGATAAAAACGCTGGCCAAATCTGGATTGACAATAATCGAGGTTATGTCAATATGCACAATGCAGGGGGTGCAGCCACTCCAGTATCAAGGGCATCCCCTGTGGCACTTCAATGGAGAAGACGATGCCACCCGCTGCGGTAGAAAAGGTCCGGACTCCGCCACCACTCTGGCGAAAATATTGTCGGATTTGTATAAAGGAGAAGAAGAGGAGTTCATCCGCATTAATCCACGGGATGGATTTTCCATCTACAACCCCCCTAGCTGGGTGAGTCGCTATCTTTTACTCAACTCTATTCATTCCCGCAGTCTATCATTGCAAATATTTACCTTGCTAGTCCATAACAGGAACTGCGGAAAGCTATGAGGGACGTCCACAACCCGCCTCCACAGCCAGAGGACCACAACCGAGCCCTTGACCCCGGTCTTGAATAAGATTCGCACATATTTGTGGAGCTCATCGATAGGATGTTTTACCAGCAAAGCTGTGATGGCACCTTGGTGGCCATCATTGCCAACTACCCCGACCTACTCCCTACATCATATGTAAGTAAAACAGGAGTCCTAACTTCCGAAAAGGATCCCCTTTTTATGCCTTACCCACCGCACATGTATTGCGCTTTATAGGGAAGGCCATCGGGGCGCCGTGCCAAACCCGAGGCGACTCACCAACAAGGGGCGCCCAAGCCGGGTAGGCTTAAAAGGAAAGTGATCAGGACCGAGCCGCCATCGAAAAGGTATGATTAAAGCATGCTCCGCCTTTGTCATCTTTAAAATATAACAATGTTCGTTGTGTCCTGGCAGAAAAAGTATTCGTCGGACTGTGTCCGGAGATCCTGCCGACCACGCCTCTACCAGCCAGACTCCAGAACTGGCCTCAAGGGTGGAGGCAAACATGGAGACAACACCGGACGGTCCTCCTACAGAGGATGCGGATAGAATATCCACTATAAATTCTGAGGTAGAGAGCGCTATGAACCATCGGCGTCGGCGGGTCGCACTCCGCGACCCTAATTTCTCCGAAGAGGCGTTCAATACCTTCAACTCGGGAGACGTGTACATCCGAGCTGCTCAAAATGGGCTTGCTAGAGCCACAGACCAGTATTTAAAAGATATACGGGTAAGCAAAATCTGATAATTATGTATATCGGTAGCCCCTGAGACTTGAAACAGTTGGTACAACTGATTTAAGGATCATTGTATGAATAGGTTCTTACAGAGAAGAAAACCCATTTGTCTCAAGAGCTGGATGAGTGTAAAGCCCAGCTAAGGGCCGCAGTTGCCAGAATGGACGAATCCAAGAAGGCCTCATCTGGTAATATTTGTCTCGTAATTACGTGTACCAGTTGTTATTCGACATGTTTGCAGATCTAACAATAGATTTCGCAGGCAACCCCGGAGTGAATCCGGAGATCCTACAAGAGGATGAACAACGAGCTCAACAACAACTAGAGGCTGGCGAGCGCGTACTTACATGGGTCCGGCAAGAGAAAAACGATCTCTAGGATGCCAATACCCGGCTGGGCGTAAAATTAAAAGATGTTCGGGCCTAGCTTGCGGACTCTTTGAAGGAGAACATGAGGCTTCAACGTGCATTTTTAGTATGTGCTCAAATGAACCTTTATATAGTTCGGCGAAGAAACGGGCTAACAGAGTTATGTCTGCAGGTATATTAACTGGTCGTCCTCAAGAGGAGATGCCAGGATCGTCAGGCGATCTTCTGCAAGAGCTTTCGCAACTGCACAAAAAAGTTCAGCAGGTGATGCAGGGTATTGCCAAGGCATTGTGGCCATCCGAATCCCTGCCAGGAAGCATCAGGGAGCTTGTACAGTTGCTCAAGGGAGTGTGGCGGTGCTTCCAATTATGGAAGATATCGGCCTACCGACAAGGTGCGAGGGAAGCTTGGCCATGGTGAAAACATGGTACACCAAGGTTGATCCGAATCACATGGCCCTGGTCAGACCTGTAGGGTCAGATGGGAAAGAGATTCCTGTTAGTCTGGTATATGACCAGGTAGGATTAGCCGCAAAGTATTCCCAACAGGATTGTAGGCTAGACAGCCTGTTGGATGGCATAGAAGAAGAAGTGTGTGGGTCTAAGTGACCGTGTACTTCAATTGACATATTTTGTCCCTAGCCGGATTGTAAATCATTTGTCATGGCGAACCTTTTTGCTTCGGCCTCCGGACCCGACAGTCCAGAGTGTTTCCGAATACCCGCTCAGTTATGTAAACCGGGGTACAGGTGGAAACCAGGCGTAGGGGTCATTAGTGCTTGAACATACAAGTACTCAGCTAGCTATGTTATATTACATGGATAGTAAGAAACATCTTCCGGGGAGAATAGTTTCGTTAAGGGTTCCTTTCCCTGGGCACGCATGCATTAATGTGCATGTCCGAACTGCGAACAGAGACGCAATATATGAAACATCTGGGGTTTTGTATTGTAAGAGGTAAGAAACATCTTTAGTTCACCGACCGAATATTCCCTTAAGAACGCTAGCTTTCGGCTTCACCCAGTCTGAGGTACAAGTCCGGCGGACCCGGCAGTAACAATCACAGAGGTGCTCCCATTATGCCCTAGCTGAACTAACGGGAACATAGGGCATAAACATAGGAGCCAGACAACCCAGCTTGGCCAAAACTTAAGTCATATCGATGCATATAATGGTGAAAAAAAGGTACATATGGAAAAGTGACACATATGCAGTGGGCATGAAGCCTGGAAGATAATTATACTAAGCTTCTGTATAAGAAGCCCCCAGGTATAGTGAGTGTGCATACTTAAGGATTTAGCGCGTCAAGAGTGTGTAGTCGAGTCACACTTAAAGCTTCAGAGCCATAAAAGGAAAGAGAGAGGATATATATAAATAATAATAATAAAAAGACGGAGGGAAGGGGATGAACACAAAGTTTGGCGCTAGGCGTAAAATCTTCGGAGTCTGGCCGCGTTCCATGGGTTCGGCTCGAGTCGATTATCCGATGCATCATGCAGGCAGTACGCTCCTCCGGCGAGAACTTTATCAATGATGAAGGGACCCTCCCACTTGGATTTGAGCATGTCCTTCTTATTCTCCGGTAGGCGTAGAACGAGTTCGCCAATGTTATAAGTTTTGGCCTGTACTTCTCGGCTTTGATACCTGCGAGCCTGTTGCTGATAGAATGTGAAATGGGCTTTTGCGACGTCGCGCTCCTCCTCCAGGGCATCTAGACTGTCTTGCCAATCAAGCTCGGCTTCTCTCTCTTCGCACATGCGCACTCGAGGTGAGCCATGAATGATGTCACAGGGCAATACCGCCTCTGCGCCGTACACCATGAAGAATGGTGTGTATCCGGTAGTGCGATTTGGCGTGGTCCACAGCCCCCATAGTACAGAGTCGAGCTCCTCGACCCAGTGCGTGTCTGATTCCTTCATGGATCACACTAGTCAGGGTTTGATGCCACTCATAATAAGACCATTTGCTCATTCGACTTGACCGTTTGTTTGTGGGTGATAGACGGAGGCGTAATCGAGCTTAATGCCCATGTTATCGCACCAAGTTTTCACCTCATCGGCTGTGAAGTTGGACCATTATCAGTGATGATGTTTTGGGGGACACCGTAACGGTGTACAACCCTTGATATGAAGTCTATCGCTGGTCCGGATTCAGCTGTTTTGACTGGTTTGGCCTCTATCCATTTGGTGAATTTATCCACCATGACCAACAAGTATTTTTTCTTATGGCTTCCTCCTTTAAGGGGTCCAACCATATCGAGCCCCCAGACTGCAAAGGGACAAGTTATGGGGATTGTTTGGAGGGCGGTGGGTGGCATATGGCTTTGGTTAGCGAAGAGCTGGCAACCGATGCAATGTTGGATGAGGTCATGTGCGTCTGCTCGGGCTGTCGGCCAGTAAAAACCTGTCCGGAAGGCCTTGCTTACAAGGGCCCGAGCTACGGCGTGGTGGCCGCTGAGTCCAGCATGAATTTCGGCCAATAGTTGCCGCCCTTCCTCTTCAGAGATACATCTTTGAAGTACTCCGGTAGCACTTTTCTTATAAACCTCTCCCTCGTGGACCTTGTAGGCTTTAGAGCGCCGCACAATGCAACATGCCTCATTTTGGTCCTCGGGGAGTTCTTGCCTATTTAGGTAGGCTAAGAAGGATTCGGTCCAGGGGGCGATGACAGCCATGATTACGTGGGCCGAAGGTGTTATTTTGGTGGCGAAGCCTCTGATTATGTCAGTGTGTTCGGGATTTGGGGTTGTGGTCGGGTCTGGACTAGTATTGCCGGTCTCCCCTTGCCACACCACGGATGGCTTGAACAGCCTTTCCAAGAAGATGTTAGGTGGGACGGGGTCGCGCTTAGCACCGATGCGGGCAAGGATATCCACCACTTGATTGTTTTCTCGGACCACATGATGAAATTCGAGCCCCTCGAACTGAGTTGACATCTTGAGGATGACATTGCGGTAAGCCGCCATTTTCGGGTCCTTGGCGTCGAAGTCTCCATTTATTTGTGATATTGCAAGGTTCGAATCCCCACGCACTTCTAGGCATTGAATGCCCATGGAGACTGCCATCCGAAGACCATGCAACAGAGCCTCGTATTTGGCTGCATTGTTGGAGTTTGTGTATAGTATTTGGAGTACATATTAGACTATATCTCCGGTGGGGGATGTCAGGACAACGCCGGCTCCCGGACCAGCCAGTATCTTAGAGCCGTCAAAGTGCATGATCCAATTGGAGTATGCATCGTACTCTTTAGGGAGTTTGGCTTCTGTCCATTCAGCGACGAAGTCAGCCAGTACTTGCGACTTAATGACTCGCCATGGTTTATATATGATGTCGAATGGGAGGAGCTCGATGGCCCACTTAGCAATCCGGCCCGTGGCATCGCGGTTATTTATTATATCATTGAGTGGTACTTCAGAGGACACCATGATTGAACACTCTTGAAAGTAGTGTCATAATTTTTGGGATGCCATAAACACCGCGTATGCTATCTTTTGATAATGTGGGTACCGTGACTTGCATCGTGTGACGACAGTGGATACGTAGTACACCGGCTTTTGAAGCAGGAAATTATGTTCGTCCTCCTCTCGTTCGACGACGAGCACTGCACTTACAACTTGATGTGTTGCAGCTATATATAACAACATAGGTTCACCAATGTTCGGTGCGGCCAGGATTGGGTTGCTGGCCAAGAGAGCCTTTATTTCTTTCAATCCGGCCGTAGCCGCATCCGTCCACTCAAAGTGTTTGGTGCGTCGAAGAAGGTGATAAAGAGGTAGTGCCTTTTCTTCCAATCAGGAGATAAAGCGGCTTAAAGCAGCCACACATCCAGTTAATTTCTGGATTTGCTTGAGGTCTGTTGGGGTAGCCAACTGTAATGAAGCTCATATTTTAGCCGGGTTTGCTTAAATTCTTCTATTGGAAACAATGAAGCCCAGGAGCTTTCCGGCGGGAACGCCGAAAACGCATTTTTTCGGATTGAGCTTGATGTCATATGTTCGGAGGTTGTCGAACGTGAGCCTCAGGTCGTCTATTAAATATTCGACGTGTCTGGTCTTGATGACCACATCGTCCATGTATGCCTCAATTGTTTTGTCAAAAAAAATTCCAGGCATGTCTGAATCATGCGTTGGTAGGTTGCACCGGCGTTTTTGAGCCCAAAAGGCATGGTGTTGAAACAAAAAGGGTCGTATGGAGTGATGAATGCCGTTGCGGCTTGATCGGATTCCGCCATCCTGATTTGATGGTATCCGGAGTATGCGTCGAGGAAGCACAATGAGTCGTGCCCTGCGGTAGCGTCAATGATTTGATTGATGTGGGGGAGAGGGAAGGGATCCTTGGAGCAAGCCTTATTGAGGTCCTTGAAATCGACACAGAGGCGCCAGGATTTATCCTTCTTTGGTACCGTCACCAGGTTTGCTAGCCAATCCAGGTGTTTTATTTCTCTAATGAATCCGGCTTCGAGTAACTTGGCTAGCTCCTCTCCCATAGCTCGGCCAGCCTGCATGGGATACCTGGCATATCTGAAGGGTGCCAGGCGAAGATGTCCCAATTCTCGCGTAAGAACACCCGTAATGCGGCATCGATTGTGGGGTTCAGTTGTGCCCCGATGGATGCTGTTTTTGTAGGGTCCGTTGGGTGGACTTGGAATTTGACTATTTCGTCCGCTGGTTTGAAAGAGGCGGACTTGGGTCGTTTGTCGAGTATCACGTCGTCCCTGTCCACTATGGAGCGTAGCGCAGTTAGTTCTTCGGCCATGAGGGCCTCGGATAATGCCTCAAGGGCCAGTGTGGCTGTTTTATTTTCGGCGCGGAGTGCTATGTCCGGATCACTGGCTAGAGTGATGATTCCGTTGGGCCCGGGCATCTTGAGCTTCATGTACCCATAATGGGGTATAGCTTGGAAGCTCGCGAATGCGTCCCGCCCTAAAAGTGTGTGGTATCCACTACTAAATGGGGCCACTTGGAATGTTATCTCTTCGGACCTATAATTCTTTGGCATGCCGAATACCACATCGAGTGTGATTTTTCCCGCACATCGTGCCTCCCAACTAGGGATAATTCCTCTTAAGGTCGTCATGCTTTGCTCAATGTGGCTCTTGTCTATTTCCATTTTGTTGAGAATTTCCTCATAGATGAGGTTTAATCCGCTGCCACCGCCCATGAGCACTTTAGTAAGCCGGATGCCATCCACAATTGGACTAAGGACCAAAGCGGCTAGTGCTCGGACTGTTCGGAATTGAGGTTTGCCATTGGCATTGAAGGTTATGGCCGTGTTGTTCCATGGATTTATTGCTGCAATGTGGCAGACTTTGGCGAGGCCGCGGAGTGCTCTCTTGCGCCTGTTATTTGAGGCGAAAGTCTCGAAGACTGCCAATATTGTATTTTTGTTTTCTGCGGGATGATGCTCTGCGGCATTGTTAATGAGGATATCCTCGCCGCTTTTGGCCACCTGCCAAAGTATCCAACATGCTCTAAGGGTGTGTGTGTTGGTATGGTATCTAGTGTGGTGTGGATTTTGCATGGCCCATTGAGACATCCCTCCAATATGGTTCTACACCCTGTAGTGGGATTTGGTTTCTTTGTAATTGGATCGGGTGACTTGCAGAGAGTGCACCCTTTTAGTTCGGACGAGGGGTTTAGTGAGAGCCGAAGGATCCCAGAATTTTGCCTAGGTTTTCCAGGTGCTTTCTATCGCACAGTACTTCTGTACTATGGCCGCCAAGTTAGCGAAGTGTGATATGTTACGGTGACTTATGGCATTGAGGATTCCCTTGTCCATGCAATTTTTGCAAAAGAATGAGATTGCGTCTTCCTCGCGACAATCCTTGACTTTGCTCATTACAAGGAGGAATCTGGCCCAAAAGTGATGTACTGTCTCTTGGGGTTGTTGTTTAATGTGGGAAAGATCGCTTGAATCTGGGTGGGTGCGTGTGAGGGAGTCCTGGATTAGGGGGTCCTCGGACAGCCAGACTATATACTTTGGCCGGACCGTTGGACTATGAAGATACAAGATTGAAGACTCCGTCCCATGTCCGGATGGGACTCTCCTTTGCGTGGAAGGCAAGCTTGGCAATTCGGATATGTAGATCTCCTTCTCTGTAACCGACTCTGGGTAACCCTAGCCCCCTCCGGTTTCTATATAAACCGGAGGGTTTAGTCTGTAGGGCAACAACAATCATAATCATAGGCTAGCTTCTAGGGTTTAGCCTCTATGATCTCGTGGTAGATCAACTCTTGTAATACTCATATCGTCAAGATCAATCAAGCAGGAAGTAGAGTATTACCTCCATCGAGAGGGCCCAAACCTGGGTAAAACATCGTGTCCCCTGCCTCCTGTTACCATTAGCCTTACACGCACAGTTTGAGACCCCGTACCCAAGATCCGACGGTTTTGACATCGACATTGGTGCTTTCATTGAGAGTTCCACTGTGCCGTCCCGATAAGGCTTGATGGCTCGCCTCGTTGTCAAGGACAACATCACCTCTAGAGGAACCCTGGCTGTAGGCCAGACTCTCCGGCTGGGCGGCTTCGTCATGGCCGCCCGTTCGCCGTCGCGCCGACGGTGACTTCTCAGCTCATCAAGAACAGCCTCCATGTCAGCCCGAAATTCACCGAGCAGATGGATCCAATGGAGCTCCCCTCCCTAAACGAGCTCTTGGATCGCATCGCCGCCCTGGGAGTCGCTACGAACTACGATCGGATTGGGCTTAAACCCGACCTAAGGGAGATTAACTCTCCGCCAATCACCCATTAGATAGCGGTGGTGGAAGAACAAAACAGCGATTCTTCCTTTATTTTGAGGAAGAACTATGTCCGGATTCTCGAGCTCTCCGAGTCGGATAGCTGTCTACGGGAGGACATGGCCCAGGCTCCGAACTTAGAATTGGGCAATGGGCCACAAATATTGGGCAATGTCCCGGAGCCCGAGCTGCCAAGCTCGGGAGCTCCTTTGCCCTTTGGGTCTCAGATTGGGTCAGCATGTGGACTTAAGTCTACCCACCCACCCAGACACAAGCGATCTTTCCCACATCAGACAAGAGCCCCAAGAGACAGTACACCACTTTTGGGCTAGATTCCTCCTTGTAATGAGCAAGGTTAAGGACTGTCACGAGGAAGACGCAATCTCATTCTTTTGCAAAAAATTGCACAGACAAGGGAATTCTCAATGCCATAAGTCGTCGTGTCATAGCACACTTCGCCAACTTGGCGGCCATAGTACAGAAGTACTATGCGATGGAAAGCACCTGGAAAACCCAAACAAAATTCTGGGATCCTCCGGCCCTAACTAAACACCTCGTCCGAACTAAAAGTGTGCGCTCTCTTAGGTCACCCAACCCAATTACAAAGAAACCAAAGCCCTCTACAGGGCGTGGAACCGTATTGGAGGGATGGCTCAACAGGCCATGCAAAATTCACAGCACACCGGGCATCATACCAACACACAGCCCTAGAGAATGTTGGATACTCCGGCAGGTGGCCAAGAGCGGCGAGGACCTTCTCATCAACAATACCGCAGAGCACCATCCCGCAGAAAATAACAATATAGTATTGACAGTCTTCGAGACTTTCGCCTCAAACAGCAGGCGCAAGCGAGCGCTCCGCAGCCTCGCCGAAGTCTGCCATGTCGCAGCAATAAACCCGTGGAACGATACGGCCATAACCTTCAATGCCAGCGACGAACCTCAATTCCGAATAGTCTGAGCACCAGCCACTTTGGTCCTTAGTCCAATTGTGGATAGCTTCCGGCTTACTAAAGTGCTCATGGACGGCGGCAGCAGATTAAACCTCATTTATGAGGAAACTCTTAACAAAATGGAAATAGATAAGAGCCACATTGAGCAAAGCAGCACGACCTTCAGAGGAATCGTCCCTAGCCGAGAGGCACGATGCGCGGGAAAAATCACACTGGATGTGGTATTCGGCACTCTGGAGAATTATAGGTCTGAAGAAATCACATTCCAAGTGGCCCCGTTTAGTAGTGGATACCACGCCCTTTTAGGGCGGGAGGCATTCACAAGCTTCCAAGCTATACCCCATTATGGGTACATGAAGCTCAAGATGCCGGGGCCCAATGGAATCATCACCCTAGCCAGTGATCCGGACATAGCACTCCGCACCAAAAATAAAACTGCCGCACTAGCCCTGGAGGCATTATCCGAAGCCCTCGCGGCCGAAGAGTTAATTGTGCTGCGCTCCGCAGTGGATAGGGATGACGTGATAGTCGACAAACGACCCAAGTCCACCTCTTTTAAACCAGCAGACGAAATAGTCAAATTCCAGGTCCACCCAATAGACCCTACAAAAACAGCATCAATTGGGGCACAGCTGAACCCCACAATAGACACCGCACTACGAGAGTTCCTGCGCGAGAATTGGGACATCTTTGCCTGGCATCCTTCAGACATGCCAGGTATCCCACGCATGCTGGCCGAACATAGCCTAAACATACTAAAGGGATACAAGCCGGTCAAGCAGACTCTTCGGCGCTTTTTAGAACCCAAGTGACAAGCCATGGTAGAAGAGCTAGCCAAGTTACTCGAAGCCGGATTCATCATAGAAATAAAACATCCGGACTGGCTAGCAAACCTGGTGATGGTACCAAAGAAGGACAAATCCTGGCGCCTATGCGTTGATTTCAAAGACCTTAATAAGGCTTGCCCTAAGGATCCCTTCCCCCTCCCCCGCATCGATCAAATTATCGATGCTACCACAGGACACGACTCATCGTGTTTCCTCGACGCATACTCCGGATACCATCAAATCAAGATGGCGGAGTCTGATCAAGCCACAACGACATTTATCACTCCATACGGTCCCTTCTGTTTTAACACCATGCCTTTCGGGCTCAAAAACGCCGGTGCAACCTATCAACGCATGATTCAGACATGCCTGGAAACACAAATCGGCAAAACAGTGGGGGCTTACGTAGACGATGTGGTCATCAAAACCAGACACGTCGAATCATTAATAGACGACTTGAGGCTTACGTTCGACAATCTCCGAACATATGACATCAAGCTCAACCCAGAAAAATGTGTTTTCGGCGTACCAGCCGGAAAACTCTTGGGCTTTATTGTTTCCAATAGAGGAATCAAAGCAAACCCGGCTAAAATCTGAGCTCTGTCACAGTTGGCTACCCCAACACACCTCAAGAAAATCCAGAAATTAACTGGATGCGTGGCCGCCTTAAGCCGCATTATCTCCCGATTAGGGGAAAAGGCACTACCTCTTTATCGCCTTCTTCGACGCACCGAACACTTCGAATGGACGGATGCGGCTATGGCTGGGCTGGAGGAAATAAAATCCCTCTTGGCCACCAATCCAATCCTGGCAGCACTAAGTGTCGGTGAACCCGTGCTGCTATATATAGCTGCAACACACCAGGTTGTAAGCACAGTGCTCGTCGTCGAACGAGAGACAGATGGACATAAATTCCCACTTCAAAAACCGGTATACTACATATCCACTATCCTCACTCCATGCAAGTCACGGTACCCACATTATCAAAAGATAGCATACGTGGTCTTCATGGCATCCCGAAAACTACGACACTACTTTCAAGAGTGTTCAATCACGGTGGCCTTCGAAGTACCACTCAATGACATAATAAATAACCGCAACGCCACGGGCCGGATTGCTAAATGGGCTATCAAGCTCCTCCCGTTCGACATAACATACAAACCACGGCGAGCCATTAAGTCGCAAGTACTGGCCGACTTCGTCGCCGAATGGACAGAAGCCGAACTCCCTAAAGAGCACGGCGCGTACTCCAATTGGATCATGAGCTTTGATGGCTCTAAGATGCTAGCTGGTCTAGGGGCTGGCATTGTCCTAACGTCCCCCACCGGAGATATAGTCCAATACGTACTCCAAATACTTTATACAGATTCCAACAATGCAGCCGAGTATGAGGCATTGTTGCATGGTCTTCGGATGGCAGTCTCCATGGGCATTCAATGCCTAGAAGTACATGGGGATTCAAACCTCGCAATATCTCAAATAAATGGAGACTCTGACACCAAGGACCCGAAAATGGCGGCCTACCACAACGCCGTTCTCAAAATGTCAGCTCGGTTTGAGGGGCTCGAATTGCACCACGTGGTTCGAGAAAACAATCAAGCGGCGGATATCCTTGCCCGCATCGACGCTAAATGTGACCCCGTCCCACCTAATATTTTTTGGAAAGGTTGTTCAAGCCATCCGTGGTATAGGAAGGGGAGACCGGCAATACCAGTCCGGATCCGCATACAACCCTAGATCCAAAACAATCTGACATAATCGGAGGCTCCGCCACCGAAATAACACATTCGGCCCACGTGATTATGGCAGTCATCGCCCCATGGACAGAACCCTTCTTAGCCTACTTAAATAGGCAGGACTCCTAGAGGACCAAAACGAGGCACGTTGCATTGTGCGGCACTCTAAAGCCTACAAAGTCCACAAGGGAGAGCTTTATAAGAAAAGCGCAACCGGAGTGCTCCAAAGGTGCATCTCCGAAGAGGAAGGGCGGCAGCTTTTGGCCAAAATTCATACCAGACTTGGTGGCCACCATGCCGCAGCTCAGGCGCTCGTAAGCAAGGCCTTCCGTACAGGTTTCTACTGGCCGACAGCCCAGGCAGACGCACAGGACCTTGTCCAACATTGCGTCGGTTGCCAGCGTTTTGCAAATCAAAGCCATATGCCACCTACCACCCTCCAAACAATCCCCATAACTTGGACCTTTGTGGTCTGGGGGCTCGATATGGTTGGACCCCTTAAAGGAGGAAGCCATAAGAAGAAATACTTGTTGGTCATGGTCGATAAATTCACCAAATGGATGGAAGCCAAGCCAGTTAAAATGGTCGAGTCCGGACCTGTGATAGACTTTATATCCGGGGTCGTACACTGCTACGGTGTCCCCCCACAGCATCATCACCGATAACGGCTCCAACTTCACAGCCGATGAGGTGAAAACCTGGTGCAGAAAAATGGGCATAAAACTTGATTACGCCTCCGTCTATCACCCCCAAACAAACGGTCAAGTCGAACGAGCGAATGATCTTATTATGAGCGGCATTAAACCCAGACTAGTGCGATCCTTGATGGAATTAGATCGTCGAGGAGCTCAACTCCGTGCTATGGGGGTTGCGGACCACGCCAAATCGCACTACCAGATACACACCATTTTTTATGGTGTATGGCGCAGAGGCAGTGCTACCCTGCGATATCATCCATGACTCACCTAGAGTGCGCATGTACGAAGAGAGAGAAGCCGAGCTGCATTGGCAGGACAACCTAGATGCCTTGGAGGAGGAGCATGATGTCGCAAAGGCCCGTTCTGTATTCTATCAATAGCAAGCTTGAAGGTATCAAAGCAGAGAAGTATGGGCCAAAACTTATAACATTGTCGAACTAGTTCTACGCCTACTAGAGAAGAAAAAGGACAAGCTCAAGCCCAAATGGGAGGGTCCCTTCATCATTGACAAAGTTATCACCGGAGGTGCGTACCATCTGCGTGATGCATCAGACAATCGACTCGAGCCGAACCCATGGAACGCGGCAAGACTCCGAAGATTCTACGCCTAGTGTCGAACACTGTGTTTGTCTCCTTACCCCCGTCTTCCTTTTTAAATTATACCCCCTCTCTCTCCCTTTTTACATATATAGACTTAGAAGATTCAAGTATGCTTTGACCGCATACTCTGGCCGTGCTATGCGCATTCAATATACCTGGGGGCTTCTTACACAGAAGCTTAATTGTCTTCTGGGCTTTATGCCCACCACATATGCGTCACTTCTCCATATGTGCCTTTTTTCACCACTATATGCATCGATATGACTTAAGTTTTGGCCAAGCTAGGTTGCCTGGCTCTTGTGTTTATGCCCTACGTTCCCATTAATTCGGCTAGGGCATAAGGGGAGCACCTCTGCGATTGTTACTACCGGGTCAGCTGGATGTGTACCTCAGACTGGGTGAAGCTGAAATCTAGCGTTCTTAAGGGAATATTCGGTCGGTGAACAAAAGATGTATTTTACCTATTACAATACATGCCCCCAGATGCTTATATCCTGCGTAAATTTTCGCAGTTCAGACATTCACATCAATGCATGCACACCCAGGGAAAGGAAACCTTAACGGAATTATTCTCCCTGGAAGATGTTTCTTACTACCTATGTAATATAACATAACTAGTTGGGTACTTGTCTGTTCAAGCACTTATGACCCCTACGCCTGGTTTCCACACGTGCACTGGTTTTCACGTAACCGCGCGGGTATTCGGATACACTCCGGACTATCGGGTCCAGAGGTTGAAGTGAAAAGGTCTGTCGAGACAAATGATTTACAATCCGGCTAGGGACAAAATGTGTCCTTCGAAGTACAAAGTCACTTAGACTGACAAAATTCTTCTTCTATACCATCCAACAGGCTGTCTAGCTTATAGACCTGTTGGGAATACTTAGCGGCTAATGCTACCTAGTCATACACTAGATGTACAGGGATCTCCTTCCCATCTGACCCTACAGGTCCGACCTCGGCCATGTGGTTTGGGTCAGCCTTGGTGTATCACGTCTTCACCATAGCCCAGGCTTCCCTTGCGCCTTGTTGGCAGGTCGATATCTTCCATAATCGGAAGCGCTGCCATGCTCCCTTGAGCATCTCCACAAGCTCCCCCATGCCTCCTGGCAGGGAGACGGATGGCCATAAGGCCTGGGCAATACCCTGCATCACCTGCCGAACTTGTTCATGCAGTTGTGAGAGCTCCTGCAAGAGATCGCCGGCAGACCCAGGCATCTCCTCTTCGGGATGACCTGTCAACATACCTACAGACATAATTCTGTTAGCACGCTTCTTCGCCAAACATTATAATGGTTCATTAGAGAACTTACTGAATATGTCGCGCCGAAGCCTCCTATTCTCCTTTACGGAGTCAGCAAGCTGGGCCCGAACATCGTTTAATTCGACGTCCAGTCGGGTGTTCGCGTCCTGGAGAGTATTTTTCTCCTTTATAACCTTGGTAAGCACACGCTCGCCAGCCTTCAGCTGTCGCTGAACATGTTGCTCATCCTCTGGTACAATCTCCAGATTGCCTCCGGGATTGTCTGCAGAATCTATTGTTAGATTTGCATTCATGCCGAATACTAAACTGGTACATGTCATTATTTCCGATCAAAACAAGTATTACCAGATGGGGCCTTCATAGACTCCTCCATCACGACAATTGCGGCCCGCAGTTGGGCCTTGCACTCCTCCAGCTCTTTAGATAGCTGGGTATTCTTCTCTGTCAGAACCTATTCACACGAGGATCCTTAAATCAGTTGTGCCAACTGTTTCAAGTCTCAGGGGCTACTGATATACATACTTATCAAATTTTCTTACATGTATATCCTTTACGTACTGGTCCGTGACCTTGGCGAGGCCACCTTGAGTAGCCTGGATGTACGCGTCCCCTGAGTTGAAGGTATCAAATGCCTCTTCAGAGAAATTAGGGTCGCGTAGTGCGGCCCGACGACGCCTATGATTCATGGCACTCTTCACTTCGGAGTTTGTAGCGGAAAATCTATCTGCATCCTCTGTTGGAGGATCATCCGCATTGACCTCCGCCCTTGAGTCCGGCCTCAGAGTCCGGCTGGTGGAGGCGTGACCGGCAGGCTCTCCGTATTTAGTCTGGCGAGCGCTTTTTCTGTTAGAAGACAGTGGACATTGTTATATTTTAAAGATGATAGTTTTGTGGCAGGTTTTTAAACATACCTTTGCAACGGCATCTCGGTCCTGACCGCCTTCCTTTTAAGCCTACCTGACTTCGGTGCCCCTTGTTGGCGAGTCACTGCAGGTTTGGCTTGGTGCCCCGATGGCCTTCCCTGTAAGACGCAATACATGTGTGGTGGGTGAAGTGTAAAGAGGGAATCCTTTTTGGAAGTTGGGACTCTAGCTTTACTTACCTGGGATACAGGGAGTAGGCCAGGATAATCAACTATGATGGCCACCATCACACCATCGCAGCTTAACTGATAAAATGCCCTGTCAACAAGCTCCACAAATGTGTCCGGGTCTTCTTTGAGTCCGGGGTCGAGAGCCCGGTTTGGGTCCTCTGGCTGTGGAGATGGGCTGTGAACATCCTTCATAGTTCTTTGCAGTTCCTACTATGAATTGACGAAGTAAACATTTGTGCTAAAAATGTTGGAAAGACTAGAATAAAAGATAGCAACTCACCCAGCTTGGGGGGTTGTACATGGAGAATCCATCCCGTGGCTTGATATGGATGAACTCCTCCTCTTCTCCTTTGTACAAATCGGACAGTATCTTCGCCAGAGCGGCGGGAGAGTCCGGACCTTTACTGCCGCAGCGGGTGGCATCGTCTTCTCCATTGAAGTGACACATGGGTTTTCCCTGATATTCAAGTGGCTGCACTCCCCACATTGTACATATGGACATAACCTCAATTATTGTTAGTCCTAATTTGGCCAGCATATTTATCATGTCCATCAGGAAAAGGATCTCTCTGTTATCTTCCTCTTGGGGGCTCCTGGGGCGCCAGCTGTGGCGTTTCTTCAACGGGGCATTTAAAAACTCGGGAAGGCCTTTCCGAATAGGGTCCGGAAGAGGGACATCCTCCACGTAGAACCACTCTGAAGGCCAGTCTTCGGATGTCTTCTTTGGGGTACCGAATAGGTATCCGGTTCCGTGATGCGCCATATTTCAGCTCCGCCCACTTGATATACCGACCCCTCTTGAGTGCGGGGTACGAGGCAGAATAGCCTCTTCCACAGCTCGAAATGAGCTTCGCAACCCAGAAATAGCTCGCAGAAGGCAACATAGCCTGTGATATGTAGTATGAAGGCTGGGGTGAAGTTATGCAGCTGGAGGCCGTAGAACTCCAGGAGCCCGCAGAGGAAAGGATGGATTGGAAATCTGAGTCCCCTCAGCAAATAGGGGACGAAGCATACCCACTCTCCCTTGGATGGGTTTGGAGAGCTCTCCGCTTGCTCCCCGCCATTATAAGTGGCTAGTCCAGCTCGGACGGGGACCATGTACGCAGGCGGGAGAAACCCCTTGGTCTGCAACTCTACTAGTCGGCTGCGGGGGACAGAACATTTCTCCCAATCGCCTGGCCTAGTGCTACGGGAGCAAGAGGAGGAACCGCGACGACCGGCCATGGTGGTATGGATTTTTCCGGGCGCGCTCTGATGAATACTCGCTGGGAGGAGATGGTGTGATTTGGATATGAGGATCCCCGTCTCTTTAAATAGACGATTTACTCGCATGGTCGGGGTGGCAAATGTAAAAACACCTCGACTTCTCGCATTCGCTCGACACGTGGAGACAGCCATTATTAAAGCACAGAAGCCGAGGAGCGCGACATTGATGAGGAGCCGGACACTGCTTGTTGCAACAATACTCTGGAGGATTTGGAGAAGAACCTGCCTTGCAATGCTAAAGACAATCTGCGTGACGGACTCATCGTCATTGAAGCCTGGTTCAAGGGCTACTGAGGGAGTCCTGGATTAGGGGGTCCTCAGATAGCCGGACTATATACTTTGGCCGAACTGTTGGACTATGAAGATACAAGATTGAAGACTTCGTCCCGTGTCCGGATGGGACTCTCCTTTGCGTGGAAGGCAATCTTGGCAATTCGGATATGTAGATCTCCTTCTCTGTAACCGACTTGGGTAACCCTAGCCCCCTCCGGTGTCTATATAAACCGGAGCGTTTAGTCCGTAGGGAAACAACAGTCATAATCATAGGCTAGCTTCTAGGGTTTAGCCTCTACGATCTTGTGGTAGATCAACTCTTGTAATACTGATATCATCAAGATCAATCAAGCAGGAAGTAGGGTATTACCTCCATCTAGAGGGCCCGAACCTAGGTAAAACATCTTGTCCCCTGCCTCCTATTACCATTAGCCTTAGACGTACAGTTCGGTACCCCCTACCCGAGATCCGCCGGTTTTGACACCGACAGGGTGGATTTAAGTCCGAACCCGGACCCGATCTGAGACCCAGGGGCAGAGGAACCTCCGAACTTGGCAGTTCAGGTTCCGAGATGTTGCCCAATTTTTCTGGCCCATTGTCTGATTCTAAGTTCAGAGTTTGGGTCATGTCCTCCCGCGAACGGGTATCCGGCTCGGAGAGCTCTGGAATCCGGACATAGTTCGTCCTCAAGATAGAGGAAGAATCACTATGTTGCTCCTCCACCACCGCTATATGATGGGTGACCGGCGGAGAGTTAATCTCTCTTTGATCAGGTTTAAGCCCAATCCGATCATAGTCCATAGCGACTCCCAAGGCAGCAATCTGATCCATGAGCTCGTTCAAGGACGAAAGTTCCATTGGATTCATCTCCTTGGCGTATTCTGAGCTGACGAGGAGGTTGTTTTTGATGACTCGAGAAGTCATCGTCGGCACAGCGGCCGAACGGGCGGTCATGACGAAGCCGCCCAGTCGGAGGGTTTGGCCTAAAGCCAGGGCTCCCCCCAAGGTTATGTTGTCCTTGATAACAAGGCGAGCCATCAAACCTTTTTTTCGACATCATAGTGGAACTCTTAATGAAAGCACCAATGTCGGTGTCAAAACCGGCGGATCTCGGGTAGGGGGTCCCGAACTGTGCATATAAGGCTAATGGTAACAGGAGACGGGGGACACAATGTTTACCCAGGTTCGGGCCCTCTCTATGGAGGTAATACCCTACTTCCTGCTTGATTGATCTTGATGATATGAGTATTACAAGAGTTGATCTACCACGAGATCGTAGAGGCTAAACCCTAGGAGCTAGCCTATGATTATGATTGTTCTTGTCCTACGGACTAAACCCTCCGGTTTATATAGACATCGGAGGGGGCTAGGGTTACACAGAATCGGTTATAGAGAAGGAAATCTACATATCCGAATCGCCAAGCTTGCCTTCCACGGAAAGGAGAGTCCCACCCGGACACGGGACGAAGTCATCAATCTTGTATCTTCATAACCCAATAGTCCGGCATAAGCATATAGTCCGGCTGTCCGAGGACCCCTGATCCAGCACTCCCTCAATGGAACCACATGTCAACGAAACATGGTGTGTCATTTCTCGTGCAAAATGTGATCTGGTCGTGTTGGCCCGAGGTGCCGCATTATTTCTCAACTTTATTTTTTAATGGTGTGTCGTTCAATTTTGAAGCACAACTAATTGGTACTGTATGTAGAGAAAATATAAAGTACTCTACCACTACTCCGCCTCTAGTACTAGTATCAAAAAGGTATATATGCTAGAGCTTTAGCGCTTGCTTGCTAAGGGCTGCCCAATTGCTTCTCACACTATCACCCTCTCTCCAGATCTAAAAAACACGGCGGTAGCCCCTCTCTCTCCCTCCTCACCAGTGTCACAGATCCGCCAGGATCCTGTCCATCAGGGAAGAATAGGACATGCAGCATTGATGCACTCATCGTCGGCGAGCGAGGTCACTCACCGACGACAAGGTCGTCCTCTCAGACCTTGCGCTTGCGCGGGATGGCCTCCGTCCCCAAGTTCGCTGCCGTAGTGTGTGCATGTGGATCCTCGGGTTGGGTTTAGAAAGTGAAATCTTTTGAAGCTTGACAATCACAATATTGGTCATACAAGCAATTCATGAATGATTACTATAAGGAAGAGAACTTTCACATGCAAATACATTATCTTGGACATCCTCTATGATTGTGAAACCCCATTAATTATTTTCAAACTTGAGCAAATTAGTTGAAGTTGGACAAGGAAGACAACTTAATGAGTTATGGTTGTGTATATTTGCATAGAAGTTATATTACCATGGATCTTCCAAGATGTGGTGTTTGCCTAGGATCTTTTGCTAGCAATTTTTTTTACTAAGTAGAGATACTACATGTGCATCCAAAAACCCCTTAAACCCAGTTTCTTGCCATGAGTGTCTGCCATACCTACCTATGGATTGAATAAGATCCCTCAAGTAAGTTGTCTTCGGTGCATAAAGCAAAAAAAATTGCTCCTAAATATGTTTGATCTTTTATTGTAAGGGAAAATTGAGCGTTGTACGAACTTGTGATGGCAAAGTAATAAAAGCGACAAACTGCATAATAAAGGTTGCTATCATAAGAGGCAATATAGCGTGACGTTCCTTTGCATTAAGAGCTTGGGCATCCAAATAAAAAGTGCATGAAAACCTCTGCTTCCCTTTGTGAAGGTCCTATCTTTTACTTTTCAGTATTTACTTTTATGCAAAGAGTCAATAGTATACATCCTCATTCAACCTCAACTATTCTCTAGTTGGCAAGCATCATGTGGTGGGGAAAGATCTAGGCACATATGACCAGTCAAATATATTTGATCATGATTTATTATTGTTGACAATTATCTCTATGATAAATGAGTTGGGAGGAGAAATATTAAGCCCCTATCTTTCTTTGTGTTTGATGGATGCCATTTGTTCTAGGAATATGCTTTGAGTAGTAGCAATCATGGAAGACTATACGATGATTAAGTATGTGGAGCTCTTACTTAGACTCTGGTGAATAAGTTGAATTGCAATTGTTTGGTGACTAAGAATATAGGTTGTTGAGTTTCAAGAGAGTTTATTTTTGAACCTTAACATGTGAATTGGTTGCTACTTTAACATGAAAAGTTTTATGAGAAAGAATCGTTGTTATGATGCTAGAAAAAGTGATTGAAATTATCATTGATGAAACTTATGCACTTTGCTAGCATTCACACTTCTTAAATTATTTCTTTTATCATTTACCTACTCGAGGATGAGTAGGAATTAAGCTTGGGGATGCTGATACGTCTCCAACGTATCTATAATTTATGAAGTATTCATGCTACTATATTATCATTCTTGGATGTTTTACAGTCATTTTATAGCAACTTTATACCATTTTTCGGACTAACCTATTGACATATATATAGTGCCCACTGCCAGTTGCAGTGTTTTTCTTGTTTTTTACATCGCAGAAAATAAATACCAAATGGAGTCCAAACGCAGTGAAACTTTTTGGAGATTTTTTCTGGACCAGAAGACACCCGGTGAGCCAAAGAAGTACCCGAGGGGAGCACAACCCACCAAGGCACGCCCAGGTGGGTTGTACCCACCTCGGTGGCCTGCCGCACCGCCTCTTCACCCTATAAATTGTCAAATATTCCAAAACCTCCGAAGATAACCCTAGATCAGAAGTTCCACCGCCGCAAGCCTCTCTAGCCACAAAAAACCAATCCAGACCCCATTTCAACACCCTACCGGAGGGGGAAACCATCACCGGCAGCCATCTTCATCATCTCGGCGGCCACCATGATGAGGAGGGAGTAGTCCACCCTTGGGCTAAGGATATGTACCTGTAGCTATCTATTCAATCTCTCTCTCCCTCTCCCTCTCTTCCTCTCTCTCTCTCTCTCTCTCTCGTGTTCTTGAGATGTCACGATCTTGATGTATCGCGGGCTTTGTTAATATATTCGGATCATATGGTGTTTTCCCCTCTCTATCTTGTTGTGAGTTGAGTTTTTCCTTTGAGATTTCGTTTTATCAGATTGAATACTTTTATGGATTTGGGAGCACTTGATGTATGTCTTGCTATGAATACCCATGGTGACATTGGGGTATCATATTGATTCACTTGATATATGTTTTGGCACTCAACTCATGGATTCCCGAGGTGACATTGGGGTAATCTATGCATAGGGGTTGATGCACGCTCTCGTCTTTTGTTTTGTCCGGTAGAAATCTTGGGGCACACTTTGAGGTTTTTTGTGTTGGACTAAGTATTAAGAATCTGAATTTGCTTTGGTGTTATTTTAGTACGAACTCTTGATAGATCGATCAGAAAGAATAACTTAATGTTATTTTAGTACGATCTCTTGACAGATCAATCGGAAAGAATAACTTGGTGTTATTTTAGTATGAACTCTTGGATAGATTGATCCGAAAGAATAGCTACAAACAATTTCTTCTTATGTTCTCCACTAGATAGGAACTTTGGAGTGATTCTTCATCGCACGTTGAGGGATGCTTATATGATCCAATTAGGTTAGCATTGTTGAGAGATTGCACTAGCGAAAGTACGGACCCTAGGCCCCATTTTCAAGCATTGCAATACCGTTTGTGCTCAATTTTGTTACTTGCTACCTTGCTGTTTTTTATTGTTACTATTACAAAAAACCAATATCTACTATCATTACTACACTTTTATTATCATCACTTTGCCAAACTAGTACACCTATACAAATTACCATTATATTTGGTGTGTTGGGGAGATAAGAGACTCTTTGTTATTTGGTTGTAGGGTTGTTTGAGAGAGACTATCTTCATCCTACTTCTCCCACGGATTGATAAACCTTAGGTCATCCACATGAGGGAAAATTGCTACTGTCCTACAAAACTCTGCGCTTGGAGGCCCAACACGTGTCTACAAGAATAAAGTTGCATAGTAGACATCAGCGGTCACCGCCAGAACTAGTGTCCGGTTTTCAGCGGAAGGCAAACGAAAGGAGGAAGCATTCTATCGGTCTTTAGATGGCAATGCGGAGTATGAGGACTTGTTGGAGCACGACCGCCTGGCGGAGGAGCAGCGCATCACCGATTTGCGCTGCCAGCGGGGAATGGAGCAGCAATGCACCAACGCTCTGTGTCATGAGCAGAGCGCCCGCAACTGGGCCGACTATGTGGAGATCAATCGGCGCTCGACAAATAGCCTCGGAGGCTGTCGGGCACGCACGCGTTCGCGATGCCAAATTTTACTACCAGCTCGTGAAGTAGATTTCCCGCTTAGAAGCCGAAGCTTCGGTGGACCACACCGACATGGAAAGGACCAACGCGTGTGAGCAACACACCCTATCAGACCTCTGGCAAGTCCGAGGCGAGGAGGAGGACGTCGGTGCCGGCGCTTAGCATGTAGTGTACCGCAGATGGCGGCCGACATCGTCTGGTTAGCTAAGAGTAAGTTAGTATTTGTACAGTACTAGAGTATTAGTGGGGTAGATAGTTAACTTGGCTATGATGGTTGTCAACATGGAAGTTCAGTACTCTATATCTGGATCAGACCTGTTACTTTGCTCTGAATGTTGAACTTTTCATTTGAGCGTATGGAATGGGTTGTTATTTTTTAAATGGGATGTATTGGTCCGCCATGGGTTTAGAGGCTGACTTGTGGGCCTACTAGGTTGACGCGTACACAATCAGGAGATGATTATACGTGGAGAGGATGACAGCGGGGACCCACCAGGGTCATGGCAGTATGCAAGCAACTGCCTCCTTATTTCAAGCCAAAAAATGGTTCCTCCTAATGGATTTATGACATCTGGGTCCCATGCCATTGTCAACGTACTCAATAAACGATAGAATTGCACAACGACCGGCTGACACCAGGGACCCAGCAGCTCACCCAATTCTTTTTGGTTTTTAGATGGAAGTATAGGGTGTCAACTGGGCTGTGCGGGGCACTCTGGCCTGTCTAGCCAGCCTTTTATTTTATGTTTACCACAAGACCAACCCAGTAGTCTTTTTGTTCCTGAAAATGGCTAGCCCGGTTTTTTTGTTCTTTTGCAGAATACCCAACTAAGGCCTACTTACTTTTGTCAACCCTGCTGGGCTGCAAATCTTTCAAGATGAGGAGAGTTTTATTCGTCTTGCCCAGAAAATGGGCTATCAGTAATGAGAAATGGGTTGTACATTCTTCAAACACATCAAAATGACAATTAGTTTCAAATTTCCTTTTTTCATTTCAATATTTTAAATTCCATTGATTTTTATGTGTGGACAATTATTTGGATTTTATATTATATAAATTTATTTTTCAAATTAGTTTGAATGTGACTCAAAATTTAGGGATTAAGTTCGGACCGCGCCGAAATATGCAAAATTTTGTAGTACAATTTTTTAACCGTGGCCACAGTATGGGCTATAATGCTAACAAAAAGAATATGGGCTCCAAAAAATCTTTAAGAATTAGCAAATGGGCTGTAAATTATTAGAAATAATGGCAGATGGGTTGTATGTTGTTTTCCACATATTTGAGGTTGAGTTGTGCGGCTACTATAGGTTGACGCGTACGCTTTCCTAAAAAAAGGTTGACACACACGCAAGGTCGTGTCGACTAAGTCAATGCACAAGAGCAGTGATTGTTGGATGTCCATCCAACAGCCGTCGTACTTCTTCAATCTCTGCTCTTCCTACTCCAGCCACTCAAACCAGCATCGATGGGACTGCCTACTCCCTGCTCTCGCTACCGGCTATGCTGCCGCACAGGCCTCACCGCCCCACCCTACTCCAATTGCTGGCATGGTCATCCCTCTACACATCCACACCTGCTGTTATTCTCTAGCAATGGCAGACGAACCAGTAAACCCTTGTACTCCCCTCCGCATGGGAAACAACTACCGAGTCTTCCCTGGCTTTGTGTCATTCCCTTCCTAGGCCTCGCCGTCATCCATCGCCCTGGTGCTCTCAGTTCGCCGTAGTCATCATCGTCAATGAACGACATCCATCGGAAGAGGACTGTACGTGGAGAGGCTGACAGCTGGGTCCATGGCCGCACGCAAGGAAGTGCCTCCTTATTATGCGCAAAATAATGATTCATCCACCTGATAGCGGGGACCAACCGGAAAGGCCTCTGTATTTCGTGAAAAAATGTTCCTCCCACTAGCAGCTCAGACCCACCAGCTATATCTTCGCATGCAAGGAAGTGTCTCCTTATTACGCACAAAAAAATGAATACTCCCCCTGCTAGCTGGGACCCATCATATTTGGAGTCTGACTTGTGGGCCTACTAAGTTGACGCGGACGGAGGGCTTTGTTAACTTAGTCAATATAAATGATTCTAGCTGCAGTGACCGTATGATGTCCATCCAATGGCCGTTGTGCTTCTTCAACCTCTGGTCTTCTTGCTCCAGCCGCCCAAACCAGCGCCAGCCGTGCCACCTGCTCCTACCTCCCGTGGCCGGCTATGCTGCCGTGTAGGCCTCACCACCCCATCCTACTCTCATCGCTGTCTTAGCCATCCCTCTACTTACCCAGACCTCATGTTATTCTCCAACGATGATAGCCTCACACTACAGTCGAACCAGTAAACCCTTGTACTCCCCTCCGCGTGGGAAACAACTGTCGAGTCTTCATCGACTCTGGGTCATTCCCTTCCTAGGCCTCGCCATAGTCCGCTACCTTGGTGCTCTCGGCACGGCATGGTCAAAGTGGTCAAGGAATGACTTACATCAGTAGAGAACTATACGTGGAGAGGCTGACAGCTGGGTCCATGGCCGCAGCAAGGAACTGCCTCCTTATTACGAGCAAAATAATGATTCCTCCACCAGACAGCGAGGACCCATCGGAAGGGCCTCCGTATTTTGGCTTAGCTGTATTTTGCGAGAAAAACATTTCCCCCTAACAGTTGGGACCCACCAGCTACATCTTCGCATGCAAGGAGGTGCGTCCATATTACAGGCAGAAAAATGGTTCCTCCCCCTTACGCTGGGTCGCACCAGCTATATCTTTGCACGCAAGGAAGTGCCTCCTTATCTTCCCTGACAGCTAGGACCCACCTGGTCGAAGCATACGTAGCCTTGTCTGCCTGGTCGTGAACGTGTACGTACATACTGGTCGATCGGTCTCTCTACAATGATGAACCGTGGCCGAGCAAGCAGCGGCACATATAGTAGTAGAGCCCCTGACGTAGCAGTTCAGGCAGTCCCTTCTAAACCGTGTACACATACGTACAACCACATGCCAAAAAATATGGCCATGTACGTACGTACGGGCGAGGTCTTGAATGCCTAGCTACTCACGCATATGTACGGCCAGGGCTCGTGTACATGGAGAGGCAGTGGACGGTAGCAACGGTGTCCTATTCCTCGGCAGCCAACCGGCTAGGTCGGAACGAAGAAACTGTGTCGTGTTCATCAGGAGGCAACGGAATGCTCGTGTTCATCGGGAGCCAACCGGCTTGGACAGAACAGCCGAAACGAGGCCTGGCGTACCATAGAACAGAGGAAACGGACTTCTGTTCGAGCTTCTATGGTCGAAACGGGGTGCTGTTGATCAGGAGGGGTGTGGCGTATCGCAAAACGGAGGACATAGACTTGTGTTGGAGCACCTATGGTCGAAACGGGGTCCTGTTCATCGGGAGGGGTGTGGCATACCACAAAACAGGACTCCACGAGCTACTGTTCATCCACCATCTACTGCCTTGCTCCAGCCTCCACGGGCTACTGTTCATGCACTATTGACTTCATCCTCCACCAGCTACTGTTCATCCACGAGCAATTGTTCATCCAACCTCCATCGGCTACTGTTAAACCAGCCCTCCACTGGGTCGGCCCGGGTGTGTGGCGGCCTCTTCTCGATCGGGGTCCTATTCATCCAGCGGCGATGGTCTCTACTACCACGGGGTCCTGTTCATCCAACCCCCACCAAGAACTGTTCATCCAACCCCCAACAACACTCACTATTTGTCAAGAGGTAGCAGGTTCGATCGGCTTCAGTTAGCAGCAGTAGTGAAGGAATCGCTCGATCGGGGTTAGTTAACAACCAAGGGATCGACCGCTCTGGTTCAGTAACGCGTGTAGCTAGTGCAATCGCTCGGGTTCAGTAAGCAAACGCCTCACCTTGGTTCAGTTAGAGCCCAATGCCTCGCACACATGTGTGTACGTGTACGAGAGAAAAGTGCAAACCTCCATGCATCGCTCGGCCCCGACCACCACCGTAATGGGAACTCCACGATAACCACCACCGTAACGGGAACTCCCCAATATTTTCCTCACCCTTGCTTCTACCATGATTTTTCCGTCATGGAGGGCCCAACGAATGTCATGCAGGTGCGTCCCCGGCCCGCCCAGGATGAAAAGCCCATTTTCTGTCATCCTTTTTTGTGATAGAAGTAGGAGCCCACCACATCTATGATGGTACGTGCTTTTGTCACAATTATCATCATAGAAGTGCCATAAGCATGACAAAAAAAATTGATCGGCCCAAAATGTCATGGATGCGTCTTTTTTTGTAGTGTGTTGTATGTGAACGTAGAGTATATCACACCCGATCATCACGAGGAGCATCGAAATGATGAACTTTAGCAACGATGCATACTCGGGGAGAACACTTTTATCTTGAAATTAAGTGAAGGGATCATCGTATAATGCTACCATCGTTCTAAAGAAAATAAGATGCATAAAGGATAAACATCACATGCAATCAAAATATGTGACATGGTATGGCCATCATCATCTTTTGCTTTTGATCTCCATCTCCAAAGCAACGGCATGATCTCCATCGTCACTAGTGCGACACCTTGATCTCCATCGTTGCGTCGGCATCGTCTCGCCAACTATTGCTTCTACAACTAGTGCTAATGCATAGCGATAAACTAAAGCAATTACATGGCGCTTAGTGATTGGCACGCATGTCATACAATAATTAAAGACAACCCTAAGGCTCCTACCAGTTGTCATACTCATCAGCATGCAAGTCGTGAACTTATTACTAAACATGATCATCTCATACATCAACATATATTATATCACATCTTGGCCATATCACATCACAACATGCCCTGCAAAAACAAGTTAGATGTCCTCTACTTTGTTGTTGCAAGTTTTACGTGGCTGCTACGGGCAACTAGCAAGAACCGTTCTTACCTACGCAAAACCACAAGGGTGATTATCAAGTTGCTATTTAACCTTCTACAGGGACCACCGTAGTCAAATTAGATTCAACTAGAGTGGAAGAACCAGACACCCGCCAGCCACCTTTATGCAAAACAAGTTGCATGTTAGTCGGTGGAACCGGTCTCATGTACATGGACATGTAAGGTTGGTCTGAGCTGCTTCATCCCACAATACCGCTGAATCGAAATAAGAAATAGGTGGTAAGCAATATGAACATCACTGCACACAACTCCTTTGTGTTCTATTCGTGCATATCATCTACGCATAGACCTGGCTCATCGTGCCACTATTAGGAAACATTGCATGAAAAAACAAAAAAAATCTACGCACGTGCAAGATCTATCTATGGACATGCATAGCTACCAGAGGGGAGAGCATCTACATACCCTTGTAGATTGCTAAGCGGAAGCGTTTATCAACGCGGTTGATGTAGTCGTACACATTCACGATCCGTTCCGATCAAGCACCGAACGTACGGCACCTCCGCGTTCAGCGCACATTCAGCTTGATGACGGCCTCGCCTTCTTGATCCAGCAAGAGGAGTGAAGTAGTAAATGAGTTCCGGTAGCACGACGGTGTGGTGAAACTATTTCCGCAAGCCTTCGCCAAGCACAATGGATTTAGAGCAGAGGATGAACTAGAAGGAGGAGATTAGAACTACATTGGACTTCTAATTATGAGGATTAGAGGTAGCTAGGTCTAGCTCTAATTATTCAACTAGGACCAACTAGAACTATAACTAGATCAACTAGAGGAGGCTGAAAAACTTGTGTTCTAGGGGCTAGCCTTGCTCCTCTATTTATATGTTGAGCCCTCGGGTCGTTACTTGGGGACAGGGCCTCCCAAAAGTCGGTTTGGAATGCAAGGAAGAGTCCTTCTCGGATGCCAGCACCAGACGCCAGGGTCCCTGGCGTCTAGTCCCCGACCTCCGCAAAATTTCGTTTTGCACCGACCTAAAGCCCCGTGGGCCTTACCCCTTGGCCCAACCGTCATCCTATATATATCAATTTTTACCTATGGACCATTCTGGAGCTCCTCGTCATGTCTGTGATCTTAGCCGGGACTCCAAACAACATTCGGTCACCAACATACATAACTCATACAATACTATATCGTCAATGAACGTTAAGCGTGCGGCCCTACGGGTTCGAGAATGATGTAGACATGACCGAGACGATTCATCGGTCAATAACCAATAGCGGGACCTGGATTCCCATATTGCTTCCTACATATTCTACAAAGATCTTTATCGGTCAAACCTTTATGACAACATACGTAGTTCCCTTTGTTTGTCGGTATGTTACTTGCCTGAGATTTGATCGTCGTTATCTCCATACCTAGTTCAATCTCATTACCGGAAAGTCCCTTCACCCATTCCGTAATACATCATCTTGTAACTAACTCCTTACTCACTTTGCTTGCAAGCTTCTTGTGATGATGTATTACCGAGAGGGCCCAGAGATACCTTTCCGTCATATGGAATGACAAATCCCAATCTCGATCCATGCCAACTCAACAGGCACCTTCGAAGATACCTGTAGAGAACCTTTATGATCACCCATTTATGAAGTGATGTTTAATACACACAAGGCATTCCTCCGGAGTCCGGGAGTTGCATGATCTCAAGGTCGACGTAACATGTATTTGACATTAAGAAAGCAGTAGCAATAAACTAAACGATCATATGTTATACTAACGAATGGGTCTTTTCCATCACATCATTCTCCTAATGATGTGTTCACGTTGTCAAACGACAACTCATGTCTATAGTCAGGAAACCTTAACCATCTTTTGATCAACGAGCTAGTCTAGTAGAAGCTTACTAGGGACTTGGTATTTGTTTATGTATCCACACATGTATTTAAGTTTCCGATCAATATAATTATAGCATGAGTAATAAACCTTTCTCATGATTAAGGAAATATAATAATAACCACTTTATTATTGCCTCTAGGAAATATTTCCAACAAAAACAACCATGCCAACTGGCTAGCCCCAGCAGTGTGCAACAATCGATCGCTCCGGCAACAACCACTCTGACGAACAAACAACCTTAGCAATCGAGTAACTACAGGGAAAACAACCTCAAATGACTAGCCAACCCCAATAACAATGAGCAAACAAGTGGGCGGTGTCGGCGCTAAAACCGGTCGATCTTGGGTAGGGGGTCCCGAACTGGTGATCTTGGTAGGATGGTAATAGGGAGAATAGGGACACGGTTTTTACCCAGTTTCGGTCCCTCTGAAGAGGTAAAACCCTATCCCCTGTTCTTATTATATTGATTGTGGTGTTGGGGAACATAGTAATTTCAAAAAAAAATCCTATGCACATGCAAGATCATGGTGATGGCATAGCAACGAGAGGGGAGAGTGTAGTCCACGTACCCTCGTAGACCGTAAGCAGAAGCGTTATGACAACGTGGTTGATGTAGTCGTACGTCTTCACGATCCGACCGATCCAAGTACCGAACGTACGGCACCTCCGAGTTCAGCACACGTTCAGCTCGATGACGATCCCCGGACATCGATCTAGCAAAGTGTTGGGGATGAGTCCTGTCAGCACGACGGCGTGGTGACGATGATGATGCTCTACCGACGCAGGGCTTCGCCTAAACTCCGCGACGATATGACCGAGGTGGAATATGGTGAAGGGGGCACCGCACACAGCTAAGGAACGATCCGTAGATCAACTTGTGTGTTCTTCCTAGAGGTGCCCCCCTGCCCCCGTATATAAAGGAGCAAGGGGGGAGGGGGCGGCCGGCCTAGGAGGGGCGCGCCAAGGGGAGTCCTACTCCCACCGGGAGTAGGACTCCCTCCTTCCTTGTTGGAGTAGGAGAAAGGGGGAAAGAGGGGGAGAGGAGGAAGGAAAGGGGGGCCGCACCCCTTTTCCAATTCGGACCAGAGGGGGGCGCAGGCCTCCTTCCTTTTGGTCTCTCTCCTCTATTCCCGTATGGCCCAATAAGGCCCATATACTCCCCGGCGAATTCCCGTAACTCTCCGGTACTCCGAAAAATACCCGAATCACTCGGAACCTTTCTGAACTCCGAATATAGTCGTCCAATATATCGATCTTTACGTCTCGACCATTTCGAGACTCCTCGTCATGTCCCCGATCTCATCCGGGACTCCGAACTCCTTCGGTACATCAAAACTCATAAACTCATAATATAACTGTCATCGAAACCTTAAGCGTGCGGACCCTACGGGTTCGAGAACTATGTATACATGACCTAGAACTATTCTCGGTCAATAACCAATAGCGGAACCTGGATGCTCATATTGGCTCCTACATATTCTACGAAGATCTTTATCGGTCAAACCGCATAACAACATACGTTGTTCCCTTTGTCATCGGTATGTTACTTGCCCGAGATTCGATCGTCGGTATCCAATACCTAGTTCAATCTCGTTACTGGCAAGTCCCTTTACTCGTTACGTAATGCATAATTCTGTAACTAACTCATTAGCTACATTGCTTGCAAGGCTTATAGTGATGTGCATTACCGAGAGGGCCCAGAGATACCTCTCCGACAATCGGAGTGACAAAACCTAATCTCAAAATACGCCAACCCAACATGTACCTTTGGAGACACCTGTAGTACTCCTTTATAATCACCCAGTTACATTGTGACGTTTGGTAGCACCCAAAGTGTTCCTCCGGCAAACGGGAGTTGCATAATCTCATAGTTACAGGAACATGTATAAGTCATGAAGAAAGCAATAGCAACATACTAAACGATCAAGTGCTAGGCTAACGGAATGGGTCATGTCAATCACATCATTCTCCTAATGATGTGACCTCATTAATCAAATTACAACACATGTCTATGGTTAGGAAACAAAACCATCTTTGATTAATGAGCTAGTCAAGTAGAGGCATACTAGTGACTATATGTTTGTCTATGTATTCACACATGTATCATGTTTCCGGTTAATACAATTCTAGCATGAATAATAAACATTTATCATGAAATAAGGAAATAAATAATAACTTTATTATTGCCTCTAGGGCATATTTCCTTCAGTCTCCCACTTGCACTAGAGTCGATAATCTAGTTCACATCGCTATGTGATTTAACACTAATATTCACATCTGCATGTGATTAATACCCATAGTTCACATCATCATGTGATCAACACCCAAAAGGTTTACTAGAGTCAATAATCTAGTTCACATCGCTATGTGATTAACACCCAAAGAGTACTAAGGTATGATCATGTTTTGCTCGTGAGAGAGGTTTAGTCAACGGGTCTGTCATATTACAGAGTCGTATGTATTTTGCAAATATTCTATGTCTACAATGCTTTGCACGAAGCTACTCTAGCTAATTGCTTCCACTTTCAATATGTATCCAGATTGAGACTTAGAGTCATCTGGATCAATGTAAAAGTTTGCATCGATGTAACTTTTACGATGAACTCTTTTATCACCTCCATAATCGAGAAACATCTCCTTATTCCACTAAGGATAATTTTGACCAATGTCCAGTGATCTACTCTTAGATCACTATTGTACTCCCTTGCCAAACCAGGGCAGAGTATACAATAGTTCTGGTCCATAGCATGGCATACTTTTATAGAACCTATGATTGATGCATAGGGAATGACTTTCATTGTCTTTCTATTTTCTGCTGTGGTCGGGATTTGAGTCTTACTCAATTTCATACCTTGCAACACAGGCAAGAACTCTTTCTTTGACTGTTCCATTTTGAACTACTTCAAAAAATTTATCAAGGTATGTACTCATTGAAAAACTTATCAAGCGTCTTGGTCTATCTATATAGATCTTGATGCTCAATGTGTAAGTAGCTTCACCGAGGTCTTTCTTTGAAAGAAATCCTTTCAAACACTCCTTTATGCTTTGCAGAATAATTCTACATTATTTCCGATCAACAATATGTCATTCACATATACTTATCAGAACTATATAAACACTCCTTTATGCTGTAGTGCTCCCACTCACTTTCTTGTAAATACGGGCTTCACCGTAAGTCTGTACAAAACTATATGCTTTGATCAACTTATCAAAGCGTATATTCCAACTCTGAGATGCTTGCACCAGTCCATTGATGAATCGCTGGAGCTTGCACATTTTGTTAGCACCTTTCGGATCGAGAAAAACTTCTGGTTGTATCATATACAACTCTCCTTTAAGAAAACCATTAAGGAATGCAGTTTTGACATCCATTTGCCAGATTTCATAAAATGAGGCAATTGCTAACATGATTCAGATAGACTTAGCATCGATACGAGTGAGAAAATCTCATCGTATTCAACACCTTGAACTTGTCGAAAACCTTTCGCAACAAGTCGAGCTTAGTAGATAGTAACACTACTATCAGTGTCCGTCTTCCTCTTGAAGATCCATTTATTTAACATGGCTTGCTGATCATTGAGCAAGTCAATCAAAGTCCATACTTTGTTCTCATACATGGATCATATCTCAGATTTTATGGCCTCATGCCATTTCACGGAATCTGGGCTCATCATCGCTTCCTCATAGTTCGTAGGTTCATCATGGTCTAGTAACATGACTTCCAGAACATGATTACTGTACCACTCTGGTGCGGATCTTACTCTGGAAGACCTACGAGGTTTGGTAGCAACTTGATCTAAAGTTTCATGATCATCATCATTAACTTCCTCACTAATTGGTGTAGGAATCACTGGAACTGATTTCTGTGATGAACTACTTTCCAATAAGGAAGAAGGTACAATTACCTCATCAAGTTCTACTTTCCTCCCACTCACTTCTTTCGAGAGAAACTTTTTCTCTAGAAAGGATCCATCTTAGCAACGAAATAACTTGCCTTTGGTTCTGTGATAGAAGGTGTACCCAATAGTTACCTTTGGGTATTCTATGAAGACGCACTTCTCCGATTTGGATTCGGGCTTATAAGGTTGAAAACCTTTTTCATATAAGCATCGCAACTCCAAACTTTAAGAAACGACAGCTTAGGTTTACTTCTAAACCATAGTTCATACGGTGTCGTCTCAACGGATTTAGATGGTGCCCTATTAAACGTGAATGCAGCTGTCTCTAATGCATAACCCCAAAACGATAGTGGTAAACTGATAAGAGACATCATAGATCACTCCATATCTAGTAAACTATGATTACGACGTTCGGACACACCATAACGTTGTGGTGTTCCAGGTGGCGTGAGCTGTGAAACTATTGCACATTGTTTTAATTGAAGACCAAACTCGTAACTCAAATATTCGTCTCCATGATCAGATCGTAGAAACTTTATTTTTCTTGTTATGATGATTTTTCCACTTTACTCTGAAATTCTTTGAACTTTTCAACTATTTTAGACTTATGTTTCATCAAGTAGATATACCCATATCTGCTCAAATCATCTGTAAAGGTTAGAAAATAACGATACTTTCCACAAGCATCAACACTCATTGGACCGCATACATCGGTATGTATTGTTTCCAATAAGTCAGTAGCTCGTTCCATTGTTCCGGAGAACGGAGTTTTAGTCATCTTGCCCAAAAGGCACGGTTCGCAAGCATCAAATGATTCATAACCAAGTGATTCCGAAAATCCATCTTTATGGAGTTTCTTCATGCACTTTACACCGATATGACCCAAACGGCAGTGCCACAAATAAGTTGCACTATCATTATCAACTTTGCATCTTTTGGCATCAATATTATGAATATGTGTATCACTACGATCGAGATCCAACAAACTATTTTCATTGGGTGTATGACCATCAAAGGTTTTATTCATTTAAACAGAACAACAATTATTCTCTGATTTTAAATGAATAACCGTATTGCAACAAACATGATCAAATCATATTCATGCTCAACGCAAACGCCAAATAATATTTATTTAGGTTCAACACTAATCCCGAAAGGAGTGTGCGATGATGATCATATCAATCTTGGAACCACTTCCAACACACATCGTCACTTCACCCTCAACTAGTTTCTGTTTATTCTGTAACTCCTGTTTCGAGTTACTAATCTTAGCAACTGAACAAGTAAAATACTCAGGGGTTACTATAAACACTAGTTAGGTACACATCAATAATCTGTATATCAAATATACCCTTGTTTAGTTTGCCATCCTTCTTATCCACCAAATATTCAGGGTATTTCCGTTTCCAGTGACCATTTCCTTTGCAGTGTAAGCACTCAGTTTCAGGCTTTGGTTCAGATTTGGGCTTCTTCGTGGGAGTGACAACTTGCTTGTCATTCTACTTGAAGTTCCCTCTCTATCCCTTTGCCCTTTTCTTGAAACTAGTGGTCTTGTCAATCATCAACACTTGATGCTCTTTCTTGATTTCTACCTTCATCGACTTCAACATCATGAAGAGCTCGGGAATCGTTTTCGTCATCCCTTGCATACTATAGTTCATCACAAAGTTCTACTAACTTGGTGATGGTGACTAGAGAATTCTGTCAATCACTATCTTATCTGGAAGATTAACTCCCACTTGATTCAAGCGATTGTAGTACCCAGACAATCTGAGCACATGCTCACTAGTTGAGCGATTCTCCTCCATCTTTTAGCCATAGAAATTGTTGGAGACTTCATATCTCTCAACTCGGGTATTTTCTTGAAATATTAACTTCAACTCCTGGAACATCTCATATGGTCCATGACATTCAAAACGTCTTTGAAGTCCCGATTCTAATCCGTTAAGCATGGTGCACAAAACTATCAAGTAGTCATCATATTGAGCTAGCCAAACGTTCATAACGTCTGCATTTGCTCCTGCAATAGGTCTGTCACCTAGCGGTACATTAAGGACATAATTCTTCTGTGCAGCAATGAGGATAAACCTGAGATCACGGATCCAATCCGCATCATTGCTACTAACATCTTTCAACACAATTTTCTCTAGGAACATATCAAAATAAACATATGAAAGCAACAACCCAAGCTATTGATCTACAACATAATTTGCAAAATACTACCAGGACTAAGTTCATGATAAATTAAAGTTCAATTAATCATATTACTTAAGAACTCCCACTTAGATAGACATCCCTCTAATCCTCTAAGTGATTACATGATCCATATCAACTACACCATGTCCGATCATCACGTGAGATGGAGTAGTTTCAACGGTGAACATCACTATGTTGATCATATCTACTATATGATTCACGCTTGACCTTTCGGTCTCCGTGTTCCGAGGCCATATCTGTATATGCTAGGCTCGTCAAGTTTAACCTGAGTATTCCGCGTGCGCAACTGTTTTGCACCCGTTGTATTTGAACGTAGAGCCTATCACACCCGATCATCACGTGGTGTCTCAGCACGAAGAACTTTCGCAACGGTGCATACTCAGGGAGAACACTTCTTGATAATTAGTGAGAGATCATCTTATAATGTGTCACGCCCAATATGCGACCCTATCCAAAAAGAACTCGAAGGTCCCACCAAGGATAGACCCGCATATTGAAACGCTTTTGCAAGGTGGATATCATTACATCAACATTACATAATAGATGGGGATACATACAAAAGGCATACAATGCCACACGAATACAACATCACAATACATCAGAGCATCATCCGACTACGGATGAAACACAAACAGAAACTCAAACGACATCCACCCTGCTAGCCCAGGCTGCCGACCTGGAACCTATCCCCTGATCGAAGAAGCAGAAGAAGAACTCAATGCAAGCAAGCATCGCTCTCGCGTCATGATCATCGCACAACCTGTACCTGCAACTGTTGTTGTAGTAATCTGTGAGCCACGAGGACTCAGCAATCCCATTACCATGGGTATCAAGACTAGCAAAGCTTAAAGGGAAAGGAAGGGGTAAAGTGGTGAGGTTGCAGCAGCGACTAAGCATATATGGTGGATAACATACGCAAATAAGAGCGAGAAGAGAGCAAGCGAAACGGTCGTGAAGCTAGCAATGATCAAGAAGTGATCCTGAACTCCTACTTACGTTAAACATAACCCAGAAACCGTGTTCACTTCCCGGACTCCGTCGAAAAGAGACCATCATGGCTACACACGCGGTTGATGCGTTTTAATTCGGATCCGGTGTCAAGTTATCTACAACCGGACATTAAAAAATTCCCATCTGCCTATAACCGCAGGCATGACTTTCGAAAGATTATACCCTGCAGGGGTGTCCCAACTTAGCCCATGACAAGCTCTCGCGATCAACGAAGGAATAGACCTTCTCCCAGGAAGACCCGATCAGACTCGGAATCCCGGTTTACAAGACATTTCAACAATGGTAAAACAAGACCAGCAAGACCGCCCGATGCGCCGACAATCCCGATAGGAACTGCGCATATCTCGTTCTCAGGGCAACACCGGATGAGACTAGCTATGAGTAAAACCAACCCTCAAGTTGCCCCGAGGTGGCCCCACAGGCAGCTCAGTTCGGACCAACACTTAGACAAGCACTGGCCCTGGGGGGCTAAAATAAAGATGACCCTCGGGTTGGCCGACCCAAGGGAAAGGATAGGTGGTGGTGAGGCAAATGGTAAAACCAAGGTTGGGCCTTGCTGGAGGAGTTTTATTCAAAGCGAACTGTCGAGGGGGTCCCATAAATCACTCAACCGCGTAAGGAACGCAAAATCCGGGAACATAACACCGGTATGACGGAAACTAGGGCGGCAAGAGTGGAACAAAACACCAGGCAAAAGGCCGAGTCTTCCACCCTTTACCAAGTATATAGATGCATTAATAATATAAGAGATATTGTGATATCCCAACCAAAATCCTGTCCACCATGGAGCAATCTTCAACTTCACCTGCAACTAGCAACGCTATAAGAGGGGCTGAGAAAAAGCGGTAACATAGCCAAGCAACGGTTTGCTAGGAAGGGTGTCAAAGGTTAGAGGTTCATGGCAATATGGGAGGCTTGATGAGCAAAAGATAGGTAACGCAGCATAGTGATAGAACGGAGCAACTAGCATAGCAATGATAGTAGTGAGATCCAGGGTAGCGGTCATCTTGCCTGAAATCCCGCTAGGAAGAAGAACGAGTCCATGAAGAAGACGAACGGATGAAGCCACGAAGACTAACCAAGCGTAGACGAACGAATCCTCACGATCGCAACGGAAACAGGAACTAACAAGAAGAAGCACACAACATGGTAAACACACCACACATGAACATGACATGATGCACAACAAGCATGATGCATGACCAACCTAGATGAGGCTACTCATGGCAAGAGATGATGCAAACAAGAGCAACACATCAAGGCAAGTTTAAATGAGGCCGGGAACAACATATAACAATTCCGGTAAGTCCTCGTATGCATATTTCGAAATTGGTTCAGATCTGAATAAACCTTATGTTCAAGTTGTTAAACAGCAAGATAAGATGCACAAAGATGATCTACACGAGATTTTAGTCAAGTCATATATGAAGTTCATTAGATTTGGAGCTATGGCCTAGAAGATACGAGCAAAACAAGTTAAACATGGCATTGATGCAAAATGCACCCAAACATCAAGCAAACGCCTCAAAACAAGGATGCAACATGATAATATGAAACTACATGCAAAAACAAGCAAGTTTCATATAGAGCACACTCAAAACGGAGCAACGGTTCAACACATGCACACTATACAAGTTTAAAGGACAAGCTGTCCAAAACAGCAACTAGGCATATTGCAAGCATCAAAACAACAAGCTACAGTACCACAACATGAAAAAAAAGACATGGGCATGATGTACAGGTAAATCATAACAAAATATGAACACTGAGATAACTCCAGAAATCACAAGAACATGCTCAAACACACATTGTAAGATTGCAAGTAATAACAGTTCAGACTTTGCAGAAAATAACATCAGGTTGCAATGTTTAGAGCTACCAAACAACATGTTACAGGAGCTTATAATGGCAAACAAAGGCATGTCATGGTTCGACTCAAAGCATAGATCAAAAGTCCCTTAGTGATATAAGCCAAAAAGGATCAGAAAATATGATGGCACCCATGTAAACATAGCAAGTTATAATACAGATTCATACATGGCAGAAACAGAATTATGAAGGCATGTTGGTGAGCTTGTGCAACTCACTAAAGAGCAATACATGGCATGGCAAGGCAACCAACAGTAAGAAGACATTTTTGTGAAGCTAAGCATGGAAATAGCAAGCTCATAGGGTGCATGGAACACTAGGAAAACACATGGCAACAACTAAACTTAATGTTAACAGGCTGACAGCAACATTATGAAGCAACTTTGGAGCAAGATATGAACAAGCTACAGCGGGCTATAAATGCTACCAGGGGCATGGATGGTTAGATGATGACATGTAGAACAAAACATGTTTAGTGTACATCTCCCGATTATGCATAGAATGATTAGTAGCAACAGGTTTACATAGCATCGCGAAATAACAGATTCAGCCTAGCAAAACAGCAACATCATGTACACTACTTAACAAGCTCGATTCACTCACCACAAATCATTGCATGACAAGATAAGCATAGCATCATTAAGAAGACATGTTTGTGAAACAAACCAAGGCAAGAACAAGTCCATAGCATGCAAGGATCAACTACAACAACCTTGTCCAAATTGAATAACATGTAAACAATCTGCCAGGAAACATTTTGAAGCAAAAGTAGAGCACGAAAATGACATGCTAGACTACTCCATAAATGCAAACAAGGGCATAAATGGATAGAGCATAACCATATGTTCAAAACACCCTTACTGAAATATCTCAAAATATGCATGGATCACTCTGTAGCAACATGTTTACACGGCATCAAAATAACAGCAGAACAGGGACCAAAACAGCAACATCACGATGCCTAGTTTGCATGCTTGTGCGAGTCACCACATTGATCACAAAAATACATGGTAAGCACCTCTGTAAAGAAGACATGGCATAGTTCAAAACACATGTAGACATCAATCTCATAGGATGCACACATCAATCATGGCAAAAATGACAAATGAGCTCGTTCTGTTAACAGACAGCAGAAAACATCATGAAGCACTCTTACAACGAAGATTCAGGCATCAATATGACCTCAAATGAACATGATGCAATGGAATGAAATGATGTACTCATTGAGACAAATAATTTGACATATTACACGCACAAAACGGAGCTACGGATATAGAGATACGGCATAACGAACATGGCATGAAAATTACACAGATTCGGGGACTTGGGCATTTTTACCTCCGGGAAAAGTCAACCCGGGACGGAGGCGTTCCGGGACGGAGGGATCCGGGATGGGGACGGCGTTTGGACGAGATCCCGGTGGATCTCATCCACCTTCTTCTCCGGCGAGGTGGCGAACTCCGGCGAACCTTGGAAGAAGAGAGAGATCCGGTGAGAGCGAGGGAGAGGAAGCAGGAGGGAGAAGGGGAGAGGAGCGGCCTTGCCTGGCCGGGCGCGGTCGTCCGTGGCGGTGTTGGGTCGCCGGCCGGTGGGAGGAGGCGGGGGGAGCTGGAGCTCCAGCGAGCGGCGGCGGAGGAAATCCCGGGTGACGGGGCGAGTGGGATGGCGAGGGCGCGAGCAGAGGGAGCACGGGGCAGCGCGCGGAGGGCGAGGCCGGCCGGGCGGCGAACTCCGGGCGGCGGAGGCGGCGGCCACGGTGGCGGAGACAGGCACGGCGGGATCCCGGCGACCGGGCGGCGGACGGCGGCGGGCGGCGGCGCGGGGCCGCGGTGGCGAACGGCGGAGGGGCGCGCGGGTGCGCGCAGGCCCCAATGGGCTCTGCGGGCTCGCCCCGGCCTGGGCGGGCCGCGACGGCGCGGGAGGCAGGGGGACGCGGCGCTGGTGACGACGTGGCGGCGCCCGATTGGTCGGAGTGACGTGGCTGCGGGGCGGCGAACGCGTCCGGCGGCGGGCGGACATGTCCGGCGGCTGAGAGGGAGAGGGCTAGGGTTGGACTGCGCGAAAAATCCGGGAGGGACACATATATATAGGTAGAGGGAGCTAGGAGAGTCCAAATGAGGAGCGGTTTTCAGCCACGCGATCGTGATCGAACGACCGAGAGCATGGAGGGGAGTTTGCTGGGTTTTGGGCCACTTTGGAAGGGTGTTGGGCTGCAAAGAGAAATGGGGGGTTTGCGGTTACCCGGTTAACCGTTGGAGTATCAAACGACCTCCAAATGGCACAAAACTTGACAGGTGGTCTACCGGTGCTATACCAAGGCCGCTTGGCAAGACTCGGGTCATTCTGAGAATGTTTAACACCCACTCACAACGAGAGACGGAAGGGGGACGCCAGAGGACATAGGGGCGCCGGATTGCAAAACGAACAACGGGGAAAAGGCTCGGATGCATGAGACGAACACGTATGCAAAATGAAATGCACATGATGACATGATAAAATGCAACACGCAAGCAAATGACATGGCAATGAGGGCGAATAACTGGCGGACACCTGGCACATCGGATCCGGGGCGTTACATAATGCTACCGTCAAACAAAACAGAATAAGATGTATAACAGATAAACTTCATATGCAATCAAAATATGTGACATGATATGGCCATGATCATCTTGCGCCTTTTGATCTCCATCTCCAAAGTACTATCATGATCTCTATCGTTACCGGCACGACACCATGATCTTCATCATCTTGATCTATATCAATGTGTCGTCACATGGTCGTCTCGCCAACTATTGCTCTTGCAACTATTGCTATCGCATAGCGATAAAGTAAAGCAATTATTTGGCACTTGCATCTTATGCAACAAAGAGACAACCATAGGGCTTCTACCAGTTGCCAATAACTTCAACAAAACATGATCATCCCATACAACAACTTATATCTCATCACGTCTTGACCATATCACATCACAACATGCCCTGCAAAAACAAGTTAGACGTCCTCTACTTTGTTGTTGCAAATTTTACGTGGCTGCTACGGGCTGAGCAAGAACCGTTCTTACCTACGCATCAAAACCACAACGATAGTTCGTCAAGTTAGTGTTGTTTTAACATTCGCAAGGACTGGGCGTAGCCACACTCGGTTCAACTAAAGTTGGAGAAACAGACACCCGCTAGTCACCTGTGTGCAAAGCACGGCGGTAAAACCAGTCCCGCGTAAGCGGACGCGTAATGTCAGTCTGGGCCACTTCATCCAACAATACCGCTGAACCAAAGTATGACATGCTGGTAAGCAGTATGACTTGTATCGCCCACAACTCACTTGTGTTCTACTCGTGCATATAACATCAACGCATAAAACCTAGGCTCGGATGCCACCGTTGGGGAACATAGTAATTTCAAAAAAAAATCCTACGCACACGCAAGATCATGGTGATGGCATAGCAACGAGAGGGGAGAGTGTAGTCCACGTACCCTCGTAGACCGTAAGCGGAAGCGTTATGACAACGCGGTTGATGTAGTCGTACGTCTTCACGATCTGACCGATCCAAGTACCAAACGTACGGCACCTCCGAGTTCAGCACACGTTCAGCTCGATGACGATCCCCGGACTCCGATCCAGCAAAGTGTCGGGGATGAGTCCTGTCATCATGACGGCATGGTGACGATGATGATGCTCTACCGGCGCAGGGCTTCGCCTAAACTCCGCGACGATATGACCGAGGTGGAATATGGTGAAGGGGGCACCGCACACGGCTAAGGAACGATCCATAGATCAACTTGTGTGTTCTTCCTAGAGGTGCCCCCCTGCCCCCGTATATAAAGGAGCAAGGGGGGAGGGGGCGGCCGGCCTAGGAGGGGCGCGCCAAGGGGAGTCCTACTCCCACCGGGAGTAGGACTCCCTCCTTCCTTGTTGGAGTACGAGAAAGGGGGAAAGAGGGGGAGAGGAGGAAGGAAAGGGGGGCCGCACCCCTTGTCCAATTCGGACCAGAGGGGGGCGCAGGCCTCCTTCCTTTTGGTCTCTCTCCTCTATTCCCGTATGGCCCAATAAGGCCCATATACTCCCCGGCGAATTCCCGTAACTCTCCGGTACTCCGAAAAATACCCAAATCACTCGGAACCTTTCTGAACTCCGAATATAGTCGTCCAATATATCGATCTTTACGTCTCGACCATTTCGAGACTCCTCGTCATGTCCCCGATCTCATCCGGGACTCCGAACTCCTTCGGTACATCAAAACTCATAAACTCATAATATAACTGTCATCGAAACCTTAAGCGTGCGGACCCTACGGGTTCGAGAACTATGTAGACATGACCTAGAACTATTCTTGGTCAATAACCAATAGCGGAACCTGGATGCTCATATTGGCTCCTACATATTCTACAAAGATCTTTATCGGTCAAACCGCATAACAACATACGTTGTTCCCTTTGTCATCGGTATGTTACTTGTCCGAGATTCGATCGTCGGTATCCAATACCTAGTTCAATCTCGTTACTGTCAAGTCCCTTTACTCGTTACGTAATGCATCATTCCATAACTAACTCATTAGCTATATTGCTTGCAAGGCTTATAGTGATGTGCACTACCGAGAGGGCCCAAAGATACCTCTCCGACAATCGGAGTGACAAAACCTAATCTCGAAATACGCCAACCCAACATGTACCTTTGGAGACACCTGTAGTACTCCTTTATAATCACCCAGTTACGTTGTGACGTTTGGTAGCACCCAAAGTGTTCCTCCGGCAAACGGGAGTTGCATAATCTCATAGTTACAGGAACATGTATAAGTCATGAAGAAAGCAATAACAACATACTAAACGATCAAGTGCTAGGCTAACGGAATGGGTCATGTCAATCACATCATTCTCCTAGTGATGTGACCTCATTAATCAAATTACGACACATGTCTATGGTTAGGAAACAAAACCATCTTTGATTAATGAGCTAGTCAAGTAGAGGCATACTAGTGACTATATGTTTGTCTATGTATTCACACATGTATCATGTTTCCGGTTAATACAATTCTAGCATGAATAATAAACATTTATCATGAAATAAGGAAATAAATAATAACTTTATTATTGCCTCTAGGGCATATTTCCTTCAGTCTCCCACTTGCACTAGAGTCAATAATCTAGTTCACATCGCTATGTGATTTAACACCAATATTCACATCTGCATGTGATTAATACCCATAGTTCACATCATCATGTGATCAACACCCAAAAGGTTTACTAGAGTCAATAATCTAGTTCACATCGCTATGTGATTAACACCCAAAGAGTACTAAGGTATGATCATGTTTTGCTCGTGAGAGAGGTTTAGTCAACGGGTCTGTCATATTACAGAGTCGTATGTATTTTGCAAATATTCTATGTCTACAATGCTTTGCACGGAGCTACTCTAGCTAATTGCTTCCACTTTCAATATGTATCCAGATTGAGACTTAGAGTCATCTGGATCAATGTAAAAGTTTGCATCGATGTAACTTTTACGACGAACTCTTTTATCACCTCCATAATCGAGAAACATCTCCTTATTCCACTAAGGATAATTTTGACCAATGTCCAGTGATCTACTCTTAGATCACTATTGTACTCCCTTGCCAAACCAGGGCAGAGTATACAATAGTTCTGGTCCATAGCATGGCGTACTTTTATAGAACCTATGACTGATGCATAGGGAATGACTTTCATTGTCTTTCTATTTTCTACTGTGGTCGGGATTTGAGTCTTACTCAATTTCATACCTTGCAACACAGGCAAGAACTCTTTCTTTGACTGTTCCATTTTGAACTACTTCAAAAAATTTATCAAGGTATGTACTCATTGAAAAACTTATCAAGCGTCTTGATCTATCTATATAGATCTTGATGCTCAATGTGTAAGCAGCTTCACCGAGGTATTTCTTTGAAAGAAATCCTTTCAAACACTCCTTTATGCTTTGGAGAATAATTCTACATTATTTCCGATCAACAATATGTCATTCACATATACTTATCAGAAATGCTGTAGTGCTCCCACTCACTTTCTTGTAAATACAGGCTTCACCGTAAGTCTGTACAAAACTATATGCTTTGATCAACTTATCAAAGCGTATATTCCAACTCTGAGATGCTTGCACCAGTCCATTGATGAATCGCTGGAGCTTGCACATTTTGTTAGCACCTTTCGGATCAACAAAAACTTCTGGTTGTATCATATACAACTCTCCTTTAAGAAAACCATTAAGGAATGCAGTTTTGACATCCATTTGCCAGATTTCATAAAATGTGGCAATTGCTAACATGATTCAGACAGACTTAAGCATCGATACGAGTGAGAAAATCTCATCATATTCAACAACCTTGAACTTGTCGAAAACCTTTCGCAACAAGTCGAGCTTAGTAGATAGTAACACTACTATCAGTGTCCGTCTTCCTCTTGAAGATCTATTTATTTAACATGGCTTGCTGATCATTGAGCAAGTCAATCAAAGTCCATACTTTGTTCTCATACATGGATCATATCTCAGATTTTATGGCCTCATGCCATTTCGCGGAATCTGGGCTCATCATCGCTTCCTCATAGTTCGTAGGTTCATCATGGTCTAGTAACATGACTTCCAGAACATGATTACCGTACCACTCTGGTGCGGATCTTACTCTGGAAGACCTACGAGGTTTGGTAGCAACTTGATCTGAAGTTTCATGATCATCATCATTAACTTCCTCACTAATTGGTGTAGGAATCACTAGAATTGATTTCTGTGATGAACTACTTTCCAATAAGGAAGAAGGTACAATTATCTCATCAAGTTCTACTTTCCTCCCACTCACTTCTTTCGAGAGAAACTTTTTCTCTAGAAAGGATCCATCTTAGCAACGAAATAACTTGCCTTTGGATCTGTGATAGAAGGTGTACCCAATAGTTACCTTTGGGTATTCTATGAAGACGCACTTCTCCGATGTGGGTTCGAGCTTATAAGGTTGAAAACCTTTTTCATATAAGCATCGCAACTCCAAACTTTAAGAAACGACAGCTTAGGTTTACTGCTAAACCATAGTTCATACGGTGTTGTCTCAACGGATTTAGATGGTGCCCTATTAAACATGAATGCAGCTGTCTCTAATGCATAACCCCAAAATGATAGTGGTAAACTGATAAGAGACATCATATATTGCACCATATCTAGTAAAGTACGATTACGACGTTCGGACACACCATAATGTTGTGGTGTTCCAGCTGGCGTGAGCTGTGAAACTATTCCACATTGTTTTAATTGAAGACCAAACTCGTAACTCAAATATTCGTCTCCATGATCAGATCGTAGAAACTTTATTTTTCTTGTTACGATGATTTTTCCACTTTACTCTAAAATTCTTTGAACTTTTCAACTATTTCAGACTTATGTTTCATCAAGTAGATATACCCATATCTGCTCAAATCATCTGTAAAGGTTAGAAAATAACGATACTTGCCACGAGCATCAACACTCATTGGACCGCATACATCGGTATGTATTGTTTCCAATAAGTCAGTAGCTCGTTCCATTTTTCCGGAGAACGGAGTTTTAGTCATCTTGCCCAAAAGGCACGGTTCGCAAGCATCAAATGATTCATAACCAAGTGATTCCGAAAATCCATCTTTATGGAGTTTCTTCATGCGCTTAACACCGATATGACCCAAACGGCAATGCCACAAATAAGTTGCACTATCATTATCAACTTTGCATCTTTTGGCATCAATATTATGAATATGTGTATCACTACGATCGAGATCCAACAAACTATTTTCATTGGGTGTATGACCATCAAAGGTTTTATTCATTTAAACAGAACAACAATTATTCTCTGATTTTGAATGAATAACCGTATTGCAATAAACATGATCAAATCATATTGATGCTCAACGCAAACGCCAAATAACATTTATTTAGGTTCAACACTAATCCCGAAAGGAGTGTGCGATGATGATCATATCAATCTTGGAACCACTTCCAACACACATCGTCACTTCACCCTCAACTAGTTTCTGTTTATTCTGTAACTTCTGTTTCGAGTTACTAATCTTAGCAACCGAACAAGTATCAAATACTCAGGGATTACTATAAACACTAGTTAGGTACACATCAATAATCTGTATATCAAATATACCCTTGTTTAGTTTGCCATCCTTCTTATCCACCAAATATTCAGGGTATTTCCGTTTCCAGTGACCATTTCCTTTGCAGTGTAAGCACTCAGTTTCAGGCTTTGGTTCAGCTTTGGGCTTCTTCGTGGGAGTGACAACTTGCTTGTCATTCTACTTGAAGTTCCCTTTCTATCCCTTTGCCCTTTTCTTGAAACTAGTGGTCTTGTCAATCATCAACACTTGATGCTCTTTCTTGATTTCTACCTTCATCGATTTCAACATCACGAAGAGCTTGGGAATCATTTTCGTCATCCCTTGCATACTATAGTTCATCACAAAGTTCTACTAACTTGGTGATGGTGACTAGAGAATTCTGTCAATCACTATCTTATCTGGAAGATTAACTCCCACTTGATTCAAGCGATTGTAGTACCCAGACAATCTGAGCACATGCTCACTAGTTGAGCGATTCTCCTCCATCTTTTAGCCATAGAACTTGTTGGAGACTTCATATCTCTCAACTCGGGTATTTGCTTGAAATATTAACTTCAACTCCTGGAACATCTCATATGGTCCATGACATTCAAAACATCTTTGAAGTCCCGATTCTAAGCCGTTAAGCATGGTGCACAAAACTATCAAGTAGTCATCATATTGAGCTAGCCAAACGTTCATAACGTCTGCATTTGCTCCTGCAATAGGCCTGTCACCTAGCGGTACATTAAAGACATAATTCTTCTGTGCAGCAATGAGGATAAACCTCAGATCACGGATCCAATCCGCATCATTGCTACTAACATCTTTCAACACAATTTTCTCTAGGAACATATCAAAATAAACATATGAAAGCAACAACGCAAGCTATTGATCTACAACATAATTTGCAAAATACTACCAGGACTAAGTTCATGATAAATTAAAGTTCAATTAATCATATTACTTAAGAACTCCCACTTAGATAGACATCCCTCTAATCCTCTAACTGATTACGTGATCCATATCAACTACACCATGTCCGATCATCACGTGAGATGGAGTAGTTTCAATGGTGAACATCACTATGTTGATCATATCTACTATATGATTCACGCTTGACCTTTCGGTCTCCGTGTTCCGAGGCCATATCTGTATATGCTAGGCTCATCAAGTTTAACCTGAGTATTCCGCGTGCGCAACTGTTTTGCACCCGTTGTATTTGAACGTAGAGCCTATCACACTCGATCATCACGTGGTGTCTCAGCACGAAGAACTTTCGCAACGGTGCATACTCAGGGAGAACACTTCTTGATAATTAGTGAGAGATCATCTTATAATGTGTCACGCCCAATATGCGACCCTATCCAAAAAGAACTCGAAGGTCCCACCAAGGATAGACCCGCATATTGAAACGCTTTTGCAAGGTGGATATCATTACATCAACATTACATAATAGATGGGGATACATACATAAGGCATACAATGCCACACGAATACAACATCACAATACATCAGAGCATCATCCGATTACGGATGAAACACAGACAGAAACTCAAACGACATCCACCCTGCTAGCCCAGACTGCCGACCTGGAACCTATCCCCTGATCGAAGAAGCAGAAGAAGAACTCAATGCAAGCAAGCATCACTCTCGCGTCATGATCATCGCACAACCTGTACCTGCAACTGTTGTTGTAGTAATCTGTGAGCCATGAGGACTCATCAATCCCATTACCATGGGTATCAAGACTAGCAAAGCTTAAAGGGAAAGGAAGGGGTAAAGTGGTGAGGTTGCAGCAGCGACTAAGCATATATGGTGGCTAACATACGCAAATAAGAGCGAGAAGAGAGCAAGCAGAACTGTCGTGAAGCTAGCAATGATCAAGAAGTGATCCTGAACTCCTACTTACGTTAAACATAACCCAGAAACCGTGTTCACTTCCCGGACTCCGCCGAAAAGAGACCATCACGGCTACACACACGGTTGATGCGTTTTAATTCGGATCCGGTGTCAAGTTATCTACAACCGAACATTAACAAATTCCCATCTGCCTATAACCGCAGGCACGACTTTCGACAGATTATACCCTGCAGGGGTGTCCCAACTTAGCCCATGACAAGCTCTCGCGATCAACGAAGGAATAGACCTTCTCCCAGGAAGACCCGATCAGACTCGGAATCCCGGTTTACAAGACATTTCGACAATGGTAAAACAAGACCAGCAAGACCGCCCGATGCGCCGACAATCCCGATAGGAGCTGTGCATATCTCGTTCTCAGGGCAACACCGGATGAGACTAGCTACGAGTAAAACCAACCCTCAAGTTGCCCCGAGGTGGCCCCGCAGGCAGCTCAGTTCGGACCAACACTTAGACAAGCACTGGCCCGGGGGGGCTAAAATAAAGATGACCCCCGGGTTGGCCGACCCAAGGGAAAGGATAGGTGGTGGTGAGGCAAATGGTAAAACCAAGGTTGGGCCTTGCTGGAGGAGTTTTATTCAAAGCGAACTGTCGAGGGGGTCCCATAAATCACCCGACCGCGTAAGGAACGCAAAATCCGGGAACATAACACCGGTATGACGGAAACTAGGGCGGCAAGAGTGGAACAAAACACCAGGCAAACGGTCGAGTCTTCCACCCTTTACCAAGTATATAGATGCATTAATAATATAAGAGATATTGTGATATCCCAACCAAAATCTTGTCCACCATGGAGCAATCTTCAACTTCACCTGCAACTAGCAACGCTATAAGAGGGGCTGAGAAAAAGCGGTAACATAGCCAAGCAACGGTTTGCTAGGAAGGGTGTCAAAGGTTAGAGGTTCATGGCAATATGGGAGGCTTGATGAGCAAAAGATAGGTAACGCGGCATAGTGATAGAACGGAGCAACTAGCATAGCAATGATAGTAGTGAGATCCAGGGTAGCGGTCATCTTGCCTGAAATCCCGCTAGGAAGAAGAACGAGTCCATGAAGAAGACGAACGGATGAAGCCACAAAGACGAACCAAGCATAGACGAACGAATCCTCACGATCGCAATGGAAACAGGAACTAACAAGAAGAAGCACACAACATGGTAAACACACCACACATGAACATGACATGATGCACAACAAGCATGATGCATGACCAACCTAGATGAGGCTACTCATGGCAAGAGATGATGCAAACAAGAGCAACACATCAAGGCAAGTTTAAATGAGGTCGGGAACAACATATAACAATTCCGGTAAGTCCTCATATGCATATTTCGAAATTGGTCCAGATCTGAATAAACCTTATGTTCAAGTTGTTAAACAGCAAGTTAAGATGCACAAAGATGATCTACACGAGATTCTAGTCAAGTTACATATGAAGTTCATTAGATTTGGAGCTACGGCCTAGAAGATACGAGCAAAACAAGTTAAACATGGCATTGATGCAAAATGCACCCAAACATCAAGCAAACGCCTCAAAACAAGGATGCAACATGATAATATGAAACTACATGCAAAAACAAGCAAGTTTCATATAGAGCACACTCAAAACGGAGCAACGGTTCAACACATGCACACTATACAAGTTTAAAGGACAAGCTGTCTAAAACAGCAACTAGGCATATTGCAAGCATCAAAACAACAAGCTACAGTACCACAACATGAAAACAAAAGACATGGGCATGATGTACAGGTAAAGCATAACAAAATATGAACACTGAGCTAACTCCAGAAATCACAAGAACATGCTCAAACACACATGGTAAGATTGCAAGTAATAACAGTTCAGACTTTGCAGAAAATAACATCAGGTTGCAATGTTTAGAGCTACCAAACAACATGTTACAGGAGCTTATAATGGCAAACAAAGGCATGTCATAGTTCGACTCAAAGCATAGATCAAAAGTCCCTTAGTGATAATAAGCCAAAAAGGATCAGAAAATATTATGGCACCCATGTAAACATAGCAAGTTATAATACAGATTCATACATGGCAGAAACAGAATTATGAAGGCATGTTGGTGTGCTTGTGCAACTCACTACAGAGCAATACATGGCATGGCAAGGCAACCAATAGTAAGAAGACATGTTTGTGAAGCTAAGCATGGCAATAGCAAGCTCATGGGGTGCATGGAACACTAGGAAAACACATGGCAACAACTGAACTTAATGTTAACAGGCTGACAGCAACATTATGAAGCAACTTTGGAGCAAGATATGAACAAGCTACAGCAGGCTATAAATGCTACCAGGGGCATGGATGGTTAGAGGATGACATGTAGAACAAAACATGTTTAGTGTACATCTTCCTATTATGCATAGATTGATTAGTAGCAACAGGTTTACATAGCATCGCGAAATAACAGATTCAGCCTAGCAAAACAGCAACATCATGTACACTACTTAACAAGCTCGATTCACTCACCACAAGTCATTGCATGACAAGATAAGCATAGCATCATTAAGAAGACATGTTTGTGAAACAAACCAAGGCAAGAACGAGTCCATAGCATGCAAGGATCAACTACAACAACCTTGTCCAAATTGAATAACATGTAAACAATCTGCCAGGAAACATTTTGAAGCAAAAGTAGAGCATGAAAATGACATGCTAGACTACTCCATAAATGCAAACAAGGGCATAAATGGATAGAGCATAACCATATGTTCAAAACACCCTTACTGAAATATCTCAAAATATGCATGGATCACTCTGTAGCAACATGTTTACACGACATCAAAATAACAGCAGAACAGGGACCAAAACAGCAACATCACGATGCCTAGTTTGCATGCTTGTGCGAGTCACCACATTGATCACAAAAATACATGGTAAGCACCTCTGTAAAGAAGACATGGCATAGTTCAAAACACATGTAGACATCAATCTCATAGGATGCACACATCAATCATGGCAAAAATGACAAATGAGCTCGTTCTGTTAACAGACAGCAGAAAACATCATGAAGCACTCTTACAACGAAGATTCAGGCATCAATATGACCTCAAATGAACATGATGCAATGGAATGAAATAATGTACTCATTGAGACAAACAATTTGACATATTACACGCACAAAACGGAGCTACGGATACAGAGATACGGCATAACAAACATGGCATGAAAATTACACAGATTCGGGGACTTAGGCATTTTTACCTCCGGGAAAAGTCAACCCAGGACGGAGGCGTTCCGGGACGGAGGGATCCGGGATGGGGACGGTGTTTGGACGAGATCCCGGTGGATCTCATCCACCTTCTTCTCCGGCGAGGTGGCGAACTCCGGCGAACCTTGGAAGAAGAGAGAGATCCGGTGAGAGCGAGGGAGAGGAAGCAGGAGGGAGAAGGCGAGAGGAGCGGCCTTGCCTGGCCGGGCGCGGTCGTCGGTGGCGGCATTGGGTCGCCGGCCGGTGCGAGGAGGCGGGGGGAGCTGGAGCTCCGGCGAGCGGCGGCGGAGGAACTCCCGGGCGACGGGGCGAGCGGGATGGCGAGGGCGCGAGCAGAGGGAGCACGGGGCGGCGCGCGGAGGGCGAGGCCGGCCGGGCTGCGAACTCCGGGCGGCGGAGGCGGCGGCCACGGTGGCGGAGACAGGCGCGGCGGGATCCCGGCGACCGGGCGGCGGACGGTGGCGGGCGGCGGCGCGGGGCCGCGGTGTCGAACGGCGGAGGGGCGCGCGGGTGCGGGCGGGCCCCGATGGGCTCCGCGGGCTCGCCCCGGCCTGGGCGGGCCGCGGCGGCGCGGGAGGCGGGAGGACGCGGTGCTGGTGACGACGTGGCGGCGCCCGATTGGTCGAAGCGACGTGGCTGCGGGGCGGCGGACGCGTCCGGCGGCGGGCGGACATGTCCGGCGGCTGAGAGGGAGAGGGCTAGGGTTGGACTGCGCGAAAAATCCGGGAGGGACACATATATATAGGTAGAGGGAGATAGGAGAGTCCAAATGAGGAGCGGTTTTCAGCCACGCGATCGTGATCGAACGACCGAGAGCATGGAGGGGAGTTTTCTGGGTTTTGGGCCACTTTGGAAGGGTGTTGGGCGGCAAAGAGAAATGGGGGGTTTGCGGTTACCCGGTCAACCGTTGGAGTATCAAACGACCTCCAAATGGCACGAAACTTGACAGGAGGTCTACCGGTGCTATTCCAAGGCCGCTTGGCAAGACTCGGGTAATTCCGAGAACGTTTAACACCCACTCACAACGAGAGACGGAAGGGGGACGCCGGAGGACATAGGGGCGCCGGATTGCAAAATGGACAACGGGGAAAAGGCTCGGATGCATGAGACGAACACGTATGCAAAATGAAATGCACATGATGACATGATAAAATGCAACATGCAAGCAAATGATATGGCAATAACGGCGAATAACTGGCGGACACCTGGCGCATCGGATACGGGGCGTTACATAATGCTACCGTCAAACAAAACAGAATAAGATGTATAACAGATAAACATCATATGCAATCAAAATATGTGACATGATATGGCCATGATCATCTTGCGACTTTTGATCTCCATCTCCAAAGTACTGTCATGATCTCTATCGTTACCGGCACGACACCATGATCTTCATCATCTTGATCTATATCAATGTGTCGTCACATGGTCGTCTTGCCAACTATTGCTCTTGCAACTATTGCTATCGCATAGCGATAAAGTAAAGCAATTATTTGGCACTTGCATCTTATGCAACAAAGAGACAACCATAGGGCTTCTGCCAGTTGTCGATAACTTCAACAAAACATGATCATCTCATACAACAACTTATATCTCATCACATCTTGACCATATCACATCACAACATGCCCTGCAAAAACAAGTTAGAGGTCCTCTACTTTGTTGTTGCAAATTTTACGTGGCTACTACGGGCTGAGCAAGAATCGTTCTTACCTACGCATCAAAACCACAACGATAGTTCGTCAAGTTAGTGATGTTTTAACCTTCGCAAGGACCGGGCGTAGCCACACTCGGTTCAACTAAAGTTGGAGAAACAGACACCCGCTAGTCACCTGTGTGCAAAGCACGGCGGTAAAACCAGTCCCGCGTAAGCGGACGCGTAATGTCAGTCTGGGCCACTTCATCCAACAATACCGCTGAACCAAAGTATGACATGCTGGTAAGCAGTATGACTTGTATCGCCCACAACTCACTTGTGTTCTACTCGTGCATATAACATCAACGCATAAAACCTAGGCTCGGATGCCACTGTTGGGGAACGTAGTAATTTCAAAAAAAATTCCTACGCACACGCAAGATCATGGTGATGGCATAGCAACGAGAGAGGAGAGTGTAGTCCACGTACCCTCGTAGACCGTATGTGGAAGCGTTATGACAACGCGGTTGATGTAGTCGTACGTCTTCACGATCCGACCGATCCAAGTACCGAACGTACGGCACCTCCGAGTTCAGCACACGTTCAGCTCGATGACGATCCCCGGACTCCGATCCAGAAAAGTGTCGGGGATGAGTCCTGTCAGCACGACGGTGTGATGACGATGATTATGCTCTACCGGCGCAGGGCTTCGCCTAAACTCCGCGACGATATGACCGAGGTGGAATATGGTGGAGGGGGCACCGCACACGGCTAAGGAACGATCCGTAGATCAACTTGTGTGTTCTTCCTAGAGGTGCCCCCTGCCCCCGTATATAAAGGAGCAAGGGGGAGGGGGCGGCCGGCCTAGGAGGGGCGCGCCAAGGGGAGTCCTACTCCCACCGGGAGTAGGACTCCCTCCTTCCTTGTTGGAGTAGGAGAAAGGAGGAAAGAGGGGGAGAGGAGGAAGGAAAGGGGGGCCGCACCCCTTGTCCAATTCGGACCAGAGGGGGGCACAGGCCTCCTTCCTTTTGGTCTCTCTCCTCTATTCCCGTATGGCCCAATAAGGCCCATATACTCCCCGGCGAATTCCCGTAACTCTCCGGTACTCCGAAAAATACCCGAATCACTCGGAACCTTTCCGAACTCCGAATATAGTCGTCCAATATATTGATCTTTACGTCTCTACCATTTCGAGACTCCTCGTCATGTCCCCGATCTCATCCGGGACTCCGAACTCCTTCGGTACATCAAAACTCATAAACTCATAATATAACTGTCATCGAAACCTTAAGCGTGCGGACCCTACGGGTTCGAGAACTATGTAGACATGACCTAGAACTATTCTCGGTCAATAACCAATAGCGGAACCTGGATGCTCATATTGGCTCCTACATATTCTACGAAGATCTTTATCGGTCAAACCGCATAACAACATACGTTGTTCCCTTTGTCATCGGTATGTTACTTGCCCGAGATTCGATCATCGGTATCCAATACCTAGTTCAATCTCGTTACTGGCAAGTCCCTTTACTCGTTACGTAATGCATCATTCCGTAACTAACTCATTAGCTACATTGCTTGCAAGGCTTATAGTGATGTGCATTACCGAGAGGGCCCAAAGATACCTCTCCGACAATCGGAGTGACAAAACCTAATCTCGAAATACGCCAACCCAACATGTACCTTTGGAGACACCTGTAGTACTCCTTTATAATCACCCAGTTACATTGTGACGTTTGGTAGCACCCAAAGTGTTCCTCCGGCAAACGGGAGTTGCATAATCTCATAGTTACAGGAACATGTATAAGTCATGAAGAAAGCAATAGCAACATACTAAACGATCAAGTGCTAGGCTAACGGAATGGGTCATGTCAATCACATCATTCTCCTAATGATGTGACCTCATTAATTAAATGACAACACATGTCTATGGTTAGGAAACAAAACCATCTTTGATTAATGAGCTAGTCAAGTAGGGGCATACTAGTGACTATATGTTTGTCTATGTATTCACACATGTATCATGTTTCCGGTTAATACAATTCTAGCATGAATAATAAACATTTATCATGAAATAAGGAAATAAATAATAACTTTATTATGGCCTCTAGGGCATATTTCCTTCATGTGGATGGGGTACAAAGTACATGATGATCTACCTTGAGATCGTATGCATGATTTCTAACTTCCAAACCTCGAAATCATGCCTCTACAGACCAAACTGTTGGGGAACACGGTAATTTCAAAAAGAATTCCTACAATCATGCAAGATCTATCTAGGTGATGCATAGCAACGAGAGGGGAGAGAGTGTCCACGTACCCTCGTAGATCGAAAGCGGAAGCATTACAATAACGCGGTTGATGTAGTTGAACTTCTTCGCGATCCAACCAATCCAATTACCGAACGTGCGGCACCTCAGTGTTTAGCACACGTTCAGCTCGATGACGTCCCTTGTGCTCTTGATACAGTTGAGGACGAGGGTGAGTTTCGTCAGCACGACGGCGTGGCAACGGTGATGATGATGTTACCGGCGCAGGGCTTCGCCTAAGCACTACGATAGTATGATCGAGGTGTGTAACTATGGAGGGGGCACCGCACACGGTTAAAATAAACTTGTGTGTTCTAGGGTGCCCCCTGCCCCGTATATAAAGGAGGGAGGGGGGGCTGGCCGGCCGTAGGGGCGCGCCCAAAGAGGAGTCCTACTAGGACTTCCTAGTCCTAGTAGGATTCCCCTCCAAGGAAGAGAGGGGGAATTAAAGGAGAGAGAGAGGGAGTAGGAAAGGGGGGGCCTTTCCTTGTACAATTAGGACTCAAGGGGGGGAGCGTCCAGCCCTCCTGCGGCCCTCCTCTCTCTCCACTAAGGCCCATGGTGGCTCATTAGTTAACCCCTCCAGCACTTTGGTTTTACCCAAAACTTCCCGGAACTCTTCCAGTGTCTGAATAACATGGTCCAATATATCAACCTTTATGTCTCGACCATTTTGAGACTCCCCATCACATCCATGATCTCACCCGGGACTCCAAACAAACTTCGGTCGTCAAAAACACATAACTCATAATACATATCATCATCGAACGTTAAGCGTGCGGACCCTACGGGTTCAAGAACTATGTAGACATGACCGAGACACATCTCCGGTCAATAACCAATAGCGGAACCTAGATGCTCATATTGGCTCCTACATATTCTATGAAGATCTTTATTGGTACCGCATAACAACATACGTTGTTCCCTTTGTCATCGGTATGTTACTTGCCTGAGATTCGATCGTCGGTATCATCATACCTTGTTTAATCTCGTTACCGGCAAGTCTCTTTACTCGTTCTGTAATACTTCATCCCACAACTAACTCATTAATCACATTTCTTGCAAGGCTTATAGTGATGAGCATTACCGAGAGGGCCCAGAGATACCTCTTCGAAACACGGAGTGATAAATCCTAATGTTGATCTATGCCAACCCAACAAACATCTTTAGAGACACCTGTAGAGCATCTTTATAATCACCCATTTACGTTGTGACGTTTGATAGCACACAAGGTGTTCCTCCGGTATTTGGGAGTTGCATAATCTCATAGTCTGAGGAACGTGTATAAGTCATGAAGAAAGCAGTAGCAATGAAACTGTTACGATCATAGTGCTAAGCTAACGGATGGGTCATGTCCATCACATCATTCTCCTAATGATGTGATCCTGTTCATCAAATAACAACACATGTCTATGGTTAGGAAACTTAACCATCTTTGATTAACGAGCTAGTCAAGTAGAGGCATACTAGGGACATTATGTTTTGTCTATGTATTCACACATGTACTAAGTTTCCGGTTAATACAATTCTAGCATGAATAATAAACATTTATCATGAAATAAGGAAATAAATAATAACTTTATTATTGCCTCTAGGGCATATTTCCTTCACAAACCCCTCGGCGTATATAGGCATTGAGGGTATCTAGGGTTTTACACATGGTCGGTTACAATATAAGCATAAACTTGGCTAACATTCAAATACGCCTTGAAGTGTATGCCAAGACTTCGGTGATGAAAGAACATGCGGTGCCCCCATGTTTGGTTTTGGCAATTGATGACAATCTCTATGGACTAATGGTTTCCTTGAGTTATATTTGAAGGGTTTGTCCATAGGCTTTTCTTGGAGTCCATTTGTTGGTTTCAAGGAGAGTTTGTGATGACCAAGTTGCTATTAATGGAATTATCCAAAGATTGGTCTTATGATTGTTGAGCTTATTGCAAGCATGTCTTGAAGAAGAAGATTGTGTGATCATTCATGTTTCCCTTCAAGACATCATCCAAATGAAGAGAGTTGGAAAGATTCAAGGTTGATCAAGACTAAGTCAAAGAATGAATCAAGTTGATCAACACACAAAGCATAGAAGATGTACCGAGAGGGATCAAGCGATCCCATGGTATGGTAAGCATGGTCAATTACGCTTTGTGTACTAACCCATGGTCTTCGTGAGAGTTCTTTGTGGGGTTAGGTTGCGGTGTGCAAGCTCAAGTTGAATCATCACGAAGAGATCATATGCTTGAAGTTTGCCGTCCATTGTGGCGATAATGGACTTGTGAAGATGTGCAGAAGAGTGGCTCACCCATAGTGGAGTATGGGGGAGCAATCAACTAGTCTTCTTCGAGCCAATGCAATCAAGAAAGGTGGTCCAACTTGAGGGAGTCAAGATCGTCATCATCTAGCTCAAGTGGATCATGTGCAAGGCAAAGGTTTGCCCTTGATAGGTTTTCTATTTTACCGGTCTCACGGTAGTTGTGGGAGACCGAGTTATAGGATTGATTGCCGTACTATCAAGGGGGGCTCTCGATGAGTTGCTTGATCGTATCGTTCGTAGAGAGCTCAAACCATTGCATCCTTGCATCATCTTTTGGTTCTTGTTTGGTTCTTCTCCTTATGAGATTTGGAGCTTATGGTCATTTTTATGACAAGCTCGAGTTCATCGAAAACGGAGTTCTCATGCATCTTCTATGATGTTTTCGATGTTGGAGGGTATGCTGGTTCTTCGCTGTTTTGATGCTACTCGTCTTGCTCTATCCAACAAGCTTGAGTTTGCTCAATTCAGAGCTCATTTGCAGAAGTTATGGCAGTTCTGGTTTCCTTGGAGTATTCTTTGTTTTCGTGGTTGAGGCATAAGGTTGGCCCCAGCGGTAGTACCACGACCACAGCGGTAGTACCGCCGAAGCTCCCCAGCGGTAGTACCGCTCTCAGAGCGGTAGTACCGCTCCAAGCGGTAGTACCGCTCTCCGAACGGTAGTACCGCTTGGGATTTTCGGCCGTAGTACTGCTGTGCGTCTGGGCTACTTCCGCCTCGATTCTCGAACGAAGTTTTTCGTGTCGGGTTTTGCGGCACTAAGGGCGGCAGTAGGAGCGGTAGTACCTCCCTTCCCTAGCGGTAGTACCGCTCGAAGCGGTAGTACCGCCCGAAGCGGTAGTACTGCCCTTCCCTAGCGGTAGTACCGCTCTGTGCGGGGATGTTCAGTGGGGTAACGGTTGGATTTTCCCCCTCCTATAAAAGGGGGTCTTCTTCCCCATTGAACCTTATCCTTTGAGCTCATGTACTTCCCCCATTGTTGACCTTCTCCGAGCTTGCTAACTCTCAATCCCTCCATGGATTCTTGCTAGTTTTTGAGGGAAAAGAGAGAGGAGATCTAGATCCACATTTCCACCAATCACTTTCTCCTCTATGTGAGGGGAACCCCTTGGATCTAGATCTTGGAGTTCTTGGTGTTCTCCTTCTTGTTCTTCCTCTCATTTTCCTCCCTAGCATTAGTTGCTTTGGTGGGATTTGGGAGAGAAGGACTTGGGCACTCCGTGTGCCCTTGCCATTGCATTTGGTGCATCGGTTTGAGTTCTCCACGTGATACGTGGAAGTTACAAGTTGAGAAGCTTATTACTCTTGGGTGCTTGGTGCCCTTGAGCTTGTTCCTCTTGGGTGCTTGGGCGCCCTAGACGGTTGGTGGTGTTCGGAGCTCAATCATTGTGGTGTAAAGCTCCGGGCAAGCATCGGGGTCTCCAATTAGGTTGTGGAGATCGCCCCGAGCAATTTGACGGGTACCGGTGACCGCCCCCAAGGGTTGCCAAAGTGTACGGCTTCGGTGACCGCCCCCAAGGGTTGCCATTTGTACGGGTTCGGTGACCGCCCTCAAGGGTCCCTTAGTGGAATCACGACATCTTGCATTGTGCAAGGGCGTGAGGAGATTACGGTGGCCCTAGTGGCTTCTTGGGGAGCATTGTGCCTCCACACCGCTCCAAACGGAGATTAGCATCCGCAAGGGTGTGAACTTCGGGATACATCATCGTCTCCGCGTGCCTCGGTTATCTCTTACCCGAGCCCTTTACTTATGCACTTTACTTTGTGATAGCCATATTGTTCTTTGTCATATATCTTGCTATCACGTAGTTGCTTATCTTGCTTAGCGTAAGTTGTTGGTGCACATAGGTGAGCCTAGTTGTTTTAGGTTTTGTGCTTGACAAATTAACCGTTAGGTTTATTCCGCATTTGTTCAAGCCTAAACCGTAATTATTTTAAAACGCCTATTCACCCCCCCCCCCCTCTAGGCGACATCCACGATCTTTCAGGTGAACTCCATCTTGATTACGCCGACGACCAAGGCATGTGTGGCCCATTCTTCAGTTGTCTGTGGGTCCTTGGCCCGACCCATGAACGACAAGATGACGTGGTGTGCACCCCCCTAATAGAATCTAGGACACCGTTAGTAGCCCCTAAACTAGTCTTCAAGCCGAGGAAATTGGCTCCTTTCTCGGGATAACTTTATTATCTTGGTCTTCGTCTTCATAGGCGAGTTCCACCTTCTACGTCGGCTCCTGAATCTGAGGATATACTCATATCCGATGTCTTATTTAGCATTTTCTTTGATCACAACCATCTGTTTATATAATGATTTGCTCCAGGCCATAAGGGATATCTTTTAGCCAAGCCCTTTTTGGCATAACTTATTTTTCAACGGGTCTGAAGTCCCCTTTAGCTTAGCCGCGAAGTCTTGCCACCATGTGGGCTCAATTGACTGGGTCAAACCCTGACAACTTTCAGCCAAGAAACCAAATCATCACCTCTTAACACAGAGTAGAATCGTCTCATCAATAGTTATTACTAGGCATATCATGGCCCAAGGACTTTTTCATTGGCGTGTCTTATCAACAAAGAGATCGTGCTCCGGATTTTTAGCGATATCATCATCGAAAATGCCTTAATCCTTGCGCGCATTTCATGATGTGTCGGGAAATGGTGTTTTACTATACGGTGTTGCATGATGACCCACAAGTATAGGTTATATATCGTAGTCCTTTCGATAAGTAAGCGTGTCGAACCCAACGAGGAGCAGAAGGAAATGACAAGCGATTTTCAGCAAGATATTCTCTGCAAGCACTGAAATTATCGGTAACAATAGTTGTGTGATAAGATAATTCGTAACGGGTAACAAGTAACAAAAGTAAACAAGGTGCAGCAAGGTGGCCCAATCCTTTTTGTAGTAAAGGACAAGCCTGGACGAACTCTTATATAAAACAAAGCGCTCCCGAGGACACATGGGAATTGTTGTCAAGTTAGTTTTCATCATGCTCATAGGATTTGCGTTTTTGTCACTTTGATAATTTGATATGTGGGTGGACCGGTGCTTGGGTGCTGCCCTTCCTTGGACAAGCCTCTCACTTATGATTAACCTCTCTTGCAAGCATCCTTAACTATGAAAGAAGAATTAAGATAAATCTAACCATAGCATGAAACATATGGATCCAAATCAGCCCCTTACGAAGCAACACATAAACTAGGGTTTAAGCTTGTCACTCTAGCAACCCATCATCTACTTATTACTTCCCAATGCCTTCCCCTAGGCTCAAACAATGGTGAAGTGTCATGTAGTCGACGTTCACATAAAACCACTAGAGGAAAGACAACATACATCTCATCAAAATATCAAACGAATACCAAATTCACATGATTACTTATAACAAGACTTCTCCATGTCCTCGGGAACAAACATAAATACTCACAAAGCATATTCATGTTCATAATCAGAGGAGTATGAATTATCATTAAGGATCTGAAAATATGATCTTCCACCGAATAAACCAACTAGCATCAACTACAAGGAGTAATCAACACTACTAGCAACCCACATGTACCAATTTGAGGTTTTGAGACAAAGATCGGATACAAGAGATGAACTAGGGTTTGAGAGGAGATGGTGCTGGTGAAGATGTTGATGGACATTGACCCCCTCTTGATGAGAGGATCGTTGGTGATGACGATGGCGATAATCTCCCCCTCCCGGAGGGAAGTTTCCCCGACAGAACAGCTCCGCCGGAGCCCTAGATTGGTTCTGCCCAAGTTCCGCCTCGAGACGGCGGCGCTTCATCCCGAAAGCTTCCTTCTGATTTTTCCAGGTCAAAAGACAACATATAGCAGAAGATGGGCGTCGGGGCCCTGCCAGATGGCCCACAAGACCGGAGGGTGCCCCCAGGGGGTATGGCGTGCCCTCCACCCTTGTGGATGGCAGGTGGCCCCCCTCTGGTGCTTTCTTCACCCAATAATTTTTTTTATATTCCAAAAATATTCTCCGTGAAGTTTCAGGACTTTTGGAGTTGTGCAGAATAAGTCTCTAATATTTGCTCCTTTCCAGTCCAGAATTCCAGCTGTCGGCATTCTCCCTCTTCATGTAAACCTTATAAAATAAGAGAGAAAAGGCATAGGTATTGTGATATAATGTGTAATAACATCCCATAATGCAATAAATATCAATATAAAAGCATGATGCAAAATGGATGTATCATTGCAACCCTTGGTTTTTTACCGATCTATAAAAAGGGAAGCACTAAATCAAAATTTACCCATGCTCCCATTCCTTGCTCCCTCGCCGAGAACCTCTGCAGGTTCAAGCGCTTTTGAGATCCGCTTTTCGCTCCCACTCCTCCCCACTTCCTTCCTCCACCGCAAGAGATGGCCGCCAAGCAAAAGCGTGATGTTGCTCTGTCATATGAGGCTGCCAACATGAGGGGGCAGTGGCTACCCTCCAACGTCATCACCGCATGATCACTGAGCTCTAGGCTGATGGGTGTCTTCCCGTAACAGTGAAATGCCGATCTCCCATCTCTGTGCTCTAGGCTGATGGGTCTACTCAGCCTCCGCCATCCCTGTGCCTTGAAATGGGCAATGGGTTGTCTTCATCTCCCACCTCATCCCAGGTCTGGGCTTCCATTTGCACCCCCTTCGTTAGGGGTCTACTGTTTTCTATGGGCTTGACTCCATCATATCTCCGCAAATTCTATTCTCCACATCTCTTCCTTCATAACATCCTGCGAAGCCTTTCTCCATGTCGAGCCCCACTGTAGGCTGTGGCTGAAGGTGTTCGGTATTAAGCCGCACAACAACGGCTCCAAGCTTGCTGATTGTGGTGGGGCCATGATCAGCAAGATCCCCGAAGTAGCCTGGCCAAAGGGCACTTTCATCGAGACAGTGAAACTTTGGCAACAAGAGTTTCTGCTAGCTTTGTCAGTTTGTGAAGCAAGTGCATTATAGCTTTATCTTATGAAGATCATATTTTTGCATACCTCAACACCCACTCATAACATGCCTATCCACAAATTTTGATCATGACCCAACCCCCATAGCTCCCTCCATAATTTTTCCAAAGTTTGCATCCACCTGGCCAAAATGTGAAAGAAGTACATTTTGCATCCACCCACTTGAGCTCAAATTTTTTATGCTGGTTAAAAATGACAAAACATCACTGGCACTCCATTTTCATCAATTTTGATCACACCATTTGAGCACACCATCATCCCAAAGTTTATGTACAGAGTTTTACTTTGTACAAGAAGTACTAGCTACACTCATCCAAAAACCTCAATTCTTTCATGCATTTTATCCAACATATAAGACTAGCCTCCACCAAAATTTAGCCTCATTAGCCACACCATATGACCACAGACCCCTCCCAAAGTTTATGTACGAATTGTCAAGTTGTATATGAAGTACCATTTAGGCTCATCTTATTGCCACCAAAATTTACATGCATGTGCATCACCATGTCATATCGCCCTACACCAAAAATCAGCCCAAATGGCCAAGCCATCTGACCACAGCAATATCACAAAGCTTTTGCACATAATTTAATTTGTATGGCAAATGTCACCTAGACCCATCCACTTTGCCTCAAACTTTGCATACCTAATCATCATCATCCTCTATAACACTAAACTCCCTAGTTTTAAAGAGCCCACATTTACTTGATGTCTCCAACTAAAAGTGGGTCACCTAATTTTGACCGGGTTAACAATTTCTCAAAGCTCTCACATTCAATTCTTTTATACCATACAATATGCTTTCTGATTTTTAAGGCGTCACAATTAATTGAGGTATTCAATTTAGAATTGCGTCGACCGATTTTGACCGGGTCAACACTTTTTCGAGCTCTCCCATTCAATTATTTTAATTCACTATGTTCCCTAATTTGGAAACTCTTTCATTCAATTGAGATATTCAATTTTGGATTTGGTTTACTATTTTGACCGAGGGGAAAACTGAGCAAAGAGATATATAAATATATTAGAAAAGATTCATTTTCTAATATATTTATATATCTCTTTGCTCCACGACGTCGAGGTCACTTCTACTTCATTTTCTTGTTTAGATTCATTACTTCAGTGATTGAACATGGGCAGATACCTATAAGGATCTCATTTCGGGCCAACGATCTTTCAAATCAATCAGCAGCAACCGGCTTATAAAAACATATCGATCCCGCGCACCCTCCCACCACTTGGAAAGAAGGAAGTCTTTGACTTGTTTTTCTTAAACGAGGCAAAAGACTTGCCATTTTCATTGATTAAGAAGAAGAGAATTGCCCGATTAATTGACGGAAAACTGGGCTAAAACCGATCATCACAACCCACATGACATGGGCACCACCGGTCAACCTGGGCACCGACATGGAACAAGACACAACTGCACATGCCAACGGATGGCCACACGTGCAAGCAACCGACATCTCCGACTTTGATGACGAGCAACACAAGGAAAATATGCAGGACTTGTGCCGACCATGCCCACTGCAAACGGCCATCGAATGTCTGTCATCGTCACCACTGGACACGCTCCAACGCAGCTTCGACTTCAAAGCAACCCAGCAACCACTACCGGGAAGAACCAACTACCGAAGACCACGCCGCGACCCAAGCTCCTCTCAACGCCATCGTCGTTGCCAAACAGAAACCAGCACCCCGCCTCAGCCTCAGCAAACCACGTGGCGAAGATGCCGCCATCGACGGCGAAGATGCCATCATCGACCAGACTCTCAGTCTTAGCCGCCTCCGAGACGGTGCCCCCAAGGAGGAGAAAGATGCGAAGACGCCTCCATCGCCCGATCTAGCGGATCTGGGGTTTCCCTCCGGAGCCCAAGCCGTGGGGAGAAGGTGGAGCACCTCCACGACGACGGTTCTAAGAAAGACCGCGGCACCCGCTGGCGCCGCCGGCGCCGGCTCCGGTGAAGACCGGAGCAAGGATTTCTCCCGGATATGTGCCGACCACCTGCCACCACCGACCGCCGCCCACGAACCACCACCCCTGCCGAGGCCGACTCCAATCTAGCCACGGGACCCCTTGATCCGCCGCGTCCAGAAGCGCTTCGCCCCCTGGCCAAAGCCGCCACCACCGAACCCGGGGCCGCCGCCCCGGCAACCACAGCCCGCCGCCGCCGACGACATCACCACCAAAGGAGCATGACCAGGCCCATCGGTCCAGAGCCCACATCACCAGATCCATAGGCAAGGGAGGGCCTGACCAGATCGGAGACCTCGCTCCGGGCCTCGCTGCGAGATGGTCAGCAAACAGAGAAGCCGACGGGAAGCCGCAGCCTCGCGCGACGCACAGTCCTCCGCCGTTAGATGTGGTCGGAGCCACATCGAAGGATGGGGAGGGGGCGCGGTCGCTGGGCCCCAACCACAAGGCACGGCCACGCCGACGCCGCGCAGCAGCCGCGCGCCGCACCGCCAGCTCAAGCCACCGCCAGGGGAAGCCGCCGTCGCACGGGCTCCAAATCCGCCACCGCCTCCTGTCGTCGTCGGAGGAGAGGAAGAGGAAGGGGAAGACCCAGTCGTCGTCGTCCGCCGCCCGGGCTTAGCCCGGCGGACTCCTTCGGCGACGGCGAGGGGAGGGAGGGGGGCGGCCCGGCAGCGCGGACGAGGACTTTGCCCGAGTCGCTAGAGAGGCGATGCGGGGGATGAGTGGTAGTACTCCTCATTTTTAAGTCTTTGACTTGTGAGGACACGAGTGCTTGAATTTTACCGGATTTATTTCAGTCTTTTTGATACTACTCCCTTCGTTTCTAAATATAATCCCTTTTAGATATTTAAATACGAACTACATACGTATGTATACGGGCATATTTTAAAGTATAGATTCACTCATTTTACTTTATATGTAGTCCATATTAAAATCTCTAAAAGATCTTATATTTAGGAAGAGAGGAGTATTTCTCTGGTGGTATGACATGCTTCTCAACTCCAGGTGTCTCTCGTAATTTTATTAATCTCAAGTTTACTAGTCAATCTTTCGAAAGTGCTCATAGTGATGTGTGTATGTCAACTTCTGGTCAATACTGTGTTTCCAAAAAGGAACATTTTTAAGAGAAAAAAATGTGTGTCTTATATTTTCGAAACTTCTACGGAAAATAAAGACTACGAAAAAATATATCACATTTCCTGATTTCCATGTGATCGTTGTGCCACTGACTCACGGTTCACAGATGGCACGAGCGCTCGTCCAGGTGGTCGGCTCGCCGCCTCCCCTTCTGCCCCCGCCGCGCCGCGTGTCCCGGCTCTGTCCGCCTCTCCGTTGCCGTGATATAGCCACGGGCTTTCTCCGAGAAGAGCGCGTCGCGGGCGAGGCGAGGGGTCGGGGAAGGGAAGGGAAGAGGATGTCGCTGGGGGCGGTGTTCCACGGCGCGCAGCTGATGCTGGATCTGGCAGTGGCCGGGCTGTCGCTGATGTTCGCGCTCGGCCTCTTCGCCGTCGTCACCACCGTGCTCTGCTCCGCCGCCTTCCTCCACCACTCCAAGCCCATCGCGTCGTAGCCGCGGGCCGCCTCCCACAAAGTCCACGAACCCCTCGGCACATCCTAATCGTAAGCCTGATTTCTATCCAGAATTTCATCGGTTCATTTCAATTCAAATCCAAGGTTGTGCCGTGGAGTGTAATGCGGTGGAATTGATTTGTTTGCACTGTAGTTTGTGAATTTTGGATGGAATCGAAGAAACAATGTGCTCGCTCGACATGTTCATGCTTCCTGACTGGCTATGTGGATAGGTATGGCCGTATGGACGATGCCACGATGGTTTGAGTAGGAGCACGTCGTCCTACTTGGAATCCATGGAATTGACATTTAGCAGGATTCCCCTAGCATTGTTTTTTTTTCTTCCCTGACCCTTGTCACCACATTTTAGCATTTATAACCAAAAAATGTGCCATGTGAAGTATATTTGCTGAGGATGCATTTTGTGTTTAGTCTCACAAATTAATGTGGCAGGTTAGCTCCCCTCGTTGTCCTAGCCTCGTTGTGATTGATTACTTGTAGAGGGCTCCAAGCTGGAACACCCTGGACTGATATTCCCTGAAGATTGTGCCTGCTGTTTCGTTGTTTCTGAGAATATCTGGTGTGAGATTAGGCATGATAGTAATCTGGGTGATTAGGGATCTTTCTTTTGGGGGCCTTGAGCTGGCTACTGATGGTTTTGAATGAAGTGACTTTTATGTGTTTGGTCAGAAAAAATAGCATCAGAAAGCTACAGCTAAGGTCTTAGGTCTTGTTTGGCCACCCCTGAGTGAAATGACTTAAAGTTAGGGATTTCACAAATCACCATCCTCGCCTACTTTGGATAACTGTAACTTTCACAATGAAACATCAACTCGACGGCCAAAACCATGGTTTTTAACATGCATATCTGCTGTAAGGCCTATCGAAATTGATTGTGCACAGTGCTCACCTTCATCTGAAATAACTCAATCACCTCTTTTGCAGTTTTGCTTTACCCTGTCTTTGCTAGTTCAATCGAACTCTTTAGCATATGTACCAACTGATTAGTGATTAACTGATTACCATTCCCCTTACTATGTCTTTTCATTCTTTTATCTCAGGAATGAGGTTGTTGTTGGGAGGTAATTCCTTCTTTTGCATCATTTGCCCAGCAGAAGGTGCTCCATCTGATGCTACTGCTGCTTTTAGGGAACTACTGTAGACGCAAAGAGTAGGAATTGCACATATCAGGTGATAGTGGAGGCTCTTGTACCTTGTACTACTTGTCTACTTATGCTGTCCTGTAAACAACACTTGTTTGTACAGTAAATCGTTGATTCGTCTTCTTGAAATATTCTGCATCTTATTGTTTATAAATCTACTGTACATTGTCTAATGCTTCTTATATGGAAGGGCCGGATATTCCTAGGTTTCATGTGCAAATGCCGCATCAGTTGTAGTAAGATTGATCTACTATATATGATAGGATTTGCTTTACTCAAGGGTAAGAAAAATGTGTTAAGGAGAATTGTGTAAATCCTATTATTTTTTGCTCTATGGCAGTTCATATAACTGAACTGGTAGACAATACTACTCCCTCCGTCCCAAAATTCTTGTCTTAGATTTGTCTAAATACGGATGTATCTAGTTACGTTTTAGTGTTAGATACATCCGTATCTAGACAAATTTAAGACAAGAATTTTGGGACGGAGGGAGTATATTAGATTGCTCACCAAACGTGAAAAGCTTATTGACAGACACACGATAAAGCAGATTTCTATATATGCCTTTTCTGAATAAATTTTTAACACATGCAGATATTCTGACCTATAAATTTTCGGGGAAAGCAGAAGGCCATTTAACCGAATTATCTTTTTGGGTTGGTGGCCTCAACACCTCATTGGGGAGGTGTATCTGGACAAAGTGATCATTAATGTCTATAGAAACATAGGAGGGCATGCAGTGCTTGAATGTCGATATTAAGAATAGGGCAATGAATAATAATGAAATGGTGACAGATTTGCATAGGAAGAACTAACCTATGGGGTGGCTAACAAATGGACAAAACAATAGAAGGCAATAGCAGGGACCATGACAAGGCCTTCAATTCCTCGTGCCTCTGACATGGATTCTAGCTTGATAAGAAAGGAATAGATGAGCAAGGTTTTTACATCAGTTACCAAAAGAAGCTTGTTCTTGATGAGCTACGTCTTCTATTGTGGCCTCTTTTGCTGCTTTTTTCGTCCCCTTTCTTCACCTTGCCTGCCTTTTTGTTGCTGCCTGTCGGGAACTTGGTAAGTGTCTCAGCTTCTTCATCCTTGCCATGTTCATTGCTGCAACCGTCATTTGTCTGACGATCTTTCTCTTCTTTGCCTTCAAGCACCTTCACTTGAGATGGCCCTGTGGAAGCATCAGACGCCAGGGAATCGTAATCTCCATCGTCATCCGCGTTGTTCTCTTCTTTCCCTTTCCTCCTCTCGGTGATGTAGCCACTGCCATCTTCAACATTGCTCCCTTCACTGCCATTGTCTTTTGCTTCATAGCTGCTCGTGGGGGAGGTCAGGTATATCGTCCACCCGGATTCATTACTGTTGCACTCTTCGCCGCCATCCCCGGTGATCATGGAGGATTCCATGACAGGCGTTCGGAGCGGAAGACCAAAAGAGAGGCAAGAATGGCCAAGAACGGAAACAAGGCAGAACAAGGTCGAGGGAGAATTCTGCGAGCACCTACTCTTATGCTTCTCCCGAAATCTGAATATCCTCAACAATGCAGCACTGAAGATGGCACTGTTCTTGCCTACGCCTCTTGAGCACCCATAACCCGAGAAGAGCACCAGATCCTCCAGCAATCAGCCCTCTTCAAAGGATCAAGAATTCAGAGGGAGTTGGAGAGGGGGAGGGGGGGGGGGGGGGGGGGAATTCTTCAGGGCTGGGCCGTGTGTATGGCTATGGTGTGTTTGGGGGTGGAGGTGTGTGAAGGAACCGCAGAAAGGATGACAGTGTGTTTAAATGGGAAAGGGTGGCCTATCCTCGCAAGCTCCAACTGTCACCCATAACTTTCCCCAACCATTTTGCTTGCAACGCAGTGTTACAGGCATTTCCATCTGTAGTCCATGTGGCCGTAGCGCCTCGCCCTCATGGTGGGGGCCTGGCAGGGAGGCCTGGGGGGAGATTAGATGCACCTGCCTGCCTGGGTTTGGTTAGCCCATGATTTATTAGCATTAGATTACAAGGTTAAGCGTGAGGCTGGCATAGCTCAAAAGGCCTCCTGTCGCCGCTTTGTCTGCCTGTCATCCATGCCTGCCAAATGCCTAGCTTGCTCACGGCGTATCTCCACTTCAACAACAGTCTGCAGGACCAGGAGAACATGTCTTTTGTTTGCTTTGGTATTAGTACGTAGTACGTGCTACATGTAGACGGTGGACAAGCAATTAGGCCCAGAGCCACTGGATTTGTCATGTGCTGCCACTCTCATCGTTGCCATCTTGGTAAGTACTCCCTTCGTCCGGAAATACTTGTCATCAAAATAAATAAAAGAGGATGTATCTAGACTATATTAGTTCTAGATATATCTATTTTTATCCATTTTGATGATAAGTTTTTCGGAAGGAGGGAGTAAGAACTCTGCTGTTGCAGGTAAGAGCGTCGATCGGTGGTGGATATGGTGAAATGTGGTTGATTGGAACATGATAAAGTGCTTGAGAAGTATGTTTATTGCGGCGTGCCTGTTGTTTATCATATCCATATAGCTAGATTCGGTGGATGCTGCACAATGATAGCAGTAAAAGGGATACCAAACTTGATTACGTGACATCCTTTCCTCCAAGCTGGAGAAAGGAACAACCCGACCCTGGCTTGCTTCTGAAGCTTCCGTCGGGGAGAAAAAGGGCTTGGAGACATGAAGAGGCCGGAGCTCGTGGTCCTTGTTGTTCCCATGTCCCAAATTATCTTCTTCTTCCTGCGACCTGGTTGTACCCTTGCAGTTGAGAAAGTTTTGCTTGCGTTTCATCTTGTAATAACTCCGTATGATTGCGTCGACACTGTGTGTGCGCGACGCCGACAGGAAATCGATCGATGCGACCGGCCGGGCTGTAGCCGGTGATACTCCTAGTACGATCGATGCATGCATGTATATCTGGATTTTCTTGCCTCTTCCTGTGCTTCAGTCAGCGTTTTTCTTTGCCACGAGCACATACATCATCCATCCTGTGGCTGGCTGCTCCACGTGCACGTATGTGCACCTGGTCGGGTCACCAGTACGGCGATCAGAGCCGGGCCGCTCAGGTTCACCGCACGGACGACCTACCCCTACCACCCTCGACCGTCCGGTAGGGTGGGACGTAGCGCGGAGTTCACGTGGGGACGGTGCAGTCGGCGGCAAGCGACGACGACGAACAGCTGCAAGGCTTTGGAGTAACTCGACGACCACCACTCCGCAGGTCTGTGAAGCAGATGGTTGCTTGCCCTGGCCGTGGTGCAGACAGAGGCTGGACACGTCTGTAACTCGTGCCCGTGCTCGGGTTGGTGGTGGGCGGAGCACACGCGCCCTTGCCCCCCGCACCACCTGTCCGAGTCGAGTTGAAGGCCGCCGCCCCGCGAACTGTGGCGGGTACAGGGCGGCCATGCACGTCGGGTTCCGGGGGTCTAATCGGCCGCTGTTGCTCACTGATTTCTCTGCTCTGCTGCTGTCGTTGGCAGAAACCCATCGAACGCGTCTGCTGGTTGGTTGCCCTGACGCTGCTGCCGCTGGTGCTGGTGCTCGTCAGAGCAGAGGCCTGCCGTTGCGTGGTGTCCACGGGGCGTCGGTGCGCGACTGCGCGGTGGCTAGGAATGAACGGCGTGGCCTTTCCACGTGCGGCGGCCCCCGTTGACATGTGCGGGGCTTCGATCAGGGATTCGGGCAGGGGCGAAGCCAGGCTGCAGCGGTGAGGCCCGTGCGCTACTTGTGTGATTGCCTCGTCAGGGATCAGGAGGAGGGATAGACAAGGTCAAGAAAAGCTCGATGCTCATGAGCCGCTCGAGATCGACTCGTTTTTTGGCTCGACTCGTGATTGATTCAGTAAGAAATGAGTCGAGTATGAGCACCTTTTTGTAGCTCGATCGAGAAACAAGTTGATCTTGAGCCAACCATGGCTCGCTCGATTTCAGCTCGATAGCTCGATATAATACAATTATATTACATAATCATGATATAAATTAAAAGGAAATAGGATTGTTTACTATCATATATGTGGTGTATGGTTTCTCTTCATTTTATCTACCAGCAAACTAGGAAGCTTAATTAAGCATGGAGAAAATTTAGGCCTTAATTTGGTACATGGTCAGCTGCGTATTAAATATCCTGCTATTTTTGTCAACATTTGGGAGTAGATCCAACTTTGTTTTCTTCTCTTGGCAATTCATCAAGGATCTCTTGCTATTAGTTACTTGTCTTCACTGAGAGAATACACCAAACTACCTTGAAAAAGATATACTCCCTCCGTTCCTAAATATTTGTTTTTTTAGAGTTTCAAATGGACTACCACATACCGATGTATATAGACATATTTTAGAGTATAGATTCACTCATTTTGCTCCGTATGTAGTCACTAATTGAAATCTCTACAAAGACAAATATTTAGGAACGGAGGGAGTATTATCATCGTTTCGATTAAAATAATATTCTATAATAGTTTCTGAGGTTGTGTTGTGGCCGATCTTGTTCAAAAAATTGCCTTAGATTGTTAAAAATATCATCTTATTTAGCTCGAAACTAGCTCGAGATAGACTCGAGATCGTTACAAGCTGAGCATGAGCCACTTTCTAGCGCTCGACCTTGAGCTTCACCCAGTTTGAGCTCGCTCGAATTTTAGTATGATTTGAGTTGAGCCTAATCCAACTCGCTCGAACTCGACTCGTTTGCAGCCCTATTGGGAAGGAGGCTAAATTTCGTGCAAACCCCTGCCTTGAATTTGTTTTGGGATCTGGTCCTTTTCTTAGCGTCAGGGTCCATGGCGGTAGGTCCCTGACGGTAGGGTTGCATGCTCTACCGCAATTTTTTTTTCTAAGTATGAGACACAGTGCGTACTCGCGTCTATCGCCGGGCACCTCGGCGGTAGGTTTGTACGGGCTACCGCTAGCCTGTTTGGCGGTAGGGATGTTACACCCTATCGCCATGGATCCTGATGGTAGCAAAAGGGTCAGATCTCGAAATATTTGCAAACTAGGGCCAGATCTCGATTAACTTTTAGAGAAGGGTCAAAACACAAAATTTTGCCTGGGAAGGATGAGGATTTGTGCCTCTTGGTGCCACACTAAAAAACTGAAATTTTAGGATACCAATACCTGGGTGGTGTTCATTTTCATGGGGAATTGATGGATGTGGTATTCGTAGGATTTCCCTATGTTTTTAATGCTATATTCAGAAGAGGGGGGGGGGGGGGGGGTGTGTGTGGCTCCCGGGAGTGCTAGCCTCTGATCCCTTCTATCTGCTCTCGCACAGCCTCGAAGCACATCATGTCTCATCGTCTGCCGTTGCATATTACCATCCACATTCCGAACATACATTATTTTCCCTTCGTCCCAAAATATAAGAACGTTTTTAACACTCTTATATTTTGGGACGGAGGGAGTAACTATTTGAGGGGTCTACGGCGGGCAAAATGCTAGGCTGAACCATTTATTAAATTTAAAAGTAGTGAGCAGAGTTAATCCTCTATTCTTCCTATTTTTCCTTTTTTTTTAACACAACAACCTATTTTTTCTCTTCACGCGACCACGACATTAAGTCATGCATGTGGTCATAAGTTATAATTTGTGCACTGTCCTATCCATGCAACTAGGGATGAAAACGAAATGGAAACGGACAAAACTAGGTGCTGCCACATTTGTTTTCTTTTTTACACGGAAACGAAAACAAAACCTCTAGAAACAATACATAAGCGAACACTACCGAAAACAAAATGGAGCAAATACGACACGGACACAGAGATAAAAGCGGAGTGTTTACAGGCTAAAGACCCCTTGAACCATAGATCAAAAAACAAGGAAACTAACAAAGTTGTTCAATTGATAAGATGATTACTAAATTTTGTGATATATCATGGCTATATAATAGGATATGTCAGTGATGGCTGCATGCTCAATTAGGGGTTAGGGGTTCTGCTCTCTACCATGCTCGATGTGTGGTAGTAGTACTGTAGAAGTTGGGCCATCTGGGCTATTTTGCTCATTGTGTGTACGGTTTAATTGTGTGTTTGTTGGGCTACAAAACAGTCATGTGCTCATATTCAAAATAGAGATTTTTCGTATTAGCGGAAACAGAAAATTTCGTTTCTACACCTGTTCCACCGGAAAATATCATTTCATTTCCGCACACACAAAAATTCGTTTCCACTTTGCAAAATTTCCTTTTCACTTTCATTTTTCCTCTACGTTTTCATTTTTCCGCTAGAAAAACTAAAAAATTCGGCTCCAATTTCATTCCTACATGCAACCATGCCACCTCAGCAATCATGTATGTTAATTTGTTTCAGGAATATTTGCGTGGGCATATATGGTATATACATTGGGACGTTGGAGCAAATATATTTAGGTCATGTTACAATTTTTTGTTACGTAGGCACCCAGTTGGCTTCAACCTAATAGTTTTCTCTTTAATATGCTTTATTATTTTCAAAATATAAACCGAGCGAAAACTCTCTTTTTTTGCAGTAGTTTTGGTTTTTATCGCCTATGCATCGCTTTTATCAATGTTCCCACGACAACGCCAGACGCATCATCTACTTACACAAGAGGCATAGAAAGTGGGAAGAATACAAGAGAATCTTCAATCAGATTGCACTATTTTACCCTTATATGTCCGTGGACGCGCGGACAGGAGGGGCTTGGCCCCTATTTGTCCGCCCCCTAAGTTGTCTCCTCATATCTCAGTCCCACATTCATATAATTCATGCAGCGTAAATCAACGCAATGTCTATCTATAAATATATAAACATATAGTAGTACACTACTTCTTCGCTTTGCCCTTCCCCTTATTACCTTCGGAGCCACACTAGTACGTGTCGAAAGTCGGCATCCAAAAGTTGTGTGCGTTTGAGAACCTAAAGGCCGACGAGACGTCAGGCGGCGTGGACCTTGATGCCATGATGCAAACAGAGGGTGAACACACTTGAAACTCGTACGTGCTTTGTACTTCTGACAAATATTTATAACAGATTCGATATTTTTTCAGAAAAAAACTTGTATGTGCTAGGGTTCAAGTTGGTGAGCGGAGGACACACACCATTGCCCTTTGATTCACCTGTCCGAGTCGATTTGAAGGCTGCCGCCCCTTAAATTTAAAAAATGTGATTTGTAGAACATGATGTTAGCACTATTATGGAATGGACAGGGGTCATATGCCCCCCACCCCCATGCTCACTTCACCAAGTTATATTTATTCAATAGTTATCTATGGTTGAGTGTGGTGCAAGAAGAGGGCTGGAAAAATGCCTACAACACTAACTAATCTCTGCCTGGGTCACTCTCAGTCTTGAGTGCTCACTTCGGATGCTTCAACAACCTCCGTTGCAGCACCTTCACAACAGCCGACCTCATCATCTCGTAGACCTTGCCCCCCAACTCCGCTAGACTCTCGGGCTAGACAAACCAAATATGTAGCAATCATGTGACCGGGTGAATAAAAGTTCAGCTTGCTAAGTCACTTGGTCATGTCTCAGTCGATACTATATATGTAAAATCATACATTAAGATTCGTGCAAAGTTTTCTTTTAAGATTTTCCTTTTTCTTTCTTACATGGTATGCCACTTGACCGAGACTCCGTTAAATCTCAGTCGACCGAGACCTAGCCACACCCATATAAGTTTTATACTAGACTAACTATTAAGACCTATGCCCACTTATGTACATCATGTAATGGTAATAATGAGGCCGGCTAAATGATCCTACAACTAAGATCCTATGAAAGTCTCAACCACAGAGAAGTACCTCAGTTTTTTTGGTAATCCATAGCTGATCACAAGCACAGATGACCCCAGGTGAACAGTAAACGGTTTAAAAACAAACATGTCTTGTGAAAATCTTGGCCAAGTGACATTTTTTTTCCGTATCTCTAATACCATGTAAATATGCAGTTCTAAGTTGAAACAGAAAAGTATAGAATCAGTTATCGCTCACATGACAGGAACTGCAAGGCTCCACAACAATCAAGTTGACATTACAGGGTACTTCGGGCTTGATGTATCTTCTTATAGCCACGAGCGCTTTCTTGGCTTGTAGGACATCACGCGTGTCCATGGGGAAGCACCTGCCGCTTCTGCATGAGGAACACCTAGAGTAGCCATAGGTGGTGTCCAGCGTCAGGCACTCAAGTGAAGCCGTGTGCTTCAGCATACAACAGGTTAACTCAATCATGCTCTTAGCAGAGTAGAAACTATAGATCGTCACATTCTTGAGGCTATCATGGCGAAATTCTTGCCCCCGCACCAAATGTGAAACATCACGGTGAATCCTACCGTAGCCTCTGTTAACACAGTTCATAATCCTCGCTGACTGCAAGGGCACAATATGTTAATGTCAACTACTCTCACAAGATGACAACAGTTCTAGATGAACCGTCTGAAAAATAAAAATGGGCTCAAAGACAAGATTTGCATGAGATGCGCATTATCCATGTATATGTACCTCAATATTCCCACTTGTTCACAAATAAATGATGTTTTGAGCATTGTTACAATCTCAAATATGCATGTTTGGCCGTTACTTTCCTATAACTATTTTAATAAAAATATGATATTTGTGTAGTGGTCCCTGACAAATCTAATGGAACAGCTGTAACCTGACCAGTCAAAATGGTTAACTATATCAAAGAGAGTTGACAAAGTTTGATTGCAAGCTTTCTACTGTATCGTGTATTTATGAAAAGAGATACTGTTATTTTCTAAATTACTTAGCTTTGTAGTAAAAATAGAAATCTATGATCAACTGAAGACAATAGGCATGACAATTGAGCTAATTAATAAACCGACTTTGTAAAGGAACGGTAATAATGCTCAATTGTTGAATGGCTATATAACAGGACTTACCCTCAAGACGAGAGTCTCTAAGGCAGGAGAAGCATCAAGAAAAGCTAACAGAGACAAATAATCATATTCATCTGCTGCCGAGACAGCGGGAAGAGAAATATTCAAGTACTTGAGGTGGTGGAATTTTCCAGGCACCATTGGTGTGCTCACCTGCTGAAGAAAGAGGTGCATCAGATTAGTTTGTCACTTGACATAACAACTACTCCCTCCGTCCCATAATATAAGAACGTTTTTCAAGCTTACATGGCTTGAAAAATGTTCTTATATTATGGAACAGAGGGAGTAGTCCTTAGAGCAATAGCTGATCGCAGAACCAAGGAATTTAAGTTTAGAGGATCCGCTGGAGATGGAATACAAAACCAAGGAATTATTGGTCTAAAGTCTGAGATTATGCATACCTCGTGTGGCAACAACGATATGTTAAGGGCTTCAAGAGCGAGTGTAATTGATGGAAGCTTGCCGAGAGCATAACTTGGGGATGCAGGTATATTCGGAGCTGCTTCACTTGAGATGAACCATCTCCCAGTGAGAGTGAGAAATCCACTTGGTCGCCAAGTCCAAGGTCTACACTAGAGATATCTGGGGCATTGCTCTCAATTGCATGTAGCATCTTACATTGAAACACCTCCAGGGACCTGAGGTGCCGCAGCAGGCAAGGTATCTTCAAGCAGACGATCTCATCACAACAAGAGAGTCGCAGATGCCTCAAAGCCAAAGAATCAGAAAGGAAGCACCCCAACTCGTCATCGCTGATGCGCACGGACCGCAGGTGCAATCTCGTCAGGCAACCAAGTCCGGCGGTGGGATGGAAAATAGAATTGGTGAGTTTAAGATACCGAATTGACCGCCCGCTCTCGCCTGATAAAAGCGAGCACGGGAAGTTGTAGTCTGTTCTGCAGTGCCGGAACAAGGGCAGCATCACGGTGAGTTCTTGGATACCGGGTGCAATGGCAGCCTTGAGGAACCTGTCGACGTAAGAGGTGTCGAGTCTGTTCCACTTCCAGGGGAGGTGAAGCTCAAGCGTCTTCACTCCGATGCCTGAATGATTTCCAAAGATATGGTCAGTTCTGCTTAGAAGATCCATTGCTCCTTCGTCCACTGTGGCTGCTTTTCCAATCAAGCCCAGTTCTTTCATGCCGAAGGTGAGGTTAGGATAGTGTCTCCAGGAACGTCGAAATGATCGAGACACGCACCCAGCACGTGCTGCGTCTCGCAGCGGCATTAGGCCATGTATATGATGCACGACATCCTGCAGGCAGAAGCAAGGGAGGCGATCAGCGCATTGGCATCATAATATCAGAACGATGGCGTCAATAACCAGTAGTGGGGCAAAAAAAAAAACGATCCATATGTAGTGGCACTATAATCTTGTGTTAAGAAAGTGGACTAGAACATGACTGGTCAGTAGCTGGTTAGAGATGATGCATGTTTACTTCTACAGTAGGACAATGGCATCACTAGGCTAATAGTGCAACATTCTTTTCTGGAACACAAACTTGGTGTGGTTAACCAACTGAAATAAAAGCAAGCTTGACATCCGTCTGAATATTTGGCACCCCACTAACAAGGTCTAATTCAGAAGAGAAACGATGTTGCAATTCCTTTGACCGAACAGAACTGGAATAGTCTGGGAGCATAATATACAGTCAAAGCAAACTATTACTCCCTTCGTCCCAAATGATAAGATGTTCTAACTTTTTTCTGAATTGAGTGTATATAAATACGTTTTAGTGTGTCTGTTTGCTTATTTCAGTCCATATTTAGTCTATTTTGAAATATCCAAAACATCTTACAGTAGCGAAAGGAGGTATAGTAGGTACCTCGGAAAGGCTGTTCCATGAGTTGATTCCATTGTGAGAGTTTGAACCGGTGCGATCGTCGTCGCCGTCATCTTGTTGGCAGGGTGGGCACTTCCGTTTAACTGCCGAAGAACCCGAGTCGCCTGAAATACAGTGAGGGGTTATGATTGGGAACAGACAATTGGTCCCTTGAGAATAATGACATCGAGATTACGGCACCCTGCCGCGACATGACCGAGATCCAGAAGTTTCAGCTCTTGGGCAATGGCATCAACAGTTTTTGGAATCACTAGGTCGCAGGGTCAAATCCACACCCACGTTTGTAGGAGGAGGAAACCCTCCAAATTCGACGACAATGCCTACATGACTCGAGGATCAGCTGATAACAAATTAAGAGGCCGAGGCGAGGAGGAGCTAGCTTACCGCGGGATTGGGCGGATTCCGCCATGGCCGGCACGATCAAGGCGACCGGAGAGAGATCGCGGCGAGGAGCCAGCCGCACGCCTTGGCTGCTCGCGGTTCCCTCGTCAAAAGCAAACGGAAAGGCGCTCGTACCCTCCGTCGATGCGATCCCCTTGTGTACCTGGCGTTGTACTAGTACCGTACAGATAGCTCGTGTTACAGACGTAGCGTTGCCTGCTAGTATCTTCGATTTTTTTTTCAAGCAATCTGTGATTGGATGGTTAGATGAACAGTGGTATCCCCATCCGCCAGAGTTCAGATCTTCCTTAAAAAAACACCAGAGTTCAAATTCTGGTGCTCGCATTTATCCTGGATTTATTTCAGGATTTCCGGCGATGTGCGTTTAGTGGGAGATACGGTTTCCTTGGACTACGAGTCGCCTACGCTGACTTCGTAAAATCTCAAGATGATATGCCGGTTCAGTCTCTTGAATGTGCTCATAGGGATAGGGTGTGCGTGTATGCGTTCATAAAGATGAGTGTATGCGTGTATATATGAGCGTTTGTGTCTGTACTGATGTTAAAAAAAAAATAGTATCTTGGATTTTTCTAATCAACGAAGGAAGAATATTTCTTTTTTAATTTGTGTGTTTCAGCGGTATACGTCTATCACTCTTACTACTACTCGGTCATTGGAACGGGGCAAACAAATAACTGCGCATTCATTATTTGTATAATTTTAACGAGATTGTGTACTCAATCGCGATGATTTACTTATCATTTTATTGTTACTGTGACAGCATACAAAAAAAATGATTTTATTGGTTTTAAAGAATAGGATTTTATTGCTAAGCCAATAAGACGTGGGCTTACCGAGGCAGTTTTTATATAGAAGTAGTGAAAAAGCAGGAGATGGAGGGGAAGAAATCAAAACAAGGATGGAGGGGGGGTACCCAGCCAATAAGATGTGTAATCCCCAATCCACCTTTCAATACCGGGGGATATCCTTGTGTAAGTGAACAGAGTGCTTTTGTGCCCGAGCGCCTGATCATCTATAATATTTTGATTGTGTGTCTAAATGGATTACCACATACGGATGTATATAACATATTTTAGAGTGTAGATTTACTCATTTTGCTTCGTATTTAGTCATTTGTTGGTTGTGTGTGAGAGTGTTACCGAGAAAGACAAATATTTAGGAACGGATGAGAGTATATGATAGAGCCGGGCTGTCCTACTCAGCTTTAGCATCATCTTTGTTTGTCTGTTATGAACTGTGTCACTTCTGTCATGTTTGTTGTCCGTAACATGAAGGGATTGCAAGTGATCACAGTCAGTATTTCATGGCAATTGTTCAGAAAATTTGTTAACAATATCCACAGGAGTGCTAGCGCGCACGTACAACAAATACCCCTGGTGCTCCCGAGCTCCTCGGAGAAAAAGACGCCCAGCGCACACAAGTAGGCTCCCGTGCAGTACAAACTGGAGTTCACGAAGAACGAAGCCATGACAATTGACACAAGATAGAGAATAGCCATGACAGTTTTTGTATACACTACGCATCATTGATACAAGTTTCCGGAAACAAAAAAGAGTAGGCAGGTAAAATGCATGAAACATACGTATATAGTACAGTAATAAAGACAAATTAATTTCACGGCCGTCAAAAAAGTCACCTACAAAATTTAGCCTTGGGAGATAACAAAAGATTCTGGAGCTCAGTGTTCTTACAAAGACAGTCCATCGCTCGATGTCATCATCACTCTGGCTCCAGTGATACTTCTATTTTTTGCTCATCCACCTCCAGGGTATTTCTTTTTAAAAAAATGGATGCCTACATAACTAACTAATCTCTCCATGGGTCATTCTCGTTCTCAGTCCTGACTTCGGACGGCTCAACGACCTCCGTTACAACACCTTCCGAAGAGTCGACGTCGGCATTGGTCTCAGCCTCGTCGGTGCCGGATCTACCCCATCTCCCGCCAAGCGCGATGGTCATCATCTCGTAGATCTTGCCCCCCAACTCCGCTGGACTCTCAGGCTAGACAAAGCAACAATCATTAGGCCACGAGCGATATGTATCATAATTGACCATGAACGAGAGCATATAGGTATCTTGTACTTACAGTATATCCACTGGAGATCAGGGCAGTCTCGTACAGCAACTCAACTGCCCTCTTGGCTTCGGTGCTCTCTGGCTCGTTCTTGCAAGCAGCCTATTATTCACGAAGTATACATTAGTGATTGAACAACAACAAATAGGTATGATATGCAAGAAAAGATTGCGGGTATCTTACACTCAAGTCCTTGACAATAGGGTGGTCGGGGTTGATTTCAAAAATTCTTCTTCCTCTCATGAACTCCAAGCTTGATGTGTCACCAAGCGTCTGTGCTTTCATAAGCCTATCATATCAAGTTGAAGAGGTGTGTTAGGACAACAACTGCGCGCTTAGTTTACCAAATTGGGTAAGTGATTGAACCATCCAGCTACCTTTCCATGTTAGCCGACCAACCAAACTTGCCAGATACAAGAACACATGGTGAAGAGCTGAGTCGCTTCGAAATTTGGACCTTGGCAACTTTGTCACCCAGCTGCTGCTTTATCCAGTCACAAAGAAGAGTGTATTCCTGCTTGGTTTCTTCCTTGTCCTCATCCTCATCGCCTGCAACAGCCAATATATGTTATTGTCATGCAGAAACTGCTTATAACCAATCACATGACAATTCAAATTCACTTACCCAATTCTAGGTCTTCCTTGCTGATATCAACAAACTTTTTCTCTTTGTACGTCTGCAGATTCTGAATAGCTACCTCATCAATCGGCTCAATAAGGTAGAGAACCTAAAAAAATGAAATAGTGTCAGCTTAAGCTAACTGTAGCACAACAGAAAATCAATTCTATGATCAACAAGATAAGCACATACTTCAATATCTTTCTGAAGCAGCTTTTCCAAGAAAGGAGCGGTCTTTGCACTCTGAAGACTATCTGTAGCAATATAATAGATTGCCTTCTGGGTCTCGGGCATATTCTCCACATACTGATCCAGACTTATCAAATCCGTTTCATTTTTGGAGGAATAAAACCGCAGCAAAGGAGCAAGGCGCTTCTGGTTCCCTGAGTCCTCGATGCAACCAAGTTTCATAAATTTGCCAAAGCTCTCCCAAAATTTCTTGTAGTCCTGCACGAAGCGCGTCAAGCTTCAAGACAAGCCCGATGAAATGACAGCTTGGGAATAAGAGGATGTTAACTCTTACCTCCTTGTTATCCTTGTCAGCAATATCCTGAATCATATCAAAAGTCTTCCTAACAAGTCTCTTGCGCATGATCCTGACCTGAAACATATGGATGGTGATAATTAGTTCCAAGAACCACATACTAAAGTAAACAACTGCAGATTAAGTCACAAATGCTTTCCAGTAACTTACAATACGACTTTCTTGAAGAATCTCACGAGAAACATTCAGAGGGAGATCATTCGAGTCAACAACACCTTTGACAAAGCTCAAGTACCTGGGGAACTGCAGAGATAACACTAAAGTTCAGCGGCCCATTACAACATTGTTAACATAGTAACCAAAGAAGTACAGTAGCTTCTAACTCTAATAACAGAATAAAAAAATTGTGGCAACATACCAGCTCGCCATCAAAGTCATCAGAAATGAAAACCCTCTTGACATACAACCTGATATTTTTGGTCTTAGGGTTCATTATCTCCTCATTGCTAAGTGGTGCCATTCCTGGGATGTAGAGAACACTCCTAAATTCCACCTCACCCTGTTTGCAACAAAAGTCAATGTTTGGTGTGCATTAACATAACAGACGTTTAGTTTCGGAAGTGTTCGCACCTCTGTTGTAAAGTGTGCATGAGCTAGAGGATCCAAAAACTCATTGAATGCCTTCTTGTAAAATTCATTGTACTCGGTTTCCTCAACTTCCTTTGGATTTCTCATCTACATGACAAGAAAATTCATTTCAGCTTCTGTTTCTTCAATATATATCCAACAAAAAACCAAACTACTCCCTCCGTCCCGAAATTCTTGTCTTAGATTTGTCTAGATACGGATGTATCAAGTCACGTTTTAGTATTAGATACATCCGTATCTAGACAAATGTAAGACAAGAATTTTGGGACGGAGGGAGTACTAAAGTAAAGACATGTTTCACATGACAGTTACACTGCAGGTACCAACGATAAGGATATGGAAACAAATAATTTGGGTGCCAACATACCCATATTGGCTTTGTTTCATTTGCCAATTCCCAATCCCAGTACTTCTCAGTGATAGTTTTCTTCTTCTTCTCCTTCTCACCCTACAAAAGAGGAGGGATTATTTTTATATACAATATGGATTAGTTTGATCAGTGACAACCAAATGCACATAAAGCTAACCTCTGCTGTCTCTTCGGCTTCTTTTGACTCCTCTTCTTCAACCTATTTAGAGGATGTAACAAGTGCACAGAAGAGAAGAAATAAATATCAATTCCAACGAAACTAGTATGACTGGAGGTTTAAACTTTAAAGCAGAGCATACTCAAAATCCTACCTCAACTGTTCTAGATTTCTCCTGCCATGTAAAAATGGGGAACGAAACAAACTGCGAGTAGTTCTTAACTAGACCTTGAATCCTCGTAGGGTCAGCAAATTCATACTTATCATCCTCCTAAAGGAACAAAAGTATAGTTAAGAGTCATGTTAGGACTTAGGTAATAAAGGTTGTACAGAATATCAGTATAAGCTTCTTATCTTACTCTTAAAAAGAGAGTAATCTGTGTTCCACGTGTCAGCATTTTCTCAGGATCAGTCTCTTCCCTGATAACGTATGAGCTACTGTTAGCCTCAGCTTCCCATATATACTGCTTATCTGTCTTGGGACTCTTAGTGGACACCACAACCTGCAAGGCAACAAGTAACCACAAGTTTGAAACTACTTTTGGCTTGCAAAACAGATGTACGAATAATTTGAAATTGTTCCTCAAAACATGCAGCAACATCCATCCAATAGATATTCCGTACCTTCTCTGCAACAAGAAAAGCCGAATAAAATCCAACACCAAATTGACCAATAAGTCCATTATCTGCACCAAGCTCCTTGTTCTCCTGAAAAAAAGAGAAAGCAAATTGACATCAACATCAACAATGAAGAAAAAGGTCATCATAGAACACAAACTGATGAAGCTAGATGGGGAAGGAGGTGCACCTTCAGAGCCTTCAAAAATTTGGAGGTACCACTTTGTGCGATAGTTCCAAGGCAGTCCTTGAGCTCATCCTTTGTCATCCCAATGCCACTATCACTGTAAAATCCAAAACAATAGGTCTGAGACTGAGTTGTGACTTATATCAGAATTGATGATTGAACTGCTAAGCTCATAGAGAAGAACATACGTGATAGTTATTGTGCCAGCATCAGGGTCAGGTTTAATCCTTATTTCCATGTCACCACCATCAGCCAGCACGGATGGATCAGTTACACTGAGAAATCTCAGCTTATCCAAGGCATCACTCGCATTACTGGGTGAAAACAAAAAATTGTCCAGGTCAGATAGTCAGCAGAGATTCTAATAATGGTTCAGTTATCATACATCTTGATGAGCAGAAGACTGACCTCACAAGCTCCCGAAGGAACACTTCCTTGTGGCTGTAGAGGCTGTGAACAATCAAATCCATCAGGCGGCTAACCTGCAGGACAGAAAGAGAAACTGCATAAACATCCAATCCTGGAACTGTCAAAACCTACCTACTCACAAACGAATTGGCAACAGACTCTCAGTCAATATCATTATATTATATCCTGTAAATAAATGAAGCACTACAGAGCGCAGCAATCCAGAACCGACTCGTCGTCTCGCCTCCTAAATTAAATGCTCCGGGATCTAAAATCCAACCAGATGTTACACAAGGACTAGAGCCCCTCCACCCACCTCGGCCTGGTACTCGAACTCCTCCCCGGCGGCCTCCTCCTCCTCGCCGGCGGCCTTCTCGGCGACGGCGGAGGCGCACCTCGCGCCGACCAGCCGGCCCCTCCCGGCCTCCCACCTGACCCCTCTGGCGCCGGCGGGCCTCCTCCCCTGCGGCGCGAGCGCGGCCCGCGGCAGCCCCCGCGACGGGCTCGGCCGCAGCGCCGCCACCGACGACGGGCCCAGGGTCCTGCTCAGCGCGGGCGCCATGGGAGAGGCAGACGGCGTCGAGGGGCGGGGTCTTGTCGCGGCGCTCGCTGGTGGTTGGTCGTTCGGATGGATGGTTTGGGTTCCGGCGCGGTGTCTGGGAGGGGGAGACGAAAGGATAAGGGGCTGGGCTAGGGTTTATACTTGGGATAGAATGGTGGAGGGTGGGTTTAGGGTCGAGGGGGGAGACGACGACGAGAGCGGGGCGTCGGGAGGATTCTGGAAGGGCGTAGGGCGCACGAGGGTGGCGTGTGGGGGCGTGCGCGTGCGCGGCGCCGTCGGATGGGGAGGAGCCGACGGTGGATGGGGGGATGGCGTGGGATGTGTGGGAGGCTGTTTGTCCGACGCGCGGAGCGGCTCCGCGAGTGGCGACCATTCGTTCGTTTGCGGCTCCGCGAGGCTGCTGCCAGGTTCTCCGTCTCTCTCGGTTGCTCCGCCCCCCGCCGTCCCGTCACCGTACGACGCGGTCTCGTCGCATTTTTTGAAGTAAAATGCACACAACCGTCACATTCATGTCACGATTAGCATAATTTTACGATTCGTGGCATTTTGCGCCGAATCGGATTTCTGGCAACAATAAAAAATGCTTAGCTATTTTCTGAGCACGTTTTAACATGACTAATCCCTCATGTGCCGACAACGGTGACTACGCGGCGTTAACGACCTCTGTCTAAAGCGACTGGGTCGAACCCCTTGGTCACTCCCCTCCCTCGCTCTCCCTCTCCTCTCTCGCGGGGCATGGAGGCGGTGAGGTTCTATTCATCTAGCGCCAGCCGGCTGTGGTGGGATGGCCTCAACGAGGTCATGTTCACCGACCCCCAACCAGCTGGGGTATGGCATACCGCGAAACAACATCCACAGGGTCACGTTCATCAAGCGCCAACAGCCTACGACCGCGACTGAGGTACTATTCCTCAAACGCCAACTGCCTACGACCGTAATGGCCTCCTTTGTTTGTTTGGATGTGGAGAATTAGATGCCAGCGGAAAACGAGTTTTTGAAAGATTTTTAGGAAAACCGGTTTTATTTACTTTTTTCGTTGAGATAAATATATACATTCTTGTTTGAGGATCGAGGAAAATTAGAATATGATTATGTAGGTAGTTCTTTGTTCGGGAAGCAACATGAGCTTATCACACGAATATTATTTCGTGGATCTTGGATTTGAGCTTCGCGACATGCTATGTTGGTCACCCGGAAGGCCGAAGTAACAGTATTCGTATTCATCCTGCCGCTCGCACTTCGCAATGCCAATGGCAGGGCACCTACGCTGGGCCGTCTGAGCACCGTGCCAATGGTCTCACCTGGGAGACTATTATCCAGAGTAAAATGGAGCTTCGGCACGGCGCGTGTCGCAGCCGTCACCACGCTGAGGAGGTCCCGTTGCTTGCGTCAGGAGCACCATGCCGCAGTCGATGTCGTAGCCGTAGCCATAGGCGTTGAGGAGGCCGCTGCTCGCGTTGAGAACAACACGTCGCCATCGATGGTGTCGCACCCGTCGCCATGGACGCTAAGGAGCGGCGCTGCAGGAGGACAACCTGCCGTCGTCCATGGTGCCGCAACCGTCGCCGCCATGGGTGCCGAGAGGTCACGCTGGTCGCCCGAGAACATCACACCGCCGCCCATGGTGTCAAGTAGATGATGATGAGCAGGTCATGCCGCTCGCGCAAGGAACAACACACCGTCGCGGGTCGTGTTGTAGTTTATTGTCAGCTGCATGAGCTCAGGTGCAAAACTGGTATGGAAAAACCACTACATAGACTTAGTTTTTCGGTTTTTGTAGAACCCAGGTTAACATATCCATATTTTAGTTGGACTAGGTGAATGCCCGTGCGTTGCAATGGGATATGAAATAGTATGGAGTATTAAGAAATGATAATCAATGTCATGATTCAACTTCATGGGGATTACATTTAACTTCCACCTCTACTATGACCAATGTGCACCTGAAAACAATTCCAGCCTATTTGTTTCCACAGGGTACATATAATTATCTGAATGCATCAAGCAAATGCCATTTTCTAACATAGGACTGGCTCCATTCATCTACTTGGAGTCTGGGACCACTATATGATCTGTTCCTTCCTTTTCATTGACATCTCCAAACACACCCTTTTGAAAATAGCCCGACACTACTAATCAAATGCACTAATAAGGGAATTGGTACTACTGACATGATAAATACCGTGATCAGCACTGTCAAAAAAAATAACATGATCAAAAATAAACACGAATTCCTTGGATATGAACTATATTAATCAAACGAGAAGTTGGATTGGTGGGATCTTGAATAAACCTGGATCGGTGACCCCAGATTAAAGAAAATAATTGTACAATGAAATAACAAAGAAAAAGGATATGCTTCGACGAGCACCTCAATATCTGCAATGGAAAAGCTACTGTGACACAAAAAAATGGAAAAACTTTGGATTCAATGGATACTTTGTAATGTCTCTATATGAAGTAAGGGCAAATGATAACTTGCATGAACTGGTTGCAAAATTAGATTGCAGCCAGCGGCAACAAAATCATAGCGAAGGCCGAGGCGCTTCCTACAACACAAAATACAGAATAGACTGTTGGAGAGCAAGATAGGGGAATAATATAAGGGCGAAGTAGAAAGAGAACCAGAAAACAGTAATCCACTTCGGAGACCGGGTTTGGATGAGCCCGGTGAAGTAAAATCGCAAAAAAAATAGAAAAATCCCCCAAAAATTGCAAACAAGCGCATGTGCGTGATGTTCGTGCAATTTTTGGTTATATTTGGACATTCGAAACGCACGCGGCAAAAAAGAAAAATCCGTACTGTTTTTAAGATGTTTCTCTCACAGCTGATTTTTTTTGCCACAAGCTCCTCGAATTTCCAAATGTCACCAAAATTTGCACGAATATCATGCGCCTAAGCATCTTTCACCATAATTGTTTTGAATTTGTTTGATATTTTAAATGCATTTACTGTTCACTCCCGGGCTCATCTAAGCCCGGGTGATGGGAGCCAAAACGCTGCTCTCGAGGACGTCCTTCCATGACCTACATCCGCACAAAATAATGAGAAAATATAAAGAATGATCAACATCCCGTTAATTGCGGCAACAGATGATCTTAAGCATGGTTGTTCCGCAACCTGCAAATATGTATAAGAAAACCCAGTCAAATAACCAGCCGACTTGAGCTTCTACTTGGCTAATCCTACAATTATTGCCATAATCCAATAGTTGTCAGCTATCTTACATATACTATATAGCCATTCATATACTATACTGCATCTGTTTTTTTTAGATCAAACTTGATTTAAGCTATGGTTTACGCAATTCACAGAATTTGGGGTGTTGTTACAAATAATAGACAATGCACATCAAGTTCTTAAGTCGCCAAACACTCCATTAACTACAATTTCACTGGTTCTTTTTGTCCAAAGAAGTTTATTGAACTTGAAAAGATCCAACATTCTAAGAAATTGAGCAAGTGAGGAAGCACAAAGCAAAGGTATACCTGGTGGTATCTGTCAACGAATCCACTTGGAATCCAATTTCTCTGCGGGGGCCTCTCTGGGAGCTTTGTTTAGCTTTGGACTGGCCATGATTTCTAGATTATTAGGCAGAGGTACAACATTCTGTATAGAAGTTGATTGGCTTGGGTCAACAGGTTGTTTCTGGGCAAATGAGGCACATTTGAGTTCACGAAGACAGATGATTCACATACTTTACTTGTGTCAAGCTTGCCATACTTCTCCTGCATAAACATGGCACACGTCTCTGCTTTTTGCATATCATCTCCAGATAATGGTCTGCTATTATTGTACATATGCTCCTAGCAGAATGAGCATTCCTAGCAGAATGAGCATTCTTCCCGGCAGCTTTCCGATTTGGATGTTCTATAAGTAGAACTTTTCTTCTTTCTTTGGACTCTATAAATTAGCTATGGAAATTCAAACACGCAGTTTGAACTATGCTAAATGTCAAGATAAGTAAAGTAACAGAGTAAAAAAATCATTAGAAGATGGCCACATGCACAATTATATACTTATTATCATTAACCATCCAATTTACACAGTTATAACAACAATAGACAGCAAAACTGCCTTTTTCAGGACCTATGTGTCCACAAGCTGTAATTGAAGAGAAAACATAAAGAAAGCTATTAGTCATACAATTTTAACCAGACACAACACACATCAACTAAGGAAAAAAATAAAAATTTAGAAGTTCCTAAAGAGTCCTTATAAGAAGTGCAAGATACTGCTTAAACTACCAAAAAACCAACAGATCTTAGTACTGATTAATTAAGTAGATGCTACTATTTGCTAAGAATGAACTATAATATGAATGTGACTGGAACAATAAAATATCTCCTATGATAGCATATTACACACACACACACACACACACACACACACACACACCAATATGTTCAGAAAAGAGAAGTAAAACTGGTAGCAATGAACTTATGTATACTTGTCTGCTCAGGACTCTTTTTTATACGACTAATCAGCATAAGCAGTGCAGCAGCAGTAGAGTTCTCTTGGCCTCAGACTTTCTGCATAGTGCCACACAGATCAAGTGGAACATGGGCCGACGTCCAAGAATGTTGATGCTGGGTTGTAGTATTACAGATAATCAGAGCAGAAAATCAGACATGCATTTGGAAATCTTGACACACATACACCATCGATGGACAAAATACCTTCACGTGACCAAAGCCACCACCAACATGGAAGTACAAGAAACGCGTCGCACACTCCAGCGCCTCTGCCAATCGCTTGCTTGAGGCCGCCTTGTCGCACGGCTGCTTCTAGGCCGCCGTTGCCGTGCTCGAGCAGGACGTTCCGAGACGTTGTCTGTCGTCCGCCGCCGCGACAGGACCAGGGAGATCACGGCTCATGGCAGGAAAAGTGAGGATGGAGGTTGGACGAGAGAGAGAGGGAGGGAGAGAGAGAGAGGGAGGGAGAGAGAGAGAGAGAGGTCCGAGGCGACTTCAACAGTGGCGGTGAAGGATGAGTACGGATGCAGATCAGTGCGGCGTCGCGGGAAAGAAAACGGGGCGTGGACGAGGGGATCGGCTGCTCCGAGCCTCCGATCTGGAAAGGAGAATCTCAATCCCTATTTCTTTGGGAGGAATAAACGCCATTAATTGGGGGCCAAAAATCATGGCAAGTGCGGGAGGAGGGAAGGACGACGTACGGGCGGGGGAGAGACGGACGAAGTGGAGGACGTAAGAGGGGAGACGGATCCTTATGTTTCTTTTAGGTAGTAGCGATAACCCAAAGAAGTTTTTAGGTCTTATAAAAGATTGTGTTTAAATGAAACCGGTTCTAATAAACAACCCCTGGTGTCTGGGGACGTGTCTTGTGTAGCATGATCGACCCCGGGGTACACGGTGACCTATTCGTATGGGTAGGAACAGTGACATAGTTTTATTTCTCCACAATAATGTGATACACGAGATCAATTTTTCATGACACTTGTGTTTTTTGCGCGTAATCACCTCTTGTGAGGACGGCAATCACTTATATTTGCACTACTGGAGTAATAGCGTAAATGCAATATGACGAATAGAACTGAAACAACTAGCTTAAGGGTAATACTCTTATTCCAATTTTTGCTCGCATAAGGCATTACATGATGGGACAGATTAATATGAAAAACAATTTGACTATGCTGTTGAAGAATCAGGTAAAGGAGTGGTTTTCTTCGCCGCTAGTATACTTTCTGAAGGCCCGGAATTTTTACAGTTTTGCAGGCACTCGTCCCTTGAACTGTAGCAATACGGAGTTGTGAAGCAACAGAAGCAAGCACCGGTGCACCACTTTTCTATGCCGCACAACCCGTATGGTAGCTTGACCTTCTCGTTGTCCATGTCGGCGATGGTTCGGCCTGTGGAATAACAAACGGAACATTGTTATGCAAATAATTTTGGATTGGTAAACAAACAAGCAAAAAGTGTAACAGGAAATAAAAGAAAGGCCAGAGAAATAACGGTGCTCTTACATTGCACAACAGAAGCATAGCATACGAGATGCAACAGAAGAGCTGCTGCAAGGATGTGAATGGCGTGCTTGTCCATCCTACGTCAATGATGGTTGTGGATGAGAAATATTTCTTCTACTACAGGCCGGAATTGCTAGGTATCAATACCTGACTCATACATAAGTACATACATATATATATAGCTAGACTGATCGAGAGAATACAGCCCCGTGCAGAAAACATCAAGCAATAAAATTGGAATAATTTGGTATCTTGCCATTAATAGCCCAGAGCGCGGAAATAGTGTGTTTTAGATTATTTCTGTCCTTATATCTCACAAGTTTCCGAAATTTGGTAGCAAAATACAAATGCGCGGGTTAGGAAGTTGTCCTTTGTGGGATTTATTTCCTATTTTTAGATTGTAGGAGTACGTTTCCAAACATTAAATGGAAATTTGCGTATGAAATGGTAAGATCAAGGTTATTAATTGACGTGGTTATGGAGTATGTTCCACGCAAGAAAAAGATCATGTGTGTAATGGATCTAGGCATATACTACTTTATATGGGAAATTTATTTTAGGGATTCGCTATATATCTGTCGACAGATTTCTTCCTTTTGTCTCTTTTGATTTTCAGGTTGCTTGATCGTGTGCAGCGATGCATGAAATTTTTTATGCCACCCCTCTAGTCTTAACTACGTACTAGTCTTAACTACGTACTTAGATAAGTAGTGAGGCCCACCACACTCCATATGGTCTCATTTTAGCTACCACGGTAGTGGACAATATATGTGATGGTCATCACAACACACAAGGAGCATTACTTATTGTACTCCCTCCGTTCCTAAATATAAGTCTTTGTAGGTATTTTACTATGGACCACAGACGGATGTATATAGATGCATTTTATGTGTAGATTCACTCATTTTGCTCCGTATGTGGTCCATAGTGAAATCTCTCCAAAGACTTATATTTAGGAAAGGAGGGAGTATTTATTAACGTGTATGTATGACAGTGGACTTAGTTTTGTGAGAAGAAAGGCAGCCCAGATGAAACAGCAACAAAAATCTGCTACGGGCAGTGCACATGCAGATATACGCATCAGTTCTTTTGTGTTGCCATGTTGGTTGTGTACATTAGACCGACTTGTGTTGGTGTTATATGTTGTCTCTACACATTGGGCTAACTTGTTTGTTACTTGTTTTGACTAATGATTCATGTCCAGGACCTGGTGAGACTGAACCATCACGATTAAAATCACATCTCTGTTGTTCTTTTCGAAAAATCTCTGTTGCTCTTTTACAAAGTGCTCAGGGCAATCAGTGATTGGGATGTAGTCAGTAAAGCTTTCTTTATGATGAAAGCTTGTTGATAGTTCAGGAGCTTCAGGGTAAGCCGAAATACCTTGCTGAGTTGATTCTAGAGGTGTAACGGATTCTCTCTATTTATATTCTGATGCTCAGATGCATCTCTTTGCATTGGTGGTAGTTGATGTCGTAATCATCCTTCCAGTCACTGCATTGTGGACTTGACATAGATGAATGATGATATGATGTGATATACAAAGTTGATGTCAAATAGCCTCTTTCATCACCAGTTGGAACCTTAGTTAAATATTGAATACATGACAAGCTACTGCCTCCATATGACTGCTTTACTAACAACCTAACTCCATCAGTTGGGCCTTGCATCATGCACCCAAAAGAAAAGCTATTGTGTGGATAACGATCAGATAATGGATATGACTGATTCACCACAAACTAATCTTAGTAGCATCTAGCTGTCTGAGAGAAAGGAGCAGGCACTTGAGTCGAAGTGCCAGCTCGGAGATGTTCATGCAGATAATAACGTATTGTCTTACATATAAATAACTCATAAGATACTCTAGAATGCACCATGAGATGGATAATAAACGATACCTCGCTATCTATTTGCCATGGAAGCCATCCCATAGCTTTGTCCTGCTGCCAGGGCCTAACATAAAAGGAAATGAGCAAACAGTAAGACATAAGTCTTCATGTGTGCAACATTAAGGAAAGAAGGAAGAACTGCAATGTACTGACCGTGCCGCACGGTCAAGCACTGGTATTAAAAAAAAGAAACTGAAGTGCTCTTGGGCCGCTAAGCGCTGGAGTGGGCTGGAGTCGAGGGCTCGAGGCGAAGAGGCCATCGGCCGACGAGCGTTGAAACGGGATCGGGGATCGTACTCCTCGTACTCGAACGCTAAATCTAAAGAGAAGTCTATTCGATCGCTATAGGATCTGGATAGGAAACCCTGCTGTGATCGTGGGCCTCCTCTCGTCGCCTCCGCGGCTCCGCCTTGTCCCTCGTCCCTGGTCGTTAGACCGATAGGATCATCAGAATTTGGATTCAAGGGCGACAGGCCGCTACCGTCGTTGTGTTCCTCGCGACCTCGCCTCCTCTCTGAAATTTCAGACTCGTCGACATCGTATCGGCGGATTGATCGGTGACAGACTCTAGCCTCCAGGTGCTTAGTGAGTCCTTCTTTTTGATTAACTTCGGTTCCTACTCGTAATTCCTAATTTTATAATTAATTATTGGCAGGGATCGTTACTTCATTAGAGATCCAATCTTACCTCCTCGGTTAAAGATCACAGGACCAAATATTAGGTGAGTTAGATGGTTCATCCAATTGCCAAACATTGACGCGTGATCTCCTATTGATATATGCCATGCCTGCTATGTCATTATTGCGACATTGCTCTTCAACTCCAATGAACTTCTCTCGTGGTCCCCCGCCACCTCTAGTATAAGAAACAACAATGCACAAAATATCTCGCTTTATTATGATTTCATTTCACCATTCGTGCATTGCCATGCCACCACCTCCATCATGTACCACCTCATTATTCCTCTTTGTCCACTCTTTACTTTGCCTCTTGCTACAACATCTCCATGATTTTTAAAACAAACAACTGAAAGATCAGAAAATAGTAATTTTCAGCCAAAACAACCTCAAAAGAACAAGCAAATTAGTACTACTATGTATATTACCCAAATCAATATGAAAAACTAATCAAATTGTTAGGGGGAAGGTGCAAGGCTGATAGAGCAGCTTCTTGGGGTCCAAGAGGATGTGATTGAAATAGTATGGCGACAGGGCATCGCCTTAGCCTCGCAGTTCGAGGCCACACAACGCGCCCTCCCACTCGGAGCTAACGCGGGAGGGTCGATGGCACCACGATAACAATTCTGCAGCAGCTCAATGATGATACCATTCTTGTCTTTAATACAAAATCCTAATCTATCATTTAATTTGATAGAAAGCCTTGGAGTAAAGTAGAGTCTGAAAAGACTTGAACACATTTTAGAAAAACGATGATGCTAGGTCTGTACAACTATACCTGGCCATACCTCGGGCCGGGTCGGGCTTCGGGCCGAGCCTAGCCAAGCCCGACGCAAAAAACACAGGCCCGGGGCCGGCCCGGCCCGGCCATCGGGCCTGTTTTCTAGGCCCGAGCCCAGCCCAAACACGTAAAAGTCCGTCGGGCTCCGGGCCGGCCCGGCCCGACCTTCAGGAAAACGCAAAAACGACAGGTCCGGGCCCTGCCCGGACCGGCCTTCAAGCTCAAAATCTAGGCCCGAGCCCAGCCCGGGGGCAGCGTTGGGCCGGGCCGGGTCGGGCTTTTTCGAGCCGGGTAGGGCCGGGCCGGGCTTCCCATGGCCAGGTATAGTACAACTGCCATGCGTGGTGTGGAGCTTAGTGGAAAAGAGCATCTTCCACCACGAGACCTACGTCGGGCAGCTGGTGCCAGCGTCAGGACCCTGACCTGTGGAGAAGATGAATGGTGGCAGCGCAAGGCGGTGTTGGGTGGAGCGGCGAGTGCGTCATCCGCCGGCAACCTCGTGCTCCTCTTGACCGTGCCACCCTACTCGTTTCTCTCAAGATCTGGGACGTCCCCACACTCATCCTCCAGCCACGTCATGTTCGCCACCACGAGGTTGAATGCTACGAGCATCATAGTGTGCGGCATCGAGCACTCACAAGAGCTTTGCATTGCGCCGCTGCCAGGGCATGGATGCTCCTGTACGTCCAGCGTTAAGGGGCGGAAGACCGGGCACACGTTGGACGAGTTCATGCCTAGGATCGCACTTGCTGGCAGGCGGAGCTATTAGGGACAGTTTTGGGAGGATGTGTTGATGACATCAAAACAAAACATATCTTTCTATAAATCGAATTTCTATAAAATACTTAGTAAAACGGATTTTGCTAAAACTGCTTTCCCATATCTCTGTGGATTATACTTGCTATCCAAACAAACACTTGGTTTTCCTTCTGAAATCAAACAATCTGTGAGCAGTCCTTAACTTCTTTCCTTCGGTGCATGACTCAATGATTTGTTGAGTCCAGAACAAACATATATCAGTCAGTAAGAGCTCTGTTACACTACATGTGTTATTGTATTAGTAACAAACCATTTTTTTATCACAGAAAGGAAGCGAAGTAACAAAAACAAATTTGCCCCATTCACTATACATGCAGTCAGCCGTAAAAAATGAAATGAAGAGCATTCACTAAGAAGTCCAAAGTGTTGACATATATATCTACTACACAAGTATCTATCAGCTGACCATGTTGAACTTGGAGGTCAAAGATGCAATGCAAAAGTGACAAGAAGCTATTAAGATTGTATTAGAGGCATTGCATTTCAAAAAGGTTCCTACACTACAAAAAAAAAACCACTTTCGTGATGATACGTGTTTGTCACAGTAGGTCACGTTTTCTGTTATGCATGTACATCCATGACTATTTATGACAGAATCTAGATAGTCATACATGTGCTGTCGTAGAAGTGTTTCATGACAATACCAAAATTATCATCGCAGAAGTTTCAACTTCCATGACGATAAATGGCGCGTCATGGAAGCGCTTTCGTCAAGGGTAACCAACACGTGGCATCCACCGTAACGGGTCGTCGTTAAGCTATCGGGTTCAGGTGTAGATCCGATAACCCGTTAACAGTCTGGACCAATAAGGATTTTCCACGTGTAAAATTCTCATTCGTCGACGGCAGGCGCGGGGTCTTGTCGCGGCGCTCGCTGGTGGTTGGTTGTTCATATGGTTTGGGTTCCGGCGCGGTGTCTGGGAGGGGGAGACGAAAGGATAAGGGGCTGGGCTAGGGTTTATACTTGGGATAGAATGGTGGAGGGTGGGTTTAGGGGCGAGGGGGGAGACGACGACGAGAGCGGGGCGGGGCGGGGCGTCGGGAGGATTCTGGAAGGGTGTAGGGCGCACGGGGGTGGCGTGTGGGCTGTGGGGCGTGTGCGGCGCCGTCGGATGGGGTGGAGGCGACGGTGGACGGGGGGATGGCGTGGGATGCGTGGGAGGCTGTTTGTCCGACGTGCGGAGCGGCTCCGCGAGTGGCGACCATTCGTTCGTTTGCGGCTCCGTCTCTCTCGGTTGCTCCGCCTCCGCCATCCCGTCACCGTACGACGCGGTCTCAGGCAGAGGCATGCGTGCGGGGGCTTGCCGAGGCCGTGGAGGCGCGTAGCCTAGGGATGTCAAGTGCCGCATTTTCAGAAACGTTTGAACCTTTTAGGCCATGTTTGGATTCTCGGTTTCCTTCAAATACACATGTATAAGAAAAGAAAAATACATTTCTCAGTCCGTCGTTTCAATTCCGGCCAGAAATCATTCGTGCCCCGGTAAGTTACACATGTAAATTAAATACAGTTGTATTTGAATACACCGATGCCAAGCGCGGCCTTAGGTGGAAGTAAGAGCAACTTCAGTGCGTCAATCCGTTTTTTGTCTGTTTGGATCGGCTGTCAGCTTATCGTCGACTTATTTATGTGTTTGGATCAGCCGTGCACCCAACTGTCAGAGCCCTCCCCTGGCTGGTATGTGGGTTTCCCCCTGGACCGGCACATGTGCCTGGCCCATCGGGAGACCATTGAGCACCGCAGACTACAATTACCAGGGAGAAGGCAACGCTCTGCTCATCCAGTGGATCACGGCACGAACTCGGCGACGGCTCTCTCCTCTTCCCCTACCTCCAGCTCACCTCTGTTCTTCCCCTTTCTCTCATTCGTGTATCCAATTCATGTAATAGCTACTGGATTCATAGGATGAAGTGAGTGTAGATCGTGTGTACTGCATCTGTATCCTAACATCTAGTATTCAGAGCCAGTAAATTTCATCCACCACAACCTCCCTCGATTCCTCAATTTCCACTGGCGACAACACCATGTCCGATCCAGAGCAGGCTCCTTGTTCCCTCGTCTATCCACCGGAGTGGGACGCCATGACCGCAGACGAGCAGATGATGTGGTTTCTCGTGCAGCTATCGACGCAGATGGATAGCATCAAGTCTGAGTTCGCGGCTGCGTGCGGGGGTGATCCAGTCGGGGCCACCTCGCAAGTCGATCTGCCTGCCTCTTTCGTTACGATTCAACGCCGGAGTGTGCCCTGGAACATCAATGCTCCTCGTCACCCTCTTCCTCCTTGTTGGGTCGGGCCAGCTGGGGCGCAACTGGTCCCACCACCACCTTCGGCGAGGGCAATCCCTGTGGTGGTTGCGCCCCCACCGCCTTCGGGAATGAGCCTTTCCATCCCCCACCAGTGGCGTAGCCAAGATTATAGGTCAGGGTGGTTCAATTAATATTAAAATTTATTTACACCACAAATACAACATACCAACATATTAGCAGTGGTGGAGCTATGTGTTAAGTTGAGGGGACCAATGCCCCCCCCCCCCCCCCCCCCCGTTTGAACTTATTTTTATGGATAGTTTTTATGGGAATGAGATTGTTTTATCCTCTACTCCCAACATTCATATTCTGTCTTTGGCCCTCCCTCAATATATTATGCCTAGCTCCACCACTTCATACTAGCAAGATCTAGAGTAGGGTGCCAGGGCCGAGGCTGGAGGAGGCGGCGCCGAAGCTCCAAGAGGGCACCTCGCCGTCTGGGCATTCATAGTTGAGGTTTTCTCTCCGATTATTCAATTCTTGTCCTTCGTACTGCCCTGCCTCACAGCAGCAGGTGCTGGTGGCGGCACTGGCACTGGAGGTGTTGCGCTTCAGCCGGTTCCCATTCAGTTGGTGTAGAGCTTGAACGTTTTAGCAACTTCGCCCCATGTCATCCTTCCCTCCATGTCTCCCTTCATGGACATTGTCATGGAAAAGAGGTTTTTCTTGAATGCAATTCTTTTCGCAACTTGTGATGAACCGAGGCAAATCAAAGCTTTCGAAAAAATATGGAAAAAAGATTTGATAACATGTGAAGCTGCAAAAAAACATATGCTAACATATCCACTTATCCAAATTGTTGTTTGTTCTGACAATAAGCATAAAGAACTAAGCATTTCAAACAACAACAGTGACATGGGGAGGTTTGCACTCAAATTTAGCACTGAGCCATCTTGCATTATAGGTTGTCACGTAGGATCTATTCTTGTTATAATGTTTTACATAATGGAAAAGAGTACCAACACGTGCTCAGTGAAATCATGCAAGTCCTAACAAAGTACATCATGTTCTGTTGTATATAAACAAATGGGAGGGATCATGCTGTGGCGCGTGCGTGGTGCGCGTAACGAGCGTCTGATGCTGGGCTGCGGCCGGGGATCATGGTGTTTCGCGGCCTCGGGCGGCGCGCCTTCGTTCTTTGCCGGCATCGTGCTCGGCAGGGCCTGGTGGTTGTGCCGCATCCGGTGGCTCTGCTCTTGGTTGGCCTTTGTTGGATCTGGCTACTCGCGCTGGTGTTTGGCCGTTGTTGGTCTCCGCGAGGTGCGGTTGCGTGCGGCGGCTGCGGTCTCTTCGTCCACGGGCTGGTTTGTTGGTGGTGCCGGTGGACTTGCCGAAGCCGATGCAGAAATGATGTGCGACCGAGGTGGTGTGGAGCTTGGGTGAAGACCTTGTCTCGGCTTTGTGTCGTGAATACTATGGCGGCGACCGTGGCCGTCGTTGACCTCCCTGGAGGCATAGCTGCTTTGCTGCCACACCCTGCTCGCACGGATCCGGCCATCTAGGCCTCTCTAGGGGAAACCCATGATCTTTTGATCGGACGATGGCGGCACTTTGGTGTGTCGTTTCCCTCTTGGGGGCTTCGTCTCGGAGCTCGGCATCGGCAAGCGGGACCTGTGGGTTGCGGTGGTTGTGGCGTCCAGGCTTCTGTGGCAACGATGATGGTGGGAGCGATGTTGGCGACGCGGCAATGGTTGTGGTAGTCGGCTCTTCTTCGGCGTGTCCGCGGTATTGCCTCGGTTCGTTTGTTGCTTTGGAGTCGAAGCTGCAGTGGCGGGGCCCTATGGTAAACGATGACTGGCTGCAGGTGACCCGTTCGGTGATCTTTCGTGGCGCCAACCGTGCCTGGTTTTGTTCTTCTGAGTTCTCAGTCAGAGTCAGAGTTGTGTTTTCTGGCGCAGGTCGACTTGTCGTCAATTAGTGTAGGCTTTGCCCTGTGTGTTTCAGTCTATGGGTGTGGGCTTGGCCATTGTTGTCCGGTTTTTACCCGGTTTTCCGTAATTAACTGGGCAATTCTCTTCTGCTTAATTAATAGATGAGGCAATCTTTGCCTCCGTTTCGAAAAAAAATATAGGCTAGGAAATACGATCACAACATTGACTTGGAAGATACCAAGTGTCGTTGTTCTGCTCCGGCAATGTGGCAGTTTAAGTACGTGGAAAGCACATGGAAAGAACTTAAGATGCTGAATTGACTTGTCACAAGAATCTGGAAAGCACAAGGCAATTGGCAGTTTGATGTTCAGCGTGAAAGATGGTACTCATCTGAATATGCGGTGGCTCTGTCTGGTCACTACCGACGTGCGGCAGTTTGAGCTGTTGCGACTTGACGTTTCCCTATAAATCAGTGAGATCCCTACACTGCCGTCTAATCTCCTTCCATTTTTGCTCCTCGGATTTAGATTTGCAGTGGTTCCTGTTGCACAATTTGTGGGAGAGAGAGGTTGGTGTTGGCAGGATGAGGTGTGTTGGAAGCATTCTTCTGGTGATTGTGCTCTCGTTTTCTTCTTTGGCCGTCTCCAATGCTGCAATAAACATGGTTAGTACAATAGTATACTACGTACAGTTTTCTTGCACCCATTTCTGTTCGTGAAACTAGAGTAGGCTAGAAACAGCAGCAAATGTCTTATTATTTGATATTCACGAATGTAGGAGCACTTGAACGAAAACCCGATGTCGCTAATGGGTAGGAAATGGTTGGGAGGATGGAGGGCAATTGTAAATGAAGGTGTACACAAGAAGGATGAGTTTGTGGGAAGCAAGGTAGCTGCAGAGGTTAGCGTTGTCGGTTTAAGTAAAGAAATTGTTGTCCAAATACATGGCGGCACACGGAGGCGAACTTACCGCACTCCGAGAGTTCATCCAGCAAAGAAAGACTGGAAGGCGAACATACAAGCATGCATTCTTTATGTGCAGTCAGTATCTATTTATCAGACGTATGTTCTTCCATTTGGCTCAGGTCGTTTTTTCTGTCCAATCAGTTTTTGACACATGTACTTGTTGTAATTTCAGTCCATTCTCAGGCTTAAAAATGTCTGTTTTCATTCCAGTTTCAGGTTGAATTCTAACTCTCCCTCTTGGACCTTTAAGCGATTGTTTGCACTCAGCCTGTCCTAACAGGCCGCTTGAAAACCCGTTACCGTCTCACAAAGACAAGAAAAAAACCACCATGATTGACTGAACACTAAATTCTGAACACTGAAGGATATTGTGGAACTGAAGAAAATGACACCTATACCACTTCCAAACTGTGTGACAAATCCATAATCAACTATATCCATAACATAAGCTTGCAGTTGCAGCAAAGGGAAAAGACGAACCTGAAAAAGCAAACAATTATCGTTGTTGTTGCATTTCACCACGGTATCCCCGACAAGATTCAGCAGATCAACTTCCTTCATAATTCATAAATATGATAGAAAGCACATATAACTATACACATGGCAAAGGATGCAAATAGATTTTTGTGGTCTTTCTAGTACAATAATGTCACTGGTTTGCTGGAAAATGAACACTGGAACTGAGATTTTAGTAGTATGATGGTACAGAGATATTATGATCCGATCTGCTTGTAAGATTCTCGACACAGGATGAGCATATATGTTTTTGCTAAATTTTTTAAAATAATACATTTTTTTATTATTTTTCAGAATATTACGCTGTTTTTTTTATTTCTAAAAATACTACAGCGTCGGCTCACTGCAGGCCGACAGGAGCCAGTCGGCCTGCTACTAGCCGACAGGAGGCTAGTCGGCCCGGAGTAGCCCAGTCGGCTTCCTGTAAGCCGATCGGCTAGCAGTTGGCCGACTGATGCATGGCACCGCCACATGCCACGCCTCGTCGAACCTTGCATGCGTGTGTAGTGTGTGTACGGAGGGAGAGCTAGCTAGCTCACCCGTACGTGGGTGGTGTGATGGGATCGAGTGGGTATGAAACGTACGTACTGGGATATTATTTATAGATAGATAGACATACGGTATGGTAGATGCCCATGACACACGTACGTACGTACGTACAGTAATCAGGTAGGTAACCTTTGCATGGCCAGGTTCGAGTCTTGGCCCGTTGGCTGTCGCCCGGAAATTAAAGTCGTCGTCGTCGTGGGACTGTGGCAACATGCTAGCTGCGAGTCGTTGACGCGCCGCGCAGCTCCGGCGGCACTCGTCTGCGCGTTGCACGACTAGGTATGTTGTACGTCTACGTCATTAACGGGCTCGTCGGCATGCGTCCGCATACGTCAGGCTGGTTCAGGAGGAGCGTTGGGCCGAATGCCCTGCATGCAGTGTGCGCGGCAGAACTAGCAGAGAGCAGAAAAATTTGTACTATCACACGTTTGTTGCATGGGCCATGCACTAGTCGGCCAACTGCTAGCCGATTAGTACTAATCAGCTTACACGAAGCCGACTGGACCCTAATCGGCTAGCAGTAGGCCGACTGGCCTGCGCTGACACTGTATTATTTTTAAAAATAAAAAAAGGCGTAATATTTTTGAAAATTTAATAAAAAAAGTGTATTGTTTAAAAAAAAAGCTATGTTTTTGGGATTAGGGTCAACAATTATCTGTTCAAAGTGATTATTTGACAATTAACGCGCTCAGTTTTGAGCGTTTCGATCATATGTCATGTTAACATAATTCTGGACAAGCACAAGTACAGTATACGACTTGAGAAAAAATTAACACAAAGAGGCTGGACGTGTTATAGGTGTCACACAGTTTGGAAGTGGTATAGGTGTCACAGTTTGGAAGATTGGCTAATTGACGTCCTCAATTCCTTGATTCCCTCATTCATTTTTTGAAACGAGGCAAAAGACTTGCCATTTTCATTGATTAAGAAGAAGAGAATTGTCCGGTTAATTGACAGAAAACCGGGCTAAAACCGATACAACACTGCCCACATGACATGGGCATCACCGGTCAACATGGCCACCGAAATGGAACAAAAGTCACGACGGCACATGCCAACAGATTGCCACACGCGCACGCAACAGCTTCGACTTTGACGATGATCAACGCAAGGGAAATATGCAGGTCTTGCGCGGACCGTGCCCCGCAAACGACCACCGAATGCCTGTCATCGTCACCACCTAGACTCGCTCCGACTTCAAAGCAACCAGCAACCATGGAAGAACGCCTCGGACACGCCGGGAAGAACCGACTACCGAAGACCACGCCGCGACCCAAACTTCAATTGACGCCATCATCGTTGCCAAACAGAAATCAGCGCCCCACCTCAGCAAACAACGCGCCGAAGATGCCGCCCTCGACGGCGAAGATGTCGTCATCCACTAGTCTCACAGTCGTAGCCTGCTCCGAGACGATGCCCCCAAGGAGGAGAAAGACGCGAAGACGCCTCCATCGTCCGATCATGCAGACGATCGGCAGTGATTTTGGAGTGCGCCGTCGCCGAGTGCTCGCATCTTTGTTGGTTCTTTGTCCGATTGATTCAATGACTTGTAAGTAAACAGTGTTTAGATATTTGGTTTCAATATTCATGTGGTGGTACAGTTTGAAATTGGTATGTTTAAGAGAATTGATAGGTTGGAAAATTCAACTTTACATAGTCCGCAGCAGATCAATGTAAGGTTGTCATATTTACACCTTGCATGTTCACGTTAGCAGGTGAAGATACCATGTCAATCATTTGCATTTATTCTTCAAAATACTCCACTAGATGAACCTCAATTAATCCTACTCTCATTCAGACTTGTGCTTATGAAACAACTAAAAATCAGTAAAGTAAAGCTGCATCATCGAGAATACCAATCAATTACTCTCAACTTCTTACAAGGACCATGTTACACTCATGAAATTTCAGGAATACACATTATTTCGGTTTGATGCACTATTGGTATCAATCTATGAATCACAAAAAGAGACGAGTAACGATATAAATAGAAGAGATTTGCTAGCATCTACTGTAGTAACAAGCTTCAATTGGAGACCAGGAAGAATCGTACACCAGATTAAGAGAAAAAGACAAAGTTGCGAGGGAGTACCTGTGGTGCTCTACTGTGGGCGACGATTGACGCTGCGAGGCTAGCTGGGACGAGGAACGGACAAGATATGGAGAATGCGGTGGAGAGACTCGTCGCGGTGGCGCAGCCTACTTTGACCGTCAGGTGGTGGACGAGGGGACGAGGCAGAGGTGGAAGGCTGCCATGAGGTGGTGCACGAGGGAATGACACAGTTGCGGCCGGGGAGAGGCGGAGGGCGGCGGCGGCGGTGGAGAGGAGCTCGGGGGGACGGAACGCCCAAAACAGAGTCAACCGGCTTGGTTGCGAGTGGGGCCAACCTAGGACGGGGTTGATACTAGCGTCCAGGTTAGAACGCTGGGCGTAATAACGTCCAGGTGTGGACGCTGTTTTCCTCAGCGTCCTTCCTAATTTTAATATTTAGACCAATCCTTTCCCAGTTTCGTAATTACGTGATTATTAACTATTAATAATAAAAAAAGCGGCGTAGCACCTGTCGGCCAGGCATGACTTGACATCTCTTACCAGACGCATCTGACGCGGTTAGAACGCCGCTCCTCCTGCCAACCTCCACACCATTTCCGCTGCTGGAGCTGACACGCGAAGCCCTTCACCCGTAGCAACTCTCCCCCGAACGCCCAAGCCTCCCAAGACGGCGCATCCATGGAGGTTACGACGCGAAGGGCGCCTCCGCTGTCCAATCCAAGACGGATTTGGGACTTTCGTCCGGGAAGGGGACGGAGGTGGATAGGAGGGACCTCAACTTCGCCTTCAAGAAGGGTAACGACGTCAACGACGTCGCCGATGCCAGGCCGAGCTAGCCGACCAAAGTTTCCTCCGGTCCTCATCTTGTACCACCAATCCAGAGAGGGAAGCACCATAAGGCTCAACACCTCCGGCGTAGATCCATCCAGGCCCCGGATCAATGAAGATCCGACCTAGTCAGCGACGAAAGCCACCATCCTGCGCTGGCCGACGATGTTCAGGCGTCGGATCTAGAAGGATCTGACCCGAGACCGACGACGCACGCGACCACCAGATCCAGCGGCCGTGCCACGCCGCGAGCACGAACCCCAACCGCCGACGCGCTGCGCACGTCGTGGCTAGGATCCGTATGCAGCACCGCCACACCCCGCAAAAGTCCGGCGCCTCCTCTCGAACGGCCGTCCCGCGCCAGCCTATTCGCGCGAAGGGGAAGGGAGCCCCGCCGCCGCCCCTGCCGGCCAGGCTTCGCCCGGCGGCACTGCTGGCGGCGGCGAGGATGAAGGAGATGCGGGGGAGTATGGGCACCGGCGGCTAGGGTTTCCCCCTGGTCGCCCACAGGGGCGACACGAGGGGGTAGGTACTGGCCTGAGGGACATGCAAAGATGAATGTGGATGCGGCAGTGTCCATGGAAGGGGAGTGTGGTGCAGCGGGAGTGGTGTGTCGAGACCACGAGGGAAGATTCTTGGGTGCTTCGGCTCTAAAACTCGAGTTCATCATTGATGCAAGCACACTGGAAGCGATAGCTGTACGGGAAGGTCAAGCATTGGCAGAGGATCTATATGTAAACACAATTCAGATTGCATCGGATTGCAAGAGGGTGGTAGATGATGTTCAGAAGAACTCGACAGGTGAGTATGGAGCTATAGTGCATGAAATAATACATCGTGCAGATTCTTTTCTTTCATGTAAAGTACTTCATGAGTTTAGGAGCTCGAACTTCGAGGCTCACAATCTCACTAAGTATGCTTTGACTTTAGGGTTTGGCCGTCATGTATGGTTGGGCCAGCCAGGAGATCTTGATTTTCTACCTGTAAACATTATGGACAATGAATAAAGCATACGTGGTTGTCTCAAAAAAAACATGTGCCACAGTCAGCGAAGCTTGAAATGGTGAAACAAACAGAGCCTTTGCCAGACCTAATTGGAGACCATATATGACACTGCGAGTAATTCCAACCGTGCAAGCCTCTCAGTCAGATCCCCATCATGTGAGTTCACCACCGATGCAGCCAGCGAGTTCATGCCCGTGGCCGAGAGAGTCACCATAGCCGGCCGGCCGGGTTCAGGCTCTGACAGGCGCAGCAAAGGGAGAACAGCCATGGTAGCTATGGACCCATCGACGTCCATCAGGACACTTTCAAGTAGGGACAGACACGCATGCTAACAGGCTCCGCACCCAGTGCACGGTAATCTCGGCGCCATCATGCGCTAACCCTCGCTTGATCCAACGCGCCCATTGTTAATTCGGCCAGCACGATGGTGCATGGACAGATCTTTGACCGGGGATACCTAGAGTAGCCGAGAGAAAAACAAACGCACATTAGGGCATAATTTACTGCCTACTAGGCCAAGAATCTTGACTGTTAAGTAACATGGCCCCTGCTTCGGTAAGGTAACTACAAAACTTTACGTTAGTTTTAGTTAATCAGGCACGTACTCTACTCTAATCAATCAGCCTCGCCACCGGAACATGCAGATGCAGATCGCACTGCAAGAAAAATATGTCGATGGTCGACAGGGATGGCCGAGCAATGATCTGAACCAGTGGAACCCGAGCACGACAAATGGTAGTTTCTTCTCGAAATGCTGTGGTTCGAAGATACGGAGTATGTTTTGTTTGAATCCGATCACGCTCCATGAATACACAATGAGGCATTGCAACTTTGCAATGCAAGTACTGAGAGTCTGAGATCCGCCTCATGTCCCATGGGTTTGTCGCTAAGAAAAAATATACTCCACCCGATAATTGTTAAGATTTTGCTTTCAAGAAAAATGAATGGGAGTAGATGAAGGGGCATGTTCATGCCAATAATTAATTGTCAAGTATTATCCAAATACAGGCATCTTTTGTCCATAATACTATTTCACAATTGGTAGCGCACATTGCCACCGAACGCCGCCCTGGTACGTCCAACTTCCCCGGATATACACCTCGTGATCTATGTGTTCAATGAAATGTCTGAGCAGGTTTTGTATTCTTTTGGTCATTTCTAGGTCAGCGATGGATTCTTACGGAAAGACTGATATGGAAACAAGGACCTTGACGAATTCGTGTTCAACAAGTTCATTGGTTCGTCGGTTTCAGACGACGAAGATGTTGAAATGATGATGATGATGATGATGATGGTGGTGGTGATGATGATATGAGGAGGAGGAGGAGCATCCAACAGGAAATGAAGAAGGTAGAGGAGCACATAGTGGACTTCAAGGGTTCCGTAAAGGGACAAAGAGTTATTCTGTGGGATAGGATTGTTGGTGCACGACTTTTTGTACAAGGACTACTTCAAATTAAATGGAACTAACATACCATGAAGGCTTCTTTCGACGTCCCTTCCAAATGAGCATAGATTAGTTCTTACGCGTAGCGACTGCTATGAAGAAGGCCGATGACAACTTCAGACTGGGGAAGGATTGTTGCAGACAACTTTCTTTCTCTCATCTACAGAAATGCACGGCTGCTCGCAGGATGCTTGCTTGCGTAAGGCTGCAAATGCAATTGGTATTGAAATCCGGATGGAAGAGACCACGGCTCTGAACACCACTATGCAATTTGCATGCACTGTGGTGAAGGTGTTTGGATCAGCGTACCTGAGAGAGCCAACTGTGGAGGACAAAGAAAAAATGTTGGCAACTGAAGCATCAAGATGATTCCCAGGTATGTTGGCTTCAGTTGATTGCATGCACTGACAATGAAAAACTATCCAAAAGGTTTGTGTGGGCTGCATCAAGGTCATGTCAAAGAAACCATCATCATGCCGAAAGCGGTGGCATCAAAGGACTTGTGGAATTGGCATGCTTTCTTTGGCGCGCCTGGTTCATGCAATGATGTCAATATACTCCAACGATCCTCTTTGTTCAATAGACTTTGTGATGGTGAAGCTTTGCCGTGCAACTACACCATCAACGGGCAAAACTACACGGAGTACTACATTGTCGATGGTATCTATCCTAAATCGACGGTATTTGTGAAGACCGTATTCGATCCCATGGAAACAAACAAAGCCACTTTGTAACAACGCAAGAGACATCTAGGAAGGATGTGGAGAGGGCATCTGGAGTGTTCCAAACTCGTTGTGGTATTGTTCGTGGAGCTGCAATGATGTGCGAAGCGGAGACACTGTGGCAGCTCATGACATGTTGCGTAATCTTGCACAACGTGATTGTCGAGGATGAGGGTGAAGGGGCAGCCCGCACGCATGATTCTGAGAAGCCCGATGTTCAAGTCCGCCTCCCGGAACAAGAGGCGGAGCATATTGCCAACTTTCAGAGATGCATCGACAACAGCGATATCAACAGGTGCATATGCAACTTCTGAATGATCTTGTGGAGTATGAGTGGATCATCCACACTGAAAATGACTAAACTTTGCTTTTTTAGAAAAGGAGGATGACCCCCGGCCTCTGCATTTGGGAGATGCATGCGGCAATTTTATAATTATTCTCAAGGACCTTACAAAGTAGAACAACAATATGCCTGAATCCGCCATCTTGGCAACATCTGCCGCTACTCCTATCCATATGATGAAGGGGTGCAAGCCGGGCCACATACCCAAACCTCTCACCTAAGCCTAACATCTAAAGCCGGAGGCCCCGACCGAGCCATCTACCGGGTCCGGGGCACAAACCGGTCCGACGCACGCACATGTGTCATCGCCGCCATCTTCCACGGGTCCATCTTCAGAGCAGATTGAGGTGTCAACCTTAGCAGGTCCTCCGCCATCGACGCCACCACGACGCTAAATGACGACCTCCACCTACGCGAGCCTTGGCAGGTCTTCCGCTATGGACGCCACCACGACGCCAAACGACGACCTTCACCTACGCGAGTCCATCTCCAAGCAACGGACGTAGATCCATGCTAGGATAGGTCCGCACACCGCCGTTGCCCACCACCCACAAGTGCCACCCAACCCCAAGGTTCCCAAAGCGGCGCCTTCAAGAAGGTAACGGCGCCGTGAGCGCCGCCGCCGCCCAACAAAGTTAGGGCTTTCGCCCGGGAGACCTGGGGGAAGGGGAAGTGAGGAGATCAATCCATACCGACGCTTCCAAGGAGGGGAACGGCACCCTAGGCGTCGCCGTCGGCGCGGCCAGCCATGGCCGGCCAGGGATTTCGCCCGAACTAGATCCCCGCCACCAGCAACGCCTCCTGTACAGAACCGGTGACCATGGGAAGCGCGACCCGACCAGGTTGGCCCGCACGTCGAACAGTGGAGGAGGGAAGGCGCCAGATCGCGCGGACCGACCACCGCAGAAGCCGCCGCCGGCCGCCAACGACCACCAGGATCCCGCCGCCCGCGCGGCCAGGATGCCAGATCCACCGCCCGCACGGCTGCTCGCCGGAGCCTGCCATGCCTCGCCAAAGGAGCCGTCGCTCCAGATCCGGGACTCCTCACTCAGAGGCAAGGTAGCAGAGACCCCGCCGCCACCATCCTTGGCGCCCCGGGCTTGCCCGGCGGCTGCCTCAGGCGGCGATGAGGAGGTGGGACGAGGTAGGGAGGGGGGCGAGGCGGCGCGGCTAGGGTTCCCCGCCGCCGCCGGGGGAGGCGACGCGGGGTCACGAGAGGGAGAAGGAAGGACGGACGTGCGTCATCTTCTGGATGAAAGAGATAGCTCTCGTACTAAACTTTGCTTTTGATTTTTCAATTATGCACTACGAACAATTTTTATTTTTGCACTGTATTTTGATTATGTATTCTTAAGTATGAATTATTTGTATTTATATGCATTATTCATTGTTTGTCCGCGATGATCGACGTACAAGTGTTTGCATGTATTTGATGTTTCAAGAGCGAGGACCGGCCGGTCACTATCTTGTATAGGGTCCCGGAATAAGCAACTCCGATTGTAGATGCTCTAACTTCTTCTTTCTCTATAAAATAGTGATCTAAATGCTCTTATATTTCTTTACACTCCATCAGTCTGAAACTAGCCAACTAATAAAAAGGCTGAAACTGCTGAATGCGAACGTACGTTGGGTGCCTAGCAGCAGCACGCCAGACTTCTGGTTCGAAGGAATCCGAGACCGCAGCTAGCAATCTTCCCACAAGCACCAAAACAGCGCCATCGGAACCCGGTTCCCACACACGATTGTTTTCTCAGCCACACCCCACGCACGCACGCAAGGTCCTTCGATCCAAGGACACCGCCACCACAGAAGAACACCTCGCCGTGGCGAGCGCGCGCGCATGGCGGCGCATTCCCAGGGACAGAAAAGAACAAGCCCCCCGCCTTCCAATTCCGCCCGCGTCGGCCGCGCCGAGGCGGCGGAGGAGGCACGTACCCCTCCCCTGTCTGCATGGCCGGTGCGTGCGTGCGTGCGTGCGCGCACCGGAGATCGCCCGAGGTTTTCTGTACTACATCCTCCATGGCCGGGACCAGGGCATCGGTGCGCGCGCGCGCGCGGGCGACAGGCCGCAGATTAAGAAACGGGAAAGCGCACACACAGCAGTTTGATATTGGGCGCGTCAGACGGTGCCGGGTTTGAATATGCGGCAGCTCCCTTTGACTAGCATCGCTAGCTGTGTGCGGTGGAGCTGAGCTGCGCTGCGCTGATCGGTGTGGTGTGGATGGATCTAATCTGCCTCCTTGGTATATAAAACCCCTGCACTGTCACCTAAACCTCTCCTTTCCCCTCTGCTCGTCCAGTTCAGTTGCCAGGTTGTGAGGGAGACCATGAGGTGCGCAGGGAGTCTTCTTCTGCTGCTGCTTCTGCTCTCCCTGTCTGCCTCCACCGCCGAAGCAAACAACAAGGTTGGTACAATTTCGCAACACCTTCTTGTGCACGGCACGCTCACACTGCGTCCAAGTGGCGCTGTTAGTGACAGTGCCAGCAATGGCGGACTAGTGCTGATATCTCGCTTCTCGATCGTGAAAATGCAGGAGAGCTTGGGCGACAAGGCGGTGCCCTTGACCGGCCGGAGATGGCACCTGAGAGGACGGAGGGCAATGGCGGCTCGAGGGCATGGAGGAGCGGGGAGTGATGAGGCCGTGGGAGCCAGGAACACAGGTGCAAACCCTGCCCGTGCCCGCGGAGGGAAGAAAACCGTAGAGGTTACCGTTGTCGGGTTAGGCGGTGAAAGCGCCGGGCGAAGGGGGAATGGCGGCGGCGGCAGGCGCGAGTTTGACGGCCAAGTGCCGCTCCATTCCGATTACCGCACTCCCAGAGTTCATCCGCCAAAGAACAACTGAGGCGCGGCAAAAGGCAAAGGCTTCTTCCTGGTTCTTACCACTGATTGATTGCTGCTAGTGGTAGTTCAATTTTTTCTCCTGAAGTAAAAGTACAGTGGTAGTGCAGTGCTCCTCGTCAGTTAAAAAAGTTAGTGTTCTTTGCTTGTACTGTAGAGATTCTTGTCAAATCTTACCCATCGCCCAAACTTGAACCTGTAATTAGTGTTTTGCAAACGGGTCGCGTAGAGAAGGGCAATTAATTAGCTGTACTGTTTTCTGTCTGACAGCAAACCACTGTACCCTGAATGATGAACTGATACGTGCCATTTCTGTTGTTGCAGGAGCAAATCAAGAAGCAGGTCATGCGTCTGCTGAATTTGTACATGATGAGGCAAGTGCAGCAGCTGCACGCTTTACATGATTCAGCATTACAGGCATTATTTTCACGGCATATGGCTGGCCACCACATCACAATCGACACACAACTTCGATTCCTGCCATGTACTGATGGCTGCAGTTTCATTTCCAGGGTAATCGAGGCAAGGGATCAGCTGCTCGACCCATGCTTCAGGTTCAGGGAGCAAGCGGCCATCGTCATAACCACGGCGGCGACGCGGCCACCATGGCGTCCGACATGCTGAGGATGGACTACTCCGTCTCCGTGGACGTCCACAGCCGGCGGCCCATCAACAACGACGCTCCGTTGGATGAGCTCGCCGACGAGAAGCCGTAGCTAGCTGCCGGTCCACACACGTGAGAAGATGCGACTCCTATTGATATAGTAGATACAGATAGTGTTAGGCTAGCTAGCACATGGTCAGCTTAGCTAGGTAGGGAGGGACCCTCCGGGCCGCACGTAGAGCCCATTCCCGACCCTCGATCGATGGAGCAGATCGAGGTGAGTTGGATGGGCAGTTTTGGTTGCGCCGTGCTCGGGGAGGTAGTAGCATCTGTAATCTGTCGGCAACATTTCTGAAGTTGCAGAGAATGTAACTCATGATACTACTCCAGGTTTCAGCATGTGGGGGTGTGGCTGTGGCAAAGCAGTATGTGCTCCCTCTTCTCGCCGTAAAGAAATGCTTTGCGGGTTCAGAGTTGAGGCCAAAATGGTCAGCCCATCTTAGCTGTTACACGTCTCCGAGCTCCGATCATCGTAGTTGCTTCTGTTTTGGGGGCTTGGGATGCAGATCCTTCCAGACCCAACGAAAAAGAGGAAGCTAGCTAGCATGCCTGCCTGCCTTGCCTTAGCAGCCCAGCCTGCGTGCCCGCGTCTGCGCTCTCGGCCGGCCAATGGCAGCCGTGGCGAACCGGACCACGCCAACTCCCCATGCCGCCGCCGCGCCGTGATAGCGACAGGGCCGGCCGCCAATGATAGAGGAACGGGACGATCGGAGTAGACGGCAGCGAAGCATTGGGAGGCAACCACGGCAGCAGGGTGAGAGCGAGTCTCGACACCTGTTGCTGTTATCCTGCACCTGGACCGAGCGATGGACGGTCGTCTTCTGCACGACTGCTTGAAGTTTTCTCATCTTCGTGATGGGCTTGGACTTCTTCGGTCTAGTTTTAATCAGTCCAGATGCAGGAAAGCGACCTCCACTGATGATGATGGTCTCACTCTGGCGTGTGACACGGACCGGCCACCTAACCTGACTGGAAAAGAAGGGCTCGGAGAAGTCACTTCAGGTGTAGAAAACCCCAGAGTGACGACACTGCCCAGGGTCCAGTCCAAACTTCCCTGGTGCATAGGAGTACGTCGCGGGCAGGGTACAGGGTCAATAGATTTGTGCTTCCGTTACCAGACATGTCGATATCTGGTCATCTGGACACTGGAGGGAAGTCGTCAGTCCGCACTGACGGTGGACTCAGCCAACCCGCAAGTTTCTACGGCACATGGGGGGCCCTTTTGACACTACCCGAACCAAGTTCCAGATCAATCGCTCGTATCACATCAACGTAGTATCCCACGTTCTTTCAACGACTCACGCATCAAAAGCACCAAAGCAGAGAAGTAGACACACGCAGATGTGAACAGGTTGACATATGCTCCAGGTTCATATTCATAATACTATATTATTATTATGGTAAGCGTCTCGGAAATGGTACAGTAGCGAAGCCGAAACAGCGGCGGCGCCGACAACACTCAACACGACCACCGCCGGGTACCACCAGCCGTGATGGCGCCCGGCGTTGCGAGGTAGGAGTAGTACTTGGTATATATACAGACGAAAGAAAGAACAAACCATTTGATATGTCAAAAGCTAAAACTATGCACAAACACGAAGACGCACTCTGCGGGAAGATCGCATGTCAAGGGGACGGACTTTATTTTTATCGAACCACCTCTATCTTCTCCTCTCCACGATCCGTAGTCCAAACACACACCTACAGGCGCATAGGGCTGCTTCCGTTCCGGCTGCCGCGAAGAAAACACCTGCACACCTGGGTTGCATCTACAGTACCTTTGGGCACGTACTGCCACTACCTTCAAAACTGGCAAGAAGTTCCCAGCCTCTGCAGCGGGCGAGGGCCGGCGCCAGCCGCGCGCTTCCGTGCTTCGAAGGCGCTCGGGAGGAGCTCCTGGAACTTGTCGAGGAACGCGTTCCACTCCTCGGAGCCCATGTCCGACAGCTTCACAAAACTGGCGCTGGGAGGGAGCATCTCATTCGCGCTCCTGCCTCCAGACTGATACATACTACCTTCGCCACTGTAGTTAGTTTTAGCAGCCACCTTGCTCTTTGTCTTCGGAATGCCTCCGTGGAAGGGTTTAGCTTTCCCATGGAAACCAAATCCCTTCAGCGACGCGGACAGTTTTGAGACAGGAGGGACCAGCTTCGGAAACATACCGGTCAAGGGGTCAGAGTCATCCTTGATCATCTCCTTGTCATCATCATCCTCCTCATCACACTCGGCTAGCTTTGACAGTGGGTTCCTGTGACTTGCCTTCATGGGACCAAACCTGCTGAATGAGGGTGATTCAAATGCATCTGAATCATCCTCGCCGTCAAGAGAGAACTGGGTGAAGTCATCATCGTCGTCTTCAACTCCGGCTTCTGGAAGAAATAGCTCTCTGTCCTCGACCCACTTCCTTGCCTCCATGCAAAGAAGCTCAAGCTCACTTGGCTCTTCTTCTTTCCCAGTAAACTGCCTGCTCATCATCTCTCCTATTTCAGACAAGCAGAGGCCAAATGCTGCGCCTTCCTTGAGAAATATTGTTGACAGCACCAGCACCCGCAGACATGCCTTGCGGATCATGGGAAGCTCCATCCGTAGCATCTCAGCATCTTTTAAAGGATCCAAATTTGCAATGTATTCAAGTTCTTCCTCAGAGAAAGGGATGGATGCTTGTGGCCAGTGAATCCATTCAAAGTAAGGGTCCTCTAGACATTCGGGCAGACAAAGACCATGGTCAATAGGAATGAGTTCAGTCTGCACTCCAAAGTTGTCAGACCCAGGACCAACTTTCCTGACCAGAAGATTGCCCGAATGCCTGTCCGTGTTGAAGATTCTGATGTCAAGAATGCCGATCCTGTGCACAGCAGATACAGGGAAGCTTGATGTCCCATGGTCGCTGGCATCAAAATCATGAGGGATGAACTGCTGCAATGATGCAATCTTGCTCACAGCCTGTGACTTGTTGTGGAACATCTTATGATTGCAGCCAACAGTAGCATTCACATTGAACACAGTGTGTGTGATCTTGACCAGCATGGTTGGAGGAACATTTGCAAAGTTGCCATGGTCAAGGAGGTAAGCAGCAACCTCTCTGAACCCTGTCTCACCAACTCGTACAGACCTTTTGAGGCCTGGCTGTCCAAGTGTCTTCCCTACAAAGCCTTTAGGATTATTTGGAGCAAATGGTTCCTCATCGGTTGGCTTTACAATTGCAACATGTTCACCCCAAATGTTATTGAAGTAGTAAGCACCACCCATCCCACTGTTAACAGCTACTGGGTCAACATCATTCCTTATGGCTTTGACAATATCCTTAGCAAGCTGTTTCATCTGAGGGGAAGGGCTTGAACATCCAAGGATAGCAATGGGTCCACTACGGTCTCGCTGTTGCACGCCGTTTCCAGTAGGAGAGAGACAGGGTGTTGAGCTGCTACGGTGCATCTGATTCCTTGTGAGGAGCAACGGCGAGTCATTGCGGACATTGCTGAGATCATTGTTCAGAACAAGATCACCAAAGGTCAGTGAGCTCTCCTCTGTGGAAACATTCAAAGCTATCTGCAGCTTTTTTTTCACAGAGTGCGCATTTTCCCCCCTCTCCAGTTCAATGCCCAGGACAGAACCATTATCAGTTTGAACAAAAACTCTCTTCCAGCTCAATGGTCTCCCCTCAGTTTTGCTACTTGCAGGATAATCACTGCTGAAACTCCGATCCAGGACTGCAACAGCCATCTGTGTCTGAACAGGACAATCCAAGTCCCTGGACATAGAATGGCTGAGCTGCCTGTCTGCCTTTATCTGCTTCCACCTCTCCTGTAGCCCACCAGAGAAGCAAGAAAACTCGGAGCAAGAGGAAGAAAGAAGACTTCAAACTGATCACTGCAGAGCAATCAATAGTAGGCCATGGATGAAGATGTATGCACACCCTCTTGCATCAACTGAAAGCACTTTATGTCACAGTTCAGTGGTAGATAACCTGCATAAGAAAGAAAAAATAAACCATGAATAACGTAGGTCTTGCACAAGATAAGCTTTCTAGATATAAATTTTTAGACATGTAGAACCAGGAAATTTTTTGTAAGTATGGCGGACATATATCCTGATAAGATGGACGCAGAAGCAAAATAGAAGGACATGTTATTATACGGTAATGGCATGAGTTTCTACAAATTTTCGAGTTAGTACACCACGAAATAGACTCAAGTTGCTGCCACAAAACAAAGCCTCTTTGGATCTTCTTGTTTGCTCATTTCAGTATTTCTGTTTTCTTAGTAAATCTTGTACCATAGCAAGCAATAGCCGATAGCATGGATTCATAAATTTCTTAATAGTACTAACATAATACACCCAGGGCAGTTGTTAAGCATATTAAAGTTAAAATACACTTGACAATTCTTCCACCCTTACATCTAGATTCCACATCTTCACTTAATCAATAACCATAAACCCCAAACAGGAACAAATATATTTCGGTCCCATTGTGACACTAGGCTTTAGATCTCAACTTCATTCATACAGTATCATCATTTGATACAAATATCTAGAATTTCAGACATAAGCATGCTCACAAATAGAAGGCTAGTTCCCACTCTTGGAAGGAATAGAACAATCAAAACTGCAAACAGCTTCTCATAACAACAAACAATCCTTGTGATCATGATTCATGACTGTATATGATAAACTTTTTTTTAGTTCATATAAGAGAAGATATCACCTTATCCTGAGCTAATAAAAAAGCATCATAACCATCACTCAGGTAGAGGAATAAACAGTAGTAGATCTGCAGGCAGTGGTCGAGAGCAAGTAGTTGTTCCTAAACTGATCTCAGTCGGTAGTTCACTAGCCATAGGTAGATCTATAAAATTTCAGAGATTCATTACTGAACTCACAAATATCCATCACCAAAACATACACAGCAAAACAATTGGTCGTACCCAGATTAAAAAAGTTAGTCAGAATTATACCGGAGAAAATCTCTCTTCGCTACATGTATCGATTTGTTCAGATCGCCTAGATGGTTTGACAATACTAGGGAAACGACAAAGCAGGAGCTCGGATAGAACCCCGCAGTAGCGCGGATCATCACACACTCACTCCTACCAACTCGACACGATAAAATTCGTGAGTAAACAGCTTAAAAATACGAACCCGCGCATGGATCCTGCGTGTTCCCAATCGATTAGACGAACCCCCAAATCCCACGCATTTCGACTGAACAAAACCCAAAAAAGTATCAGAGGACGCAGCACCACGCACGCATCGCAAGCATTCTCAAATCCTCCACAGCTCAGAACCTAAGAGACTGAAACCCTCGGACGATGGCTCAGAAATCGCGCGCTAAACCGCACACGAGAGCAAAACAAGGCGAAATCTCTAGCCGATGCGCATTTCCGTGGGAGCGGCGCACATAGCTCCAGTTCGTCCGAGAGACGTCTCGAGCCCGCACTATCCCCGTCGGACTACAGCGTCCATCCCACCACTGTCCCAGCGCGAGGCGAGGTTGCAGGACTCACCGGCGGGACGGCGGATCTGGGCGCTCGAAGGCGGGGAACGGGACGGAGCGACACCGCCGCCACCTCCTCCTCGGGCGGCCGGGCGAGTCGCCGGCGCAGATCCGACGGCGGGCGGCCGCGCCGTACGGCCTCCTCCTCCTCCTCCCCGCGGTGGCGCGATTCCTTTGTCCTTTTCCGGGTATAATTATTTTTCCTCCTCCTCCTCCTCCGCCCCGCTCAGTGGGTGAGTGATGGCTTAACTCGAGGTAGACCAGAGGGACGGGTTAATCTAATACTCCCGTGGTTAAGCCGACCCCCGTCGCGCCTCTCTTATAGCCGGCCGGTTTTGCGATTTGGCCCCTCCGGAATGGGGGTATTTGCCGGAATGGCGTTCCTGGGGATCTTTGCCTCCTGGGGTCACGACAAGAAATTTTGCCACTTGCACATTGTTGTACTACGTCGTCGCTTTGGATCCATTCAAGGGGTGACAGAGGCCTGTGATGTATCGTATTTATGAGTTTGTTGGGAGTGTGCATGCGCTGGCTCGTGTGATCATCTGAACTACGATCCAATTTTGTGTATTGTGTCATAAAACTCTTGTGTGGTCGCGTTTTTTTAAGAAAAATAGGCTTTCTGGTAATATTCTTTCTATGCGCAAAAATAAAGTTATATTCATTTAACGCTATGGTGTGTACGGCAACTACGAGACGTCTATATTGACTTTGGCAATCTTCAAATCTGTTAGTCCAGTCTCTCAAAGTTGATCAGGGTGTTCAGTGCACATACGAGTGAGTGTTCATTTGTGTATGTAAGCATCTGCGTCTTTATGTTTTTTAAAAATGAAAAAAATAGTGTGTTACAGAACGGTACAACCTCGTGTTCTATTGACATATTAGGATTTTACACCCCAACTAATTGAGTGTATTGTTTTGACGCTTCTTTGATCCCATTTCTAAGTAAGCATGTCTGTATTTTTGGCAAGTTAAGTTTAATGAATCGTGTTGTTGTTTGGATTGGGATTCATTGTTGAGTACCATATCATGGAAGTATCTATTAGGTTTTACAACCCTCGATCTTATTGAGAGAATGACAGGCGGAACAACAAACGCCAACATATTTATGTAGTACCACATTCCTTCAAGATGGTCTCCGAATATGCATTTTCATCAAGTCATTGTCGTGTTTACGTGTTGCTTCTAGCTCGGTCTCTTTCTAAAAATCAATTTATTAAACTTAATTTAAAATAAATTGAGTTGGTTCAGCCTTTTTGGGTGTAGAATTAAGTATACCTTTTTTGAAAGTTTAGAATCAACTATCTCACCCAAACCATGTGCTGGTATCCATTCCCATCCATAGATACGTGCTAGTGCAACATGGCTGTCAACAAACTGGACTTCTTCCATCGGAATATGTTCAACTACCATACATGACGTGCACTGTTTTTTTTTAAATTAATCACAACAACTGCAGGAAACAATTTTCAATTACTGTCCCTGCTTCTCTGTTCTGGGCAAGATTATACCTTACGCTTAAAACAAGAGCAAACCGTAGTGGTAGTAGGGAGTATTACCCGAAACTGAAGAGGTGGACATCGCCAAGTGCGTGTCCGCAAAAAGAGGGTCGCATACGTCCTTTCATGCAAAAAAAGAGCCCCCGATACTTTCCTCGGGCTCCCGGTCCGGCAAACAATATTTCACGGGTCGAGAGGGGCAAAACGGGAAGAGGCGGGGGAAAGCGACGTGGGGGATTAATTAGCGAGCCGTCACGTCGTGCGAGTCTGTTGCTTCGGGATCGGAAGAAGCCTCTAGAACGGCACGGCAGGTCCGGTCCGGTCCGCACATGGCACCCCGGCGCTCTGTTCTGACCGGGCCGGCCCGATGCCCGGGCACCACCTGGCGCGGCGCGACTGGAGCGGTGAGCGCACCGCGGGACGTGCCCGTTGGGGTGGGGCCGGGGGGCTTGGGCCCCGCGTGGAAGCGGGCGTGGGTGGCGTGCGCCGCTCACCCGCGGTGCGCGTTGGCTGTAGCCTGCAGGAGGGATGGCCGGACCGGTGTGGTGTGATGAGTGAGTGGAGTCGCTCGCGTACGTGGTGGCGCGTCCGCGCGAGCCGCTACGCTGCCTGCGCGGGGGCGGCAGCGCGGCGGTGGCGCGGGATCGTGGCCCGTGGGGGTGGGAGGCAGGCGAATCTCCGGTGACCCCCTCCCTGTGCGTGGAGCTGCGCGGGGCAAAATTTCGTGTTTTGACATTTTTTGATATAAATTCAGGATCTGACCTCAGTTAGAAAAAAATTCAGGATTTGACCCTTTTCCTACCGCCAGGGCCTCTGGCGGTAGGGTTGGACAGCCTATCGTCAGGGCCCCTGGCGGTAGGGTGCAAGGAGGGGGGCGGTCGCCGTCTCCACGTGCTAACGTGGATTAGCACCTTACCGCCAGGGAACCTTGCGGTAGGCTATATAACCATACCGCCAGCTCCCCTGGCGGTAGGGTGTGCAAGGGTTTTCGAGGCAAAATTCTTCTGTAACGAAAAAATCGAGTGCCCTGGCGGTAGGGTCAACCTACCATCACATGGGCTGGCGGTAGGCTGTCTAACCCTACCGCCAGGGTCCTTGACGGTAGGGTCTTGCCTATTTCAAGTTTAATTTCTTTCTTCTTTTCAAAAACAACATATCTCAAACTATGATATAGAGTCAAAAACAACAATGATATAGAGTCAAAATAACATATCTCAAACAATTAAACTTGGGCATCACATAAACATGTCATACGGAGTTCCACATAAACTTAGTTCAAATAGCAAACTTAGTTCCACATAGCAAACGGAGTTTCACAAATAGCAAACACATAGTTCAAATAGCAAACACATAGTTTCACAACTACTAGACTTTTCAACTATAGCCAAGTATCAAATAGCAGAATTTAAGTCATCCTTCCCCTCTTGTTCTTGGAGGCACGGTCCTCGTTCCTCTTTGAATGAGTCTCTTCAGTGTTCTTGTTCAAATAGCCAACCATCATTGTCTTAACTAATCAATATATAATTCAGATAAACAAACTCATAAGTCACAAAAGGGCATCCACAAACCTCCATCCCATAACCCTAGCCCCCATTGCATCCATCCCTTTTTTTAGCGCCACCACGTGAGGCCATTGCATTGATGATGACGACAAGGTTGTTGCGGCCCGCCGTTACCCATCTCCCCTCCAGGTCTGACATGTCGTTCCCATGTTGCTATGGATCCCTCATCTGCAGTGTCTCCCAACCTCTCACTATCACCTCTCGTTGTACGTGCGGCAGTTGGTTGTGGCAACATCATTCCTAGCTGATCGTCCATGGTCTGTGCTTGTTTTGGTGTCGACGACAGTTGCTTCGTTACCTCTTGTTAGGCCTTTGGCCTCTCCCCGCCTATCTCGTCGTCTACCTCTCCCCTCCAGTTGGTCGAATCCTCAAACAGATCTAATAGTAGATCCACTGGATGTGGACCATATGCCTCCCCTCAATCCGTCTTCGACTAAAGATAGGCTTCGCTATTTGTTTTTTCTTAGCAATTTGGCTGGGTCATGATAGGCGCATGGTCTTTGGGTGGCTCGGCTTGTGTTGTATCTACTTTTCCTGGTATATTACTTGCCCGAGATTCGATCGTCGGTATCCCTATACCTTGTTCAATCTCGTTACCGGCAAGTCTCTTTACTCGTTCCATAACGCATGATCCCGGGCTAACTCATTAGTCACATTGAGCTCATTATGATGATGCATTACCAAGTGGGCCCATAGATACCTCTCCGTCATACGGAGTGACAAATCCCAGTCTCGATTCGTGCCAACCCAACATACACTTTTAGAGATACCTTTAGTGCACCTTTATAGCCACCCAGTTACGTTGTGACGTTTGGTACACACAATGCATTCCTACGGTATTCGGGAGTTGCACAATCTCATGGTCTAAGGAAATGATACTTGACATTAGAAAAGCTCTTAGCAAACAAACTACACGATCTTGTGCTATGCTTAGGATTGGGTCTTGTCCATCACATCATTCTCCTAATGATGTGATCCCGTTATCAATGACATCCAATGTCCATGGTCAGGAAACCATAACCATCTATTGATCAACGAGCTAGTCAACTAGATGCTCAGTAGGGACATGTTGTGGTCTATGTATTCACACATGTATTATGGTTTCTAGTTAATACAATTATAGCATGAACAATAGACAATTATCATGAACAAGGATATATAATAATAACCATTTTTATTATTGCCTCTAGGGCATATTTCCAACAACCTCCCACTTGCACTAGAGTCAATAATCTAGTTCACATCACTATGTGATTGTAATGAATCCAACACCCATGGGTTTTGATCATATCTTGCTTGTGAGAGAGGTTATTAGTCAACGGGTCTGAACCCTTCAGATCCGTGTGTGCTTTGCAAATCTCTACGTCATCTTGTAGATGCAGCTACCCCGCGCTATTTGGAACTATTCCAAATAACTGTTCTACTATATGAATACGGTTTACTACTCAGAGTCATCCAGATTAGTGTCAAAGTTTATATCGACGTAACCCTTTATGATGAACTCTTTTACCACCTCCATAATCGAGAAAAATTCCTTAGTCCACTAAGGATAACTTTGACCGTTGTCTAGTGATCCATTCCTGGATCACTCTTGTACCCCTTGACTGACTCATGGCAAGGCACACTTCAGGTGCGGGACACAACACAACATACTGTAGAGCATAGGGGACGACCTTCGTCCTTTCTCTCTCCTCTATCGTGGTCAGGTCTTGAGTCTTACTCAATACTCACACCTTATAACACAGCCAAGAACTCCTTCTTTGCGAACCTATTTTGAACTCCTTCAAAATCTTGTCACGGTACGTATTCATTTGAAAGTACTATCAAGCGATTTTGATCTATCCTTATAGATCTTGATGCTCAATGTTCAAGTAGCTTAATCCAGGTTTTCCATTGAAAAACACTTTTCAAATAACCCTATATGCTTTCCATAAATTCTACATCATTTCCGATCAACAATATGTCAACAACATATACTCATCAGAAATTCTATAGTGCTCCCACTCACTTCTTTGGAAATACAAGTTTCTCATAAACTTTGTATAAACCCAAAATCTTTGATCATCTCATCAAAGCGTATATTCCAACTCCGAGATGCTTACTCCATCCCTTAGAAGGATTGCTGGAGCTTTGCATACTTGTTTGCATCTTTTAGGATTGACAAAACCTTCTGCTTGTATCACATACAACCTTTCCTCAAGAAAATCGTCGAGGAAACAATGTTTTGACATCCTATCTGCAAGATTTCATAAATAATGCAGTAACTACTAATATAATTCCAACAGACTCTTAGCAACGCTACGAGTGAGAAAATCTCATCGTAGTCAACTCCTTGAACTTGTTGGAAAACATCTTATCGACAAGTCGAGCTTTCTTAGTTGTGACACTTACCATCATTGTCTGTCTTACTTTTAAAATCCATCCGTACCCAACAGCCTTACGACCATTAAGTAGTTCTTCCAAAGTCTACACTTTGTTTTCATACATGGATCCTCTCTCGGATTTTATGGCCTCGAGCCATTTGTCGGAATCCAGGCCCAGCATCGCTTCTCCATAGCTCGTAGGTTCATTGTTGTCTAGCAACATGACCTCCAAGACATGATTATCGTACCACTCTTAAGCAGTACGTGTCCTTGTCGACCTACGAGGTTTGGTAGTGACTTGATCCGAAGTTTCATGATCACTATCATCAGCTTCCACTTCAACTGGTGTAGGCGCCACAGGAACAACTTCATGTGCCCTGCTATACACTGGTTGAAGTGATGGTTCAATAACCTCATCAAGTCTCCACCATCCTCCCACTCAATTCTTTCAAGAGAAACTTTTCCTCGAGAAAGGACCCGTTTCTAAAAACAATCACTTTTGCTTCTGGATCTGAGATAGGAGGTATACCCAACTATTTTGGGTGTCCTATGAAGATGCATTTATCCGTTTTGGGTTCGAGCTTATCAGGATGAAACTTTTTCACATAAGCATCGCAACCCCAAACTTTCAAGAAACGACAGCTTAGGTTTCTCTAAACCATAGTTCATACGGTGTCATCTCAAAGGACTTACGTGGTGCCTTATTTAAAGTGAATGCGGTTGTCTCTAATGCCTAACTCATAAACGATAGTGGTAATTTGATAAGAGACATCATGGTATGCACCATATCCAATAGGGTGCAGCTATGATGATCGAACACACCATCACACTATGGTGTTCCAGACGGTATTAGTTGTGAAACAATTTCCACGATGTCTTAATTTTGTACCAAACTCGTAACTCGGATATTCATCTCTATGATCATATCATAGACATTTTATCCTCTTGTCACGACGATCTTCAACTTCACTCTGAGATTACTTGAACCTTTCAATAATTCAGACTTGTGTTTCATCAAGTAAATATACTTAGGATCTACTCAAATCATCTGTGAAGTAAGAACATAACGATATCCACTGCATGCCTCAGCACTCATTGGACTGCACACATCAAAATGTATTACTTCCAACAAGTTGCTTTCTTGTTCCATCTTACTGAAAACGAGGCTTTTCAGTCGTCTTGCCCATGTTGTATGATTTGCATGTCTCAAGTGATTCAAAATCAAGCGAGTTCAAACGATCCATATGCATGGAGTTTCTTCATGCGTACATACCAATAGACCTGGTCCGCATGTCTCAAACTTTTCAAAAAACGATTGAGTCCAAAGATCCATCAACATGGAGCTTCTTCATGCGTTTTATACCAATATGACTCAAATGGCAGTGCCACAAGTAGGTGGTACTATCATTACTATCTTATATCTTTTGGCATGAACATGTGTATCACTATGATCGAGATTCAATAAACCATTCATTTTAGGTGCAAGACCATTGAAGGTATTATTCAAATAAACAGAGTAACCATGATTCTCCTTAAATGAATAACTGTATTGCGATAAACATAATCCAATCATGTCTATGCGCAACGCAAACACCAAATAACAATTATTTAGGTTTAACACCAATCCCTATGGTAGAGGGAGCGTGCGATGTTTGATAACATCAACCTTGGAAATACTTCCAAGTTCCAACACATATCGTCACCTCGCCTTTAGCTAGTCTCCGTTTATTCCGTAGCCTTTTATTTCGAGTTACTAACACTTAGCAACCGAACCGGTATCTATTACACTGGTGCTACTAGGAGTACTAGTAAAGTACACATTAATACAATGTATATCCAATATACTTCTATCGACCTTGCCAACCTTCTCATCTACCAAGTATCTAGGGTAGTTCTGCTTCAGTGACCGTTCCCCTCATTACAGAAGCACTTAGTCTCGGGTTTGGGTCCAACCTTGGGTTTCTTTACTAGAGCAGCAACTGATTTGTTGTTTCATAAAATATCCCTTCTTACCCTTGCCCTTCTTGAAACTAGTGGTTTTACTAACCATCAACAATTGATGCTCCTACTTTATTTCTACTTTCGCGGTGTCAAACATCGCAAATAGCTTAAGGATAATCATATCTATCCCTGATATGTTATAGTTCATCACGAAGCTCTAGTAGCTTGGTGGCAGTGACTTTGGAGAACCATCACTATCTCATCTAGAAGATTAAGTCCCACTCAATTAAAGCGATTGTAGTACTTAGACAATCTGAACGCATGCTTAACGATTGAGCTTTTCTCCTTTAGTTTGCAGGTTAAGAAACTTGTCAGAGGTCTCATACCTCTTGACATGGGCACGAGCCTGAAATCCCAATTTCAGCTCTTGGAACATCTCATATGTTCCGCGATGTTTCAAAACGTCTTCGGTGCCTCAATTCTAACCGTTTAGAATTACGCACTGAACTATCACGTAGTCATCAAAACGTGTATGTAAGATGTTCGCAACATCCACAAACGATGCGCGAGGTTCAGCACACTGAGCGGTGCATTAAGGACATAAGCCTTCTCCGCGACAATGAGGACAATCCTCTATTTATGAACCTAGTCCGCATAATTGCCACTATCAACTTTCAACTAAATTTTCTCTAGGAACATATCTAAAACAGCAGAACTAAAGCGCAAGCTACGACATAATTTGCAAAGACCTTTTGACTATGTTCATGATAATTAAGTTCATCTAATCAAATTATTTAATGAACTCTCACTCAGATAGACATCCCTCTAGTCATCTAAGTGATACATGATCCGAATCGACTAGGCCGTGTCCGATCATCACGTGAGACGGACTAGTCATCAGCGGTGAACATCTCCATGTTGATCGCATCTACCATACGACTCATGTTCGACCTTTCGATCTCTTGTGTTCCGAGGCCATGTCTGTACATGCTAGGCTCGTCAAGTCAACCTAAGTATTTCGCGTGTGTAAATTTGGCTTACACCCATTGTATGTGAACGTTAGAATCTATCACACCCGATCATCACGTGGTGCTTCAAAACAACGAACCTTCGCAACGATGCACAGTTAGGGGAACACTTTCTTGAAATTTTAGTGAGGGATCATCTTATTTACGCTACCGTCGTTCTAAGCAAATAAGATGTAAACATGACAAACATCACATGCAAATCATAAAGTGACATGATATGGCCAATATCATCTTGCGCCTTTGCTCTCCATCTTCGAGGCGCGGCATGATCACCTTTGTCACCGGCATGACACCATGATCTCCATCATCGTGTCTTCATGAAGTTGTCTCGCCAACTATTACTTCTACTACTATGGCTAATGGTTAGCAATAAAGTAAAGTAATTACATGGCGTTTTCGTTGACATGCATGTCATACAATAAATTAAGACAACTCCTATGGCTCCTGCCGGTTGTCATCCTCATCGACATGCAAGTCGTGATTCCTATCACAAGAACATGATCAATCTCATACATCACATATATCATTCATCACATCCTTTTGGCCATATCACATCACATAGCATACCCTGCAAAAACAAGTTAGATGTCCTCTAATTGTTGTTGCATGTTTTACGTGGCTGCTATGGGTTTCTAGCAAGAACGTTTCTTACCTACGCAAAAATCACAACGATGATATGCCAATTGCTATTTACCCTTCATAGGGACCCTTTTCATTGAATCTGATCCGACTAAAGTGGGAGAGACAGACACCCGCTAGCCACCTTATGCATCAAGTGCATGTCAGTCGGTGGAACCTGTCTCACGTAACGTACGTATAAGGTTGGTCCAGGCTGGTTCATCCCACAATGCCGCTGAACCTAGCTATGACTATTAACAGTAAGAAAATTGACCAAATCATCGCTCACAACTACTTTGTGTTCTACTCGTGCATAGAATTTACGCATAGACCTAGCTCATGATGCCACTGTTGGGGAACATAGTAATAATTCAAAATTTTCCTACGTGTCACCAAGATCAATCTAAGAGATGCTAGGAACCAGAGCGAGGGAGTGCATCTTCATACCCTTGAAGATTGCTAAGCGGAAGCGTTACAAGAACGCGGTTGATGGAGTCGTACTCGTGGCGATTCAAATCGCGGAAGATCCGATCTAGCACCGAACGGACAACTCCTCCGTGTTCAACACACGTACAACACAGGGACGTCTCCTCCTTCTTGATCCAGCAAGGGGAGAGGAGAAGTTGAGGGAGAGCTCGGGCAGGACGACGACGTGGTGGCGGAGCTTGTGGTTCTCATGCAGGGCTTCGCCAAGCACTATGGAGGAGGAGGAGGTGTATGAGGAGGGAGGGGCTGCGCCAGGGAAAAGGTCCTGCTACCCTCCCACCCTCCATCTATTTATAAGGTGAAGGGGAGAGGGGCCCGGCCCCTCTAGATACCATCTAGAGGGGGAGAGGCGTCCAGGAGGGGGAAACTTGCCCCCCAAGTAAGGTGGAGGCGCCCCCTCCCCTAGGGTTTCCAAACCCTAGGCCCTTGGGCGCTTGGAGGGGGCGCACCAACCCACTAGGGGGCTGGTTCCCTCCCATATTCAGCCCATTAAGTCCCCCGGGGCAGGTGGCTCCACCCGGTGGACCTCTGGACACCTTTCGGTGGTCCCGGTACAATACCGATAACCCCCGAAACCATTCCAGCGACTTAAACTGGACTTCCCATATATAAATCTTCACCTCTGGACCATTTCGGAACTCTTCATGACGTCCGGGATCTCATTCGGGACTCAGAACAACCTTCAGTAACCACATACAATTTCCCATGACAACTCTAGCGTCACCGAACCTTAAGTGTGTAGACCCTACGGGTTTGGGAACCATGCAGACATGACCGAGACGTTCTCCGGCCAATAACTAACAGCAGGATCTGGATACCCATGTTGGCTCCCACATGTTCCAAGATGATCTCATCGGATGAACCACGGTATCGGGGATTCAATCAATCCCGTATACAATCCCCTTTGTCCATCAGTATGGTACTTGCCCGAGATTAGATCGCTGGTATCCCTATACCTTGTTCAATCTCATTACTGGCAAGTCTCTTTACTCGTTCTGTAACGCATGATCCCCTGGCTAACTCATTAGTCACATTGAGCTCATTATGATGATGCATTACCGAGTGGGCCCAAAGATACCTCTCCATCATACGGAGTGACAAATCCTAGTCTCGATTCGTGCCAACCCTACAGACACTTTTGGAGATACCTATAGTGCACCTTTATAGCCACCCAGTTACGTTGTGATGTTTGGTACACCCAAAGCATTCCTACGGTATCCGGGAGTTGCACAATCTCATGGTCTAAAGAAATGATACTTGACATTAGAAAAGCTCTTAGCATACGAACTAGACGATCTTGTGCTATGCTTAGGATTGGGTCTTGTCCATCACATCATTATCCTAATGATGTGATCCTATTATCAATGAGATCCAATGTCCTTGGTCAGGAAACTATAACCATCTATTGATCAACGAGCTAGTCAACTAGAGGCTCTCTAGGGACATGTTGTGGTCTATGTATTCACACATGTATTACGGTTTCTAGGTAATACAATTATAGCATGAACAATAGACAATTATCATGAACAAGGAAATATAATAATAACCATTTTTATTATTGCCTCTAGGGCATATTTCCAACAAAAACGCGATAGTAGAAGCATATGAAATCCGTTTTCGATGAACTAGAGTTTGTCATGAAGATAACCACAAGCTCTAAAACCTCAAAAGAAAATACAAATAAGAATCAATAAAGATGATGCAAGGATGCAATGGTTTGAGCTCTCGACAAATGATGCAATCACGCTACTTACTTGAGAGCCCCCCTTGATAGTACGGCTATCGATCCTATAACCCGGTCTCCAAACTATCACCATGAGACCGGTAAAATATAAAACCTATCAAGGGCAAACCTTTGCCTTGCACAAAGTCCACTTGAGCTAGATGATGACGATCTTGACTCCCTCAAGTTGGACCACCTTTCTTGATTGTGTTTGCTCGATGAAGACTAGTTGATTGCTCCCCCATACTCCACTATGGGTGAGCCACTCTTTGGAACATTTTCACAAGTCCATTGTCACCACAATGGACGGCAATCTTCAAGAACTTGATCTCTTTGTGATGCATCTCTAGAATGTGCACACCACAACCTAACCCGACAAAGAACTCTCACGAAGACCATGGGTAAGTACACAAAGCGTAATGGACAATGCTTACCATACGATGGGATCACTTGATCCCTTGGTACCTCTTATATGCTTTGGATGTTGATCAACTTGATTCACTCTTGACTTAGTCTTGATCGACCTTGAATCTTTCCAGCTCTCTACATTTAGATGATGTCTTGAAGGTAGACATGAATGATCACACAATCTTCTTCTTCAAGACATGCTTGCAATAAGCTCAACACTCACATGACCAATCTTTGGATAATTCCTTAATAGCACCTTGGTCAACTCATAAACTCCTTGAAACCAACACATGGACGTCAAGAAAATCCTATGGACAAATCCTTCAAATATAACTCAATGCAACCATTAATCCATAGAGAATGACATTAATTACCAAAACCACACATGGGGGCACCGCATGTCCTTTCACTTAATTATTCGGCGTCACACTCCTATTCCCGTCGGTTGGTACTCACCCCTCCCTCACGACCATCATTCTACAACTTTTGTTGATAGTCAGTCTAGTGGCGTTGGGTTGATAGGCCTCCTTGTTTGGCGATGTTGCGCTAGTCTTGTGCATGTGACATGATTTTCCAGGCTTAGGATCCTTCGTCCCTTCTATGTGTTGTGCTTATGTTATTATGATTGTTGATATCATGATAATCACATCTGGGTCACATTGTAGCTCACGGGTGTCTAGGCTCTTACGATGGACGATTCTTGCTTTTCATGCCATGTGATGTACTATCATGAAAGGTTTGGTCGTGGATCGTCAATTCTTGAGTTGGTAATCCTTAGGTTGTTTTAGTTTGTATCGTGTATCTTGTATGGGGGTTGTCCTTTGTTGGGGAACGTAGCATGCAATTTCAAAAAAAAATCCTACGATCACGCAAGATCTATCTAGGAGATGCATAGCAACGAGAGGGGGAGAGTGTGTCCACGTACCCTCGTAGACCGAAAGCGGAAGCGTTACTTAACGCGGTTGATGTAGTCGAACGTCTTCACGATCCAACCGATCCAAGTACCAAACGTACGGCACCTCCGAGTTCAGCACACGTTTAGATCAATGACGTCCCTCGAACTCTTGATCCAGCAGAGGGTCGAGGGAGAGTTTCATCAGCACGATGGTGTGATGACGGTATTGATGATGTAATCCGTGCAGGGCTTCGCCTAAGCACTACAATGATACTATCGGAGGAGTATACAGTGGAGGGGGGCTGTAGCGACCAAACCTCAAACAGTCTGATCTCTGTGCATCAGTGTCATCCCTAGATCGGTAATGCTGACACGCACAGTACACGAGGATTTATAACAGAGTAGCAATCACACACTTATTACATCGGATGTCTCAAAAGAGAACTTATTACAGTAATATGGCTTAAGGCCATCTAAAATCGATAACAGCAGAAGGCTTGGAAGATAAAGCGAGTCCATCAACTCCAACGGCACAGCTGAGTGAAAGACAATGACCTATGGCACCTTACTCGTCGTCTGAAAAGTCTGCAACATGAGATGTTGCAGCCCGAAACGGGTCAGCACATGGAATGTGCTGGCAATGTAACACATAGAGTAATGAACAGAATAAATGCTATCACTACATGCATATATGGTTGGTGGAAAGCTCTATGGTTACAGTTTTGCATAAAGCCAATTTTTCCCTACAACAAAGGAATACATTTTATTTAACTATCATGGTGGTTGATAAACATTGAGAAGGTTCCTCCAACTCAATCCCAATTAAGCACCATCATTAAACCCAATCAAATTATATTTAAAGTGATGAGATCAACATGATAATCCAAGATCCAGATACTCAAGCTGTCCATAAACGGGGACACGGCTAACCATGATTAGTTTATACACTCTGTAGAGGTTTGCGCACTTTTCCCCACAAGACTCAAAATACATCCATGGTCGGAGATTTGAGACACAGTCTTTCTGAAACAATAACTCTTTACTCTGGGTGGATAGTTACACCTACTTTCCCCTACATCTGCTAGCCCACCACTGAAAGAGGTCATGCAACATACTCAACTATGCTAGAGCCCATAATAGCTTGTGGCTGCACACGGAATTTTCTCGCATGAATAATCTTATGATCCCTTTGAGCCTGGGTGGCAGACCTTAGGATGATCACACGGAACCCCGGGATATCCTAGGACAATAGTGGATTCTCCAGGTGCCCACAAACAATCCACCCAGATGTGTATTTAAGTAGCCACCTTAAGTTAACCATTATTTAGCAATACTCACATCTGTCATGGATACACTCACCCAAACCACGTCTACGAGCATAGCCTAGCAATATAAGCATAACGTAGATGTAACTCCCAAAGGTTTGATAATAAACAGGGCAATAGGTTCTACCACATCATCTACTTCCCAAAACTCACATGTTAAAATAGATCCTAACCATGCAATGTTTGAGGGTTGATCTAATGCAATAAAAACTAGGTAGTAAAGAGGTATGATCAAAGTGTTACTTGCCTTGCTGATGATCCATGAAACCTAGAGACTCGTAGTAGCAAGCTTCGCACTCCGGGTACTATATCGCAAACAAACAAATACATACATAAGCACTCAACTAGAAGCACGGGTAAAACACAAATAAGAGATCTAACCAGAAAGTTCAACTTAAGAACTTTGGTTTGCAAAAAGAAACAAATCAAACGAAGCAACGAAACTCAAACTGCGAAAGAAACAAGATTCGTTTACTAATCTGGACTAAAGTCAAATTTTATAGTACCAAAATCTTGTTCAAGTTGTTTAAACAGAAAGAGGGCTTCGAGATCAAGATCCAGACGCTTGAATCGCCTGATTTCGATAAATGAGCGAAAAGATAAACTAAAACGAAGATTAGGGCAGAAATCGCGATCGAAAATAATCACGGAAAAACCCTGGAAAAAGAAAAACTGACGAATAGACTAATGAACGAGCGTTCGCTGTCTAAGGCTAATGGGTGAACACCGTTTGTTAAATGAACGTACGGACGAACATTCGCTATTTAACTAAACCGGAAAAACCGAACTGATCTAATCTAAAAAACGAATCTAGGTTTTCAAAATAAAACCGAACGGTTTTTAATACAAAACCGGGGGCTACCTCACGATAGGCGATGACGACGATTACTCCAGCGAGGTCCGACGACGGCGGCGGCTCCGGCGGGGCGACGGGCAGCGGCGGTGGCGGCGGCACAGCAGCGGCAACGGCGCTGGCTAGCGGCTAGCGGCGGCTAGGGTTTTGGCGGCGGCAGCGGGTTGGGCTGCGGGGCAAGGGGGGTGCGGCTTATAAGGCCCGGGGCGGCGGGGAGTCCGGGTCTCCCACTGCCCGTAGGTTGGTTTGACTCTTTCTTTTTAAAATATTCCGACGCGTAGAAAAACGAATAAAAGAAATACTAAACGGACTCCAAAAATCCTGATATAGATTTTCCCCGTCCTCTAAAAATATAGAGGACAAAGTGAACATTTATTTGGGCCTCTAATGCAATTTTGAAAAAAACACATTTTTTTCCTAATTCAAATAAAATAGCGATAAAACTCTGAATAAAAAAATTATTTGATTTTAATATTTAACCTCCAATATTTCTTTATTCTGGGAAAGTCATTTTATCCCCTCTCTTTTATTTTCATATTGGAAATATTCGAAGAGAAAAATGATTAAAACCAAATGATCCTCTTTTCAAAATTTGAGAAAACCCAAATATGAAAATAACGAAATCCCCAACTCTCTCTGCTGGTCCTTGAGTTGCTTAGAATTTCTAGGATAAACCAAAATGCAATAAAATATGATATGAAATGATGATCTAATGTATAACATTCCAAATTGAAATTTTGGGATGTTATAAACCTACCCCCCTTAAGATGAATCTCATCCTCGAGATTCGAGTTGGCTAGAAAATAGGTGCGGGTGGTCCTTCCGTAGGTCTTCTCTCGTTCCCAGGTGGCTTCATCCTCGGTATGGCGGCTCCACTGAACTTTGTAGAACTTGATAACCTTGCTGCGTGTGACTCGGCTGGCAAACTTGAGAATCTTCACTGGTTTCTCCTCGTAGGTCAAATCGCTATCCAACTGAATCGCTTCCAGCGGCACAGTATCTCTCAGAGGGATATCAGACATCTCTGCGTGGCACTTCTTCAACTAGGAAACGTGAAACGCATCATGAACTCCTGACAATCCTTCTGGCAATTCCAACTTGTAAGTAACTTCTCCCATACGCTCCAAAACTTTGTATGGTCCCACAAAACATGGTGCTAACTTTCCCTTAGCTCCAAAGCGTTTAACTCCTCGAAGTGGGGACACACGAAGATAAACTCTGTCTCTGAATTTGTAAACTGTCTCCTTGCGTTTAGATCCGCATAGCTCTTCTGCCTGGACTGGGCTATCTTGATTCTATCACGAATCAGCTTAACCTTCTCTTCAAACTCTTTAATCAAATCTGGTCCAAACAACTGACGGCCTCCAACTTCATCCCACAACAACTGTGTCCTTAACCTCCTTCCGTACAAAGCTTCGAAAGGGGCCATCTTCAAACTGGCTTGATAACTGTTATTATAAGAGAACTCTGCATATGGCAAGCTGCCATCCCAACTCACTACAAAAAAAAGACACATCCGTGACATTTTGGGCCGAATGAATTTTTTTTCTGTCATACTTATGACACTTCTATGACGATAATTGTGACAAAACCCGGTATCATCATAGATATGGTGGGCTCCTACTTCTATGACAAAAAATCATGACAGAAAATTGGCTTTTCGTCCTGGTTGGGCCGGAGACGCAACTGCATGACATTTGTTGGGCCGTCCATGACGGAAAAAAACCATGGTAGAAGTGAAGGCGAGGAAAATATCAGGGTGTTCCCGGTTACGGTGGGTGGTTGGGGCCGAGCGATGCACAGAGGTTTGCGTGTTTCTCTCGTACACACACACGCGTGGGTGCGAGGCATTGGGCTCTAACTGAACCCGAGCGAGGCATTCGCCTACTGAACCCGAGTGATTACACTGCAGGCTACGCGTTACTGAACCTGAGCGATCGATTGATGGTTGTTAACTGAACCTGATCAAGCAATTCCTTCGCTACTACTGCTAACTGAAGCCGATCGATGCTGCCTCTGGATGAATAGTGAGCTGGGGGGGGGGGGGGTGGATGAATAGTTCCCGGTGGGGGTGGATGAACAGGACCCCATGGTGTTGCCTCTGGATGAACAGGACCCCGATCGATCGAGCCGGTTAGGGCTAGATGAACAGGACCCCATGGAGGGTTGGATGAACAGGACCCCATGGAGGGCTGGATGAACAGGTCGACCCCGTGGAGGGTTGGATGAACAATAGATGGTGGAGGGGTGGATGAACAGTAGCCCGTGGAGGGGTGGTTGAACAGAAGCCCGTGGAGAGGGGTTGTTGAACAATAGCGGGTGGAGTAGCGCGTGGTGGAGGCTGGATGAACAAGAGCCCGTGGATGAACAGTCACAGGTAGAGGCTGGAGAAGGTCGACTGTGGATGAACAGTATCCCGTGGAGGCTGGAGGAGGTCGACGGAGGAGATGAACAGTATCCCGTGGAGTCCCGTTTTGCGATACGCCACACCCCTCCCGATGAACAGGACCCCCGTTTCGACTGTAGCGCTCCAACACAAGTCCGTTTCCTCCGTTTTGCGGTACGCCACACCCCTCCCGATCAACAAGACCCCCTTTCAACCGTAGGAGGTCCAACACAAGTCCGTTTCCTCTGTTTTGCGGTACGCTAGACCCCTCCCGATGAACAGGATCCCGTTTCAAACGTGGCCGGTCGAACGCAAGGTTGTTTCCTCCGTTCTGCGATACACCAAGCCTCGTTTCCATCGCCTGTTCCGTCCAAGCCATCCCGATGAACACGACGACGCATTCCGTTCCGACCCAGCCGGTTGGCTCCCCATGAACACGACGCCGATGTTGTTTCTCTGTTCCGACCTAGCCATGTACATGAGCCCTGGTCGTACGTATGCGCGAGTAGGCGTTCGAGACCTCGCCCGTATGTACGTACGTGGCCGTATTTTCTTTCTTGCACACTGGCCGCTGTACGTACGTGTACATGCTACGTGCGCACCTCTACTACAACACGTGCGTGCCTCTACTACGACACATGCGCGCCTCTACATCGACCAGTATGTACATACACGTTCGCGACCAGAATGACAATGCTACATACGCTTTGACCAGGTGGGTCCCGACTGTCAGACACTTCCTTGCGTGCGAGGTGTCGCTGGTGGGTCCCAGCAGTCAGGGGGCGAATCATTTTTTTGCCCGGACGCACTTCCTTGAGTGCGAAGATGTAGCTGGTGGGTCCCAATAGTCAGGGGGGAAACATTTTTTTCGTGAAATGCGGTGGCCCGACCGGTGGGTCCCCGCTGTCAGGTGGAGGAATAATTATTTTGTGCGTAATAAGGAGGCACTTCCTTGCGGTCGTCGTGGACCCAGCTATCAGCCTCTCCATGTACAGTACTCTTCGGATGGAAGTCATTCCTTGACCACGTTGACCACGCCGCGCCGAGAGCACCAGGGCGGTGGACGACGGCGAGGCCTAGGAAGGGGACGACGCAAAGCCTGGGAAGACGCGGCAGTGTAAGCCCGCGCGGAGAGGAGTACGAGGGTTCACTGGTTCGGATACGGTGTGAGGCTGCCATCGCCGCAGGGCCTGGCCAGCGGTGGGAATAGTAGGGGCGGTGAGGCCTCCGTGGCAGCACAGCCGGCCACGAGAGGCAGGAGCATGCGGCACAACCGGCGCTGCTTTGGGCGAGTGGAGCAAGAAGACCAGAAGTTGAAGAAGCACTACGGCCATTGGATGGACATCGTACAGTCACTGGAGCTAGAATCGTTCATATTGACTAAGTTGACAACCCCTCCATCCCCGTCAACTTAGTAGGCCCACAAGTCAGCCTCCCACCAAGGAGGGTCCCAGCTAGCAGGGGGAGTATTCATTTTTTTTGTGCGTAATAAGGAGGCACTTCCGGTGGGTCCGAGCTGACAAAGGGGGGGAACTTTTTTCGCAAAATATGGTGGCCTGACCGGTGGGTCCATTCTTTCAGGTGGAGGAATAATTATTTTGTGCATAATAAGGAGGCACTTCCTTGCGGCCGCCATGGACCCAACTGTCAGCCTCTCCACATACAGTACTCTTCCGATGTAAGTCATTCCTTGACCATGTTGACCACGCCGCACCGAGAGCACCAAGGCAGTGGACGACAGCGAGGCCTAGGAAGGGGACGACGCGGAGCCGGGGAAGATGTGGTAGAGGAAGCTCGAGCGGAGAGGAGTACGAGGGTTCACTGGTTCGGCTGTGGTGTGAGGCTGCCATCGCCGCAGGGCCTGGCCAGCGGTGGGAATATTAGGGGCGGTGAGGCCTCCGCGGCAGCACAGCCGGCCACGGGAGGCAGGAGCATGCGACACGACCTGCGCTGCTTTGGGCGGCTAGAGCAAGAAGACCAGAGGTTGAAGAAGCACTACGGCCGTTGGATGGACATCGTACGGTCACTGGAGCTAGAATCGTTCATATTGATTAAGTTGACAAATCCCTCCGTCCCCATCAACTTAGTAGGCCCACAAGTCAGCCTCCCACCAACGAGGGTCCCAGCAAGCAGGGGGAGTATTCATTTTTTTGTGCGTAATAAGGAGGCACTTCCGGTGGGTCCGAGCTGACAGAGGGGGGGACGTTTTTTCGTGAAATATGGTGGCCCGATCGGTGGGTCCTCGCTGTCAGGTGGAGAAATATTTTTTTGCACGTAATAAGGAGGCAGTTCCTTGCGGCCACCATGGACCCAGCTGTCATCCTCTCCACGTACAGTACTCTTCTAATGAAAGTTGTTCCTTGACCATGTTGACCATGCCACATCGAGAGCACCAGGGCGGTGGACAACGGCGAGGCCTAGGAAGGGGACGACATGGAGCCGGGGAAGATGCGGCAGTGGAAGCCCATGCGGAGAGGATTACGAGGGTTCACTAGTTCGGCGGCCGTGTGAGGCTGCCGTCACCGCAGGGCCTGGCTAGCGGTGGGAATAGTAGGGGCGGTGAGGCCTTCACGGCAGCACAGCCGGCCACGGGAGGCAGGAGCATGCGACATGACCGGCGTTGCTTTGGGCGGCTGGAGCAAGAAGACCAGAGGTTGAAGAAGCACTACGGCCATTAGATGGACATCGTACGGTCACTGGAGCTAGAATCGTTCATATTGACTAAGTTGACAAAGCCCTCCGTCCCCGTCAACTTAGTAGGCCAACAAGTCAGCCTCCCAGCAAGGAGGGTCCCAGCTAGCAGGGGGACTATTCATTTTTTTGTGCGTAATAAGGAGGCACTTTCGGTGGGTCCGAGCTGACAGAGGGGGAACATTTTTTTCTCGAAATACGGTGGCCCGTCCGGTGGGTCCCAGCAGTCCAGGGGAAACGTTTGTTTCGCGAAATACGGTGGCCCGTCCGGTGGGTCCCTGCTGTCAGGTGGAGGAATAATTATTTTGCGCGTAATAAGGAGGCACCTCCTTGCGGCTGCCGTGGACCCACCTATCAGCCTCTCCACGTACAGTACTCTTTCGATGGAAGTCGGTCGTTCACTACATTGACCACACCACGCCGAGAGCACCACGGCGGTGGACAACGGTGAGGCCTATGAAGGGGACGACGCGGAGCCGGGGAAGACGCGATAGTGGATGCGCACGCGGAGAGGAATACACGTCAACTTCTTTTTTTAGGGGAAGCGTCAACTTAGTAGGCCCACAAGTGTGTGGCAGAGAACTTATAGCCCATTTCCAATTTGTTAGAATGTATAGCTCTTTTTTGAATTCTAATAGAATTTACTACAACCCATTTACAGTTTGTTAAAAGTACAACCCATTTTCTAGCTAGGACAACGATTAATAATTTCAACCAACCATTCAAGACAGAATTCAATAAAATCTCCCACATTTTGATGGGATCTGAAATATTTTTATCCCGAAATTTCTAGTCAGATTATATATAAATTTGTATTACATAAAAATCCAGCGAAACATTGCGCGTGCAACAATTAAAAATTAAGATTTTCAAAATCCATAAATAATATTTTAGAAACTAATTTCATTTTTGGTGCATTTTTTTATTGTTACTGCCCTGTTTTTATAATTACATCCCATTTATTTTGTTTTAAAGCCCATTTTCCTGTTAAGCCTAATGCATCCCTCCTAGGAAAGATTAGGAGCCCAGCGGGGCGGAGAATAACAAGTTGGCCTTGCCTGGGTATTCCTCAAAAAAATGTATAGCTGGGCTAGCCATTTTCATCTTGAAAAAATTTAATATCTGGGTCGGATATCTAGCCTGGGCTAGACGGGCCACAACCCGCCCAGTTAATACCCTGCTCTCCTCTGAACAACAATGAAAACATCGCCAAGAAAAACTCTGTAGTGCTCACGCCTCAAAAACACAAATACTGCTCGAGTTGCTTGTGTTGGGGAACATTGCATAAAATAAAAAAATTCCTACGTTCACCAAGATCAATCTATGAGTTCATCTAGCAACGAGAGAGAGAGATGCATCTACATACCACTTGTAGATCGCGTGCGGAAGCGTTCAAGAGAACGGGGTTGAGGTAGTCGTTCTCGTCGTGATCCTATCACCAGAGATCCTAGCGCCGAACAGATGACACCTCCGCGTTCAACACACGTACGGTCAGCGTGACGTCTCCTCCGTCTTTATCCATCAAGGGGGAAGGAGAGGTTGATGAAGATCCAGCAGCACGACGGCGTGGTGATGGATGCAGCAGGACTCCGGCAGGGCTTCGCCAAGCGACTGCGGGAGGAGGAAGAGGTGTAGCAGGGGGAGGGAGGAGCCAAGACTCAGGGTGCGGCTGCCCTCCCCCTCCTTTATATAGGCCCCCAGGGGGCGCCGGCCTTGGAGATTGAATCTCCCAAGGGGGGCGGCGGCCAGGGGGGTGGAGTGCCCCCCAAGGCAAGTGGTGCGCCCCCACCCTAGGGTTTCCAACCCTAGGCGTAGGGGGGGCAAGGGGGGGGGGGGGGCGCACCAGCCCACTAGGGGCTGGATCCCCTCCCACTTCAGCCCACAGGGCCCTCCGGGATAGGTGGCCCCACCCGGTGGACCCCTGGGACCCTTCCGGTGGTCCCGGTACAATACCGGGTGACCCCGAAACTTTCCCGATGGCCGAAACAACACTTCCTATATATAATTCTTTACCTCCGGACCATTCTGGAACTCCTCGTGACGTACGGGATCTCATCCGGGACTCCGAACAACATTCGGTTTGCTGCATACTCATATTCATACAAACCTAACATCACTGAACCTTAAGTGTGTAGACCCTACGGGTTCGGGAGACATGCAGACATGACTGAGACGCTCTCCGGTCAATAACCAACAGCGGGATCTGGATACCCATGTTGGCTCCCACATACTCCTCGATGATCTCATCGGATGAACCACGATGTCGCGGATTCAAGCAACCCCGTATACTATTCCCTTTGTCAGACGGTATGTTACTTGCCCGAGATTCGATCGTCGGTATCCCAATACCTCGTTCAATCTCGTTGCCGGCAAGTCACTTTACTCATACCGTAATGCATGATCCCGTGACCAGACACTTGGTCACTTTGAGCTCATTATGATGATGCACTACCGAGTGGGCCCAGTGACACCTCTCCATTTATACGGAGTGACAAATCCCAGTCTCGATCTGTGTCAACCCAACAGACACTTTCGGAGATACCTGTAGTGCACCTTTATAGTCACCCAGTTATGTTGTGACGTTTGGTACACCCAAAGCACTCCTACGGTATCTGGGAGTTACACGATCTCATGGTCTAAGGAAGAGATACTTGACATTGGAAAAGCTCTAGCAAAACGAACTACACGATCTTGTGCTATGCTTAGGATTGGGTCTTGTCCATCACATCATTATCCTAATGATGTGATCCCGTTATCAACGACATCCAATGTCCATAGTCAGGAAACCATGACTATCTGTTGATCAACGAGCTAGTCAACTAGAGGCTCACTAGGGACATGTTGTGGTCTAAGTATTCACACGTGTATTACGATTTCCGGATAATACAATTAGAGCATGAATAAAGGACAACTATCATGAACAAAGAAATATAATAATAATCCTTTTATTATTGCCTCTAGTGCATATTTCCAACAGTCTCCCACTTGCACTAGAGTCAATAATCTAGTTACATTGTGATGAATCGAACACCCATAGAGTTCTGGTGTTGATCATGTTTTGCTCGCGGAAGAGGTTTAGTCAATGGATCTGCGACATTCAGATCTGTATGTACTTTGCAAATTTCTATGTCTCCATCTTGAACATTTTCACGAATGGAGTTGAAGCGACACTTGATGTGCCTGGTCTTCTTGTGAAACTTGGGCTCCTTGGCAAGTGCAATAGCTCCAGTGTTGTCACAGAAGAGTTTGATCGGCCCCGACGCATTGGGTATGACTCCTAGGTCGGTGATGAACTCCTTCACCCAAATTGCTTCATGCGCTGCCTCCGAGGCTGCCATGTATTCCGCTTCACATGTAGATCCCGCCACGACGCTCTTCTTGCAGCTGCACCAGCTTACTGCCCCACCATTCAACATATACACGTATCCGGTTTGTGACTTAGAGTCATCCAGATCTATGTTGAAGCTAGCATCAACGTAACCCTTTACGACGAGCTCTTCGTCACCTCCATAAATGAGAAACATGTCCTTTGTCCTTTTCAGGTACTTTAGGATATTCTTGACCGCTGTCTAGTGTCCCTTGCCAGGATTACCTTGGTACCTACCTACCAAACTTACGGCAAGGTTTACATCTGGTCTGGTACATAGCATGGCATACATAATAGATCCTATGGCTGAGGCATAGGGGATGACACTCATCTCTTCTTTATCTTCTGTCGTGGTCGGGCATTGAGCCGAGCTCAATCTCACACCTTGCAATACAGGCAAGAACCCTTTCTTGGACTGATCCATTTTGAACTTCTTCAAAATCTTATCAAGGTATGTGATTTGTGAAAGACCTATGAGGCGTCTCGATCTATCCCTATAGATCTTGATACCTAATATGTAAGCAGCTTCTCCAAGGTCCTTCATTGAAAAACACTTATTCAAGTAGGCCTTAATGCTGTCCAAGAATTCTATATCATTTCCCATCAAAAGTATGTCATCTACATATAATATGAGAAATGCTACAGAGCTCCCACTCACTTTCTTGTAAACGCAGGCTTCTCCATAAGTCTGCATAAACCCAAACGCTTTGATCATCTCATCAAAGCGAATGTTCCAACTCTGAGATGCTTGCACCAGCCCATAAATGGATCACTGGAGCTTGCATACTTTGTTAGCATTCTTAGGATCGACAAAACCTTTCGGCTGCATCATATACAACTCTTCCTTAAGATAACCGTTAAGGAATGCCGTTTTGACGTGCATCTGCCATATCTCATAATCATAGTATGCGTCAATTGCTAACATGATTCGGACGGACTTAAGCTTCGCTACGGGAGAGAAAGTCTCATCATAGTCAACCCCTTGAACTTGCCGATAACCCTTAGCGACAAGTCGAGCTTTATAGATGGTGACATTACCATCCGCGTCCGTCTTCTTCTTAAAGATCCATTTGTTTTCTATCGCTCGCCGATCATCGGGCAAGTCAGTCAAAGTCCATACTTTGTTTTCATACATGGCTTCTCTCTCGGATTGCATGGCTTCTAGCCATTTGTTGGAATCTGGGCCCGCCATCGCTTCTTCATAGTTCGAAGGTTCACCGTTGTCTAACAACATGATTTCCAGGAGAGGGTTGCCATACCACTCTGGTGTGGAACGTGTCCTTGTGGACCTACGAAGTTCAGTAGCAACTTGATTCGAAGTACCTTGATCATCATCATTAATTTCCTCTCCAGTTGGTGTAGGCACCACAGGAACATTTTTCTGAGCTGCACTACTTTCCGGTTCAAGAGGTAGTACTTCATCGAGTTCTACTTTCCTCCCACTTACTCCTTTTGAGAGAAACTCTTTTTCCAGAAAGGATCCGTTCTTGGCAACAAAGATCTTGCCTTCAGATCTAAGGTAGAAGGTATACCCAGTGGTTTCCTTAGGGTATCCTATGAAGACGCATTTTTCCGACTTGGGTTCGAGCTTTTCAGGTTGAAGTTTCTTGACATAAGCATCACATCCCCAAACTTTTAGAAACGACAGCTTAGGTTTCTTCCCAAACCATAATTCATACGGTGTCGTCTCAACGGATTTAGACGGTGCCCTATTTAAAGTGAATGTAGCTGTCTCTAGAGCATATCCCCAAAATGATAGCGGTAAATCGGTCAGAGACATCATAGATCGCACCATATCCAATAGAGTGCAATTACGACGTTCGGACACACCGTTACGCTGAGGTGTTCCAGGCGGCGTGAGTTGTCAAATGATTCCACATTTTCTTAAGTGTGTACCAAATTCGTGACTTAAATATTCTCGTCCACGATCTGATCGTAAGAATTTTATCTTTCGGTCACGTTGATTGTCTACCTCATTCTGAAATTCCTTGAACTTTTCAAAGGTCTCAGACTTGTGTTTCATCAAGTAGACATACCCATATCTACTCAAGTCATCTGTGAGAGTGAGAACATAATGATATCCTCCGCGAGCCTCAACGCTCATTGGACCACACACATCAGTATGTATGATTTCCAATAAGTTGGTTGCTCGCTCCATTGTTCCGGAGAACGGAGTCTTGGTCATTTTGCCCATGAGGCATGGTTCGCATGTGTCAAATGATTCATAATCGAGAGACTCTAAAAGTCCATCAGCATGGAGCTTCTTCATGCACTTGACACCAATGTGACCAAGGTGGTAGTGCCACAAGTATGTGGGACTATCGTTATCAACTTTACATCTCTTGGTATTCACACTATGAATATGTGTAACATTACATTCGAGATTCATTAAGAACAAACCATTGACCATCGGGGCATGACCATAAAACATATCTCTCATATAAATAGAACAACCATTATTCTCGGATTTAAATGAGTAGCCATCTCGTATTAAACGAGATCCAGATACAATGTTCATGCTCAAACTTGGCACTAAATAACAATTATTGAGGTTCAAAACTAATCCCGTGGGTAAATGTAGAGGTAGCATGCCGACGGCGATCACATCGACCTTGGAACCATTCCCGACACGCATTGTCACCTCGTCCTTCGCCAGTCTCCGCTTATTCCGCAGCTCCTGCTGTGAGTTACAAATATGAGCAACGGCACCGGTATCAAATACCCAAGAGTTACTACGAGTACTGGTAAGGTACACATCAATTACATGTATATCACATATACCTTCAGTGTTGCCGGCCTTCTTGTCCGCTAAGTATTTGGGGCAGTTCCGCTTCCAGTGACCCTTCCCTTTGCAATAAAAGCACTCAGTCTCAGGCTTGGGTCCATTCTTTGACTTCTTCCCGGCAACTGACTTCCCGGGCGCGGCAACATCTTTGCCGTACTTCTTGAAGTTCTTCTTACCCTTGCCCTTCTTGAACTTAGTGGTCTTATTGACCATCAACACTTGATGTTCTTTCTTGATTTCAACCTCTGCTGACTTCAACATTGAAAATACTTCAGGAATGGTCTTCACCATCCCCTGCATATTGTAGTTCAGCACAAAGCTCTTGTAGCTCGGTGGGCGCGACTGAAGGATTCTGTCAATGACCGCCTCGTCCGGGAGGTTGATCTCCAGCTGGGACAGGCGGTTGTGCAACCCAGACATTTTGAGTATGTGCTCACTGACAGAACTGTTTTCCTCCATCTTACAACTATAGAACTTGTCGGAGACTTCATATCTCTCGACCCGGGCATGAGCTTGAAAAACCATTTTTAGCTCCTCGAACATCTTATATGCTCCGTGTCGCTCAAAACGCTTTTGGAGCCCCGGTTCTAAGCTGTAAAGCATGCCGCACTGAACGAGGGAGTAATCATCAGCACGTGTCTGCCAAGCGTTCATAATGTCTTGGTTCTCTGGGATGGGTGCTTCACCTAGCGGTCCTTCTAGGACATATGCTTTCTTGGCTGCTATGAGGATGATCCTCAGGTTCCGGACCCAGTCCGAATAGTTGCTGCCATCATCTTTCAGCTTGGTTTTCTCTAGGAACGCGTTGAAGTTCATGTTGACATGAGCGTTGGCCATTTGATCTACAAGACATATTTTGCAAAGACTTTAGACTAAGTTCATGATAATTAAGTTCATCTAATCAAATTATTTAATGAACTCCCACTTAGATATACATCCCTCTAGTCATCTAAGTGTTACACGATCCGAGTCGACTAGGCCATGTCCGATCATCACGTGAGACGGACTAGTCATCATCGGAACATCTCCATGTTGATCATATCTTCCATACAACTCATGTTCGACCTTTCGATCTCTTGTGTTCCGGGGCCATGTCTGTACATGCTAGGCTCGTCAAGTTAACCCTAAGTGTTTTGCATGTGTAAAACTGTCTTACACCCGTTGTATGTGAACGTAAGGATCTATCACACCCAATCATCACGTGGTGCTTCGAAACGACGAACTTTAGCATCGGTGCATAGTTTGGGGGAACACTTTCTTGAAATTATTATAAGGGATCATCTTATTTACTACCGTCGTTCTAAGTAAACAAGATGCATAAAACATAATAAACATCACATGCAATTATATAAAGTAGTGACATGATATGGCCAATATCATATAGCTCCTTCGATCTCCATCTTCGGGGCTCCATGATCATCATCGTCACCGGCATGACACCATGATCTCCATCATCGTGCCTCCATGAAGTTGCTCGCCAACTATTACTTCTACTACTATAGCTAACGGCTTAGCAATAAAGTAAAGTAACTACATGGCGTTAAATCATTGACACGCAGGTCATACAATAATTAAGACAACTCCTATGGCTCCTGCCGGTTGTCATACTCATCGACATGCAAGTCGTGATTCCTATTACAAGAACATGATCTCATACATCACAATATATCATTCATCACAACTTCTGGCCATATCACATCACATGACAATTGCTGCAAAAACAAGTTAGACGTCCTCTAATTGTTGTTGCATCTTTTACGTGGCTACAATTGGGTTCTAGCAAGAACATTTTCTTACCTACGAATAACCACAACGTGATTTTTTCAACTTCTATTTACCCTTCATAAGGACCCTTTTCATCAAATCCGCTCCAACTAAAGTAGGAGAGACAAACACCCGCTGGCCACCTTATGCAACTAGTGCATGTCAGTCGGTGGAACCTGTCTCACGTAAGCGTACGTGTAAGGTCGGTCCGGGCCGCTTCATCCCATAATACCGCCGAAGCAAGAAAATACTAGTAGTGGCAAGCAAGTTGACAAGATCTACGCCCACAACAGATTTGTGTTCTACTCGTGCAATAGAGAACTACGCATAAACCTAGCTCATGATGCCACTGTTGGGGAATGTTGCATAAAATAAAATTTTTCCTATGTTCACCAAGATCAATCTATGAGTTCATCTAGCAACGAGAGAGAGAGATGCATCTACATACCACTTGTAGATCGCGTGTGGAAGCGTTCAAGAGAACGGGGTTGAGGTAGTCGTTCTCGTCGTGATCCTATCATCGGAGATCCTAGCACCGAACGGACGGCACCTCCACGTTCAACACACGTACAGTCAGCGTGACGTCTCCTCCATCTTGATCCAGCAAGGGGGGAGGAGAGGTTGATGAAGATCCAGCAGCACGACGGCGTGGTGATGGATGCAGCAGGACTCCGGCAGGGCTTCGCCAAGCGACTGTGGGAGGAGGAAGAGGTGTAGCAGGGGGAGGTAGGTGCCAAGACTCAGGGTGCGGCTGCCCTCCCCCCTCCTTTATATAGGCCCCCAGGGGGGCGCCGGCCTTGGAGATTGAATCTCCCAAGGGGGGCGGCGGCCAGGGGGTGGAGTGCCCCCCAAGGCAAGTGGTGCGCCCCCACCCTAGGGTTTCTAACCCTAGGCGCAGGGGGGCAAGGGGGGGGGGGCGCACCAGCCCACTAGGGGCTGGTTCCCCTCCCACTTCAGCCCACGGGGCCCTCCGGGAAAGGTGGCCCCACCCGGTGGACCCCCGGGACCCTTCCGGTGGTCCCGGTACAATACCGGGTGACCCCGAAACTTTCCCGATGGCCGAAACAGCACTTCCTATATATAATTCTTTACCTCCGGACCATTCCAGAACTTCTCGTGACGTCCGGGATCTCATCCGGGACTCTGAACAACATTCGGTTTGCTGCATACTCATATTCATACAACCCTAGCGTCACCGAACCTTAAGTGTGTAGACCCTACGGGTTCGGGAGACATGCAGACATGACCGAGATGGCTCTCCGGTCAATAACCAACAGCGGGATCTGGATACCCATGTTGGCTCCCACATACTCCTCGATGATCTCATCGGATGAACCACGATGTCGAGGATTCAAGCAACCCCGTATACTATTCCCTTTGTTAGACGGTATGTTACTTGCCCGAGATTCGATCGTCGGTATCCCAATACCTCGTTCAATCTCGTTGCCGGCAAGTCACTTTACTCGTACCGTAATGCATGATCCCGTGACCAGACACTTGGTCACTTTGAGCTCATTATGATGATGCACTACCGAGTGGGCCCAGTGACACCTCTCCGTTTATACGGAGTGGCAAATCCCAGTCTCGATTTGTGTCAACCCAACAGACACTTTCGGAGATACCTGTAGTGCACCTTTATAGTCACCCAGTTACGTTGTGACGTTTGGTACACCCAAAGCACTCCTACGGTATCCGGGAGTTACATGATCTCATGGTCTAAGGAAGAGATACTTAACATTGGAAAAGCTCTAGCAAAACAAACTACACGATCTTGTGCTATGCTTAGGATTGGGTCTTGTCCATCACATTATTATCCTAATGATGTGATCCCGTTATCAACGACATCCAATGTCCATAGTCAGGAAACCATGACTATCTGTTGATCAACGAGCTAGTCAACTAGAGGCTCACTAGGGACATGTTGTGGTCTAAGTATCCACACGTGTATTACAATTTCCAGATAATACAATTATAGCATGAATAAAAGACAACTATCATGAACAAAGAAATATAATAATAATCCTTTTATTATTGCCTCTAGGGCATATTTCCAACAGCTTGGTCCCAGCTGTCGGCCGGACCTTGTGCAATTCTCTCATTTATATTGACTACATAGGTTGACAATGGTGTGGGACCATGATGTAAGGAAACCAGGAGGAAGCAAAAAAAATAGTTGTACATAATAACGAGTCACTTCCGTACGTACGGCTATGGCCCTAGTGGGTCCCTACTGTCATCCAGTCAAAATAAAGTCATCTCCTGAATCCCTATGTTCGTTGACCATGTTAACAATGCTCGGCGCCACGACGAGCGCAACACCTCGAAGGACGACAGAGAGGGCCTCACAGGCCCTACGGATGGTCTGATACAGCGCCCGCTGCTCATTCAGGAAGGCAGGATCATCGGACACCTATGAGCACCTTCCAGAGACTAAGATGGCATGAAACGGTAAGGCCGCGCTTGGGAGCTCTTGTTTATTTCACACATGTATTAAGATACAAGTGTAATTTACTCGTCGTCAGAAACAACGCATAAAATACAGGCGTAATGAAACCGAGGGCCCGAGGTCTGTAAGTAAAACCGGCGGGTTATGCATGTAATTTGAGAGACCAGTGTATATTTTACTAGTCGAAATCGACCAACCAAGCGCTTCGCCCGAGATCATCTGCTTTTATTTACAAGCGTCAGTTTTACAAGCGGTTTTGGTCAGAAAATGACGATCCAATCATGGCCTAAGATGATGAGTTGGTCGAAAGATCATATGGTTTCATGTCTAACCTGCCCGACTTGTCGTATAGGCTATGAATGAAACATAAGACTCTTAAGCACGGAAACAACAGAAGAGGATGATCTTCTTAACAATACGAAGCATTATTCCCAGGAGACACGGTGAACAGCTCGTGATGCCACATGCCACAACATTCCAAGCTGAACTTTGCAATCAAACACAAGGCTTGGCATTACATAGACAATATTCAGAACAAACTCTTAACACAGGAATATCTCAGCAAAATAACTATTTACTTCTAAACTGAACACAGGAATAGAAAAAAACGATCAATGCTGCTCACAGCAAAGGGCGTCCCACTCAAAAGTATCAAACGCATGTCTTTTGGCTAACATCAATGAGCAAATTTTGACAAGGGTTTCCAGTTCCAATATATTAAACTAATGTCTTCTTGCTAACATCAATGATTAAACTTTGACAAGCTTTTCCCATTCAAAATATGTAATGCCTGTGATCGTGGAGTCTTGTCATGGCTTCTTGTACTTGTTTGGGCACTTTTTGCCCAGTGCACTCCATGTGTTGTAGAGTTGCCTATGCTCTCTGCAGACTAGTCATGTCACCAGCGTCTAATAATACTCTGTAAAGCTTCTTGGTCATTCCTTTTGTAATGTAGCGCAAACGGTGACTGCTTCTTTCTGCAAAGTGGAACGACCAACTAGACCCAGTAATGCAGCAGTTTGTCTTGGACACATTGGCTCCTTTTGTGCAGTTCAACTAAAATCAAAGTCGGAATAAAACCGAGCTTTAATTTTGATATCCCTGTAAGCAACAATAGGCATAAGGGAAACAATTACTGAGAAATAACGGTTGATGACTTGTACTCCCAAAAGAAAAGCATCTACTGATCTACCTTATCTTAATGGGAACAAAGCAGGAGAGTAGCAATTCTCCATCCATGTGATTCATTCATATTGACTGAGACATTATCTTAACAATGCCTTGTTTCAACATGTATAAAGAACGACAAAGTAGAAAAGTACCATTCCTAAAACAATGCGACTGATTCATTTTAACAGAGGCATTATCTTAACAATACCTTGGTTAAACATGTAGAAATAACTACAAAGCAGGATAGTACCATTCCTAAATAATGCGACTGATTCGTTTTAACAGAGGAAAAAAAGGAATCAATTATTGGCCAATAAAGGAGGATGAAACATGCGGCCACAAAAATGCTAATCCCGGCAATCCCTAACAAGTGTTGCAGTTTTGAACTAAGATTCAGTAGTTAATTCTGAGAGTGGCATTGCTTAATTTTACCAGCGGCATTAGATTAATGAAAAGCATAAATAGCTCCAAGGGAGAGTGGGAGCAACAACAATATGTGCTTCCATCTCCTTATAAAGGGGGTGATGCAGAGTTTGTTGTAACAAAGCAACAAGCATCATGTCTGGGTTGGTCCCATTTTTGTTCACTACTTAATGGGAAAAGACAGCAATACAATAGCTTTAATTCAACATTTATTTAAAACAGTACCAATACAAGTAGCACAACATCTCAACGGACACTACACAATCATGTGGATGAAGGCCTGTACTGACCTTTCATGAGACGACCATTATAAAATACGAATCTACCAACGTGAATAGGAAATCCAATCTTGTTTTTTTAGTTGCACTGAAATCAAGCAAAGTGTTTCGCGTAGCGAAGCAAAATGTCACAATAGCAAGAAGTTGAATAGATACCCCTGTTTTAACAGAGGCAAAAAAGGAAACAATTACTTGCCGATAAAGGAGGATGAAACAAACGGTGACAGAAAGAAGCAACTAACTTATCTTGATGGAAAACAAAGTAGGATAGTAGCATTTCTAAAATGGTTGCATTGATTCATATTAACAGAGACATTCTCTTAAAACAACATTCGTTAAAAAATGTAATTTACTTTTAACAGTGGCATTGCTTCAATTTTCTGGCAGCATTCTTAGATTAACAACAGCCAAATAGTTGTATGGGACATGCCAGCACCACGTGCGTCCAAACGTATAAATGGGTGATGCAGAGTATGTAGCCAAGCAGCATATCTGTGTTGGTCCCATATTTGTTCTCTTTGAACCTTTTCCCTATGTGAGAGCAGCAAATCTAGTCCTGCACAAACTACCTGACCCCCCTAGTTTCTTTCCCTTTTCAACAAAGAGATCGGTTCCTTACAGATGTGTGTACTGGGTTACCCCCTTTTTCCCTTTTCGACCAACAAAGCGGCTGGATAGCCAGTCTATACTACTTTCCGTCCTTCCATTCCTCATTGAACCACGTCCTAGATTCATGCTCCACCCCACCGCACCCTTCTTTCCTCTTTGAACCAAGACCTAGATTCAACTACAGATCAAAAAAGATCCACATGCAGCTAGAGCAACGATGGTTTCATAGAAACTTATATCTTAGGGTCGTCGGGATGTGGCAAGGCATGCGGCGGGAGGCCGGATCTGCCCACACTATGTATGGCAGCGAGGAAGAAGGGGTCGGTGGCCCTCCCGCATAGGCGTTGGGTGAAAGAGAATAGCGCAGCCGGCAGTGGATTGTCTCCCTCGCCGAAGGCGATAGAGTGAACCTGCACCTCCTCCCCTTCCCAGTGCGATGGGATCCGTACGCCTCCTTCACCAGCTGTGAGGGGGGAGAGAGAGACAAGAGGCCAACGCAATCTTGTTTAGATCTAGTGAAGAGAGGGTGAGAGAGTGTGAATATAGCAAACCCTAGCAAAGGAACGTTGAGCCTCTAGCGTGTATATATATATATGTAGTGCGGCGAGAGTGTGGAGAGTGCAAACCCTAGCAAACAAGCGCCGAGGCTCCAGCTTATATATATACTGTAGTACGGACTAAGCTCCGGTGCCTTAACTGCACCTGCTTTTGGCCGTATGACAGGTGGGCCAGCCACATTTTGGGCCCACCTGTCATAAACTCAAAGGCAGGTTAAAGTAAATGAAGTTGCGTCCATATAGTACTCGTGTATACGACTAGTATATGGTGGGGTGTTTTTCTTATTTTCTCCATAACAATCATTTTAAATTGTGTAAGTACGAAACAAAACTCTTTATTTAACGTACCAGTGAAGAAAACTACTAAGTACTCCCTCTGTCCCATAATGTAAGACGTTTTTTCATATTGCGTTGGTGTCAAAAAAACATATTATATTATGGGACGGAGGGAGTACTTCCGATGAACTAACGATCCACACGTCCTGGTCGCACTTCCTGTCCTTCACATGTGGTACACTACCCTCCCTTAAGTGAACAACCACAGATGCGCCAAATTATCAGAAACATGTGAGAGTGTGTACAGATAAAGAATTTTAATTTCAATTATCAGAAAGGTTTGAGAGTATGTACAGTTTGCCCTTTCTAATAATTATGGTTTGTTGTGTTCGGCCTAAACTTGGTCAAACTTTACAAAGTTTGACTTCAGTCAAATCTAATATGCGGAGTAAATAAAAATGGAGGGCTACTACGTCCATCCGGGTTTTTAGTCCACACCATTTTTTCAATCAAAGTTAATAGCTGGACAAATAAAATTACAGGGGAGCTGGAGACAAAGTTGTGAGAAGGCTTAGAAATCAATACAAAACTTATGCTATTAGTACCAACGTCGATCCTTCTTCGAGGAAACATTTGGTTCATAGCCAATTATGTGATAAAATTGCACCAATGTGAAAGACGACTGCGTCTCCAATGCAACCAAGGTGAACTGACGAAGGATATCATCTTTGTGGGTAACAAGCAAAGAGCACTGATGGAAGATAGCTTGTTTTTCATTGAAAATCTATCAGCTTCACCAGCTGACACAACCATGAGGCACAACCATGAGCATCAATAGGTCATCGTGGTGATGCATCATCCATTTGGCATCAAGTTTGGGTGAGGCACCTATGAAGTTCGACAAATCCTCACTGTGGTCTGTTTCTTCTCAGTAATCAAGCTCGAGGAAGGAAGAACCATGTGGCAGAGGACAATGAGGCTGAACAACAATGGCCATCCAATTTTGTGCAGTTCCACTAAAATTGAGGAAGACATGCCCGGGTATGGAAATACGCATCACTGTTTCCAAAAATATAAAAAAGGGATATAGTGTTGTTACTTTGTTTTACAAGATTAACAATGACATCTCAATTGTCAATAAGAATTAATGGAAAGTACACCAACAAACAGAAGCATCATGATTACCTTGATGGGAACTAAACCAGGATACCCGAGAAAAGAAGCATTTCTTCATTTAACCAGTGATAGTATTAGATTAACAGCAGCAATAGGAGCATATGGACAATGACCGCACAACCACCATGTACTTTTTGTCGAAACAACATGTATACCTCCACCGAGGCATAAATTAGGACAACTTTTCGAGTGGCATTTCCTCTATAATAGTAGGTGATGTTGGACCAGCCGACGAACCCTAGCTACTATACATGGGGAGCTAGGGAGAAGAAACCCCGCATGCAGCAACCTGGGGAGCTAGACCAGTACAAGAAGTTATACCTTAGCTGGGCTAGATGTCGCTTAGGCAGGCGTGCGGGATCTGCCCACACGACGGCAGCGGACAAGGGCGTGGAGGACCTTCGTCCGCGCCAGCGCCGGCTCCAAGAGGACAGTGTGCATCGGCTTCCTCCATCGCCGACGGCGACAACATCAATGCTGCTTCTCCTCACCTCCCGCAACGGACGAGATTCGCCCGGATCTGTGACCACCGGTGAGGAGAGAGATAGAGTGGACACTGTCATCTTGTTTTGATATTGAGAGGGTGAGAGGGTGAGAGAGCGAGACGCGAGAAACTCTATCAAATAAGAGGCTATAATGGAGTAAAAAAATCTCTCCATAGCAGTGGTTTTAAATAGAATACGCGCATTCCCAGAAAAAAGAAACGAAAACTGGCTGACAATTTTTTAACGTACCAAGAAAGAAAACTCGATCAAAAACACACCCCCGCTTCTAGGCCGCGAGAGTCGTCGCGCACACACACATAGACATAGACATGCATATCCGTGTTTACGTAAAATTCCATTTCCATCTCCATCTCCAATCATATTTGTCCAACTGGCACATTATTTATGTTGTTAATTACATACGCGGCAATATTAACGCACAACATCTCTTATTTGCGGGCGTCCGGGCCGCTGCCACGGCCGCTCCTGACCAACCCAAACCCTCTTCATCACCCGCGCGTGCTTCCCGCACGAAACAGTCAGTGCCGTATTCATGCCCGGCCAAAGCGACCGCGACCTCTCACTAGTGCCGGCATTGAAGCGGCGCACATGCCGAGAGAGCGTCGCCCGTGCCGCTTCCTGGTGCAGGCGACTGCTCCGCGTTCAAAGGTCGTAATAGCCGGCCACAACATGCATGTAAAAAGTTCTTGGGAGTCCGTGCTACAGCTAGCTGTCCTCCCCCAACTCGTCAATCTCTTCCAGTAGTGCTAGTACTCCATGGCGCGATCCATCGACAAGCAAGCGGGAAAGTTATTGTATACTCGGTTTGTGGTGAGTGGCATGCCAAGCGACCGTATGGGGTTTAGCCGTGGAGGAGGGTGAGACACGAACGCGATAGACGGGACTTAAATGTTGGTTTTGCTCGATGGCGCGATCCGACGAAAAGAAACGTTGGTTTCTCTCCATTTCCATTTTTTCTCCGAAAAAACAGAAACTTTCCACTCCATTTTTATTCCTACTCCAAGGTTGCTGATGGTGTCCTGGACTACGGGGTACTCACCACGTTGTCTCCCGATCAGTTAGATTGGGTCGAGGACCCCCATGGCCGTATACTCATGGGCCAGTTTGGACAGCTGCCGCATACAAGGAAGATTCCACGAGACTTGTTGATCAAGACAATCACTCCTCCCCACCGGCGTATTCGGCTAGGACTCTTGTTGTCATAGGACTCTGGTACATTATATAAACCCAAGCCAGGCTAGTCGATAGATAACAACAATGATAATCATAGGCTAGCTTCTAGGGTTAGCCTCTACGATCTCGTGGTAGATCAACTCTTGTAATACTCATATCATCAACATCAATTAAGCAGGAAGTAGGGTATTACCTCCATCGAGAGGGCCCGAACCTGGGTAAACATCATGTCCCCCACCTCCTGTTACCATTAGCCTTAGACGCACAGTTCGGGACCCCCTACCCGAGATCCGCCGGTTTTGACACCGACATTGGTGGTTTCATTAAGAGTTCCACCGTGTGATCGGCAAAGGATCAATGGCTCGACTGCATATCAACTGCGACATCGGCTTTTTCGTCACCGGCTCGACTTGTCACCTTGGCTTGACCGAGGACTATGCCCTACCTCCAATCGTCATGTTCGGATAATGGCCTTCATGAACATCAACTCCGATCTCTATCAAGATCATGGAGGAATCATCCATGGAGCTCAGGGGCTCAACGTCAACATTGCCCTCAGGCGACCGTGCTGTTTTTCTGGACAACGACATTGTATCCGCCGCCACCACCTCCTCGAGTGTCGTTTTAATGATTGGTTTGGTGGAATTATGCGGAATTGAGTCTACAACAACCCTGGAAAATTTCGTCGAGTTTCGAAGGAGGAATCTCTAGCAATCTACGATACCGGAGCCCTGTCAAATCTGGACGAGAATCCGGATGAGTTTGGAGCGTGGTGTCTAGCTTCTAGCTCGGACGTCCTTTGGAAGATCCAACCGTTGATCGGCTGTGGAATTCCTATATCTACCACCTGTCAAAATTTCAGCACGATCCGACCGTCCAAACTTCGGGAACCTTCCGTTTAGTGCATCACTATTCGGATCCGTTTTCTGCGCGAGGACGAATCAGACCCGAGTTCATCTTCTTTATGAACGGGATTTCGAACATCCTTTTTGAAGGAAGTTTTTGTCTAGGGCACTCTGTTTTATTCTCAAACACATCCCACTGATATTAAAAATATTTTTTCACCATCGCACCGGTGTCAAACCAGCCCAACAACATTGCCCCATAGCGGCCGACCTGCGCTAGACACGTCGTCGCTTTGTTGAGCCGAGCTCAACTCCTTCGGATCATCATCTGGCAAGCCGAACAATAGTTCGGCATCGCGAAGGATAAATCGTCACCAATGTCGCTGCCCCTCGGATTACACGAAGCGGGCACACCGGCATCGCCGCACGGTCACTTCACCAAGCCAGCGTTGACCACGTCACAAGTTGCGACCTGCATCGGCATGGCCGAACCGTTGCTTCATCGAGCCGATGTTCATCACGCCGAACTACTTCAACACCTCAGCTGGCATGGCAGCTGCAACATCTCCTCACCAACCTGCTCCATTTCCTCTCTGGACCGGTGGCTTCGTCATCCCTTCATCAACTTACTTCGGAGACTTCGGCGTCACCGGCCGACCAGCTTCATCACATGAGCTGGACCATGGGCTTTGCCTCGGCGAGCCAACCTTTGCCAGCATCGCCATGCCTTAGCTTCATCACCCACCAGGCAATGGGCGTGCGGATCAAGTCCCAATTTCGGGAGTAACCTTTTTTCAGATTGCTACAACAGATAAATCAGGTGCTATTAAACCTAGTAATTTCATCTTGCTTGGGTTTATTTTTTTCGAAAAATTATTACTCTAGTTTGTTCCATCGTCTGTACACAGGTCTGCCAAATGATGGCCGCATTAATGATGGTTGTGCAATGGTTCGGTCCGTTTCCCGTCTGTAGTTCGGCGAACGCCACATTTGGAACCCGGACCGCCCTGCAAATTCAGGCTTTATCATGCCTTCACTATGTCACACCGACGCCCTGCTTCGACATTGGCTTCGGCACCATGCCACATCTCTTTAAATAAATTATTTTTGCATAAAGCAATTATGCAAGGATTATATATATATATAATATAATTTCCTGGACCACAGTGTTTTATGTGTGCAGGTAGTCGACTTTGACTGCGCGGTCACTACTCCGGAGTGCCGAACTCCTTGCTCGGACACCTCAGGCTTGGAGGCTGGGACCTCGGCCATGCCGAGGACTGTGAACCTTGTCGGATCTGTCACATATCAATGGGCGTCTTCGTCCCGCCACAAGCCCGAATCGCGTCATCAACACCGAGCACATTAACCAACTAAGTCGCTTTCATGCTAAAAATCTATCAGTTTTAAATTTTGTTCGGTTTGACCAAGCATTATACTTTTTGGCAAAAAGTCGTTTGTGACAAAATTCCTTGCCAAAACTTTGTTGGCGACACACAAATTCAAATACCCCGTTTATGCGGGGGCTTGCTTTATGAATCCTTTCCGCTTGCATACGATTATACTTGTATGGCTTCGTTCCTTGTTCGTGTATTACGCCACAATATGCACCATATTGACTTAAGTTGTTCCGCAAGCTGGGTTGCCTTGCTCCTTGCTTACCCATACGTTCCCAATTGTTTGGTTACGGAGTAAAGGGAGCACCTCTGCAATTGTCACGACCGGGTCATCCGAGTTCGGGCCTCAGACTGGGTGAAGCCGAAAGCTAGCGCTCTTATTGTTTTCAATCATGGTCGGCACACAACGGAACTCATGGGTACAAAAAATCTATTGCAGAAGTCTCATAGCAACAATGAGCACCGAAGAGAGGTATCAGTGGAGGTACTATTTTCTTCGAAGATGCTTCTTACACTTCGTTAGTAATATAACATAAGTTCCCTGAGCGCGCTTTATCTGTTACAGCCTTATGGGCTGATTGCCTGGTTATCAGAAACACCGTCGATATTCTCGACAGGTGGAGTACATAACACTTTTCGGCCCTTGACCGAAGAGGGAGAAGTCGAGGGTCTGTTAAGATGCGTTTAAAGTTCGGTTGAACACAAATATGATATAAGTACTTCAGTACATACCATCATTACACATAAAGTTCTTTTACCCAAGTCACTTGGGGGCTCTTAAAGTTTATACGAGCTGTTTTTCAAGCTTATGGCACTTTTAAACTATTCATGTGTTTCCAGATAAGTTTCGTAGTACAACGCTGAACACCTTTAGAGGTTCGGCAAAAACATTCTCAGATATTGCTACATATGCATCAGTTTCAAATTGTGTCTTCAGTCAATAGTTGGGTTGCCTGGCTCCTGTGCTTGTCTCCTACGTTCCGCTTTGTTCGGCCAGGTGTGCAAAGGGAGAACCACTGCGATTGTGCTTCCAGCTCGCATGGTTAAGCACCTCAGTGGAGAAAGCCGAAAACTGACCATCACAATAAGCGTAGACTGGTCAGTGATCCGATGACTATTTTAAATGATGGGCCGTTCATAACATTGGCCAAAGTGTTTACGGCTTGACCTCGGTTGTCGCCGAACACTAACCGGGGGCTCGTAGCTAGCTTCCCCAATTTAAAGCTCTTATGACTAAGTGAAAGTTATAAAGCCCGCATATCTGATTGCCTCGTTTCCGCTAACACAACTGCCTTCAGGCACCGAGGCGTCAGCTAAGGGTTGTCTTGCTATTGTGGAAACACCCTGTGTAGTATCTACAAAGGGGTAGAAGCTGACGATGAGCCACTTTCAACTGATAAACGGTCGCAACGGAGTCAAAATAAACATATCATCGGCATTTGTATTTAATATACAAGGGTCGCCTTCCATAATCATCGTTATAAAGCCATATATATGCATCAATTTGACTTAAGATTTTTGCCAAGCTAGGTTGCCTGGCTCCTGTGCTTACTCCTACGTTCCTGATTGTTCGGCTAGGCGGTAAAGGGAGTAGCTCTGTGATTTTTACTACCGAGTCATCTGAGTTAGTATCTCAGACTGGGTGAAGCCGAAAGCTAGCAATCTTAAAGGATCACATTGGTCGACAACGACGGAAGTGAAAATTTTGGTTCATTAATACCATAGAATTGGGGAACTTTCCCCGAACTAAATCCTCAATATTTCCCTCCCACATTGATCGGAGGTAGGTTTTATGATCATCATAAGCATGATGACCCAAAGAAAGGAACCAATAGTAGGACTATTTTCCTTGGAAGATGTTTCTTACATTAAGTAATATAACATATCGCTCCGCGTACCTTTGTTTATAAAACCATATGGCCGGATTGCCTTGTTTTCCATAAATCTTTGCCCTTATAACGGCTTTATAAAGTATGAAAACACTCCTCGACTACTGGCCGAAGAGGTTGAAGCCGATGGTCGGTACAATACGGATTCGAGCATTAATGATGTAGAGTACTTGGATACATATAATCATTACACATAATCTGTGATTTTACTATGGATATCGGTCCTTAATCCGGCCACCCGTGCCCACATTAAGGCTCGGGGGCTACTGGGCCTCATGCTCATTATTTATAAATATTAAAGGGGCACATCGATCCCCTGATCTGGTGTTGCCACCCGAAGTGTCTCGGGGGCTACTGCATTGCCTATTCAATGCAGAAAATTCAAAGTGCTCAGTGTTCGGCTTGACAAAACTATGGGCAAACGCGTCTTCGGACAACAATAGGTACCATTTGGACCTATCCGGCATCAAGCTACTATATTGCGGCAACTTCTCAAGACCCTTTCTCAAGGGCCCGTTCGTCAATCACTATTATCTCTAATATATTACACTGCGTTTCTATTCCTACGTATGCTGCTGAGCTAGGAATTGATCCTCAGGCCGATTTCGCGCATCAACCTGAGTCTCAGGTGTTGGAAATATGCCCTAGAGGCAATAATAAATTGATTATTATTATATTTCCTTGTTCATGATAATCGTTTATTATCCATGCTATAATTGTATTGATAGGAAACTCAGATACATGTGTGGATACATAGACAACACCATGTCCCTAGTAAGCCTCTAGTTGACTAGCTCGTTGATCAATAGATGGTTACGGTTTCCTGACCATGGACATTGGATGTCATTGATAACGGGATCACATCATTAGGAGAATGATGTGATGGACAAGACCCAATCCTAAGCATAGCACTAGATCATGTAGTTCGTATGCTAAAGCTTTTCTAATGTCAAGTATCATTTCCTAAGACCATGAGATTGTGCAACTCCCGGATACCGTAGGAGTGCTTTGGGTGTGCCAAACGTCACAACGTAACTGGGTGGCTATAAAGGTACACTACGGGTATCTTCGAAAGTGTCTGTTGGGTTGGCACGAATCGAGACTGGGATTTGTCACTCAGTGTAAACGGAGAGGTACCTCTGGGCCCACTCGGTAGGACATCATCATAATGTGCACAATGTGATCAAGGAGTTGATCACGGGATGATGTGTTACGGAACGAGTAAAAGAGACTTGCCGGTAACGAGATTGAACAAGGTATCGGGATACCGATGATCGAATCTCGGGCAAGTATCGTACCGCTAGACAAAGGGAATTGTATACGAGATTGATTAAGTCCTTGACATCGTGGTTCATCTGATGAGATCATCGTGGAACATGTGGGAGCCAACATGGGTATCCAGATCCCGCTGTTGGTTATTGACCGGAGAGTCATCTCGGTCATGTCTGCATGTCTCCCGAACCCGTAGGGTCTACACACTTAAGGTTCGGTGACGCTAGGGTTATAGAGATATTAGTATGCGGTAACCCAAAAGTTGTTCGGAGTCCCGGATGAGATCCCGGACGTCACGAGGAGTTCCGGAATGGTCCGGAGGTAAAGAATTATATATAGGAAGTGCTATTTCGGCCATCGGGACAAGTTTCGGGGTCAACGGTATTGTACCGGGACCTCCGGAAGGGTCCCGGGGGTCCACCGGGTGGGGCCACCTGCCCCGGGAGGCCACATGGGCTGTAGGGGGTGCGCCTTGGCCTACATGGGCCAAGGGCACCAGCCCCAAGAGGCCCATGCGCCAAGAGAAGAGAAAAAGGGGAGAGTCCTAAAAGGGGAAGGCACCTCCGAGGTGCCTTGGGGAGGATGGACTCCTCCCCCCCTTGGCCGCACCCTTCCTTGGAGGAAGGGGCAAGGGCTGCGCCTCCCCCCTCTCCCTTGGCCCTATATATAGTGGGGAAAAGGAGGAGCAACCATACCTAAGGCCTGGCGCCTCCCTCTCCCTCCCGTGACACATCTCCCTCCTCCCGCAGCGCTTGGCGAAGCCCTGTTGGAGTCCCGCTACTTCCACCACGCCGTCGTGCTGCTGGATCTCCATCAACCTCTCCCTCCTCCTTGCTAGATCAAGGCGTGGGAGACGTCGCTGCTCCGTACGTGTGTTGAACGCGGAGGTGCTGTCCGTTCGGCGCTAGGATCATCGGTGATTTGGATCACGACGAGTACGACTCCATCAACCCCGTTCTCTTGAACGCTTCCGCTTAGCAATATACAAGGGTATGTAGATGCACTCTCCTTCCCCTCGTTGCTAGTCTCTCCATAGATAGATCTTGGTGACACGTAGGAAAAATTTGAATTTCTGCTACGTTCCCCAACAGTGGCATCATGAGCTAGGTCTATGCGTAGTTTCTATGCACGAGTAGAACACAAAGTAGTTGTGGGCGTTGATTTTGTTCAATATGCTTGTCGTTACTAGTCTAATCTTGATTCGGCGGCATTGTGGGATGAAGCGGCCCGGACCAACCTTACACGTACGCTTACGTGAGACCGGTTCCACCGACTAACATGCACTAGTTGCATAAGGTGGCTGGCGGGTGTCTGTCTCTCCCACTTTAGTCGGATCGGATTCGATGAAAAGGGTCCTTATGAAGGGTAAATAGCAATTGGCATATCACGTTGTGGTTTTTGCATAGGTAAGAAACGTTCTTGCTAGAAACCCATAGCAGCCACATAAAACATGCAAACAACAATTAGAGGACGTCTAACTTGTTTTTGCAGGGTATGCTATGTGATGTGATATGGCCAAAAGGATGTGATGAATGATATATGTGATGTATGAGATTGATCATGTTCTTGTAATAGGAATCACGACTTGCATGTCGATGAGTATGACAACCGGCAGGAGCCATAGGAGTTGTCTTAATTTATTTATGACCTGCATGTCAACATAAACGTCATGTAATTACTTTACTTTATTGCTAACCGTTAGCCATAGTAGTAGAAGTGATAGTTGGCGAGACAACTTCATGAAGACACGATGATGGAGATCATGATGATGGAGATCATGGTGTCATGCCGGTGACGATGATGATCATGGAGCCCCGAAGATGGAGATCAAAAGGAGCAAAATGATATTGGCCATATCATGTCACTATTTGATTGCATGTGATGTTTATCATGTTTATACATCTTATTTGCTTAGAACGACGGTAGTAAATAAGATGATCCCTCATTAAAATTTCAAGAAGTGTTCTCCCCTAACTGTGCACCGTTGCTTCAGTTCGTCGTTTCGAAGCACCACGTGATGATCGGGTGTGATAGATCCTTACGTTCACATACAACGGGTGTAAGACAGTTTTACACATGCAAAACACTTAGGGTTAACTTGACGAGCCTAGCATGTGTATAGACATGGCCTCGGAACACAGAAGACCGAAAGGTCGAGCATGAGTCGTATAGAAGATACGATCAACATAAAGATGTTCACCGACGTTGACTAGTCCGTCTCACGTGATGATCGAACACGGCCTAGTTGACCCGGATCATGTAATCACTTAGATGACTAGAGGGATGTCTATCTGAGTGGGAGTTCATAAGATGAACTTAATTATCTTGAACATAGTCAAAAGGATTTTGCAAATTATGTCGTAGCTCGCGCTTTAGTTCTACTGTTTAGTTATGTTCCTAGAGAAAAATTAGTTGAAAGTTGATAATAGCAATTATGCGGACTAGGTCCATAAACTGAGGATTGTCCTCATTGCTTCTTAGAAGGCTTATGTCCTTAATGCACCGCTCAGTGTGCTGAACCTCGAACGTCGTCTGTGGATGTTGCGAACATCTGACATACACATTTTGATAACTACATGATAGTTCGGTTAAACGGTTTAGAGTTAAGGCACCAAAGACAATTTTGAAACGTCGCGAAACATATGAGATGTTTCGAGGGCTGAAATTGGAATTTCAAGCTCGTGCCCACGTCAAGAGGTATAAGACCTCCGACGATTTTCTTAGCCTGCAAACTAAGGGAGAAAAGCTCAATTGTTGAACTTGTGCTCAGATTGTCTGAGTACAACAATCGCTTGAATCGAGTGGGAGTTGATCTTCCAGATGAAATAGTGATGTTTCTCCGAAGTCATTACCACCAAGCTGCTAGAGCTTCGTGATGAACTATAATATATCAGGGACATATATGATGATCCTTGAGATATTCGTGATGTTTGACACCAAAGTAGAAATCAAGAAGGAGCATCAATTGTTGATGGTTGGTGAAACCACTAGTTTCAAGAAGGGCAAGGGCACGAAGGGATACTTCATGAAACGGCAATTCAGCTGCTGCTCTAGTGAAGAAACCCAAGGTTGAACCCAAACCCGAGACTAAGTGCTTCTGTAATAAAGGGAACAACCACTGGAGCAGAATTACCCTAGATACTTGGTAGATGAGAAGGCTGGCAAGGTCGATAGAAGTATATTGGATATACATTGTGTTGATGTGTACTTTACTAGTACTCCTAGTAGCACCAGGGTATTAGATACCGGTTCGGTTGCTAAGTGTTAGTAACTCGAAATAAAACCTACGGAATAAACGGAGACTAGCTAAAGGTGAGCTGACAATATGTGTTGGAAGTGTTTCCAATGTTGATATGATCAAGCATCGCACGCTCCCTCTACCATCGAGATTGGTGTTTTGCGTTGAGCATAGACATGATTGGATTATGTCTATCGCAATACGGTTATTCATTTAAGGAGAATAATCGTTACTCTGTTTATTTGAACAATACCTTCAAATGGTCTTACACCTGAAATGAATGGTTTATTGAATCTCGATCGTAGTGATACACATGTTCATGCCAAAAGATAGTAATGATAGTACCACCTACTTGTGGCACTGCTACTTAAGTCATATCGGTATAAAACGCATGAAGAAGCTCCATGTTGATGGATCTTTGGACTCACTCATTTTTGAAAGGATTGAGACATGCGAACCATGTTTGTTGGTAGATATGCATGAAGAAACTCTATACAGATGGATCGTTTGGACTCACTTGATTTTGAATCACTTGAGACATGCAAATCATACCACATGGGCAAGATGACTGAAAGCCTCATTTTCAGTAAAATGGAACTAGAAAGCAACTTGTTGGAAGTAATACATTTTGATGTGTGCAGTCCAATGAGTGCTGAGGCATGTAGTGGATATCGTTATGTTCTTACTTCACAGATGGTTTGAGTAGATGTTGAGTACATTTACTTGATGAATCACGAGTCTGAATTATTGAAAGGTTCAAGTAATTTCAGGGTGAAGTTGAAAGATCGTCGTTACAAGAGGATAACATATCTATGATATGATCATAGAGATGAATATCTGAATTACGAGTTTGGCATAGAATTAAGACATCGTGGAAATTGTTTCACAACTAATACAGCCTGGAACACCGTAGTGTGATGGTGTGTCCGAACATCATAACTGCATCCTATTGGATATGATGCATACCATGATGTCTCTTATCGAATTACCACGATAGTTTATGGGTTAGGCATTAGAGACAACCACATTCACTTTAAAAGGGGCACCACGTAATTCCGATGATATGACACCGTATGAACTATGGTTTAGAGAAACCTAAGCTGTCATTTCTTAAAAGTTTGGGGCTACGACGCTTATGTGAAAAAGTTTCAGGCTGATAAGCTCGAACCCAAAGCGGATAAATGCATCTTCATAGGACACCCAAAACAGTTGGGTATACCTCCTGTCTCAGATCCGAAAGCAATAAGGGATTGTTTCTAGAATCGGGTCCTTTCTCGAGGAAAAGTTTCTCTCGAAAGAATTGAGTGGGAGGATGGTGGAGACTTGATGAGGTTATTGAACCGTATCTTCAACTAGTGTGTGGCAGGGCACAGGAAGTTGTTCCTGTGGCACCTACACCAATTGAAGTGGAAGCTTATGATATTGATCATGAAACTTCGGATCAAGTCACTACCAAACCTCGTGGGATGACAAGGATGCGTACTACTTCAGAGTGGTACGTAATCCTGTCTTGGAAGTCATGTTGCTAGACAACAATGAACCTACGAGCTATGGAGAAACGATGGTGGGCCCGGATTCCGATAAATGGCTCGAGGCCATAAAATCCGAGAGAGGATCCATGTATGGAAACAAAGTGTAGACTTTGGAAGAACTACTTGATGGTCGTAAGGCTGTTGAGTGCAGATGGATTTTAAAAGGAAGACGGACAATGATGGTAAGTATCACCATTAAGAAAGCTCGACTTGTCGTTAAGATGTTTTCCGACAAGTTCAAGGAGTTGACTGCGATGAGACTTTCTCACTCGTAGCGATGCTAAGAGTCTGTTGGAATTATATTAGCGATTACTGCATTATTTATGAAATCTTGCAGATAGGATGTCAAAACATTGTTTCCTCGACGATTTTCTTGAGGAAAGGTTGTATGTGATACAACCGGAAGGTTTTGTCAATCCTGAAAGATATTAATAAGTATGTAAAGCTCTAGCAATCCTTCTAAGGACTGGAGTAAGCATCTCGGAGTTGGAATGTATGCTTTGATGATGATCAAAGATTTTGGGTTTATACAAAGTTTATGAGAAACTTGTATTTCCAAAGAAGTGAGTGGGAGCACTATAGAATTTCTGATGAGTATATGTTGTTGACATATTGTTGATCAGAAATGACGTAGAATTTCTGGAAAGCATATAGGGCTATTTGGAAAGTGTTTTTCAATGGAAAGCCTCGATTAAGCTACTTGAGCATTGAGCATCAAGATCTATAAGGATAGATCAAAACGCTTAATGGTACTTTCAAATGAGCACATACCTTGATATGATCTTGAAGGTGTTCAAGATGGATCAGTCAAAGAAGGAGTTCTTGCCTGAGTTGTAAGGTATGAAGTTAAGACTTAAAGCTCGACCATGGCAGAATAGAGAGAAAGGACGAAGGTCGTCCCCTATGCTTAAGACGTAGGCTCTACAGTATGCTATGTTGTGTACCGCACCTGAAGTGTGCCTTGCCATGAGTCAGTCAAGGGGTACAAGAGTGATCCAAGAATGGATCACAGGACAGCGGTCAAAGTTATCCTTAGTAACTAGTGGACTAAGGAATTTTCTCGATTATGGAGGTGGTAAAAGAGTTCGTCATAAAGGGTTACGTCGATGCAAGCTTAACACCTATCCGGATAGCTCTCAGTAGAGATACCGGATACGTATAATGGAACAACAATTTAGAATAGCTCCAAGTAGAACATTTATTTGGAATAGCTCCAAATAGAACGTGGTAGCTGCATCTAGGAGATAACATAGAGATTTGTAAAGCACACACGGATCTGAAAGGTTCAGACCCATTGACTATAACATCTCTCACAAGCATAACATGATCAAACCTAGAACTCATCGAGTGTTAATCACATGGTAATGTGAACTAGATTATTGACTCTAGTAAACTCTTTGGGTGTTAGTCACATGGGGATGTGACCTTGAGTGTTAATCACATATCGATGTGAACTGGATTATTGACTCTAGTGCAAGTGGGAGACTGTTGGAAATATGCCCTAGAGGCAATAATAAATTGATTATTATTATATTTCCTTGTTCATGATAATCGTTTATTATCCATGCTATAATTGTATTGATAGGAAACTCAGATACATGTGTGGATACATAGACAACACCATGTCCCTAGTAAGCCTCTAGTTGACTAGCTCGTTGATCAATAGATGGTTACGGTTTCCTGACCATGGACATTGGATGTCATTGATAATGGGATCACATCATTAGGAGAATGATGTGATGGACAAGACCCAATCCTAAGCATAGCACTAGATCGTGTAGTTCGTATGCTAAAGCTTTTCTAATGTCAAGTATCATTTCCTTAGACCATGAGATTGTGCAACTCCCGGATACCGTAGGAGTGCTTTGGGTGTGCCAAACGTCACAACATAACTGGGTGGCTATAAAGGTACACTACGGGTATCTCCGAAAGTGTCTGTTGGGCTGGCACGAATCGAGACTGGGATTTGTCACTCCGTGTAAACGGAGAGGTACCTCTGGGCCCACTCGGTAGGACATCATCATAATGTGCACAATGTGATCAAGGAGTTGATCACGGGATGATGTGTTACGGAATGAGTAAAAGAGACTTGCCGGTAATGAGATTGAACAAGGTATCAGGATACCGACGATCGAATCTCGGGCAAGTATCGTACCGCTAGACAAAGGGAATTGTATACGTGATTGATTAAGTCCTTGACATCGTGGTTCATCCGATGAGATCATCGTGGAACATGTGGGAGCCAACATGGGTATCCATATCCCGCTGTTGGTTATTGACCGGAGAGTCATCTCGGTCATGTCTGCATGTCTCCCGAACCCGTAGGGTTTACACACTTAAGGTTCGGTGACGCTAGGGTTATAGAGATATTAGTATGCGGTAACCCGAAAGTTGTTCGGAGTCCCGGATGAGATCCGGACGTCACGAGGAGTTCCGGAATGGTCCGGAGGTAGAGAATTATATATAGGAAGTGCTATTTCGGCCATCGGGACAAGTTTCGGGGTCACCGGTATTGTACCGGGACCACCGGAAGGGTCCCGGGGGTCCACCGGGTGGGGCCACCTTCCCCGGGAGGCCACATGGGCTGTAGGGGGTGCGCCTTGGCCTACATGGGCCAAGGGCACCAGCCCCAAGAGGCCCATGCGCCAAGAGAAGAGAAAAAGGGGAGAGTCCTAAAAGGAGAAGGCACCTCCGAGGTGCCTTGGGGAGGATGGACTCCTTCCCCCCCTTGGCCGCACCCTTCCTTGGAGGAAGGGGCAAGGGCTGCGCCTCCCCCCTCTCCCTTGGCCCTATATATAGTGGGGAAAAGGAGGAGCAACCATACCTAAGGCCTGGCGCCTCCCTCGCCCTCCCGTGACACATCTCCCTCCTCCCGCAGCGCTTGGCGAAGCCCTGTTGGAGTCCCGCTACTTCCACCACGCCGTCGTGCTGCTGGATCTCCATCAACCTCTCCCTCCTCCTTGCTGGATCAAGGCGTGGGAGACGTCGCTGCTCCGTACGTGTGTTGAACGCGGAGGTGCCGTCCGTTCGGCGCTAGGATCATCGGTGATTTGGATCACGACGAGTACGACTCCATCAACCCCGTTCTCTTGAACGCTTCTGCTTAGCGATCTACAAGGGTATGTAGATGCACTCTCCTTCCCCTCGTTGCTAGTCTCTCCATAGATAGATCTAGGTGACACGTACGAAAAAATTGAATTTCTGCTACGTTCCCCAACATCAGGGGCTACTAGGAACAATGGTTTCTTGTTTTCCTTCAAGTGCATCTCGGGTTTTAGACTGACACACACCTTGAGGGCTACTGGATACACATATACTGGCTATATATCTCGGCAGAGAATAAATTGCACCAGTCAAAAATCAGCCCGTGGTTCGGGTGGTGCACCACCTCGGAAGCAGTCCGGCATAAAGCTCGGGCGCTAGTGGCTAGCTCCATAGAGGGCATTTCCGGCATTAAGCTAGGCTAAACTCCTTCAACTTTTTTGAACCAAAGTGATCTATGACACCTCGGATATAGTCCGGTGTTGGAGCTTGGACATAGTCTGACGTTGGAGCTCGGATATAATCCGACGCTGGAGCTCGGATGCAGTTCGATATTGGAGCTCGACAGTAACAATACTCTTCGGATACCGTCCGGCGGTGGAGCTCGGATACATTTCGGCGTTGGAGCTCGGAAGTGGTCCGGCATTGGTGCTCGGCTACAAAAGATACCTCGAATGCAGTCTGGCATTGGAGATCGGACGCAAGAGGACACTGCCGCCCGGGAACAACTTCAAACCCGAGGTGTGGCATAAAAATAACAAGGCATTGATAAAGGCCGAAACTTAAAGGGGCTCCTCGGATACCCGACGTGTAAACTCTTCGGATGCACTTCGGTGATCCTCAAGATCGAAGATGGGAAGATTTGTTGAACCAGTTTTCATGACCGACGACCGAAGATGAAGAATAGTTCGGAAGAATCGAGGAGCGTCCCCAACTTGAAGAACGGTTCAGGGGGCTACTGATGGTGTCCTAGACTAGGGGGTACTCACCACGTCGGCTCCCAATCAGTTAGATTGGGCCGAGGACCCCCATGGCCGTATAATCATGGGCCAGTTCGGACATGTGCCGCATACAAGGAAGATTCCACAAGACTTGGTGATCAAGACAAGGACTCCTCCCCACCGGCATATTCGGCTAGGACTCTTGTTGTCATAGGCCTTTGGTACATTATATAAACCCGGGCCAGGCTAGTCAATAGACAACAACAATGATAATCATAGGCTAGCTTCTAGGGTTAGCCTCTACGATCTTGTGGTAGATCAACTCTTGTAATACTCATATCATCAAGATCAATCAAGCAGGAAGTAGGGTATTACCTCCATCGAGAGGGCCCGAACCTGGGTAAACATTATGTCCCCCGCCTCCTGTTACCATTAGCCTTAGACACACAGTTCGGGACCCCCTACCCGAGATCCGCCAGTTTTGACACCGACAGTTGCCCCATTACAACATTCCATCAAATACAAAGGAAAACAAACACGCATGCTGATGCATCTCAATGATTCATAGATCATAGCCAATATTTACTTCACAACTAAAGACAAAAGTTGTGAGAGCGTGTACGAAAGAAAAACTACCGATGGGGTCACTACGACTTAAACCCTAAACCCTAAACATGATTTAATTTCCTTGCCAGGTAGAACCTGTCGAAGGAAAGACGGCTAGCACCCTCGGATGATACGATGCTTTTGTGCAGTTCCACTAAAATCAAGCTGAGCATCCCTGATGGCAAAGATATTGAAGAAGTGCGATTAGAATAATAGTACTGGCACTAGTTCATGAGACATAAACTCATCACAAGTGGAAGCCAGTAGAAGTAGAGATAAATCGACACGGAGATGGAGCTACGTGGGGAGCTGCGCAGTGGAGCAAGCCAGCTCCAAAAATAAGATGGACTATCGGGGACGTCGGGCTATAGCTAAAGTGCGGTTGGGCCGCGGCATCAGCCCATACCATGGTGACCCTCGATTGGGATGCACCGTCTGTGGGTTTTCTCCCTCGCCAATGTCGACCGCGTCTAGGCAGAACATTGTTCCCTTCCCCCAGCTGCGGGATCAGGCCGGATATGTGACCAGCGGTGTGGCCACTGTCGTTCTATGCTTGTGAAGAGAGCAACCCAAGCAAGCAGGCTTGTAGCTTAGGCTCCTGCTAGTGTATATATAGTGGTTTTCTTTTTCTCTCCATATCAACCATTTTATATTGCGTACGTGTCATTGAAGAGTGAAATGATGGTTGCTTCTTCCGACTAACTTACTATGCGATTTGACTGCTCCTTAGTGGCCCCTACACGTACTCCCCCTACGTGTAGGCAACAGTGACACGTACACATGGACGCAAAAATGCGCGTGACACCCTAATGCATGCATGTCCGAGCACACGAGGAACACACACGGTCACGCTCAAGTGCTCAACCTACACGTGCATGCACACACATACTCAGCCAGGGTGAGCTAGTGACCGTATAAAGACCGGAAAATCTATATATTGAGCGCAATGAGCGTATTATGAAGTCCACTGACCGTATTTTTACAAATATACAGTGACAGACATTGTATTTATCTCGTTTGAAATTAAGCCATATTAACCGGAGAGGATGTAGTATGGACTAGCATTACTTTGCTGTGTCCCGTCAACTTGCCGAACGAGGAGAAGCTTGCAGGACGGGAGAAGCTTGCGCGCGGTGGATCGCAGGACAAGGAGAAACTTTTGACTAATGCAAGCTCTCCCTAGCTCAGGCTGTGAACGTGCAACAGTTAATTCGGTTTCAGATTGCCTGAAGCATACACTATACTAGTACTATTATTGTTCAACTTCCTGAAGAGGCGAACAGCCAAGCGCAAAGTTTACTAGTACTAGTACTACTACTATAGTCTATAGAGGTATGTGATGTCTACTACACAACCTTCTTCTTGTAGACGTTGTTGGGCTGCAAGTGCACAGGTTTGTAGGACAGTAGCAAATTTCCCTCAAGTGGATGACCTAAGGTTTATCAATCCGTAGGAGGCGTAGGATGAAGATGGTCTCTCTCAAACAACCCTACAACCAAATAACAAAGAGTCTCTTGTGTCCCCAACACACCCAATACAATGGTAAATTGTATAGGTGCACTAGTTCGGCAAAGAGATGGTGATACAAGTGCAAAATAGATGGTAGATAAAGGTTTTTGTAATCTGAAATTATAAAAACAGCATGGTAACAAGTGGTAAAAGTGAGCGTAAACAGTATTGCAATGATAGCAAACAAGGCCTAGGGTTCATACTTTCACTAGTGCAAGCTCTCTCAACAATAATAACATAGATAGATCATATGACAAGCCCTCAACATGCAACAAAGAGTCACTCCAAAGACACTAATAGCGGAGAACAAACGAAGAGATTATGGTAGGGAACGAAACCACCTCAAAGTTATTCTTTTGGATCGATCTATAAAAGAGTTCGTACTACAAAAAACACCTAAAGACACAAATCAACCAAAACCCTAATGTCACCTAGATACTCCATTGTCACCTCAAGTATCTGTGGGCATGATTATACGATATGCATCACACAATCTCAGATTCATCTATTCAACCAACACAAAGTACTTCAAAGAGTGCCCCAAAGTTTCTACCGGAGAGTCAAGAACATGTGCCAACCCCTATGCATAGGGTCATGGGCGGAACCCGCAAGTTGGTCACCAAAACATACATCAAGAGGTACATGATATCCCATTGTCACCATAGATAAGCACGGCAAGACATACATCAAGTGTTCTCATAAAAGACTCAATCCGATAAGATAACTTCAAAGGGGAAAACTCAATTCATCACAAGAGAGTAGAGGGGGAGAAACATCAAAAGATCCAACTACAATAGCAAAGCTCGGGATACATCAAGATCGTGCCATAGAGGGTACATGAGAGAGAACACGAGAGAGAGAGATCAAACACATAGCTACTGGTACATACCCTCAGCCCCGAGGGTGAACTACTCCCTCCTTGTCATGGAGAGCGCCGGGATGATGAAGATGGCCACCGGTGAAGGATCCCCCCCTCCGGCAGGGTGCCGGGAAGGGCTCCCGAGAGGTTTTTGGTGGCTACAGAGGCTTGCGGCGGCGGAACTCCCGATCTATCTTGATATTAAATGTTTTAGGGTACAAGGGAATAAATAGGCGAAAGAAGTCGGTCGGGAGGTGCTCGAGGGGCCCACGAGACAGGGGGTGCCTCCCTGTAAGGGGGGCGCCCTCCTATCTCGTGGCCTCCTCGAGGCTCTTCTGACGTGAACTCAAAGTCTCCCGGATCATAATCTTCCAAAAAATCACGTTGCCGAAGGTTTCATTCCGTTTGGACTCCGTTTGATATTCCTTTTCTTTGAAATACTAAAACAGGCAATAAAACAGCAATATGGGTTGGGCCTCCGGTTAATAGGTTAGTCCCAAAATATATAAAAGTGTATAATAAAGCCCATAATCATTCAAAACAGGTAATATAATAGCATGGAATAATAAAAAATTATAGATACATTGGAGACGTATCAGTATGCACTATACTAGTACTAGGAACCGGATGGAGGAGCGTCTGCACTCTTATTATATTTTAAAAATGTGCTAAAGCAATCTTCAACACATTTGGTTCTCTTCGAGGGTTCTCGCATGTGATAATGGAAGTTGATTGCATGGAACACTCGCCACAATTCTCGCTTAATTCTGGCTCATATCCTGTTACAATAGGAGCGCTCGGTAATATTTCCTCTTTTTTTGTTATTCAGCATGTAAACAGGTCAGCAAACCTTGCGGCGCATCTTTGTGCAAACCGTGCTTGCTGCACTTTAAATGTGGCCGAGAGCTGGCTTGATGAAACACCTCGCTTCCTACTTCTTTTTTTGTGGGGTACTGACGGTGTCCTGGACTGGGGGGTACTCACCACGTCGTCTCCCGATCAGTTAGATTGGGCCGAGGACCCCCATGGCCATATACTCATGGGCCAGTTTGGACAGCTACCGTATACAAGGAAGATTCCACAAGACTTGGTGATTAAGACAAGGACTCCTCCCCACCGGCGTATTCGGCTAGGACTCTTGTTGTCGTAGGCCTCTGGTACATTATATAAACCCAAGCCAGGCTAGTCGATAGAAAACTGAAGGAAATATGCCCTAGAGGCAATGATAAAGTTATTATTTATTTCCTTATATCATGATAAATGTTTATTATTCATGCTAGAATTGTATTAACCGGAAACATGATACATGTGTAAATACATAGACAAACTTAATGTCACTAGTATGCCTCTACTTGACTAGATCATTAATCAAAGATGGTTATGTTTCCTAACCATAGACATGAGTTGTCATTTGATTAACGGGATCACATCATTAGGATAATGATGTGATTGACATGACCCATTCCGTTAGCTTAGCACTTGATCGTTTAGTATGTTGCTATTGCTTTCTTCATGACTTATATATGTTCCTACAATTATGAGATTATGCAACTCCCGTTTACCGGAGGAACACTTTGTGTGCTACCAAACGTCACAACGTAACTGGGTGATTATAAAGGAGCTCTACATATGTCTCCAAAGGTACATGTTGAGTTGGCGTATTTCGAGATTAGGTTTTGTCACTCCGATTGTCGGAGAGGTATCTCTGGGCCCTCTCGCTAATGCACATCACTATAAGCCTTGCAAGCAATGTAGCTAATGAGTTAGTTATGGAATGATGCATTACGTAACGAGTAAAGAGACTTAGCGGTAACGAGATTGAACTAGGTATTGTGATACCGACAATCGAATCTCGGGCAAGTAACATACCGATGACAAAGGGAACAATGTATGTTGTTATGCGGTTTGACCGATAAAGATCTTCGTAGAATATGTAGGAGCCAATATGAGCATCTAGGTTCCACTATTGGTTATTGACCGGAAACGTGTCTCGGTCATGTCTACATAGTTCTCGAACCCGTAGGGTCCGCATGCTTAAGGTTTCGTTGATAGTTTTACTATGAGTTTATGAGTTTTGATGTACCGAAGGTTGTTCGGAGTCCCGGATGTGATCACAGACATGACGAGGAGTCTTGAAATGGTCGAGACATAAAGATCGATATATTGGACGGCTATATTTGGACACCGAAAAGGTTCTGGGTGAGATTGGGACAATACCGGAGCTCTGGGAGGTTATCGGAACCCCCCGGGAGGTATATGGGCCTTATTGGGCCGTCGTGGAAAGGAGGGGAAAGGAGCAAGGGAGGGGGTGCCCCCCCAAGCCCAATCCGAATTGGGAGGGGGGCCGCCCCCCCTTTCCTTCCTCCCTCCTTCCTCTTCCTTCCCTCTCCTTCTCCTAATAGGAAAGGGGGGAATCCTACTCCCGGTGGGAGTTGGACTCCCCCCCTAGGGTGTGCCAGCCCCCTTGGCCGGCCTCCTCCTCCACTCCTTTATATGCGGGGGAGGGGGCACCCCATAGACACAACAATTGATCTCTTGATCTCTTAGCCATGTGCAGTGCCCCCCCACCATAGTCCTCCTCGATAATATTGTAGCGGTGCTTACGCGAAGCCCTGCAAAGGTAGAACATCAAGATCTTCACCACACCGTCGTGCTGACAGAACTCTCCCTCGACACTCGGCTGGATTGGAGTTCGAGGGACATCATCGAGCTGAACGTGTGCTAGAACTCGGAGGTGCCATAGTTTCGGTGCTTGATCGGTCGGGCAATGAAGACGTATGACTACATCAACCGCGTTGTTCTAACGCTTCCGCTTTCGGTCTACGAGGGTACGTAGATGACACTCTCCCCTCTCGTTGCTATGCATCACCATGATCTTGCGTGTCCGTAGGAATTTTTTTGAAATTACTACGTTCCCCAATAGTGGCATCCGAGCCTAGGTTTTATGCGTTGATGTTATATGCATGAGTAGAACACAAGTGAGTTGTGGGCGATACAAGTCATACTGCTTACCAGCATGTCATACTTTGGTTCGGCGGTATTGTTGGATGAAGCGGCCCGGACCAACATTACGTGTACGCTTATGCGAGACTGGTTTTACCGTCGTGCTTTGCACATAGGTGACTAGCGGGTGTCAGTTTCTCCAACTTTAGTTGAACCGAGTGTGGCTACGCCCGGTCCTTGAGAAGGTTAAAACAACACTAACTTGACGAACTATCGTTGTGGTTTTGATGCGTAGGTAAGAACGGTTCTTGCTCAGCCCGTAGCAGCCACGTAAAATTTGCAACAACAAAGTAGAGGACGTCTAACTTGTTTTTGCAGGGCATGTTGTGATGTGATATGGTCAAGACGTGATGCTATATTTTATTGTATGAGATGATCATGTTTTGTAACCGAGTTATCGGCAACTAGCAGGAACCATATGGTTGTCACTTTATTGTACGAAATGCAAGCGCCCTGTAATTGATTTACTTTATCACTAAGCGGTAGCTATAGTCGTAGAAGCAATAGATGGCGAAACGACAACGATGCTATGATGGAGATCAAGGTGACAAGCTGGTGACGATGGTGATCATGACAGTGCTTCGGAGATGGAGATCACAAGCACAAGATGATGATGGCCATATCATATCACTTATATTGATTGCTTGTGATGTTTATCCTTTATGCATCTTATCTTGCTTTGATTGACGGTAGCATTTTAAGATGATCTCTCACTAATTATCAAGAAGTGTTCTCCCTGAGTATGCACCGTTGCAAAAGTTCTTCGTGCTGAGACACCACGTGATGATCGGGTGTGATAGGCTCTACGTTCAAATACAACGGGTGCAAAACAGTTGCACACGCGGAATACTCAGGTTAAACTTGACGAGCCTAGCATATACAGATATGGCCTCGGAACACGGAGACCGAAAGGTCGAACGTGAATCATATAGTAGATATGATCAACATAGTGATGTTCACCATTGAAAACTACTCCATCTCACGTGATGATCGGACATGGTTTAGTTGATTTGGATCACGTGATCACTTAGATGACTAGAGAGATGTCTGTCTAAGTGGGAGTTCTTTAGTAATATGATTAATTGAACTTAAATTTATCATGAACTTAGTACCTGATAGTTTTTTGCTTGTCTATGTTTGTTGTAGAAAGATGGCTCGTACTGTTGTTCTGTTGAATTTTAATGCGTTCCTTGAGAAAGCAAAGTTGAAAGATGATGGTAGAAATTACACGGACTGAGTCGGTAACTTGAGGATTATCCTCATTGCTGCACAGAAGAATTACGTCCTAGAAGAATGATGTCTACTACACAACCATCTTGTAGACGTTGTTGGGCCTGCAAGTGCACAGGTTTGTGGGACAGTTGCAAATTTCCCTCAAGTGGATGACCTAAGGTTTATCAATCTGTAGGAGGCGTAGGATGAAGATGGTCTCTCTCAAACATCCCTGCAACCAAATAACAAAGAGTCTCTTGTGTCCCCAACACACCCAATACAATGGTAAATTGTATAGGTGTACTAGTTCGGCGAAGAGATGGTGATACAAGTGCAAAATGGATAGTAGATAAAGGTTTTTGTAATCTGAAATTATAAAAACAGCAAGGTAACAAGTGGTAAAAGTGAGCGTAAACGGTATTGCAATGATAGGAAACAAGGCCTAGGGTTCATACTTTCACTAGTGCAAGTTCTCTCAACAATAATAACATAGATAGATCATATAACGAGCCCTCAACATGCAACAAAGAGTCACTCCAAAGCCACTAATAGCAGAGAACAAACGAAGAGATTATGGTAGGGTACAAAACCACCTCAAAGTTATTCTTTCGGATCGATCTATTAAATAGTTCGTACTAGAATAACACCTTAACACACAAATCAACCAAAACCCTAATGTCACCTAGATACTCCATTGTCACCTCAAGTATCCGTGGGCATGATTATACGATATGCATCACACAATCTCAGATTCATCTATTCAACCAACACAAAGTACTTCAAAGAGTGCCCCAAAGTTTCTACCGGAGAGTCAAGAACGTGTGCCAACCCCTATGCATAGGTTCATGGGTGGAACCCGCAAGTTGGTCACCAAAACATACATCAAGAGGCACATGATATCCCATTGTCACCACAGATAAGCACGGCAAGACATACATCAAGTGTTCTCATAAAAGACTCAATCCGATAAGATAACTTCAAAGGGGAAACTCAATTCATCACAAGAGAGTAGAGGGGGAGAAACATCATAAGATCCAACTACAATAGCAAAGCTCGGGATACATCAAGATCGTGCCATAGAGGGAACACGAGAGAGAACACAAGAGAGAGAGAGATCAAACACATAGCTAGTGGTACGTACCCTCAGCCCCGAGGATGAACTACTCCCTCCTCGTCATGGAGAGCGTCGGGATGATGAAGATGGCCACCAGTGAAGATTCCCCCCTCCGGCAGGGTGCCGGGAAGGGCTCCCGAGAGGTTTTTGGTGGCTACAGAGGCTTGTGGCGGCGGAACTTCCTATCTACCTTGATTCCCGAAAGTTTCAGTATTTATAGGAATTATTGGCGTTGGTTTCACATCAGGGGGGTCTCCGGGCCGTGCACGAGACAGGGAGGTGCGCCCCCCTAGGGGTGCGCCCTCCTATCTCGTGGCAGCCCGGAACTCTTCTGGCCCAACTCCGATGCTTCGTGGTCTTCTTTTGGTCCATAAAAAATCCTCAAAAATTGGCACGTCATTTGGACTCCGTTTGATATTCCTTTTCTTCGAAATACTGAAACAGGCAATAAAACAACAATATGGGCTGGGCCTCCGGTTAATAGGTTAGTCCCAAAAGTAATATAAAAGTGTATAATAAAGCCCATAATCATTCAAAACAGATAATATAATAGCATGGGACAATAAAAAATTATAGATACGTTGGAGACGTATCAAGCATCCCCAAGCTTAATTCCTGCTCGTCCTCGAGTAGGTAAATGATAAAAACAGAATTTTTGATGTGGAATGCTACCTAGCATGATTCTCAAAGTAATTTCTCTTTATTGTGGCATGAATGTTCAGATCCAAATGATTCAAGATAAAAGCTTATAAAACATAAAAATAATAATGCTTCAAAGCATACTAACAAATAATCATGTCCTTTCAAAATAGCATAGCCAAAGAAAGCTTATCCCTACAAAATCATATAGTTAGGCCATGCTTCATTTTCATTACACAAAATACTCCCATCATGCACAACCCCGATGACGAGCCAAGCAATTGTTTCATACTTTTTAACGCGCTTCAGCTTTTTGAACTGTTACGCAATATATGAGCGTAAGCCATGGACATAGCACTATGGTGGTATATGGTGGTGGTTGTGTGCACAAAAAGAGGGAGAAGATAGTCTCACATCAACTAGGCGTATCAACGGGCTATGGAGATGCCCATTAATAGTTATCAATGTGAGTGAGTAGGGATTGCCATGCAACAGATGCACTAGAGCTATAAATATATGAAAGCTCAACAAAATAAACTAAGTGAGTGTGCATCCAACTTGCTTGCTCACGAAGACCTAGGGCACCTTGAGGAAGCCCATCATTGGAATATACAAGCCAAGTTCTATAATGAAAAATCCCCACTAGTATATGAAAGTGACAACCTATGAGACTCTCTATCATGAAGATCATGGTGCTATTTTTGAAGCACAAGTGTGGAAAAAGAGATAGTAGCAATTGTCCCTTCTCTCTTTTTCTCTCATTTTTTTTCTTTTTTTTCTTTTTCTTTCTTTTTTTTTCTCTTTTTTCTTCTTTCTTTTTGGTGGGCTTCTTTGGCATCTTTTATTTATATAAAGTCCGAAGTCTCATCCCGACTTGTGGGGGAATCATAGTCTTCATCATTCTTTCCTCACTGGGACAATGCTCTAACAATGAAGATCATCACACTTATATGGATTTACAACTCAAGAATTACAACTCAAAGCTCGAACAAGATATGACTCTATGTGAATGCCTCCAGCGGTGTACCGGGATATGCAATGAATCAAGAGCAACATGTATGAAAATTATGAAGGTGGCCTTGCCACAAATACGATGTCAACTACATGATCATGCAAAGAGCAATATGACAATGATGATGCGTGTCATAATAACGGAACGGTGGAAAGTTGCATGGCAATATATCTCAAAATGGCTATGGAAATGCCATAATAGGTAGGTATGGTGGCTCTTTTGAGGAAGGTAAATAATGGGTTCTATACCGGCAAAAGTTGCGCGGTAATAAGAGAGGCTAGCAAAGTGGAAGGATGAGTGTGCGTATATCCATGGACTCACATTAGTCATAAAGAACTCATATACTTATTGCAAAAGTCTACTCAGCCCTCGAAGCAAAGTACTACTACGCATGCCCCAAGAGGGATAGATTGGTAGAAAAAGACCATCGCTCGTCCCCGACCGCCACTCATAAGTAAGACAATCAAAAGAGCACCTCATGCAACAAATTTGTCACACAACTTTTACCATACATGCATGCTACGGGACTTGCCAACTTCAACAAAATTATTTCTCAATTTCATAATTACCAACTAGCATGACTCTAACATTACTACCTTTATATCTCAAAACAATTATCAAGCAACAAATTGATCATAGCATCCAATTCACTTCCTATGATAGTTTTCATTCAAATTACCATGCTATTTTAGACTCTCAAAATAATATAAGTGAAGCATGAGAGACTAGCAATTTCTTCAAAATATAACCACCGCCGTGCTCTAAAAGATATAAGTGAAGTACTAGAGCAAACGACAAACTACTCCGAAAGATATAAGTGAAGATCAAAGAGTAGCTAAATAATTATGCAATTATGCAAAGACTCTCTCTCATTAAAGAATTTCAGATCTTGGTATCTTATTCAAGCAGCAAGCAAAGCAAAATAAAATGACATTGCAAGGATAGCACAACTCATGTGAAGAAGCAAAAACTTAGGCTCAACCGATACTAACCGATAGTTGTTGAAGAAGAAAGGTGGGATGCCTACCGGGGCATCCCCAAGCTTAGATGCTTGAGACTTCTTGAAATATTATTTTGGGGTGCCTTGGGCATCCCCAAGCTTGAACTTTTGTGTCTCCTTAATTCCTCTCGTATCATGGTTTCTCTTCTTTTTATCAAAAGCTTCATTCACAACAAACTCAACAAGAACTCGTGAGATAGGTTAGTATAAACCAATGCAAAACCATAACATGTTCTACTGTAAAAAATCACTAACATTATTATTCAACATTGCATACTAAATGTCTCTGCATATTTAATACTCCTATCCTCAAATAGAACCATTAAACAAGCAAACATATGCAAACAATGCAACCATAACAGCAGTCTGCCAAAACAATACAGTCTATAAAGAATGCAAGAGTATCAATATTTCCCTAACTTCAAAAATTATGAAATAGAATTACCACTGTAATCAATTTATCAGAGCTTAATATGCAAAAAAGGTTCAACGTTATACCATTCTCTGAATTTTCTAGGGAATTTTTGCAACAGCGGTAAACTTTTTGTTTTCAAACAGCAACATGTATACTAGCAAAATAAGCATGGCAAAGGCTATCCTTGAATTTTTTATTGAAACTGAAGATACAAGACATTATTCTAACTAACAGCAAGCAAAAACTAACAAAATAAAATGACGCTCCAAGCAAAACACATATCATGTGGTGAATAAAAATATAGCTCCAAGTAAACTTACTGATGAACAAAGACGAAAGAGGGGATGCCATCCGAGGCATCCCCAATCTTAGGCTCTTGGTTGTCCTTGAATATTACCTTGGGGTGCCTTTAGTATCCCCAAGCTTAGTCTCCTTCCACTCCTTATTCCATGGTCCATCGAATCTTTACCCAAAACTTGAAAACTTCAACCACACAAAACTCAACACAAAACTCGTAAGCTCCGTTAGTATAAGAAAATAAATCACCACTTAGGTACTGTAATGAACTCATTCTAAATTCATATTGGTGTAATATCTACTGTATTCTAACTTCTCTATGGTTCATACCACTTAATACTAGCCATAGATGCATCAAAATAAGCAAACAACACAACGAAAACAGAATCTGTCAAAAACAGAACAGTCTGTAGTAATCTGTATCAAACGTATACTTCTGGAACCCCAAAAATTATGAAATAAATTGCTGGACCTGAGTAATTTGTCTATTAATCATCTGAAAAAATAATCAACCTAAAATCACTCTCCAGTAAAAAATGGCAGCCGTTCTCGTGAGCGCAAATGTTTCTGTTTTTTACAGCAAGATCATATAGACTTCACCCAAGTCTTCCCAAAGGTTCTACTTGGCACTTTATTGAAACAAAAGCTATAAAAAATGATTAATACAGTAGCATAATCATGTTGACACGACAAAACAGTAAGTATAAATATTGGGTTGTCTCCCAACAAGCACTTTTCTTTAATGCATTTCTAGCTAGGCATGATGATGACAATGATTCTCACATAAAAGATAAGAATTGAAACATAACGGGAGCATCATGAAGCATATGACTAGAACATTTAAGCCTAACCCACTTCCTATGCATAGGGATTTTTTGAGCAAACAACTTATGGGAACAAGAATCAACTAGCATAGGAAGGTAAAACAAGCATAGCTTCAAAAAAATTAACACATAGAGAGGAAACTTGAATGAATTCAACAATATAACCAGCACCTAAATCATTCTTTTCATGATCTACTAGCATAGAAAATTTACTACTCTCCACATAAGCAAATTTCTTCTCATGAATAATAGTGGGAGCAAACTCAACAAAATAATTATCATGTGAGGCATAATCCAATTGAAAACTAAAATCATGATGACAAGTTTCATGGTTATCATTATTCTTTATAGCATACAAGTCATCACAATAATCATCATAGATAGCAACTTTGTTCTCATAATCAAGTGGAACCTCTTCCGAAATAGTGGAATCATCACTAAATAAAGTTGACACTCTTCCAAACCCACTTTCATCAATATAATCATCATAAATAGGAGGCATGCTTTCATCATAATAAATTTGCTCATCAAAACTTGGGGGACAAAAAATATCATCTTCATCAAACATAGCATCCCCAAGCTTGTGGCTTTGCATATCATTAGCATCATGGATATTCAAGGAATTCATACCAACAACATTGCAATCATGCTCATCATACAATCTAGTACCAAATATTTTAATGCATTCTTCTTCTAGCACATGAGCACAATTTTCCTTTCCATCATTCTCACGAAAGATATTAAAAAGACAAAGCGTATGAGACAAAGTTAACTCCATTTTTTTGTAGTTTTTTTAATAAACTAAACTAGTGATAAAACAAGAAACAAAAAGATTCGATTGCAAGATCTAAAGATATACCTTCAAGCGCTAACCTCCCCGGCAACGGCGCCAGAAAAGAGCTTGATGTCTACTACACAACCTTCTTCTTGTAGACGTTGTTGGGCCTACAAGTGCACAGGTTTGTAGGACAGTAGCAAATTTCCCTCAAGTGGATGACCTAAGGTTTATCAATCCGTGGGAGGCGTAGGATGAAGATGGTCTCACCCAAACAACCCTGCAACCAAATAACAAAGAGTCTCTTGTGTCCCCAACACACCCAATACAATGGTAAATTGTATAGGTGCACTAGTTCGGCGAAGAGATGGTGATACACGTGCAAAATGGATAGTAGATAAAGGTTTTTGTAATCTGAAATTATAAAAACAGCAAGGTAACAAGTGGTAAAAGTGAGCGTAAACGGTATTGCACTGATAGGAAACAAGGCCTAGGGTTCATACTTTCACTAGTGTAAGTTCTCTCAACAATAATAACATACATAGATCATATAACGAGCCCTCAACATGCAACAAAGAGTCACTCCAAAGCCACTAATAGCGGTGAACAAATGAAGAGATTATGGTAGGGTACGAAACCACCTCAAAGTTATTCTTTCGGATCGATCTATTAAAGAGTTCGTACTAGAATAACACCTTAAGACACAAATCAACCAAAACCCTAATGTCACCTAGATACTCCATTGTCACCTCAAGTATCAGTGGGCATGATTATACGATATGCATCACACAATCTCAGATTCATCTATTCAACCAACACAAAGTACTTCAAAGAGTGCCCCAAAGTTTCTACCGGAGAGTCAAGAACGTGTGCCAACCCCTATGCATAGGTTCATGGCTGGAACCCGCAAGTTGGTCACCAAAACATACATCAAGAGGCATATGATGTCCCATTGTCACCACAGATAAGCATGGCAAGACATACATCAAGTGTTCTCATAAAAGACTCGATCCGATAAGATAACTTCAAAGGGGAAACTCAATTCATCACAAGAGAGTAGAGGGGGAGAAACATCATAAGATCCAACTACAATAGCAAAACTCGGGATACATCAAGATCTTGCCATAGAGGGAATATGAGAGAGAACACGAGAGAGAGAGAGAGATCAAACACATAGCTACTGGTACATACCCTCAGCCCCGAGGGTGAACTAGTCCCTCCTCGTCATGGAGAGCGCCGGGATGATGAAGATGGCCACCGGTGAAGATTCCCCCCTCCGGCAGGGTGCCGGGAAGGGCTCCCGAGAGGTTTTTGGTGGCTACAGAGGCTTGCGGCGGCAGAACTCCCGATCTACCTTGATTCCCGAAAGTTTCAGTATTTATAGGAATTATTGGCATTGGTTTCACGTCAGGGGGGTCTCCGGGCCGTCCACGAGACAGGGGGGCGCCCCCCCTAGGGGCGCGCCCTCCTATCTCGTGGGCAGCCCAGAGCTCTTCTGGCCCAACTCCGATGCTCCTGGTCTTCTTTTGGTCCATAAAAAATCCTCAAAAATTGGCACGTCATTTGGACTACGTTTGATATTCCTTTTCTTTGAAATACTGAAACAGGCAATAAAACAACAATATGGGCTGGGCCTCCGGTTAATAGGTTAGTCCCAAAAGTAATATAAAAGTGCATAATAAAGCCCATAACCATTCAAAACTGATAATATAATAGCATGAAATAATCAAAAATTATAGATACGTTGGAGACGTATCAAAGCACCACTAGGTGCCAAACCTGCTGCATGAGCAACACCAGATGTTATGAACGTCTGGCAGAGCAAAGCTGATGACTACTCGATAGTTTAGTGTGCCATGCTTTACGGCTTAGAACCGGGACTTCGACGATGTTTTGAACGTCATGGGGCATATGAGATGTTCCAGGAGTTGAAGTTAATATTTCAAGCAAATGCCCGGATTGAGAGAGATATGAAGTCTCCAATAAGTTCTACAGCTGCAAGATGGAGGAGAATAGTTATGTCAGTGAGCATATACTCAGAATGTCTGGGTATAATAATCACTTGATTCAACTGGGAGTTAATCTTCCGGATGATAGCGTCATTGACAGAATTCTTCAATCACTACCACCAAGCTACAAGAGCTTCGTGATGAACTATAATATGCAAGGGTGGATAAGAAAATTCCCGAGCTCTTGACAATGCTAAAGGCTGCGGAGGTAGAAATCAAAAAGGAGCATCAAGTGTTGATGGTCAATAAGACCACCAGTTTCAAGAAGAACGGCAAAGGGAAAAAGAAGGGGAACTTCAAGAAGAACAGCAAACAAGTTGCTGCTCAAGAGAAGAAACCCAAGTCTGGACCTAAGCTTGAGACTGAGTGCTTCTACTACAAGCAGACTGGTCACTGGAAGCGGAACTGCCCCAAGTATTTGGCGGATAAGAAGGATGCAGGGCGACGGCGGTGGCAGCGGTGGCGGCGCGGCGCGGCGGCGTCGACTGGCTGGCTGCTGGCGGCGGCTAGGGTTTCGACGGTGGCGTTGGGTTGGGCTGGGCTGGCGGGGTTGGCTGCAGGGCAAAGGGGGGGCGACTTCTAAGGCCCGGGGCGGCGGGGAGTCCGGGTCGCCCACGGCCCGTAGGTCGGGTTGACTTTTTTTTTAAATATTCCAACATGCAGAAAATCAAATAAAAGAAATATTAAACGGACTCCAAAAATCCTAAAATAAAATTTCCCCGTCCTTTAAAAATATAGCGGACAAAGTGAACATTTATTTGGGCATCTAATGCAATTTTGAAAAAAACGAATTTTTTCCTAATTCAAATAAAATAGCGATAAAACTCTGAATAAAAAAACTTATTTGATTTTAATATTTAACCTCAAATATTTCTTTATTTTGGGAAAGTCATTTTATCCCCTCTCTTCTATTTTCATATTGGAAATATTCAGAGTGAAAACTTATTAAAACCAAATGATCCTCTTTTCAATATTTGAGAAAACTAAAATATGAAAATAACGAAATCCCCAACTCTCTCCGCGGGTCCTTGAATTGCTTAGAATTTCTAGGATCAACCAAAATGCAATAAATATGATATGAAATGATGATCTAATGTATAACATTCCAAATTGAAAATTTGGGATGTTACAGGGGCACTGCGCATGGCTAAGACAATGTTGTGCCTTTGGGGTGCCCCCCTGCACCCCTGTATATAAAGGAGGGAGGAGGAGGCCGGCCACTAGGGGCGCGCCAAGGGAGGGGGGTCCTACTAGGACTCCACTCCTAGTAGGATTCGCCCCCCCCCCCTATTTTTTCCCCCTTCTTACGGAGGTGGAAAGGGGGAAGGAGAGGGAGTAGGAGAAGGAAAGTGGGGTAGCGCCCCCTTTCCCTAGTCCAATTCGGCCTCCTCCCTTGTGGGGGGGCGCACCAGCCCCTTGTGGGCTGGTTAGCCTCCCTCCCATGGCCCATGTGGCCTATATCTTCCACCGGGGGTTCCGGTAACCCTTCCGGTACTCCGGTTTGTACCCGATACACTCCGGAACCCTTCCGTTGTCCGAATACCACCTTCCAATATATCAATATTTACCTCTCAACCATTTCGAGACTCCTCGTCATGTCTGTGATCTCATCCGGGACTCCTGACAAACTTCAGTCACCGAAACACATAACTCATAAGACAAATCGTCATCGTACGTTAAGCGTGTGGACCCTACGAGTTTGAGAACTATGTAGACATGATCGAGACACATCTCCGATCAAGAATCAATAGCAGAACCTGGATGCTCATATTGGTTCCTACATATTCTACGAAGATCTTTATTGATCAAACCGCACAACAACATACGTTGTTCCCTTTGTCATCGGTATGTTACTTGCCCGAGATTCGATCGTTGGTATCTTCATACCTAGTTCAATCTCATTACCGGCAAGTATCTTTACTCGTTCTGTAATGCTTCATCCCACAACTAACTCATTTGTCACATTGCTTGCAAGGCTTATTGTGATGATCATTACCGAGAGGGCCCAGAGATACCTCTCCGATACACAGAGTGACAAATCCTAATCTCGATCTATGCCAACCCAACAAACACCTTCGGAGACACCTGTAGAGCATCTTTATAATCACCCAATTATGTTGCGACGTTTGATATCACACAAGGTGTTCCTCTGGTATTCTGGAGTTGCATAATCTCATAGTCAGCGGAACATGTATAAGTCATGAAGAAAGCAATAGCAATAAAACTTATCGATCATTATGCTAAGCTAACGGATGGGTCTTGTCCATCACATCACACTTTGTTTTGTCTATGTATTCACACATGTATCAAGTTTCCGATTAATACAATTCTATCATGAATAATAAACATTTATCATGATATAAGGAAATATAAATAACAACTTTATTATTGCCTCTAGGGCATATTTCGTTCAGTCTCCCACTTGCACTAGAGTCAGTAATCTAGTTCACATCGCCATGTGATTTAACACCAATAGTTCACATCTGTATGTAATTGACACCCATAGTTCACATCGCCATGTGACTAACAACCAAAGGGTTTACCAGAGTCAATAATCTAGCTCACATCGCTATGTGATTAACACCCAAAGAGTATTAAGGTGTGGTCATGTTTTGCTTGTGAGAGAAGTTTAGTCAATGGGTCTGCTAAATTCAGAGCCGTATGTATTTTGCAAATTTTATATTTCTACAATGCTCTGTATGGAGCTACTCTAGCTAATTGCTCCCACTTTCAATATGTATCCAGATTGAGACTCAGAGTCATCTGGATTGGTGTAAAGCTTATGTCGACGTAACTCTTTACGACGAACTCTTTATCACCTCCATAACCGAGAAATACTTCCTTAGTCCTCTTAGGAAACTAAGGATAACTTTGACCGCCATACAGTGATCCACTCCTGGATCACTATCGTGCCCCCTTGCCAAACTCATAGCAAGGCACACAACTGGTCTGGTACATAGCATGACATACTTTATAGAACCTATGATTGAGACATAGGGAAAGACTTTCATTCTCTTTCTATCTTCTGCCGTGGTCGGGCTTTGGGTCTTACTCAACTTTACACCTTGTAATACAGGCAAGAACTCCTTCTTTGACTGATCCATTCTGAACTCTTTCAAAATCTTGTCAAGGTATGTACTCATTGAAAAATCTTATCAAACGTCTTGATCTATCTTTATAGATCTTGATGCCCAATATGTAAGCAGCTTCACCGAGGTCTTTCTTTGAAAATCTACTTTCAAACTCTCCTTTATGCTTTCCAGAAAATTCTACATCATTTTCGATCAACAATATGTCATTCACATATACTTATAAGAAAGGTTGTAGTGCTCCCACTCACTTTCATGTAAATACAGGTTTCACCGCGAGTCTGTATAAAACTATATGCTTTGATCAACTCATCAAAGCGTATATTCCAACTCCGAGATGCTTGCACCAGTCCATAGATGGATCGCTGGAGCTTGCATACCTTGTTAGTACCTTTAGGATCGAGAAAACCTTCTGGTTGCATCATATACAACTCTTCTTTAAGAAATATCCATTTAAGGAATGCAGTTTTGATATCCATTTGCTAGATTTCATAAAATACGGCAATTGCTTACATGATTCAGACGGATTTAAGTATCGCTACAGTTGAGAAAATCTAATTGTAGTCAACACCTTGAACTTGTCGAAAACCTTTTGCGACAAGTCGAGCTTTGTAGATACTAACACTACTATCAGCGTCCGTCTTCCTCTTGAAGATACATTTATTTTCTTTGACTTGTCGATCATCGGGAAAGTCCACCAAAGTCCACACTTTGTTCTCATACATGGATCCCATCTCAGATTTCATGGCCTCAAGCCATTTCGTGGAATATGGGCTCATCATTGCGTCCTCATAGTTCGTAGGTTCATCATGGTCTAGTAACATGACTTCCAGAATAGGATTACCATACCACTCTGGTGCGGACCGTACTCCGGTTGACCTACGAGGTTCGGTAGTAACTTGATCTGAAGTTTCATGATCATCATCAACTTCTTCACTAATTGGTGTAGGAATCACTAGAACTGATTTCTGTGATGAACTACTTTCCAATTTGGGAGAAGGTACAATTACCTCATCAAGTTCTACTTTCCTCCCACTCACTTCTTTCGAGAGAAACTCCTTCTCTAGAAAGGATCCATTCTTAGCAATAAATATCTTGCCTTCGGATCTGTGATAGAAGGTGTACCCAACAGTTTCGTTTGGGTATCCTATGAAGACACATTTCTCTGATCTGGGCTCGAGCTTATCAGGTTGAAGCTTTTTCACATAAGCATCGCAGCCCCAAACTTTAAGAAATGGCAGCTTAGGTTTGTTGTCAAACCACAGTTCATACGGTGTCGTCTCAACGGATTTTGACGGTGCCCTGTTTAACGTGAATGCAGTTGTCTCTAATTCATAATTCCAAAAACGATAGTGGTAAATCAGTAAGAGACATCATAGATCGCACCATATGCAATAAAGTGCGGTTACGATGTTCGGACACACCATTACGCTGTGGTGTTCTAGGTGGCGTGAGTTGTGAAAATATTCCACATTGTTTTAAATGAAGGCCAAACTCGTAACACAAATATTCACCTCCATGATCAGATCATAGAAACTTTATTTTCTTATTACAATGATTCACCACTTCACTCTGAAATTCTTTGAACTTTTTCAAATATTTCAGACTTGTGTTCCATTAAGTAGATATACCCATATCTGCTTAAATCATCTTTGAAGGTCAGAAAATAATGATATCCGCCACGGGCATCAAGACTCATTAGACCGCATACATCGGTATGTATTATTTCCAATAAGTCACTAGTTCGTTCCGTTGTTCCGGAGAACGGAGTTTTAGTCATCTTGCCCATAAGGCACGGTTCGCAAGTATCAAATTATTCATAATCAAGTGGTTCCAAAAGTCCATCTTTATGGAGTTTATTCATGTGTTTTACACCCATATGACCCAAACGGCAGTGCCACAAGTATGTTGCACTATCATTATCAACTTTGCATCTTTTGGCATCAATATTATGAATATGTGTATCACTACGATTGGGATTCAATAAACCATCAACATTGGGTGTATGACCATAGAAGGTTTTATTCATGTAAACAGAATAATAATTATTCTCTCTCTTAAATGAATAATTGTATTGCAATAAACATGATCTAATCATATTCATGTTTAACGCAAACACCAAATAACATTTATTTAGGTTCAACACTAATCCCAAAATTATAGGGAGTGTGCGATGATGATCATATCAATCTTGAAACCACTTCCAACATACATCGTCCCTTCATCCTCAACTAGTCTCTATTTATTCTGCAACTTCTGTTCCGAGTTACTAATCATAGCAACCGAACAGGTATCAAATACCCAGGGGCTACTATGAGCACTAGTAAGGTACACATCAATAACATGTATATCAAATATACCTTTGTTCACCTTGCCATCCTTCTTATCCGCCAAATATTTGGGATAGTTCTGCTTCCAGTAACCATTCCCTTTGTAGTAGAAAACACTCAGTTTCAGGCTTAGGTCCAGCTTTGGCTTCTTCACAGGAGTGACAACTTTCTTGCCATTCTTCTTGAAGTTCCCTTTCTTTCCCTTTGCCCTTTTCTTGAAACTAGTGGTATTTTTTAATCATCAACACTTGATGCCTTTTCTTGATTTCTACCTTCGTCGTTTTCAGCATCACGAAGAGCTCGGGAATCGCTTTTGTCATCCCTTGCATATTGTAGTTCATCAATAAGTTCCAGTAACTTGGTGATGGTGACTAGAGAACTCTATCAATCACTATCTTATCTGGAAGATGAACTCCCACTTGATGCAAGCGATTGTAGTACCCAGACATTCTGAGCACATGCTCACTAGCTGAGAAATTCTCCTCCATCTTTTTAGGCGAAGTACTTGTCAGAGGTCTCATACCTCTCGACACGGGCATGAGCCTGAAATACCAATCTTAGCTCTTGGAACATCTCATATGCTCCGTGGCATTCAAAACGTTTTTGAAGTCCCGGTTCTAAGCCGTAAAGCATGGTGGACTGAACTATCAAGGAGTCATCATATAGAGCTAGCCAAACGTTCATAACGTCTGCATCTGCTCCTGCAATAGGTCTGTTACCTAGCGGTGCATCAAGGACATAATTCTTTTGTGCAACAATGAGGATAAACCTCAGATCACGGACCCCGTCCGCATCATTGCTACTATCATCTTTCAACTTAGTTTTCTCTAGGAACATATCAAAAAACATAGGGAAGCTACAACACGATCTATTGATCTACAACATAATTTGCAAATACTATCAGGACTAAGTTCATTATAAATTAAAGTTCAATTAATCATATTACTAAAGAACTCCCACTTAGATAGACATCCCTCTAGTCATCTAAATGATCACGTGATCCATATCAACTAAACCATGTCCGATCATCACGTGAGATGGAGTAGTTTTCAATGGTGAACATCTCTATGTTGATCATATCTACTATGTGATTCACGTTCGACCTTTCAGTCTCAGTGTTCCGAGGCCATATCTACATATGCTAGGCTCGTCAAGTTTAACCCAAGTATTCTGCACGTGCAAAACTGGCTTGCACCCATTGTATGTGAATGTAGAGCTTATCACACCCGATCATCATATGGTGTCTCGACACGATGAACTGTAGCAATGGTGCATACTCAGGGAGAACACTTATACCTTGAAATTTAGTGAGGGATCATCTTATAATGCTACCACCGTACTAAGCAAAATAAGATGCATAAAAGATAAACATCACATGCTATCAAAATATGTGACATGATATGGCCATCATCATCTTGTGCCTTTGATCACCATCTCCAAAGCACCGTCATGATTTCCATTGTCACCGGCTTGACACCTTGATCTCCATCGTAGCATCGGTGTCGTCTTCCAACTATTGCTTCTACGACTATCGCTACTGCTTAGTGATAAAGTAAAGCAATTACATGGCGATTGCACTTCCAATAAAGCGACAACCATATGGCTCCTACCAGTTGCCGATAACTCTATTACGAAACATGATCATCTCATATAACAATTTATATCACATCATGTCTTGACCATATCACATCACAACAAGCCCTCCAAAAACAAGTTAGACATCCTCTACTTTGTTGTTGCAAGTTTTACGTGGTTGCTATGGGCTTGTAGCAAGTGAAGGAAATATGCCCTAGAAGCAATAATAAAGTTATTATTTATTTCCTTATTGCATGATAAATGTTTATTATTCATGCTAGAATTGTATTAACCGGAAACTTAGTACATGTGTGAATACATAGACAAAACATATTGTCCCTAGTATGACTCTACTTGACTAGCTCGTTAATCAAAGATGGTTATGTTTCCTAACCATAGACATGTGTTATCATTTGCTGAACGAGATCACATCATTAGGAGAATGATGTGATGGACATGACCCATCCATTAGCTTAGCATTATGATCGTTACAGTTTCATTGCTACTGCTTTCTTCATGACTTATACATGTTCCTCAAACTATGAGATTATGCAACTCCCGAATACTGGAGGAACACCTTGTGTGCTATCAAACATCACAATGTAATTGAGTGATCATAAAGATGCTCTACAGGTGTCTCCGAAGGTGTTTGTTGGGTTGGCATGGATCGAGATTAGAATTTGTCACTCTGTGTTTCGGAGAGGTATCTCTGGGCCCTGTCGGTAATGCTCATCACTATAAGCCTTGCAAGCAATGTTACTAATGAGTTAGTTGCGGGATGAAGTATTACGGAACGAGTAAAGAGACTTTCTGGTAATGAGATTGAACTAGGTATGATGATATCGACGATTGAATCTCTGGCAAGTAACATACCGATGACAAAGGGAACAACGCATGTGGTTATGCGGTTTGACCGATAAAGATCTTCATAGAATATGTAGGAGCCAATATGAGCATCCATGTTCCGCTATTGTTTATTGACCGGAGATGTGTCTCAGTCATGTCTACATAGTTCTCGAACCCGTAGGGTCCGCACGCTTAATGTTTGATAACAATATGTATTATGAGTTATGTGTTTTTGATGACCAAAGTTTGTTCGGAGTCCCGGATGAGATCACAGACGTAACGAGGAGTCTTGAAATTGTTGAGACATAAAGATTGATATATTGGAAGGTGGTATTCGGACATAGGAAGTGTTCCGGATGGTTTTGGGTAAAAACGGAGTGCCGGAGGGGTTACCGGAACCCCCTGGGGGAACTAATGGGCCACCATGGGCCTTAGTGGAGAGAGAGGAGGGCCGCAGGAGGGCTGGCCGCGCCCCCTGGGCCTGAATTGGATTAGGTGAAGGGGCGGCGCCCCCCTTTGCTTCTCCCTTTCTCTCTTCTTCCTCCCCCCTATCTTCCTTGTAGGAGAATCCTACTAGGACTAGTAGTCCTAGTAGGACTCCTCTTGGGGCGTGCTATAGAGCTGGCCGGCCTCCCCCTCCCTCCTTTATATACGGGGGCAAGGGGGCACCCTAGAACACACAAGTTTGTCTTAACCGTGTGCGGTGCCCCCCTCCACAGTTACACACCTCGATCATACCATCGTAGTGCTTAGGCGAAGCCCTGCGCTAGTAACATCATCATCATGGTGGCCACATTGTCGTCCTGACGGAACTCACCCTTGTCCTCAACTGGATCAAGATCACGAGGGACGTCATCGAGCTGAACATGTGCTGAATGCGGAGGTGTCATACGTTCGGTACTTGGATCGGTTGGATCGCGAAGAAGTTCGACTACATCAACCGCATTACTAAACGCTTCCGCTTTTGGTCTAGAGGGTACGTGGACACACTCTCCCCTCTCGTCGTTATGCATCTCCTAGATAGATCTTGCATGATCATATGATTTTTTTGAAATTACTGCGTTCCCCAACAGAAAGAACCGTTCTTACCTACGCATCAAAACCACTCGATTTTTTGTCAAGTGTGTTGTTTTAACCTTTAACAAGGACCGGACATATTCAAACTCGATACAACTAAAGTTGGAGAAACAGACACCAGCCAGCCACCTGTGTGCAAAGCACGTCGGTAGAACCAGTCTCATGAACACGGCCATGTAATGTCAGTCTGGGCCGCTTCATCCAACAATACCGTTGAATCAAAGTAAGACATTGGTGGTAAGCAATATGACTATTATCACCCACAACTCTTTGTGTTCTACTCGTGCATATCATCTACGCATAGACAAGGCTATGGTGCCACTGTTGGGGAACGTAGCATGCAATTTCAAAAAAATTCCTACGATCACGCAAGATCTATCTAGGAGATGCATATCAACGAGAGGGGGAGAGTGTGTCCATGTACCCTCGTAGACCGAAAGCGGAAGTGTTAGTTAACGCGGTTGATGTAGTCAAGTGTCTTCACGATCCAACCGATCCAATTACCGAACGTACGGCACCTCCGAATTCAGCACACGTTCAACTCGATGACGTCCCTCGAACTCTTGATCCAGCAGAGGGTCGAGGGAGAGTTTTGTCAGCACGACGGCGTGATGACGGTGTTGATGATGTGTTCCGCACAGGGCTTGGCCTAAGCATTACGATGATACTATCGGAGGAGTAAACGCTGGAGGGGGCACCGCACACGGCTAAGACAATGTTGTGCCTTCGGGGTGCCCCCTGCCCCTGTATATAAAGGAGGGAGGAGGAGGCCGGCGACTAGGGGGCGCCAAGGCTGGGGGGAGTCCTACTAGGACTCCACTCCTAGTAGGATTCAGCCCCTCCTCTTTTTTTCCTTCTTACGGAGGTGGAAAGGGGGAAGGAGAGGGAGTAGGAGAAGGAAAGGGGGTGGCGCCCCCTTTCCCTAGTCCAATTCGGCCTCCTCCCTTGTGGGGGGTGCACCAGCCCCTTATGGGTTGGTTAACCTCCCTCCCATGGCCCATATGGCCCATATCTTCCACCGGGGGTTCCGGTAACCCTTCCGGTCCTCCAGTTTGTACCTGATACACTCCGGAACCCTTCCGGTGTCCGAATACCACCTTCCAATATATCAATCTTTACCTCTCAACCATTTCGAGACTCCCTCATCATGTCCGTGATCTCATTTGGGACTCCGAACAAACTTCGGTCACCAAAACACATAGCTCATAATACAAATCGTCATCGAACGCTAAGCATGCGGACCCTACGGGTTCGAGAACTATGTAGACATGATCGAGACACATCTCCGATCAATAATCAATAGCGGAACCTGGATGCTGATAACCCACAAGTGTAGGGATCGCAAAAGTTTTTGATAAGTAAGAGTGTCGAACCCAACGAGGAGCTAAAGGTAGAATAAATATTCCCTCAAGTTCTATCAACCACCGATACAACTCTACGCACGCTTGACGTTCGCTTTACCTAGAACAAGTATGAAACTAGAAGTACTTTGTAGGTGTGATAGGATAGGCTTGCAGGAAAATAAAGAGCACGTAAACATAAACTAGGGGCTGATTAGAAGCAATAAAGTAAATATAGTGAGTGTGGAAAAGTGGTGGTAGGAGTTGTGAAATTGTCTCTAAGCAATTGACTATGTTACTAGACCGATAATCACTATTGCAATTCTATTTGAGGGAGAGGCATAAGCTAACATATCATCCCTTACTTGGAATTCTATGCACTTATGATTGGAACTCTAGCAAGCATCCGCAAATACTAAAGATTCATTAAGGTAAAACCCAACCATAGCATTAAAGTATCAAGTCCCCTTTTATCCCATACGCAAACAACCTACTTACTCGGGTTTGTGTTTCCGTCACTCACGCAACCCACCATAAGAAAATCATAAACATATTACAAACCCTACAACGGGAATCCTTCACGCTTGCGCGACACGGAGGGCACCATAGGACAACACCAATAATAAAACATGCAACTCAAACCAATCATAGCAATTCATCAATCACCGATAGGACAACGAAAATCTACTCAGACATCATAGGATGGCAACACATCATTGAAAAATAATATGAAGCACAAAGCACCATGTTCAAGTAGAGGGTACAGAGGGTTACGGGAGAGTTGACCACTGGATATAGAAGGGGGAAGGTGATGGAGATGTTGGTGAAGATGACGGCGGTGTTGGTGAAGATCGCGGTGATGATGATGGCCCCCGGCAGCGCTCCGGCGCCACCGGAAGCAAGGGGGAGAGGGCCCCCCCTTCTTCTTCTTCTTCCTTGACCTTCTCCCTAGATGGTAGAAGGGTTTCCCCTCTGGTCCTTGGCTCCCATGGCGTGGGAGGGGCGAGAGCCCCTCCAAGATTGGATCTATCTCTCTGTTTCTGCGTTCTCTGTTTCTTCCCCTTCACCGTTTCCTTTATATCTGGAGATCCGTAACTCCGATTGGGGTGAAACTTTCGCCCAGATTTTTCTCATAAAATTAGCTTTCTTGCGCCAAAAGAAGGGCATCAACCGCCTTACGGGTGGCCCACGAGAGCCCAGGGCGCGCCTGCCTCCCTGGGGCGCGGGCCCCTGTCTCGTGGCCACCCCGGACACTGTTTTGCGTTGATTTTACTTCCCAAAAATCATAAATATTCCAAAAAAATCTCCGTCCATTTTTATCCCGTTTGGACTCCATTTGATATTGGGTTTCTGCGAAACGAAAAACATGCAACAGACAAGAACTGGCACTGGGGCACTGGATCAATATGTTAGTCCCAAAAATAGTATAAAAAGTTGCCAAAAGTATATGAAAGTTGAAGAATATTGGCATGGAACAATCTAAAATTATAGATACGACGGGACGTATCAGCATCCCCAAGCTTAATTCCTGCTCGTCCTCGAGTAGGTAAATGATAAAAAAAAGAGTAATTTTTGACGTGGAATGCTACCTAGCATAATCTTGATCATATGTCTAATCATGGCATGAATATTAAGATACGAGTGATTCAAAGCAATAGTCTATCATTTGACATAAAAAACGATAATACTTCAAGCGTACCAATAAATCAATCATGTCTTTTCAAAACAACAAGGCCAAAGCAAGCTTATCCCTACAAAATCATATAGTTTGGCCATGCTTCATTTTCACCACACAAAAATGCTCCCATCATGCACAACCCCGATGACAAGCCGAGCAATTGGTTCATACTTTTTAACGCGCTTCAGCTTTTTCAACCCTCACGCAATACATGAGCGCAAGCCATGGATATAGCACTATAGGTGGAATAGAATATAATGATGGAGGTTATGTGGAGAAGACAAAAAAGGAGAAAGTCTCACATCGACGCGGCTAATCAACGGGCTATGGATATGCCCATCAATTGATGTCAATGCAAGGAGTAAGGATTGCCATGCAACGGATGCACTAAGAGCTATAAGTGTATGAAAGCTCAACAAAAGAAACTAAGTGGGTGTGCATCCAACTTGCTTGCTCATGAAGACCTAGGGCATTTGAGGAAGCCCATCGTTGGAATATACAAGCCAAGTTCTATAATGAAAATTCCCACTAGTATATGAAAGTGATAACATAGGAGACAATCTATATGAAGAACATGGTGCTACTTTGAAGCACAAGTGTGGAAAAAGGATAGTAACATTGCCCCCTTTTATTTATTTTCTTTTTTTATTTTTCTTTTTTGTTTTCGGTGGGCTTCTTTGGCCCCCTTTTTTATTTAGGCTTCTTTGGCCTTTCCTTTTTTTTCTTTTTTTCTTTTTTTTTCTTTTTTTCTTTTTTTTCTTTTCTGGGGCAATGCTCTATAATGATGATCATCACACTTTTATTTACTTACAACTTAACATTACAACTCGATACTAGAACAAAGATATGACTCTATATGAATGCTTCCGGCGGTGTACCGGGATGTGCAATGATCTAGTGTAGCAACGACATCAAAAAATGGACAAGCCATGAAAACATCATGCTAGCTATCTTACGATCATGCAAAGCAATATGACAATGAATGCTCAAGTCATGTATATGATGATGATGGAAGTTGCATGGCAATATATCTCAGAATGGCTATGGAAATGCCATAATAGGTAGGTATGGTGGCTGTTTTGAGGAAGATATAATGAGGCTTATGTGTGATAGAGCGTATCATATCACGGGGTTTGGATGCACCAGCGAAGTTTGCACCAACTCTCAAGGTGAGAAAGGGCAATGCACGGTACCGAAGAGGCTAGCAATGATGGAAAGGTAGAAGTGCGTATAATCCATGGACTCACATTAGTCATAAAGAACTCATATACTTATTGCAAAAGTTTATTAGCCCTCGAAGCAAAGTACTACTATGCATGCCCCTAGGGGGATAGATTGGTAGGAAAAGACCATCGCTCGTCCTCGACTGCCACTCATAAGGAAGACAATCAAAGAAACACCCCATGCTTTAAATTTGTCACACAACGGTTACCATACGTGCATGCTACGGGACTTGCAAACCTCAACACAAGTGTCTCTACAATCCACAACCACCCACTAGCATAACTCTAATATCACCATCTTTATATCGCAAAACTATTGCAAGGAATCAAACATATCATATTCAGCGATCTACAAGTTTATGTAGGATTTTATGACTAACCATGTGAATGACCAATTCCCGTCATCTCTCTAAAAAGATATAAGTGAAGCAAGAGAGTTTAATTCTTTCTACAAAAGATATGCCCACGCTCTAACAAATATAAGTGAAGCAAAAGAGCATTCTACAAATGGCGGTTTTCTATGTAAAGAGAAACAGGCAATCCAAACTTCAAATGATATAAGTGAAGCACATGAAGCATTCTATAAAGCCATACTCAAAAGATTTAAGTGAAGTGCAATGAGCATTATATAAATCAACCAAGGACTATCTCATACCAGCATGGTGCATAAAAGAAAAATGAAAACTAAATGCAAAAGACGCTCCAAGACTTGCACATAATGCATAAACGAAACGAATACGAAAACATACCGATACTTGTTGAAGAAAGAGGGGATGCCTTCCGGGGCATCCCCAAGATTAGAGCTTGAGTATCCTTGAATATTTACTTGGGGTGCCTCGGGCATCCCAAGCTTGAGCTCTTGCCTCTCTTCCTTTTCCTCATATCGAAACCTCCTCGTTTAGACACTTCATCCACACAAAACTTCAACAAAAAACTCGGTAAGATCCGTTAGTATAATAAAGCAAATCACCACTCTAAGTACTGTTGCAAACCAATTCATATCTTGTTTTTGCATTGTGTCTACTGTAATATAGCTTATCCATGGCTTAATCCACTGATATAAATTTATAGTTTCATCAAAACAAGTAAACTATGCATCAAAAACAGAATCTGTTAAAAACAGAACAGTCTGTAGCAATATGAACAATCACCATACTTCTAGTACCCCAAAAATTCTACCAAAATTAGGAAAAATAAACAAGTTGTACAGCAAGACAGTTCAAAAAGAATCAGAACCAATTGACGTTCCATCTAAAAATGTAAAATGGCGCACTACAGCCAAAGTTTCTGTCCTGCACCGTACAAACCAACAAGCATTGTAAACATCCTAAAGGAAAACCTTGGCACATTTTTTTAATATAATGGAATTGTATAAGGGGATAATTATTTTTGATGAAAAGTTTTTGTAATCAAGATTCACAAAGTTTCCGTGAGCATGAACAAAGTCCAAGGCTAGCTCCCACTTCAACAATGCTTGTCTTTCTCACTTTCACTTTCCTTTTTGAAAAGTTTTGTGGTTCCCCTATTTATTTATTTTTTGTTTTTAAACTATATGCAAGCACTCAACAGAAATAAATGACTCTCTAAAACTTCTAGGTTGTCTCCCTGGAAGCGCATTCTTTAAGGCCATTAAGCTAGGCATATAGTGCTCAAGTAATGAATCCACCCGGATCCAAAGGTATATCAAAGCCAATTTTAATTAACAATGATTTGTAATTTAGTAGTGAGCACAAAGTAACATATATCATGCAACAACTAAGTCTAACTCTCTTCCTATGCATCGGCATGTCATAGAGGAACAATTCATGCACACCAAGTAAAGGCCAATGCATAGTATAAACAGTTTCTTGCAATTTTATCATATTGGAAGCATAAAGAGGCGGAGATATAGTTCCTCTTTCATAATAATTGCAAGTAGGAGCAGCAAGCACATGCATATTACATTCATCAAAATCATCATGTGCAATGGTAAAAGGCAACCCATCAATATAATCCTTAATAAGCACAAACTTCTCCGATATAGTGTAGTAGGGAGAATTCAAAATGATAATAGGACTATCATGCATGGGTGCAATAGCAACAACTTCATGTTTAACATAAGGAACTATAGAAAGTTCATCTCCATAAGCATAATTCATATTGGCATCTTGGCCACAAGCATAGGAAGCATCATCAAAAAGGGATATTTCAAACAAATTCAAGGGATTATAGCAATCATCCTTCGGTAAGCACGAAGGGGAATTAAATAATGTATGAGTTGGAGGGTTACTCTCATTAGAAGGTGGGCACGGGTAGCTAATCCGCTCTTCCTCCTTTTGTTCTTCGCTCTCCTCATCATCTTTTTCATCCAATGAGCTCACAGTTTCATCAATTTCTTCTTCCATAGCTTCCTGCAAAATATTAGTCCCTTCTTGGACGGCGGAGACTTTCTTCATAAAAGCATTAATATAGTAATTGTATTCATAATTTTCATAGCAATATCTAAGTATAGCAAGATTTTCAGGCCTATAACCATCATCATCAAAAGCTTCATACTTTTCAAACAAAGCTTCAATTTCATAAGCCGCCTTAAAAGCAACAAATTCTTCTATTTGTTCCACATCATAGTAATCATATATACCATTAGCATAAGAAGCTAAGGTTTCATTATCATTAAATTTGCATGAAAAGGGAAGGTGTGGAGCCTCCATCCTAGAGCAACAAGTAATATCATATCTCAAGCATAAATTCCAGGCATACCAATGCAACATAATAAATTGATCCCATAATAGTTTCCTTTTTTGTGTCGAGCGATAATCCCTAAAGTACTCACGTTGATCCAACGTGTCTCCCATTATAAAGTTGAATGGGGTTTTCTTAGGATTATCAAAGTAGCACAAAATATCTCTCACATAATGAGAGTCGGGGGTTTTAAGAGTTACCCCATCTACATGAGTAGGAAGTACATCTAATTTTTTTGGTATTTTGCGTTCCATATCCATAACTAATGATAAAGAACAACTAAGAACAGCAAATAAAAATTACTTAGTGATAAAGCAAACAAGCACACACGAGAATATTCAACCCATGCTATGACTCCCCGGCAACGGCGCCAGAAAAAGGTCTTGATAACCCACAAGTGTAGGGGATCGCAACAGTTTTTGATAAGTAAGAGTGTCGAACCCAACGAGGAGCTAAAGGTAGAATAAATATTCCCTCAAGTTCTATCGACCACCGATACAACTCTACGCACGCTTGACGTTCGCTTTACCTAGAACAAGTATGAAACTAGAAGTACTTTGTAGGTGTGATAGGATGGGCTTGCAAGAAAATAAAGAGCACGTAAACATAAACTAGGGGCTGATTAGAAGCAATAAAGTAAATACAGAGAGTGTGGAAAAGTGGTGGTAGGAGTTGTGAAATTGTCCCTAAGCAATTGACTATGTTACTAGACCGATAATCACTATTGCAATTCTATTTGAGGGAGAGGCATAAGCTAACATATCATCCCTTACTTGGAATTCTATGCACTTATGATTGGAACTCTAGCAAGCATCCGCAAATATAAAGATTCATTAAGGGAAAACCCAACCATAGCATTAAAGTATGAAGTCCCCTTTTATCCCATACGCAAACAACCTACTTACTCGGGTTTGTGTTTCCGTCACTCACGCAACCCACCGTAAGCAAATCATAAACATATTGCAAACCCTACAGCGGGAATCCCTCACGCTTGCGCGACACGGAGGGCACCATAGGACAACACCAATAATAAAACATGCAACTCAAACCAATCATAGCAATTCATCAATCACCAATAGGACAACGAAAATCTACTCAGACATCATAGGATGGCAACACATCATTGGAAAATAATATGAAGCATAAAGCACCATGTTCAAGTAGAGGGTACAACGGGTTGCGGGAGAGTGTACCGCTGGATATAGAAGGGGGAAGGTGATGGAGATGTTGGTGAAGATGGCGGCGGTGTTGGTGAAGATCGCGGTGATGATGATGGCCCCCGGCAGCGCTCTGGCGCCACCGGAAGCAAGGGGAAGATGGCCCCCCCCTTCTTCTTCTTCTTCTTCCTTGACCTTCTCCCTACATGGGAGAAGGGTTTCCCCTCTGGTCCTTGGCTCCCATGGCGTGGGAGGGGCGATAGCCCCTCCAAGATTGGATCTATCTCTCTGTTTCTGCGTTCTCTGTTTCTTCTCCTTCACCGTTTTCTTTATATCTGGAGATCCGTAACTCCGATTGGGGTGAATCTTTCGCCCAGATTTTTCTCGTAAAATTAGCTTCTTGCGCCAAAAGAAGGGCATCAACCGTCTTATGAGTGGCCCACGAGATCCCAGGGCGTGCCTGCCTCCCTGGGGCGCGGCCCCGTGTCTCGTGGCCACCCCGAACACTGTTTCGCGTTGATTTTACTTCCCCAAAATCATAAATATTCCAAAAAAATCTCCATCCGTTTTTATCCCGTTTGGACTCCGTTTGATATTGGGTTTCTGTGAAACAAAAAACATGCAACAGACAGGAACTGGCACTGGGCACTGGATCAATATGTTAGTCCCAAAAATAGTATAAAAAGTTGCCAAAAGTATATGAAAGTTGAAGAATAATGGCATGGAATAATCAAAAATTATAGATACGACGGAGACGTATCAGATGCTCAGATTGGCTCCTACATATTCTATGAAGATCTTTATCGGTCAAACTGCACAACAACATACGGTGTCCCCTTTGTCATCGGTATGTTACTTGCCCGAGATTCGATCATTGGTATCTTCATACCTACTTCAATCTCGTTACTGGCAAGTCTCTTTACTCGTTCCGTAATGCTTCATCCCGTAACTAACTCATTAGTCACATTGCTTGCAAGGCTTATAGTGATGAGCATTATCGAGAGGGCCTAGAGATACCTCTCCGATACACGGAGTGACAAATCCTTATCTCGATCTATGCCAACCCAACAAACACCTTCGGAGACACCTGTAGAGCATCTTTATAATCACCCAGTTACGTTGTGACGTTTGATAGCACACAAGGTGTTCCTCCGGTATTCGGGAGTTGCATAATCTCATAGTCAGAAGAACATCTATAAGTCATGGAGAAAGTAATAGCAATAAAACTTATTGATCATTATGCTAAGCTAACAGATGGGTCTTGTCCATCACATCATTTTCTAATGATATGATCCCGTTCATCAAATGACAACACATGTCTATGGTCAGGAAACATAACCATCTTTGATTAACAAGCTAGTCAAGTAGAGGCATACTACGGACACTTTGTTTTGTCTATGTATTCACACATGTATCAAGTTTCCGGTTAATACAATTCTAGCATGAATAATAAACATTTATCATGATATAAGGAAATATAAATAACAACTTTATTATTGCCTCTAGGGCATATTTCCTTCATCCTTTTCTTTGGTGGAGAATCAATTTCTTCCTTAGTAAATTCACATGCAGCTATTCCGACCGAAAGAGCAACTCAAGAGCAGGCACTAGCTATTATAAGAAAATTAAACAGAAGGTGAGGCGGCTCCGTGAAGATGAAATAAGGTTCTCCCCACCCGTTGGTGCTAAAACCAACGGATCTCGGGTAGGGGGTCCCGAGCTGTAGGTCTAGGAACAATGGTAACGGGGGTAGAAGGGACACGGTGTTTACCCAGGTTCGGGCCCTCTCGGAGAAGTAAAATCCCTACTCCTGCTTTGATTATATTGCGATGATGGACTACTGAGTACAAGTTGATCTATCTCAAGATCATATGATTGTGTTCTAAACCCTAAGGTTGGTAATCGTGCTTCTAAAGATTAAACCCCTCGGCTTATATATGCGCCGGGGGTACCTAGGTTACACACATGGTTGGGCGCACGCCGGCTATAGAGCAATCCTTGAAGTACACGCCAAGTCTACAGAGGTTTCCATCTTGGTTACGTGGAGGTTCATAGCTTCGGTAGTCCAACCTTTTAGTGATCGGCGGGACATAAGCCCGACCCATGAATTGCGGGCCGTATAGGTTAGGACCCATTAGTCCAGGACATTGTCACCACCTGGCCCTCATCCTGGCGGTGTGTCTCGTGTCATCGGAGGGCGTGTGGAGGTGTGTGACCGACGGATATCGCGGGGTTTGGTCGGTGTGTGTCTTCAGTGGATCTGCGTGGATCCGGTCTTCATTCGTCTGCGTTCACGTGCCTACAGGTTGGATCTTTTCGACCTACGCTTCTCTTCATCAACGACAATTGTTGTTCTGGTGCGATGGTCCTTTAGGCGTTAGCACGACGACTTCCTGGTTGTCTACTACGAACAAGGTTTGCCTGACTCCTGTGAGGTAGAGACGATGATGGCTGCGCAACTTGCTAGTTGTCTACTACGAACAAGGTTTGCCCGACTCCTGTGAGGTAGAGACGATGATGGCGGCGCGTCTTCAGCTCGCCGTAGTGCTTGTAGTCGTTACTAGGTGGTCTACAGGCATGGTGTAGTTTCCGTTACTTCTCATATTCTTTGTATTGCCATGGTGTTTCATAAATTGATCGGAAGTTCTTTCCGTAAAAAACTCAAATGCAATTGTTCTGCATGGTTGGATAAAAGGTACATTTACCACAAAACAAAACACCGGATAATAGGATAACATTGGTTAAACGCCAAGCGACATCTTGCAGATGCCAATAACATCTGAAATCTACATGAAAGAGGGGATGACTAGTCTACGGAGATGTCTGGAATATTTTTGAAGATGTCAAGTTTCAACATACTCCTCGAGGGGCTAGCAGAGTTCTCACACACTTGCTCATGCAGCCGCTAGGAGTGCCAATAGATCCATTAGGATCCTCGACGCATCACCTATTGATCTCTCCGTCTCACAATGTAAGACATTTCGAAAAAACATCCAACGTTGCGGGACGGAGAGAGTATTTTTTAGCTTCTTCTAGATTATTGTAAACAACTTGTTACGTAATGAATGGAATGCCTTCTGTTGGCCAAAAAATAAAAATAAGAACCCTATGATGTATTGTAAACCTTGGTGTCTCGTGTGTTCTATTGTATGTTAGCATTATAAAATATATATTCTCTCCGTTTTATAATGTAAGACGTTTTTTGACATTATGGGACGGAGGAAGTAGTTTCTAATAATTTCAAGACGTAGACGTGAGCTAGTGCCCAATTTAAGGCTTCTTTGGATTGCAGGATTTTCACAGGATTCTCACGGGATATCAAACCTTAGGATTCTTTCCTATGGAATGCATTTGGATCACAGGATTAGGTCACTAAAATTCCTAAGGATTGGGCCGCCAAGGTGCTGATTCCAGAGGAATTTACACATGAGGTCCGATCTCTGGAAAAATTCCATAGGATTGGCTATGTCATGGCAATCAAATCCTCCATTTTTTCTATTCCTTTGCTTTGCAAATCCTGTGATCCAAATAAGCCATTAATTGAGACAACCGCTTGTGTGTGCACCTATTAATTCGGCCTCATTAACCAATTTACTGCATTCTGAACATGTCTGCACCTTCTTAATTGGTCCGTTCTACGTCAAATCAGATGTAGTAAAAACCAGTATAATGACATTTGTACTTGTTTATTGCTGTCCTGGTCGATTGATCGGTTGATCTCAGCTGTCCATCTCTCATCGATTTGTGTGTACGCACGCATGCATGTGTATGGAGGCAGAGTCTATGGAACCTGCTCGACTGATCTGGGAAGGAGAAAACGAAAGCTGGTACGGCATCCTGCCGAGCACTGTCGCCACGGCTGCACTAATGGAGCCAATTAATTCACAGGTACGTGCACCGTGCACATGCACTGTACTTACTGAAAAAAAATCCAGTGCTAAGATATTTCGGCGATTTAGAAACCCTAGCTAAAGAAAGGGTCTTGTCCTACGAGCGTTGATTGGACCAAGAACGTGCAAACCTGTCCGGCAAAGGCGAGACAGATCGACCTGCTCATCGATCGATCGATCTACTGATCATTTTTTATAGCGCCAGGCGAATCATTTGGAGGTAAAGGATACATCGCTGGACGCCGGGCACTAGCGAGCGTATATTTTCCGTCTCCATGGCCCAGCCCGATGAATAACAAACGTTATTTCGGCCGGGAAATGTGGTTATGGATGTCTGTGAGGAGACGCTACGATGGGACTAGCTCACTAGCTAGCACATCCTTTTAGGAAAAAGAGTCACTGCCATGGTGGTGCGAACAAGAACAAGCGCCACGGATATCTACACTTTCAGAAAGAAATCAAATATAGTACCACTTCTTATGTTGCATCGCGCATGCCAAATGAGGCTCTAATGATCTTGTAGCTCCGCTTCGTCGACGATTATCTAGACTACTTGAGTAATCCATTACTCAACTTTGACTGTAAAGACCTTTTGAGTTGAGTAATGCATGTTTTTCCCGCAAAAAAAAAAGATTATCTAGACTACCTACCTGATATAATCTTCCGAAAAAGGGAAGAAAAACTGACGGCCGTGCCGAAGAATAGCAGGCGCATGCAGTGCAGGGAAGTGAGTGCCGCTGCACGAGTACTCGCGTGCACGCCTGCAGGTAGGTATCGTGAGGCCTGGCTGGGAGGCAAGGGATCCTGACAAGCCCAAGGAGGCAAAGAATTGAATCCGATCGCACCGTGCCGAACCACCACACGTCCACACCCCGTGCCCGTGGTACCTGACCGGCCCGATCAAACCCCGACCGCGCGCTCACTGCCACGTCCCGAGCTGTCACGTGCACCGCCACCTAAAATAACTTTACTCCGGAGAGACGAGGCGATTGATCACGGGCACGTACGTACTAGTACCTTGTTTGACCGGGAACAGTGCGTGCGTATGGGAGGATCCTGCTAGCTGCTCTGTTACTTTGGCTAACTACCGCTGGCGTGGATGGATTAGGCTGACCCAGGGGGGGTTCAGTAAACAACGATACCCTCGCGCAGTCGCGGGGCCACCTGTGTCGTCGTTTGGTGCGGTTCGTTATCCGTTTGATGAATGTTCTTGATGAATTACATATGCGCAAGTGCATGCAGCTAGCCTTGCTCTGAGGCCACGGAAAGCGACGGTGCGAGCTATGCGATTCGGAAAAGCCGGTGTGGTTGCCCGGCTGGCTGCATGTGCCGAGCGAGGCCGCGGAGGGGGACGCGCGACCTCGGTCGAGCAGTATATAAAATCTTCATCGTTTATGTTAGTATCACAAGAGGGCCCGTGTTAGATGGGTGCTCAAGTTTTCTTGGCAGCCAACCGCAAGTGCAGGCTGAAGCTCGTGCGCAGTATCTAAGATTCCTTGGTGCAAACAGAAGCAAGTAGGCGAGGACCTATCTGTCGTTGTATCTCTATAGGTAAACAAGGATCAAACACCAAGTTTGACAACCTATGTGTATACTATGTCACTAGGACGAAATACTAGGATGCTCTAAAAATGTCGCGTGTGATGCATTAGTGTTGCCGACGTGGCTAGATATGAATGCCTGCCGACGTGCATGCGCTGGTCGGTCCTTCTCCGACAGCTCTAGCAATGCTCAAGCCTCTCAAAGAGATCGACATGCTATAGTGGTTAACAAAAGTGTTGGGCTAGCTAGCGCACGGTATACTATGGTCCTAACAAGAAAAAGCCGAGAGACCGAGTGCACGTAAGAGATACGCTAATGAATCGCATCAACAGCTCATGGTCCATACCACTATACCAGGACGGCTGGTGGCTGGGGATAAGAGCTACCTAGTCGGCCCGCCGGAGTCGGGTTCGCGTAACGTGGCATGGGCGTTAGGTGCCCCGTTGCGAGGGCCGGAGCACGTAGCACGCGACATGCTCACATGGGGGCCGTGGACCTGCCAATCTGCCATCATGAAGACTGGCAGTTGCTCGCGACGATAATTAAGCCATACATTAAAGTGGTCGTTTAAGACCTGGCTATATTTTTCTCAAAGGGAAAAATGTCGGGTCGCTACGCTTGGAGGACGACCTGCTGCCTAAAATGGTGGCATGCATTTTCGATGCTGGGAACGTACGGTTAGGGATGAAGGCGAGGTTAACTCGTGTGAGCTTTCGTTCCGCAACGCGTTGGATGGAAAATTGGAAATGCAAATGAAACTTTTATGACACGAATACTTTGTGCTCCTGGAGCTAGTGTGATCTTGTAATAAACGATAAGCTGCGTTGTCGTGGCACTTCCTAATAAAAGATCAAACCATACTGCAGCTAGAGTTTTACTTCGGAAATATTCAAATATACAATGCTTAACCTTAACGGAAGAGGGGCAAAATGAACAAACGTAAGGCCATGCACCATGGACCGTCACTTCTTTGTGTTTCTCGAGTGGAGCGCTCGTACGGCCGGCCTTGCTGCGCATGGCATATAAAAATGAATATATTGCCACACAAGTTTTTTTAGGCATGTGTGGCCAGCGAGTGTCCAGTTGGGCCAGCCCAACTAGCTTTCTACAGGTTAGTTCAATTTTCTTGGTTTTTTTATTATTTTCCTCATATTTTTATAAAATCTAAATACGTATATTCCAAAATTAACAGTTACTTCATTTTGCTTTAAAATAGAAAATTTTAAAAATACAAACAGGATGTAGAATTTCCTGATGTAATTTTTTAAAAATGTTGATAGCATTAAAAAAATCGTGACATTTATAAACTGTTCACGTGTTTCAAACAATGTAAGTAAATTTCCATAAAATGTTACACAATGTAAAAAGTGATTGCATAATTCGTAAAAAATGAACTGGACCATTTAAAATGTACGTTACATTTTTTAATTGTTCACATATTTTTAGAAAAATATGCATTTCACATTTTAAAATTATTATACAATGTATAAAGTGTTTGCATAGTTTAGAAAAAGTTCAACGTGTATTTGAGAAATGATTAACATGTACTAAAAATATATTCAAATATATGTATTTTAGAAATATTAAACCTGTATAAACATTGTTTTTATATGTATAATAAAAATGTATAATGTGTATAAAACTAGACATGAGAACATATATTTGAAAAATGTTAAACTATATTTTTTTTCTATGCATAAAGTACCATGCACATGAATAAATATACAATTGTTAAAAAAAGAAAAAGAAAAATCCGAAGAAAACTGAAGAAAGAGACAAAAGAAAGCTTAAGAAAACCGAGAAAAAAGAGAAGCAAAAGGAAAAGACAAAGAAAACCATAGAAAAAACGAAGAAACCCGAAAGAAACTGATGCAAAACATTTAAAAACAAATAGGAAAAAACCACAGAAAAAAAGTCGTGCGCAACTACATTATTTGGGTTGGCGTGTTGGGTTGATACTTGATGACATGTGGGCTTTACTTTTGAGAAGCTTGACCAATTTTTGGTAAGCGTTGATTGGGAAGATTTCTACCATCATGCATTGGTTAGTGCTTTGTATAGAATCTCATCCATCATGCTCGCCTCTTTATTGACTTTGGGTCTCAACCAAGAAGAGACCATATTTTTATATTTGAGTTTGCCTGGTTTGGACAAATCCTATTAGGGACAGTATTTCTAGTGTCTCGTCTTCTGCTCCTAGACATTTTTCAAAATTGGACGTGGAGCTTAGACAATTAAGCAGGACAATGAAAAGGGTGAAATGGAATTGTGAATGTCGTCTGCAAGAAAAACAAGATAATATTTGTGACAAAATTTCAGAGCTGGATCTGCCCAATGAGCAATATGGAATTAAAGAGACACAAAGAGAAAACAAAAAGATGCCACAGGCTCAATTGGACAAATTACTTAAACATGAGGAGTTAAAGTGGATTCTAGGAGAATAACTTGTTTGGGGAGATATTAATAAGGTAACCTGATGAGAGACAAGAGAAATGAAACACAAGTTGGAACATGCAATCATTATTAAATTTACTACTGGTTTGACCAATGTGTCATTATTTGCTTTATTCACAACTTTGACACATACTTGTGATACCCTCTTATGTTGATACATTGAAAATATTTCTATAGCTTAATGGTCTATTTTTTTTAATTTCTGGTTTTCATGACAAATCACTAATTAGCTACAAAATTACACTCCGCTGCAAAGCACACAACCTTTACTGGCTAGTGCAACTTTTGCATCAAATTTCATACTAAATGACATGTTTTGTCGGATAACCAGTTGTTCCTTGCATCCTTGTATTCACACTATTGGGCGAAATTAACCTTTGGGGGTCATTTTATTTCAGTGAGTTCATTTTGTATGATGTACAACATAACTATTATTCAAAAGAACATGATTGTGGTGTAGAATGAGATTTTTCTTTCAATCAATTGCAAAATTGTTCTTTCTTGAAATATTATGCCCTTTCGAATGAATAAGCAACACTTATTTGCTTCAAAAGACAAAGAGATGACCATAGTACATGTCTTTTTAGAAACAAAAAACCAAGCACCGAGCGATCTTGCATTATGTGCAAATATAGTATTTCTTAACTTACTTACATCACGCCAATCACTAAATAGTGCATGTTGAATAGTCTTTCATGTAGCGTCTAGTTGAGCTATCAATACATTATGGAAACTTTGTATTGTCGTGACCTTTACAAGTATATAATTCAATGAATCTTAACTTGATAACATGATATTTAGAAGAAGAAAAATCGTAAACAAAACAAATTTTTTTATGCAGTAGTCATTATATATATAAAGTTTGAATTGATGCAATTTTGCAGTGCTATTGTTACATGGTTTCATGTTAGCATCACTCAAGATGTTGTATATGCACACAAATCCATTAAGTATTAGGGATTCTTGTTATAATTTAATAATAAATGATAGTGTAATATTTAAATATGTGCACAATATTAAGCGACAAAACATACACTGTTTCACTAGAGCCCTTCCTAACATACGAAAAAATTGCCTCTAATAACCCAAACAATGACAAGTATAAACTTTCAAATGTTTTGAGCAACCATCTATCGTAAGGGACAATTGTATCTTCTTGTTCCCTACCTACGCTCTTCTACGCAAGTCATATTCCTTTTAAGGGTATGCCGGGCCATTGAAAACTATTGCACATGTTAAGGTCTTAGTTATGAAAAATATATCCTACGTAGAAAGTTCACCCAAGTAACTATTTCTAAATTGTGTTGTATTTTAAAAACAAATATTCTCTATATTTTTCTACTCCCTCCCTTCCAAAATTCTTGCCTTAGATTTGTCTAGATACGGATGTATCCGTATCTCGACAAAACTAAGACAAGAATTTTGGGACGAGGGTAATATATATTTTAATTGTACTTGCAATTTTTTGACAAGAGTATGATATTTTACAAGTCTTCACTTTGGAATTTTGACATATTCAACGAGAACATGTATGGTCTTGACAAGCCATTTTGTGTTTCAAATATTCTTTTGAAGGGGTGGAGTGCTCAATTTGGCCACAATTTAGATGCAGAGAATAATGGGCATCATAATCGAGTAAAAGTATACATTACTACATACATCAATGTATTTTTGTTATTTTCTTGTGTAGTTACGACATGAATCAAGTGTTAATTGTCTTATTGCATTTCAGTAAACAATGAGAATGCTTTTTATATTGTAGTTATCAGCTAGATCTTGTTCTTGTCTGTGATATCCTTTCTTTCAACAATGAGAATACTTTTTATGTTATAGTTATCAGCTAGATCATGTTGTTGTTGTCCCGGCTGCGAGTCGGGGAGACATAGTCACCGGTGAAAACCGAGCCGACGATGGACGATGGCGGCGTTCTGCGCCGTTACCTTGATGAAGGCATCGTTCTGTAGCTATTGTCCACCCACTCGTGCTGCTCAGGGGGAAATCCTATGATCTGGTTTTCCAGATCGGACGATGACGGCACTGAGGTGTCATTTCTCTCTTGGGAGCATCGTTTGTGGAGCAGCGCTGGAAGTCAGAGGTAGAGGGTGGAGCGGCTTCGTCTTGCACGGAGCTTCGGTGGAGATGTCAAGTCATGCCTGGCCGACAGGTGCTACGCTTTGTCATGCCTAGTCGGCAGGTGCTACGCACGACAAATTTTCCAGAGACTTCAAGTTGTGTCGGCTGGTGGTACTTGGCGGCATGGTGCTGAGGTGTACCGGCGGCGACCACTACGTGCTAAGAAGTTCGCGCGCAGGGAGGTGGTGACGTTGGGCGCCGTGGTGGTGTCAACGGCAGTTAGACCGGGCAAGGATGATGCGTCAGTATAGCTCTGAAGATGGAGCGGTGGCAGTTGGCGGCGGCGGCCTCTGAGAGCGCGCCGGGCCGGTGTGTGTCTCATACCCGGCAAGTGGCTTGGTTGGGGCCTCAGTTCTTAGATGTTAGGCTTGACTGCGAGCTCTGTTGTATTAGGTCCGGACTATCAGCATCCCTTCATCAAATGGATAGGAGTAGCGACAGATGTTGCCTAGTCGGCGGCTTCAGACTTACCGTTGTATTTCTTTGTAAGGTCTTTTATGAATAATTAATAAAATGACTGCATGCGTCGCCCAGATGCAAAGGCCAAGGTCTTCCTCCTTTTTTAAAAAATGAGAGAGTTCCCCCCAAAAAAAGAAGAGAAATGAGTGGGTGTTTCTAAGCAATCCTAGCAGTGGTTGATTTGACCACGAGAGGCACGATAAGACTATCTTTTTTCTTTTCTTTTTGAGGATACATGATAAGACTTTCACAATGCATAGGTGCAAGGTTGCAAAATGCTATTGAGAAGGGAAAGGGGTGACTGAACTCCCATGCAGATACAAATTCTGACTGTTGCTGCGTTGATAATTTCTGTTTCAAATTTATGCGAATGCGAAATGCTAATTTGCTCGAGGTCGACAAGCTATCAAGGATAAAAAAAGACTAGAGACCAGAGCGGTTTCCAAATGGGCCTGGACCCGGGCAGCACAAACCCCGTTTTTCTTAGGTTCGTGTGGCCCGGAACAATCGGACCCTGCAGCAAGTAAATAGCATAAAACTACTACTTTACAGGCTAAGGTTATACTATTTACTCCCCTGCAGCCCATTGCAGTCTTTGCAGATGAACACATCGTAATCACAATTTGCTAAACATCGTAATCACTACCCTGAGCGCCTGAACCTGTATATGCCATCGTGTGTACTCCCTCCGTCCGAAATACTTGGAGTCCGAAATACTTGTCATATAAATGGATGTAACTAGAACTAAAATACATCTAGATACATTCATTCCTCGGACAAGTATTTCCGGACGGAGGGAGTACTACTGTTCACCCCCTTCTCCAGTCTCTCTCCTTGCGTCTCCAGAAAGCCTGGAGATCGTAGAACTGCATGCACACGGTCGAGTCCAGTTAACTAAGCCGATAGCACGAACCACTGACGAAAACAGAGTGCAGGGGAAGAGAAGAAATGCTCACTCACTTTTCTGCAGTAGTAGTAGTTCCCAGTTTCCGCCAACACGAACCGACGATCTTGCTCATCACCGTAAGGATCGATGGACTCATGGGCTCCATCGATGTAAGCAGCCGTGCACTCTCGGCCGCGTGTTTCCAGCTCTGCTCCCCCGCCATCCTCCTCCTCTTCATACGGGTACGCGTCACCGTCGGCGCCGTCGCTCTGTGCCGCCGTCCGATCCAGCGTTGCGAAGGAGGCGGAGCACGAGAGAAGCCGCGCCGCGATCGCGCAGAAGTGGCAGAGGGAGGCGGCCGTGCAGGCGAAGGGGAGGAGCACGACGATGAGGGCGGCGGCGGCCACGGAGGAGAGGACGAGGGCGACGTGGAGCGCGCATAGGCTCCACATGTGCCATGCTAGAGCGAAGCACGATGATGATGACGACGACGACGACGCTGTGGTTCCCGGAGCGTCTAGCGTAGGGGAAGAAGGCGACATGGGGCTTCAGACTCTGAAAGATGGCACCAGTTGATGCGACTGCCGCGAGGCCTATGGACGAGCAAGATTTCTCTTTGGACTTTGGTTGCGTCGAGTTTTGCTGCAACGATCCTTCGCGCGCAACACGTGTAGGTTCGGGTACGTAGAACTGGAGTGGTGCAGTTTGCATTAAAGACAACTGAAATACGTGTATTGCTCCGCGAGAGGGAGTGGCTCCACGTGGCGGCCACTGTCGGCTGTCATTTCTTTAGCGTATAAAAACTGTCGGCCGTCATGGGCGGGACTTCTTGGCAGGAAGATGGCGTTTGGGCCATGAATTTGATGAACATTTTTTAAACTTGATTGAAAAATTCTTCATTCAACAATTTTTTTTACAAAATAATATGAACTTTTTGAAAGATGAATGAAAATATTTTGAATTTGATGAACATTTTAAAACGTTATGCTAACCAAATATTGAACACGATAAACATTTAAAAAAATGGATGAATAAAATTTGAATTTGATATTTTTTTAATAAATCGATGAACATTTCTTGAAAAAGAAATTTCGAGTTTCATAAACCATTTTTTAGTGTCATGAACAAACTTTGAATATGGTCAACATTTTTTAAATCTTGATCAACAAAATATGAATTCGATATAAAATAATATTTCAAAAAAGAAAAAAAATTAAAGAAGGAAAAGGAGAAACATAAAAAAGAAAAAACCAAAAAAGAAACGCGAAAAAGGGAAAAGGAAAAACGGAAGATAAAAAATCATATGGACCGGCCCATCAGACATCCAGCATGCAACCAGAACTGTACGGGGTAAAACCCTATTTGACGCCCTCTGCGTCAAAGAGTCGGGCTATCGCACAGGCGCACGAAAACTTGGGCCGGCCCATCAACTACTGTTCGCATCACTTGCAGTTCGATTTTGCGAAACTCCTAGAAGGTTCCCAGCGGGTTTTCTGGTTTTGGGAAACGTCTAGAAAGTTCCTCGTATGGTTTTTCCTTTATCTTTTGGTTTCCTTTTCTGTTTCTTTTTTTCTTCCTTTTTTTCCATTTCTTTTTCTCTTTCTTCTTTGTTTTTGTTTTTCTCTTTTTAATAAACGTTGGGATTTACAAAAGTCGTTCACAAATTTATTTATTTTTCTGAAAGTAAGAAAGCGTTTGCATTTTAAAACAGTTTGTCCATAAAATACAAAAAAATGTTATCGAATTTCAAAAAATGTTCTCGTTTCAAAAATTTGTTCACAAATTCCCCAAAAAAGTTCTGAATTTCAAAAAATGTTCCCATTTTGCAAATTTGTTCACAAATTCCAAAAATGTTCGGGTATTTAAAAAAGTGTTCCAACTTTTCAAAGATTGTTCATGTTTAGAAAAATGTTCTCATGTTTCTAAAATTGTTCACAGATTCAAAAAAATGGTTCACAAATTTTAAAATATTTCTCATTTTATTTTTATATCTATTTTGTTTGATATAAAAAATGTTCCATTTTTCAAATTTTTGTTCACAAATTTGAAAGTGATCAATTTTTTTAAATATTGTTCACAATTTCAAATAATGTTGTTGTTTTCAATTTTGTTCCTTTTTTGTTCACAAAAACTGTTTGTGCTTTTGAAAATTTGTTCCATTATCAGATTTCTGAAAATCTTCACGAATTTCAGAAACAAATCTGTCAAAAAATGTTCACGTCTATGTTTTATTTTTTGAAATTTGAAAATATGCCCAAGTTGTTAAAAAAATCATCGTATTTTGATACATTGCTTGTTTGTTAAAAAAAATCAGAATTTCAAAGGAAAGTTTGAAAAATTCAAAAAACTGTCCAGATTCTTCATTGGTATTAGTTCTTATACCAGCACGCTTCATATTTAGCACCAAGTCTTGTTACGTCTACTAGTTAGCTCCTCTAGTACGCAACATGGAGGCGTGCCCACTATTGTGCCGGCCCAGTCAGGGGTTCCGTGCGTGCGTCGCGCAGCTGTTTGACGCAGAATGCGTCCAGTAGGAGCTCACCTGTACGGGCATGCCTATGTCTCGCTTGACGCGAGACTGTGCCGGCACTACGCTGGAGGCCACTGACTCATTTTTACTGTTTTCTTTTCGCGTTTTTTGGTTTGCTTTTTTTAATTTTGTTGATACTTTCAAATATTCTAAATATGTACTCCCTGTGTTCCTAAATGTAAGTCTTTGTAGCGATTCCACTACAAACTACATACAGATGTATATAGATATATTTTAGAGTGTAGGTTTACTCATTTTGCTCCGTATGTAGTCCATAGTGGAATCCCTAAAAAGACTTATATTTAGGAACGGAGGAAGTATATTATAAAAAGACACTCTACACAAAAGATTTGAGAGATGTCTATCTAGCATCTGGAAAATGTTAAATATGTTTAGAAAAAATATTTCTCATATATTTGAAACATGTATACAAAAAATATAATGTGTATGAAAAAAGTTATCACATATTTTAAAACTTTTAATCAAACCTTTGTAAAAAATGTTAAACATCCATTTAGAAAATATTAAACATGTATAAAAAAATGTGCCTTATGCACCAAAATGGAGAACGTGTACTGAAAAAGTAGATCTTATATTTGCAAAACGTATGTGGGAGCCAATATGTTGTTATGCGGTTTGACCAATAAAGATCTTCGTAGAATATCTGGGAGCCAATATGAGCATCCAGGTTCCGCTATTGGTTATTGACCAGAGATGTGTCTCGGTCATGTCTACATAGTTCTCGAACCCGTAGGGTCCGCATGCTTAAAGTTCGATGCCGGTTATATTATGAGTTTATGTGTTTTGATGTACCGAAGGTAGTTCGGAGTCCTGGATGTGATCACGAACATGATGAGGAGTCTCAAAATGGTCGAGACATGAAGATCGATATATTGGACGACTATATTTGGACACGGGAATGGTTCCGGGTGAGATCACGATAATACCGGAGCACCGGGAGGTTATCGGAACCCCCCGGGAGGTATATGGGCCTTAATGGGCTTTAGTGGAAAGGAGGGGAAAGGAGCAAGGGAGGCCCCCCCAAGCCCAATCTGAATTGGGAGGGGGGCGGGCCTCCCTTTCCTTCCTCCCTCCTTCCTCTTCCTTCCCTCTCCCTCTCCAAATAGGAAAAGGCTCCCCCCTTGGGCGCGCCTCCTCCTGCTGGCCGGCCCTCTCCTCCCCTCCTTTATATACGAAGGAGGGGGGCACCCCATAGACACAACAATTGATCCCTTGGATCTCTTAGCTGTGTGCGGTGCCCCCCTCCACCATAATCGACCTCGATAATATCGTAGCAGTGCTTAGGCAAAGCCCTGCGTCGGTAGAACATCATCATCGTCACCACGCCGCCGTGCTGACGACCCTCAAAGCTCGGCTGGATCGGAGTTCGAGGGACATCATCGTGTTGAATGTGTGCTGAACTCGGAGGTGCCGTGCGTTCGGTACTTGATCGCTCGGATCGTGAAGACGTACGACTACATCAACCGCGTTGTGCTAACGCTTCCGCTTTCGGTCTACGAGGGTACATGGACAACACTCTCCCCTCTCGTTGCTATGCATCACCATGATCTTGCGTGTGCGTAGGAAATTTTTGAAATTACTACGTTCCCCAACAGCGGCATCCGAGCCAGGTTTATGCATAGATGTTATATGCACAAGTAGAACACAAGTGAGTTGTGGGCGATACAAGTCATACTGCTTACGAGCATGTCATACTTTGGTTCGGCGGTATTGTTGGATGAAGCAGCCCGGACCAACATTACGCGTACGCTTACGCGAGACTGGTTCTACCGACGTGCTTTGCACATAGGTGGCTGGCAGGTGTTAGTTTCTCCAACTTTAGTTGAACCGAGTGTGGCTACGCCCGGTCCTTGAGAAGATTAAAACATCACTAACTTGACGAAATATCGTTGTGGTTTTGATGCGTAGGTAAGAACGGTTCTTGCTCAGCCCGTAGCAGCCACGTAAAACTTGCAACAACAAAGTAGAGGACGTCTAACTTGTTTTTGCAAGGCATGTTGTGACGTGATATGGTCAAGACGTGATGAGATATAAGTTGTTGTATGATATGATCATGTTTTGTTGAAGTTATCGGCAACTGGCAGAAGCCTTATGGTTGTCTCTTTATTGCATAAGATGCAAGCGCCAAATAATTGCTTTACTTTATCGCTATGCGATAGCAATAGTTGCAAGAGCAATAGTTGGCGAGACGACCATGTGACAACACATTGATATAGATCAAGATGATGGAGATCATGGTGTCGTGCCGGTGACGATAGAGATCATGACAGTACTTTGGAGATGGAGATCAAAGGCGCAAGATGATCATGGACATATCATGTCACATATTTTGATTACATATGATGTTTATCTTTTATACATCTTATTTTGCTTAGTTCGACGGTAGATTTATAAGATGATCCCTTACTAAAATTTCAAGGTATAAGTGTTCTCTTTGAGTATGCACCGTTGCCAAAGTTCGTCGTGCCGAGACACCACGTGATGATCGGGTGTGATAAGCTCTACGTTCATCTACAACGGGTGCAAGCCAGTTTTGCACACGCAGAATACTCGGGTTAAACATGACGAGCCTAGCATATGCAGATATGGCCTCGGAACACTGGAGACCGAAAGGTCGAGCATGAATCATATAGTAGATATGATCAACATAGTGATGTTCACCATTGAAAACTACTCCATCTCACGTGATGATCGGACATGGTTTAGTTGATTTGGATCACATGATCACTTAGATGATTAGAGGGATGTCTATCTAAGTGGGAGTTCTTAAGTAATATGATTAATTGAACTTTAATTTATCATGAACTTAGTCTTGATAGTATTTTGCAAATAATGTTGTAGATCAATAGCTCGCGTTGTTGCTTCCCTATGTTTTATATGTGTTCCTAGAGAAAACTAAGTTGAAAGATGATAGTAGCAATGATGCGGACTAGGTCCGTGATCTGAGGTCTATCCTCATTGCTGCACAGAAGAATTATGTCCTTGATGCACCGCTAGGTGACAGGCCTATTGCAGGAGCATATGCAGACATTATGAACGTTTGGCTAGCTCAATATGATGACTACTTGATAGTTTAGTGCACCATGCTTAACCGCTTAGAATCGGGACTTCAAAAACGTTTTGAACGTCATGGACCATATGAGATGTTCCAGGAGTTGAAGTTAATAGAGCAAATACCTGAGTTGAGAGATATGAAGTCTCCAACAAGTTCTATAGCTAAAAGATGGAGGAGAATAGCTCAAGCAGTGAGCATGTGCTCAGATTGTCTGGGTACTACAATTGCTTGAATCAAGTGGGAGTTGATCTTCCAGATAAGATAGTGATTGACAGAGTTCTCTAGTCACCATCACCAAGTTAGTAGAACTCCATGATGAACTATAGTATGCAAGGGATGACGAAAACGATTCCCGAGCTTTTCATGATGATGAAATCGATGAAGGTAAAAATCAAGAAAGAGCATCATGATTGACAAGACCACTAGTTTAAAGAAAAGGGCAAAGGGAAAGAAAGGGAATTTCATGTGGAATGGCAAGCAAGTTGTCACTTCCGTGAAGAAGCCCAAAGCTAGACTAAAGCCTGAAACTGAGTGCTTCTACTGCAAAGGAAATGGCCACTGGAAGCGGAAATGCCCTGAATATTTGGTGGATAAGTTGGATGGCAAAGTGAACAAGGGTATATTTGATATACAGGTTATTGATGTATACCTTACTAGTGTTTATAGTAGCCCCTGGGTATTTGATACTTGTTCTGTTGCTAAAAATTAGTAACTCGAAAGTCGAAACAGGAGTTACAGAATAAACAGAGACTAGTTGAGGGTGAAGTGATGATGTGTGTTGGAAGTGGTTCCAAGATTGATATGATCATCATCGCACACTCCCTATACTTTCGGGATTAGTGTTAAACCTTAATAAATGTTATTTGGCATTTGCGTTGAGCATGAATATGATTTGATCATGTTTATTGCAATATAGTTATTCATTTAAAGTCAGAATAATTGTTGTTCTATTTACATGAATAAAACCTTTGATGGTCATACACCCAATGAAAATAGTTTGTTGGATCTCGATCGTAGTGATACACATATTCATAATATTGACGCCAAAAGATGCAAAATTGATAAGACAGTGCAACTTATTTGTGGCACTGCCGTTTGGGTCATATCAGTGTAAAGCGCAAGAAGAAACTCCATAAAGATGGATTTTTAGAATCATTTGGTTATGAATCATTTGATGCTTGCGAACCGTGCCTTTTGGGCAAGATGACTAAAACTCCGATCTCCGGAACAATGGAACGAGCTACTGACTTGTTGGAAATAATATATACCGATGTATGCGGTCCAATGAGTGTTGATACTCGTGGCGGGTATCGTTATTTTCTGACCTTCACAGATGATTTGAGCAGATATGAGTATATCTACTTAATGAAGCACAAGTCTGAAACATTTGAAAAGTTCAAATAATTTCAGAGTGAAGTGGAAAATCATCGTAACAAGAAAATAAAGTTTCTACGATCTGATCGTGGAAGAGAGTATTTGAGTTACGAGTTTGGCCTTCATTTAAAACAATGTGGAATAGTTTCACAGCTCACGCCACATGGAACACCACAGCGTAATGGTGGGTCCGAACATCGTAACCGCACTTTATTGGATATGGTGTGATCTATGATGTATTTTACCGATTTACCACTATCGTTTTGGGGTTATAGATTAGATACAACTGCATTCACTTTTAATATGGCACCATGAAAATCCGTTGAGACAACGCCTTATGAACTGTGGTTTGGCAAGAAACCAAAGTTGTCGTTTCTAAAAGTTTGGGGCTGCGATGCTTATGTGAAAAAGTTTCAACCTGATAAGCTCAAACCCAAATTGGAGAAGTGCATCTTCATAGAATACCCAAATGAAACTGTTGGGTACACCTTCTATCACAGATCCGAAAGGCAAGATATTCGTTGCTAAGATGGATCCTTTCTAGAGAAGGAGTTTCTCTCGAAAGAAGTGAGTGGGAGGAAAGTAGAGCTTGATAAGGTAATTGTACCTTCTCCCGAATTGGAAAGTAGTTCATCACAGAAATCAGTTCTAGTGATTCCTACACCAATTACTGAGGAAGCTAATGATGATGATCATGAAACTTCAAATTAAGTTACTACAGAACCTCGTAGGTCTTCCAAAGTATAGTCCGCACCAGAGTGGTACGGTAATCTTGTTCTGGAAGTCATGTTACTAGACCATGACGAACCTACAAACTATGAGGAAGCGATGATGAGCCCAGATTCCGCAAAATGGCTTGAAGCCATGAAATCAGAGATGGGATCCATATATAAGAACAAAGTGTGGACTTTGGTGGACTTGCCTGATGATCGGCAAGCCATAGAAAATAAATGGATCTTCAAGAGGAAGACGAACACTGATAGTAGTGTTACTACCTACAAAGCTCGACTTGTCGCAAAAAGTTTTTCGACAAGTTCAAGGTGTTGAATACGATGAGATTTTCTCACTCGTATTGATGCTTAAGTCTGTCCGAATCATGTTAGCAATTGCCGCATTTTATGATTATGAAATTTGGCAAATGGATGTCAAAACTGCATTCCTGAATGGATTTCTAGAAGAAGAGTTGTATATGATGCAACCAGAAGGTTTTGTCAATCCGAAAGGTGCTAACAAAGTGTGCAAGCTCAGCAATCCATTTATGGACTCATGCAAGCCTCTCGGAGTTGGAATAAACGTTTTGATAGTGTGATCAAAGCATATGATTTTATACAGACTTTTGGAGAAGCCTGTATTTACAGGAAAGTGAGTGGGAGCACTACAACCTTTCTGATAAGTATATGTGAATGACATATTGTTGATCAGAAATAATGTAGAATTTTCTGTAAAGCATAAAGGAGTGTTTGAAAGGAGTTTTCAAAGAAAGACCTCAGTAAAGCTCCTTACACATTGAGCATCAAGATCTATAGAGATAGATCAAGACGCTTGATAAGATTTTTCAATGAGTACATACCTTGATAAGATTTTGAAGTAGTTCAAAATGGAACAGTCAAAGAAGGAGTTCTTGCCTGTGTTGCAAGGTGTGAAGTTGAGGAAGACTCAAAGCCCTACCATGGCAGAAAATAGAAAGAGAATGAAAGTCATTCCCTATGCCATAGTCATAGGTTCTATAAAGTATGCTATGTTGTGTATCAGACCTATTGTATACATTGCTCTGAGTTTGGCAAGGGAGTACAATTTTGATCTAAGTGTAGATCACTGGATGGCAGTCAATAATATCCTTAGTGAGGACTAAGGAAATATTTCTCGATTATGGAGGTGATAAAAGAGCCCGTCGTAAAGAGTTACATCGGCGCAAACTTTTACACCAATCCAGATGACTCTAAGTCTCAATCTGGATACATATTGAAAGTGGGAGCAGTTAGCTAAAGTAGCTCTGTGCAGAGCATTGTAGACATAGAATATTTGCAAAGTACATACGACTCTGAATGTGATAGACCCGTTAACTAAACTTCTCTCACGAGAAAAACATGATCATACCTTAGTACTCCTTGGGTGTTAATCACATAGTGATGTGAACTAGATTATTGACTCTAGTAAACCCTTTGGGTGTTGATCACATGACTATTTGAACTATGGGTATTAATCACATACAGATGTGAATATTGGTGTTAAATCACATGGTGATGTGAACTAGATTATTGACTCTAGTGCAAGTGGGAGACTGAAGGAAATATGCCCTAGAGGCAATAATAAAGTTATTATTTATTTCCTTATTTCATGATAAATGTTTATTATTCATGCTAGAATTGTATTAACTAGAAACATAATACATGTGTGAATACATAGACAAACATAGTGTCACTAGTATGCCTCTACTTGACTAGCTCGTTAATCAAAGATGGTTAAGTTTCCTAACCATAGACATGAGTTGTCGTTTGATTAACGGGATCACATCATTAGGAGAATGATGTGATTGACTTGACCCATTCCGTTAGCTTAGCACTTGATCGTTTGGTATGTTGCTATTGCTTTCTTCATGACTTATACATGTTCCTATGACTATGAGATTATGCAACTCCCGTTTACCGGAGGAACACTTTGTGTGCTACCAAATGTCACAACGTAACTAGGTGATTATAAAGGTGCTCTACAGGTGTCTCCAAAGGTACTTGCTGAGTTGGCGTATTTTGAGATTAGGATTTGTCACTCCAATTGTCGGAGAGGTATCTCTGGGCCCTCTCGGTAATGCACATCACTATAAGCCTTGCAAGCAATGTGACTAATGAGTTAGTTGCAGGATGATGCATTACATAACGAGTAAAGAGACTTGCCGGTAACGAGATTGAACTAGGTATTGAGATACCGACGACCGAATCTCGGGCAAGTAACATACCGATGACAAAGGGAACAACGTATGTTGTTATGCGGTTTGACCGATAAAGATCTTCGTAGAATATGTGGGAGCCAATATGAGCATCCAGGTTCCGCTATTGGTTATTGACGGAGATGTGTCTCGGTCATGTCTACATAGTTCTCGAACCCGTAGGGTCCGCACGCTTAAAGTCCGATGACAGTTATATTATGAGTTTATGTGTTTTGATGTACCGAAGGTAGTTCGGAGTCCCGGATGTGATCACGGACATGATGAGGAGTCTTGAAATGGTCGAGACATGAAGATCGATATATTGGACGACTATATTTGGACACCGGAATGGTTCTGGGTGAGATCGGGATAATACCGGAGCACCGGGAGGTTATCGGAACCCCCCGGGAGGTATATGGGTCTTAATGGGCTTTAGTGGAAAGGGGGGGAAAGGAGCAAGGGAGGGGGTGCCCCCCCAAGCCCAATCCGAATTGGGAGGGGGCCCGGCCCCCCCTTTCCTTCCTCCCTCCTTCCTCTTCCTTCCATCTCCCTCTGCAAATAGGAAAAGGAAGAGTCCTACTCCCGGTGGGAGTAGGACTCCCCCCTTGGGCGCGCCTCCTCCTCCTGGCCGGCCCTCTCCTCCCCTCCTTTATATACGGAGGAGGGGGGCACCCCATAGACACAACAATTGATCCCTTGGATCTCTTAGCCGTGTGCGGTGCCCCCCTCCACCATAATCGACCTCGATAATATCGTAGCAGTGCTTAGGTGAAGCCCTGCATCGGTAGGACATCGTCATCGTCACCATGCTGTCGTGCTGATGGAACTCTCCCTCAAAGCTCGGCTGGATCGGAGTTCGAGGGACGTCATCGAGTTGAACGTGTGCTGAACTCGGAGGTGCCGTGCGTTCGGTACTTGATCGGTCGGATCATGAAGACATACGACTACATCAACCGCGTTGTGCTAATGCTTCCGCTTTCGGTCTATGAGGGTACGTGGACAACACTCTCCCCTCTCGTTGCTACGCATCACCATGATCTTACGTGTGCGTAGGAAATTTTTGAAATTACTATGTTCCCCAACACTATCGTGCCTAGACGCTTGGTTCGGGATCTCCTGGCTTGAGATCTGCTAGATTTAGCTCTATCATTGGTGGCCAATACATGTCCCGCCAAGTGATCTACATAGTATGATGTCAGTCAAGATCATCAGCAGATCGAAGCCGGAGCAACCCTCGTGCCAGGGCAGATCTTCATCTTCAGCGACATCGCTCTTGCCACTGACTCGACCCGCTATCTTGGCCAGGTTGAATCCTTCACTCTAGATAGAATCATCATATTTGGAAATGTGGAGTCTACCGTGAACTCCCGGGGGGAGCTGGTCTTCACAGGCTGGGAATCTCATCAAGCCAAGGTTTAGCATGATCCGCTTGTCCTGAACTTGATGCCATATCATGCTCAGGACGAGCTTGAGAATCCTTCATCATGCATGACCTTATATTAGGACCTGATGCCACCTCTGATGGTCTAGATGTCAGATTAGACCGTGGTGGAGTGCGGAAAACCAAGGTCAATCTTAGATCGGATCTCAGTACGACCGCCTCTGGACCCGATGTCGTCAAATTTCAGGTCCACCCCGAGGACTCATATGTCTCCAACGTATCTATAATTTTTGATTATTACATGTTGTTATATTATCAATCTTGGATGTTTTATATTCATTTTATAGCAACTTTATATCATTTTTTGGGACTAACCTATTGGCATAGTGCCCAGTGCCAGTTGCTGTGTTTTGCTTCTTTTTTACTTTGCAGAATATCAGTACCAAACGAAGTCCAAATGTCATGAAACTTTTTGGTGATTTTTCCTGGACAAAAGACAACTTGAGAGCCAAGGAAGTTCCCGAGGGGAGGGGGCCCACTGATCCCTAGCGCGCCCTGGTGGGTAGTGGGGCCCACATGCCCCCTCTCCACCGCCTATTAGCTCAATAAATACTCTAAAATCCCAAAAACCCTAGGGGAGCAGAGAGATCCGAGTTTCCACCATGGCAAGTTCCAGAACCACGAGATCCAATCTAGAGGCCTTTTCCGGCACCTTGCCGGAGGGGTCAACAATCATGAAGGGGTTCTTCATCAACACCATTGCCCCTCCGATAATGCGCGAGTAGTTTAACACAGACCCATGGGTCCGTAGGCAGTAGCTAGATGGCTTCTTCTCTTTTTTTGATCTTCAATACAATGTTCTCCTTGATGTTCTTGGAGATCTATTTGACATAACTCTTTTTTTGCGGTATGTTTGTTGGGATCCGATGAATTGCGAGTTTATGATCTGATCTATTTATGAATATTATTTGAGTCTTTGTTGAACACTCTTATGCATGATTGTTATAGCCTTGTATTTCTTCTCCAAAACTTTGGTTTGGTTTGCCCAACTAGATTGATTTTTCTTGCCATGGGAAGAGGTGCTTTGTGATGGTTTCGATCTTGCAGTGTCCTCACCCAGTAATAGAAGGGGTAGCGAGGCACGCATGTATCGTTTCCATTAAGGATAAAACGATGGGGTGTATTCCTACATGGATAGATCTTGTCTACATCATGTCATCGTTCTTATTGCGTTACTCCGTTTCTCCATGAACTTAATACACTAGATGCATGCTGGATAGTGGTCGATGTGTGAAGTAATAGTAGTATATGCAGGCAGGAGTCGGTCTACTAATCTTGGATGTGATGCCTATATACATGATCATTGCCTTGGATATCGTCATAATTATTTGCTCTTCTATCAATTGCCCAAGAGTAATTTGTTTACCCACCGTATGCGATTTTCTTGAGAGAAGCCTCTAGTGAAATCTACGGCCCTCGAGTCTATTTCCTATCATATTGTTTTCAGATCTATTATTACAAAACCCCAAAAATACCTTGCTGCACTTTTTTTTTACTTTTTTTATCTTGTGTTTTTGTTAGATCTATTTATCCAATCTCATACAATTTAATCTATCTCAATACCGAGGAGGGATTGACAACCCCTCTTACGCGTTGGGTTGCAAGTTTTTGTTATTTGTGTGAATGTACTTTTTACATAATTTGGTGGATCCTCCTACTTGATTGATACCTTGGTTTCATAATTGAGGAAATACTTACAGTTGCTGTGCTGCATCACCCTTTCCTCAAGGGAAAATCGATGCAATATCACAAGTAGCTGGAAAAATTTCCAGCACCGTTGTCGGGGAGGATCAAGTCCAGATCTATCAGGTACACAATCACAAATCTCATCTCCTTGCAATTTACTTTATTTGCATTTGCCTCTCGTTTTCATCTCCCCCACTTCTAAAACGTTTTAAAAAAACACAAAAATATTTGCCTTATTTTTTGTTTGTCTTTTTCTCATTAGATCTCATGATTTCTTGCAATCTTGTTTGCGTAAGTTACCATGTTTCAGGAAGATCATCGTGGTATCTCCTACCCTAATATTTTGGTAGAAATCAAGAAGAGTACTAAGGCTTATATGACTACGCAATTTGAACATAACAATTTTTTTACCGATAAACTTAGAGAACACTCTGTTTTACTTGATGCCGCCACGAAACAACTTGATCATGTTAGTAAAGAAGCGCCAATCTCCAAGTTGCTCACACCGAAAATTTATTGGGAAAATGTGCAATGTACAAGGAACACTAGTAAATCGAATGGCAGCTAAGTCGGAATTTTTAGAGATTAGTAATGATGAAGATTCTGGTTAATCGGCCATTCATCATTACTAATCTCTAAAGATTCTGGAATCTTTCAGGAATTCAGTAAGTGGTAACTGCTCAGTTAACTACTGATTAGAGATTAATCAGTTAATCGACCATTTAACTGAATTAATTGGTCGATCATTAATCGGCTGCACATGAGAATATATTGGCAACATGTAAGTAGTTTTTCATGTATTGTACCACATAATTCAATGCTCACAGCTACGTATTATACATTTATACTAAAATATAATGTCGTAGGCATATAAAAAGCATGGACAAGAGGTAGAATTGTTACCTGGACGGTTTGCTCATGATGCATCCAAACCGGAAAGCAAAAAACCTACAGAATTGATGATAGATATGCATTTGTATATGCTCTAAACTTGTCAAGATAAATGAGTAAATGACAGCCATACATGTGACAACAAGCAGCCACACATGAGACATGATAAGACAAATTAAAATGACAGCCACACAACTTGGCAATATGCAGCCACACATAACAACATAAATAGCAGCCACACATGTGAACTTGGAATAATTCACTACAAGGTTCAACTCAAATAGCATAATAGGTAATAAGGTTCACAAACCACAAATACTCAAATAGTTCTCACAACTCATATAGTCACATCACAAGCATAACTGCATAAGTGCATAATAAAGTAGCAAAATAAGGTCTTATTCTTATGGATCATAAATGGTTCAAGGCTGCTGGGTGTCCTCATCCTCATCATCATCTTTGGTTGCCATCACACCATCATCATCAGACTCGAAATCAATGTCTTCCTCCATATCCACCCCCATGATCAGATTCATCATCATCGGAAACAAATTCTTCAACTTCATGTAGTTCTCTCACTCTTGCACTCCTATGAAGCTCCATAGCTTTGGTTGCACCCTTTGCTTCATCATCAATATTGTATGGCAGCCCCATCATAGGATCAATCTCCTCATCAACGTATGCACCTTCGCATATACAATCTTGTGCCTGTGATGCATCTTCACCAAGAAGAGGATTACTACAAGAGGATAACTTGTTTCTTCTATCCATCATTCTTCCATCGAATTGGACATAAACCATGTTGTCCCTTCGGACCACATCTAGTCTATTTCTCCTCTTTGCATCTACCTACAAAGTGAAAATGGGAGCATAGTTAGAATTTTTGCAAGAATGTTCAGATTTGATTGACTGAGAGTGACTAAGTGTTACCATTTTTATAAGAGCTACAATTTCTTTCACATCCGTATGAACTTGTGGTCAAGTTGAGTATCCGTATGGCCATTTTTTGCAATGCAGGAGTTTGTAGTCCATAAGTTCCCCACCATTCAGCTGTAGTTTGGAAATAAAGAAACAACGTTCATTAAGCCAATGACTTGAAAAATGATGTAATAGAAAGTTTTGCATTGAGAACAAGCTTACCAACATCGAAATTGGCATTGCTAATTGCTTTCATGGCTGTCACCTTCCCAAACATGCCATCTTTCTTCTTAAACTTGGTGAAGTCCATGTTAAGCACTACATTTTGCTTGTTGTCACCATCATAATAAAATGTCTCCATTACTTCCATAAATGCAACCACGACCTCTACATCCATGAAGATGCTTGAATCAGCATAACTATATTTGGGATTCAACATATATGCTGCCATGTGTAATGGAGAATCCAGCCTCCCTCTCCTCTTGCCATCCATGGCATTAGTGATCACCAAATAGTCCTTTTCTTAATTTTCAACAACAAGCATGATATCCTTATTTGCACTTAATATTTCTCCATACATAGTGGCCATTGATGGACCATCACCATCAACCAACCAAAGAACCTTCACCAATGGTTCAAAAACCTTGCATTGCAACATAGAACATATAGAAATATGAGAAAACAACCCCACAATCCAACATATACAAGTATGAGAAAACAACCCCTCAATCCAACATATACACATACCTTGATGCAAAGAGAGACACCTTTCCAAAACCCCCTACTCATTATTGTGGCATGAGCTGACTTTCCTTTCTTTGTTCTTGTGTGCTTACATGCTTCCCATTCATCACTACAAACCATTGCCCTTAGTTCCTTCTTCTTAGCAATAATACTTTGCAAGGTAAGAAATGCGGAAGCAAATCTCGTCACTCCCGGTCTAACAATGTCTCTCTTTTTTGTAAAAGACCTCATCAAGGACAAAGTTTTATGATGTGCATAGAGAAAAATTGTCATCTCCTTGGCTTTAGTGATTGTAGGACTAAATTGCTTCAACTTCCGAATTGCTTGTACCATCAAATTGAAGGTGTGAGTTGCACATGATGTCCAAAATATCTTTGGAAATTTTCCTTTAAGCATCACCTTTGCTCCCATGTTGTTGGAAGCATTATCTGTAACCACTTGCACGACACTGTCAACGCCTACAAGATTTATGATGTGCAAAATCAGCAAGCATTAACATGTAAAATCAGCAAGCATGAAATAAAAGTTGAGAGTTTATATGAAATCAGCACGTACCAATTTTCTCAATGCACTCAAGTACATCATCAAAGATGTATTGACTTGTATGTGCATCAGCCGATGCCTCCTTTGATCCAAGAAAGGCAGTCCCTAACTTGAAATGCACACACAAGTTCATTATACTTCTCTTTTTTTTGTCGGTCCATGCATCGGTCATGATAGAGCACCCGGTTGCCACCCTCTAAAGTTCATGTGGCTTCATCAAATCATTTGTTCTCTCAACCTCTTGTAGCAAAATCTTCTCTCACATCATATATTGGGAGGGTGGCTTCCACCTAGGACCAAACCTACCAAGCGCTTCACAAAATGCCTTGAAGTCATCATTGTTGACGACATTAAAAGGGATATTTTTCTCGTAGACCCATCTAGCCAAATATTGGCCTACTTTGTAAGATCTCTCCTTATCAATTGCGTCACTGATGTTCTGCTGGAACTTCTTCAATGGGATGGTAGGATCAATTGGCACCACATATTTATCAGTAGGCCCTGCCTTGCGAGCTTCACCATCTCCAATTGCAGCAAGCTCTTCATCAATCTTGTCATTCTCCTCAACTTCAATGAAACCTTAGCCGCCACTTATGCATCATGTTTTGCTTTTAGCTTCTTCTTCTTTGCTGGTGCTTCACAAGCTTCCCTACACCTCTTTTGCTGATCCACGTTGGCCACCATGCAGGGTGCGACTTGCCCCCTAATCTTAGCAATATGTTGCTTCATCCTATTGATCCCTCCAAAACATCTCTTTTCCACACAACTTGCACTTCACTCGCGATAAATCTAGAGGATCAATCAAGGTTGCGAACTCCCAACCCATGTCATTTGAATTTCTCTTGAGAGTTTGAGAACGTGCAGCAGCAGAACCTACCGTAGACCCCTGCAAATTTTGTTGCCAAACTAGATGGAAATCATAGCATAGATTAAAACCTTGAGATGAATCTTAGCTGATACTATACCTTGTTGGTTGGCGAAGCCATGGGGACCTGGTTCGAGGGGTTGCCGGCATTGCTGCCTGGCTTAGGTCACAGGCATTGCTTCCTGGCCTAGGTCGCTGTTGTTGCCTATCATATGTTGCCGCTGCTGCAGCCTGCAGGTAGGGGCTGGAGGAGAGACGGGGAGAAGAGGATGGAAGGGGATGGGGGTCAGTGAAGGAGGCTAGGGCCAGCGACGGGAGCAGGCAGATCGCCGACGTTGGCTAGGGCCGGTGAGGAGAAGCCATGGTTGTGACTCGTGAGGAGTCAGGAGAGGAAGGGGCGCTGTGATTTGGGAGAGGGAGGGTGCAACGCCGGAGGTTACGGGGCCAAATAATGGCCTGGATTGCCGCTTCGGTTACCCCCCTTTTTTATGGATGCCACTTCAGTTACCTGACCCATCACCAATTAATCGGTTTGAAAACCAGTTAATCATCTAACAACCGATTAAATGCCAGTTAATCGACTTGACCAGTTAATGAACCGACTATGTGCTATTCGCCTTAGTTAGGCACTGAGTAGAGATTAAATGGGCATTTAAATGGTAACTCGGCCGAGTTCTTGAACATGATTGGTGTTTCTTCTATTGATTCCTTGTTTAGTAATATTAAAATTGCTGATAATAGGACTGAAGAAGAGTCAACTTTAGCTAGAAGGCATCCTCCTAATTCGGAGGGTGAAAATCTTATTGAAAAAATTGATAAATGTGGGTTTGGAGAGGTCAAAACTTTAACTAGTGATGAGCCCACTCTTTTGGATTACAAAGGCTTTAATTATGATAATTGTTCTTTGATTGAGTGTATTTATTTGTTGCAATCCATGATAAATTCACCCAATGCCTATGAACAAAATAAAGCTTTGACTAAATATATTGTGGATGCCATGCTAAAAGCTTTAGAAGAAAAATTGGAGCTAGAGATCTCAATTCCTAGAAAATTACATGATGAATGGGAACCTACCATCAAAAGTCAAGATCAAAAGTTATGAGTGCAATGATTTATGTGATTTGGGTGCTAGTGTTTCCACAATTCCGAAATCATTATGTGATGTGCTTGATTTTACCAATTTGGAAGAATGCTCTCTTAATTTGCACTTGGCGGATTCTACTATTAAAAAGCCTTTGGGAAGAATTAATGATGTTCTTATTCTTGCAAATATGAATTATGTGCCCATAGACTTTATTATGCTTGATACCAATTGCAATCCGTCTTGTCCTATATTACTTGGTAGACCATTTTTGTGAACTATAGGTGCCGTGATTGATATGAAAGAAGGGAATATTAAATTTTAGTTTCCTCTAAAGAAGGGTATGGAACACTTTCCTAGAACTAAAATCAGGCCACCATATGAGTCAATCATGAGGGAAACCTATGGGACAAGAACCAAATACGACAATACTTGAATCTATGCATTATGCCTAGCTAGGGGCATAAAACAATAACACTGGTTGGGAGGCAACCCAATGAATAAAATATTTTTTTCTCTATTTCTTTCTGTTCTTGAGTGTTTGCACAATTATGCTACTGTTGTGATTGTTTTTTATGTTTAATTAGTGTTTGTGCCAAGTAAAGCATTTAGGATCATATTGGGTGATAGTTGATTTAATTTTTTGGAAAGCAGAAACTTTTGTGTCCAGTAGCAGAATTGTTAAAATTCATAGAAGTGCCGAGAGCTTTTGAATTTTTTGCACAAGATTGATATACAAATTTCCTACATTTTCCTAACTTTTTAGAATTTTTGGAGTTACAGAAGTATGAGTAAAATTCGCGTCTTTACAGACTATTCTGTTTTTGATAGATTCTGTTTTCGTTGCATTGTGTGCTTATTTTGATGAATCGATGGATTGTATCGGGGGTATAAGCCATGGAAAAGTTAGAATACAATAGGTATAATGCAATAAAAAAGAATGAATGAGTTTGGAATAGTACTTAAAGTGAAGATTGGTTTTATTATACTAACGGATCTCATGAAGGTTTTTGTTAAGTTTTATGTGATTGAAGTTTTCAAGTTTTGGGTGAGATCACGATGCATGAAGGAATAAGGAGTGTCAAGAGCCTAAGCTTGGGGATGCCCCATGGCACCCCAAGGTAATATTCAAGAAGTACGAGGCAACTAAGGTTGGGGATGCCCCGTAAGGCATCCCCTCTTTCTTCTAACGACCATCAATAATTTTACTTGGAGCTATATTTTTATTCGTCACATATAATGAGTTTTTCTTGGAGCGTCTTGAATTATATGAGTATTTGCTTGTTTTGCTTTTTAGTTTTTCACAATCATCCTTGCTGGACACACCTATTTGATAGAGCCATAATTATGCTATGATTTGTTAGAATTGCTCTATGTGCTTCACTTAAATTTTTTGAGCTATGGAATTGCTCTAGTACTTCAATTATGCCTTTTTGAGCACGGTGGTGTTCTTATTTTGAAGAAATATGCTCTCATGCTTCACTTAGATTATTTTGAGAGTTAGTAAAATTTTAAAGAAATATCCTCTCATTGCTTCACTTATATTATTTTGAGAGATGAAAATTATTTTGAAGAAATATTTGTGCTCTCGTTCTTCACTTAAATTTGTTTGAGAGCTTTGTTAGTAGCAATGGTAATATATGAAATTAGTCCCAAAGTGACAGATATTCAAGAGGGATATAATAAAAACTTTCATGCAGATCATTGGATATTAAAAACTTGATTCCTTGCAATAGTTTTGAGATATGTTCATAGTAATATGAGAGTCATGTTAATGAGTAATTATGCCTTAGTAAGAATATTGGTGTTAATGTTTTTGATTCCCTATGCACGCACGGAAGTCAATAGTTATGCAATGAAGTTACATCCTACTTGTGGTGCATCATTCGGTGTTATTTATGTTTAATGCTCTTTTATGATCGTTTTCATTTGTTGGTTGCACTAGAAAAAAAATATACTTCCGTGATGATACGTGTGTGTCATAGTAGGTCAGGTATTCTGTCATGCATGTACATCCATGACGATTTTATGATAGAATCAAGATAGTCATACATGTGCTGTCGTAGAAGTGTTCCATGACAATACCAAAATTATCATCACGGAAGTGTTCACTTCCATGACGATAAATGACGCGTCATGGAAGTGCTTTCGTCAAGGGTAACCGACACATGGCATCCACCGTAACGGGTCGCCGTTTATCTATTGGGTCCGGTTTTGGAACCGCTATCCCGTTAACAACAATGACCAATGGCTATTTCCCACGTGTAAAATTCTCATTGGCGGGAGGAAACACGTGTCAGCTCGTCATTGGGTCAGATACGCGCCTATGATATGTCGACACGTGCGACGACCCAACACTAGCCCATTTAGCTTATCAAGGTCGGCCTGTTTGACTTGATCAAAAGATAGCGGGCTAGCCCATGAAAAGCGTGTTAACGATTTGTTCGCATATAGCCCATTTTACGACCCGGTAACTCATGGAGCATTATGGCGTTCCTGAAATTGGCCCAACAGCGTCATTTGGGCCGTCCAGTATAATACTAGCCCATTTCATTTTCAGCCCATGTATGGCCCATGACGTCATTCGGCCCATACAAGGCCTTTCGTATCTTTGGGCCCTTTGGCCGCGGTGAGTCTGGCCCATAATAAACAGTAAATTTCTTTATGCCCAGTAACGGCCCATGATTCACATAGGCCGTTTCCAACCCGTGTTAGCTTTCAGCCTACTGACGGCCCATACAAACCTTGGCTCCTTTCCAGCCCTCGATTACTTCGGGCCCGTTACTAGCATGTTCCCTAATGGGCCAAATTTGGCCCATGATTAGAAATGGCCCATTTGTGGCCTGTTAACCCATTGCGCTGTTTCCAGCCCGCCCTATATTCTGGCCCATTAATGACCCGTTATGCATGTGACAGAATTAAGCCTTTGCTATCTTTCGGCCTGTTAAGGCCTGTTACCGTGCTGGCCTGATACCAATTACGCTCGTTTACGGCCCATGTGGGCCCATTTATCCGACGGCCTCAGGCCCACTGAATCTACGGGCCATTGGAGGCCTATTTATCCGACGGCCTGTAGGAGGCCATGGGTCCTACGGCCCGTAGCAGGCTCAAGGTTACCACAGACTGTATATGGCCCATGGTTGTTGCGGTCACTAGCAAACCAAGGAAAAAGAAGACTAGGGAAATAAATAAGCCAGAAACTAACGCTAGGCTATTAAGGCGATTGCACAAATTACATCCATTGGGCATCAAAGTTCGCCACACCAGAGCAAATATAGGGAACACCCTACACTATACAAAAATGGCTTGCTGTTTTCTTCAGCTGGTCCGCTGCATGTTAAGAACAAATTTGTATCTTAACAAAACAAATTACAACCATAAAACAGAAGGAAGGTTGGCATAAAAGTTAACAGTCTGGCAGATAAATGAACCACCAAAAGTTCAGAAGCTCAGTTCATTTGACCTGACTGTTATGGTTTGATGTTGTACTATCCGATGGAGCACCATAACCTTCCCCTTCATTTCTCCTAGGCTCCTGAACAACATAGCAAATGTCTGATAGTCTGGTTTCATAACCATGCATATCTTGACGACATCGAACAATGGTTGTCCTTGTTTCACAAAGGGTCTCTGTTAGAGAATGGACTTGTGTCTGGAGCGCAGATATAACATTGTTTTGAGCTTGCATATCTTAATCATGAGGCAGTTTGGATGATATTGCCTTAACAACCAACCCAGTATTACATAGGAACATGCTTTTGGCACTGTTAGTGGACAGGTACTGACCCACTGCAGCAATAGGTGACATAGTTTCCTCATCACCTTCAGAAGGTGGCGGTTCCACCATTTGTTCCATATCTTGTTGACAAGTTGAGTTTTTTTACATTAGTAGTACCAGAACAGAAGATATTAAGTGGGCAGCAAAACCAAACAAAATAGCTTTGGTCTATATATAGAATTTATTCTGGTGAACCCGTGCAAAATATTAGTTGTATTTTACTGCAAAGTACATAGTAAAACCAGGTTCCAAACATATGACCATGTACCATGGCTAATGTATTGTCTATTTCTTCACATTGTATTGACAACTAAGGAGAAAGAGACAAAGTTTATAATACTGTAAGCATAGTATGTCATCATTCATATCACAAAACAACCGAGAACAGACAAACATGCAATTGTAATGTTGTGTAGACAAGTCCAACACGGAACTAGATTACATATCAAGATCAAGGAACATCACTCCTCTCTTTTAAACTTTGTAAGGTGCAATGATACACTAAGACAATTGTGTATAAAATTCAAAAGAGTAATAGACATTGGCTGCAAACCGTGCAGTTCAATGCACAAGTCAGAGTAAGTAGTAGTTAAAAGGCATGAGGATTAAGGACTTACAACAGCGTCTTTGACTGGTGTAGTCATGCCCTTCATCTTGCTGGTGTGACAGTCCTTGAAGATTTCCGCAAAATTTGGTTCATGTACTTTTTGGGTCCTTGCGGGCTTTCCTCTGCATTTGGAACAAGTCAATATAGATATGATAATATGGCACAACGAAAAGAGTGAAACACAGCTAATTACAATAGCCTCGCAGTGTGCAATATAGCTACGAGATCCTGTCATCTATTGGAATTTCACTTTCGAACAGTTGGCTTTGTTCTTTGAACAGTTCACCTAAAAGAAGATAGATTTGTGAGGCACATGCGTAAATAGGAGTTCAACATGTGATCTGATCACATATATATAACATACTTGATACTTTGGATCAGACCAGTGTTTAGCGAGGCCTCTCCAGTCTTCATCCGATATATTTTCCACTGGAGATGTTTGGGCAAGTTTATGTTAGCCTTGCCTTCAAAGTGAGTTTTCCTCAAGTTATATCAGTATTGTTGCAGAGCAGACTTGAAAACATGGGTACATGCTTGTCTGGTTGCATCATCTTGGCTATCCAACTTGAACCTCATCTGTTCAAATTTATGGGAGTCTCATTACAGCAACCTAGAAAGTATGGGACAGACCAAGACGATATTATTAATTTCCATACATAACCATACTTATAGATAAATGGTCGAGGAAGTTATTGAACTGGGTTTTGTCTTTGTCATTCCTGTACTGAATCCATGTTGGGAGGATACGTGCATGACACCTAACGACAACCGTTGCCTCTGATACTAACTTGGCTGACTCTGTAGCATCATGTGGCCTTTTTAAACCTGCCTCAAAACGGATCTCCATTCTTCCTCCTCTAGATTTAGTTAACCTGTCGAGCATTATCCCTGATGTCCATTTACTCTTGCGCCTAGGTGCTAGTCCAACAACAAATATAGGAAGTGTTAGTGTACATCAAACTATGAGACTACATATAAAAAGCATGCAACTGTAACTTAACTCCAGCAACTACCTTCTTGCTATTGAAACTCACAAGGTTCATCTAATCTTACCAACTCGTCTTGTGTCAAGAGTACTTTAGAAGTAGTGTCAGGTGGCAAGGGAACTTGGGAATGCTACTAGCTGAGTTGACAACCGAGTAACTCGTGCAGCTGGTGGTACTATGGAAGGTGTTGCAACAACTAGGGTTGTCACTGCTTGTTTGGTGGCAACTATTAGTTTCTGTTTGGATTGTTTTTCAGCTTGTGTAGCACGGGATACCATGTTTTTACAATTTCCGGTGGAATTTGACCTTCTATTGCACCATTAGTACCAATAGAATCAGCATAATTTTTCCGCTTCCATTTCCGTGCGTCCGGACTACTAACACCATCCCCTGCCATTCCGTGTTCCTTCCCATTTCTCTGTGCTATGTAAAGTCAAGCCGACAAGAAAAAGGAATAAAAAATTAGTTCTTTAGAACAAATTGATGTGTGATACAGATGAATTGAACTTTGATGTTAGACAACCGCATGATAGGAGGATGTAATATGTACGAAAAATAGGATGACATGAGAAAATCAAAACTATGATATGCAAACTAAGCAGAAGGCATTTCAATAAATTAGAAGCAATGCAATGGAATGTAGACACCATATGAAAGATGCTAGAAATATTGCTCTGCCAAGTTAACAGTGTCTCGTCATAACTTGCATTTAAACAAATGTGAAGCAGTACAAGAAATAAATCATATGCAAGATGCAAACAACATCACACTACCAAGTTAAAGGCCTCTCGTCATTAGTGCCATTGCATATTCACAGCATAGCATATTCACAGCTATGATGTAAACTAAGCATACGTAATTTAATTAAATTACAAGCAATACAAGCTTGACACCATATGCAACATGCAAGGCAATATCACACTACCAAGCTAGAGAAAGCACCTGGGATGCCGGTTTTGCCGGAAGACCGCCATCAGTCCCTGCCTTAATTTTTCCTTCCTCTTTCTTAATTTTATTGCCTTGTCAAGTCAAGCCCACAAGAAAAATGAATAAAAATTCACTTTTCAGAACTCATTGATGCAGGATGCTGACGAGCACTACTTTAATGTAAGGCGACCGCATGATAGGACAATTGAATGTGTAAGATAAAAGGACAACATTGCATATTCACATGTATGATGTGTAAGCTAAGCAGAAGGCATTTCAACAAATTAGAAGCAATGAAAGCTAGACACCATATGAAAGATGCAACGAATATCACTCTACCAAGTTAAAACTGTCTCGTCATAAGTGCAATTTCAACAAATTAGAAGTAGTACAATCTAGAAAAGAATGCGAGATGTAACCTATATCACACTCCCAAGTTAAACGTGTCTTACGATAAGTGATTGTTGCAGGTTACACAATAGTAGTACTCTGATGTAAGAACATGCTGTGATAGACAGATATTGTATGTTCTAGAAATAGGAACTCGTGTCTTATTCACAAGTATAATGTGTAAAGTAAGCAGATGGAATTCAACAAAATTAGAAGCAGTACAAGCTAGACATCATACATAACATGCAACCACATATAACAATGCCAAGTTAGAGGGAGCACTTGTGATGATGGACTAGGGGAGACGTGCTCATTATCAACACACCTACGTTGAGTGTCTATGCATGTGTTGTCTTGCAAATCTTCTTGGGGGGTGGCGGAGTAGAATTTGTAGACGCCCTCCGTTTTAGTTGTTTGGAAGGAGCACCTTTATCCACTGCCTTGCTAATTTCCTTCCGCTTTATTGATTTTGCATTGTCAAGTAAAACCGACAAGAAAAAGCAATAAAATTCACTCTTTAGAACTCATTCATGCATGATATTGACAATCACTACTTTGATGTAAGGCAAACACATGATACGAGGATGGAATATGTATGAAAAATAGGACGGCATGGCATATTCACAACTATTTGTGTAAACTAAGCAGAAGCCATTTCAACAATTTAGAAGCAATGCAAGCTATACATCACATGAAAGATGTAACCAACATGACTTCCAAGTTAAAAGTGTCCCATCATAAATGGTGTTTCAACAAATTAGAAGCATTGCATGCTATAAATCATATGAAAGTTGCAACCAATATCACTCTACATATACTAAAGGTGTCTCGTCATAATTGATTGACGCGGGATACAAAAAAACAGTAGTTTTATGTAAGGACATGCTTAATAGACAGAGTACTATGTACCAAAAACAGGAAGGCATGTCACATTAACAGGTATAATGTATAAACTAACCAGAATAGCACATGCAATTTAACCAGATTGGAAGAATTACAATCTAGACACTATATGCAACATGCAACCACATATCACACTGCCAAGTTAGATAAATCACATGCGATGGTGGTGTAGGGGAAATGTGGTCATCAACTACAGAGCTACATTGACTATCTTCATCTAGCATTGTTGTTTCTTGACAATCATGTGGGGAAGCTGACACTGCATTCTTTAAAAGAGGATCTTTTCTTATAGCAGTCCATTGGTCTGACTATCTCATCATAGGTGATTGATGAGGGATACACAAGAACATTAGTTTGATGTAAGAACATGGTTAATAGACAGATGTAGTAGTATGTACCAAAAACAGTAAGGCATGTCATATTCAAAGGTATAATGTGTAAGCTAAGCAAATGCAATTTAACCAAATTGGAGGTAATACAAGCTAGAGACCCGGCCGGAGTGGTCAACATGATCATCGAGGACCTGAGAGCCTGGTGGGAGGCGGGCTGCTTCGCCAACACCATGGCTTTTTAGTTAGTGCTCACAGGATGGTGGTTCATCTACCTCCCGCCAGTCACGATTGGTGCAAGAACATTAGTCTGATCTACAAGGTACAGGCAGATGGACTTCATCTACCTCCCGCCAGTCACCATTGATGATCTTTCTCGAACTTCCAGTGACCACCAGCCCAGACCCTTGCCTTTGCCGCCCCACCCTCCCCTCAACCTCACACCACCGCCGTGCTTGGCAGCACCCCTGCCATCCCTTTAAGCCCGACCGACCTCCAGATCGGGCGCCAGCAGCTCCTAGGCCCACACACCCCTAAGATAAACAACGAGGTGCTGCTTCCTCGGCGTAATAGGCGGACTAATGCCTGTTACACCGGGGAATGCTTCCTTTAGTTGGGAATCAACTGACCAGGAATTGAAATCCAGGGGGCGACGGACCTCTAGCTAAGGTGAAATAGTATACAAGGAGAAACATTGTGCATCACAAGTTACTAGGAACATCTAGTATCAGGAAGAAGGTGTAGGAAGAAGCGGTCAACTAGTGTCTTCTGTGGGATGAATACCATGCAAGCAACCACGTAAGATTTGCACGAATAAGGAAGAGGAGTACCAGATCCGGTTGCTTGTGCTGTGTCTTCCTGATAACGCGGCAATGTTCTTCTTTTTACTAGGGGAACTGATGTTTTGGAGGAGGGTGGAGCCTTGGACGAACCCATGGCCAAATTGTTGACTGTGTTGCGGTGGTTATCTGTCGGTGGAGGGGAAGCAGATCTGAGGCGGCGAAGGATGTGTAGCGGGAACAGCTCCAGTGTGGTGGACGGTGGCGACGTTGGAGCGGCAGCGGTGAGGCGCAGGATAGCATGGTTGAACTGTCTCGGGTACGGCGCACATCAGCGTCCTGGAGGCAACTCGGCCTCGGCTTCAACTACTAGCCGTGGAGGGCATTGCGGTTGCGGTTGCGGTGGACGAAGACGTCGGGGTATCGGTTCCAACGTGATGGAGGAGGGCGGCGGTTGATGGGTGGGATGGGGTGGCAGACAGAGGACGCCGGGGTTTCGCGGCTGGTGGAGAGGTAGTTTAGGCGCCCACGGAGTACAAATGGGGAATCAGACGGGGGGGGGGGGGGAGGGGGGGGGAGCTAAGGGGGAACCATGTTTCGGTCTGGGACGCGCTTGTTTTTTTCAAACAGATAGGACGCGCTTGTTAGAAATTTGGGGAAAGTACAAACTTTGTCCCTCTCAAATTTCGGACCACTGTGGATTGGGGTTAGGATGGTAATCCCAGGTGTCCCAAATAGTGGGCGGGAGCGATTTCGGCCGAGAGAATGTGTTTTTAGGCGGCCACAGCGTATGATTTTTTTGGAGGCGGTCGCCTAGATGAAGTAACAAACCTACCCCGGTTTAGACCTATAGACGTTGGGCCGGTGGGCTTCACGGGTTAGAAGTAGAAAGTAAATTCCTTCTACCAAACATTGGTCTCACGCGGTTTCAGGTGAGTAGAGGCTCTTTTGGTGCTTCATTCGAAATTTTGAAACAGAAGCATTCACGTTTAGAGTATTTTTGAACTTTGAGGATTGACCTAAATAGACAACATTAAATTTGACCTTGTATGTTTGAAAGCCTCATTAAATTATGCGCTTCTTTTTGAAATTTTGACACTTGAAAATCCTATAACTATGATTATTTTGGAATGGAGGAGGTAAATTTGAATCTATTTTGTACACGACTATATATGCTATTATGCACAAAAGCAGAGCAAAGATTGGTGCCCCCATAATTTAGGTATGATTTACAAATGCCATGATCTTGAATTCAAATAATTGAATGGACTTCATGTTGAATTCAAATTTTTTAGACCACCTTAAGTTGAATTCAAATGTATGCTAGTTCATAGCTAGCTATTTATAATGTTCATTGTGTGAATTTTATATGTACAATGTGCGTTACACACACAACATGAACTATTCTCACGTTTATATTCAAATTTCTAAAGCGATGCATTGTCTGGAGTTCAAAATACTGACTCTGTGGATCAATTATGTCGAATAATAACATAGATATGCTCAAATTCGATAGAATATAGATGTCTGATGGATTAGTGACCATTCCTTACGTGAATTGCAAATATCATGATTCCATCCTAATATTTGGATACAATTTATGTTTTTAATCAATGCGTACATCAGTCTTTTACGTGTAGTTTCACTCCCCATAGGCCCTTCCTCACACACGCGCTGACTTTCTCTCTCACACATACGCGCACACGGTGTATATCCATCGGTGGTCTCTCGCACACTCTCTCCCGAGGTGTCTTTCTCGCAGACATGCTCTCGATATCACCCTCCCTCCCTCTCGCAACCATTTACGACTATTTTCACTAACCTTTATCACAAGCACTCTTCCTCTCACATGCATACACACACACAATCCCCATCGACCCTTTCTATATACATAAACCCGCCTACGTGTCTCCTGAAGGAAATATGCCCTAGAGGCAATAATAAAGTTATTATTTATATTTCCTTATATCATGATAAATGCTTATTATTCATGCTAGAATTGTATTAACCGGAAACTTAGTACATGTGTGAATACATAGAAAAAACAAAGTGTCCCTAGTATGCTTGTACTTGACTAGCTCGTTAATCAAAGATGGTTATGTTTCCTGACCATAGACATGTGTTGTCATTTGATGAACGGGATCACATCATTAGAGAATGATGTGATGGACAAGACCCATCTGTTAGCTTAGCATAATGATCGATAAGTTTTATTGCTATTGCTTTCTTCATGATATACATGTTCCTCTGACTATGAGATTATGCAACTCCTGAATACCGGAGGAACACCTTGTGTGCTATCAAACGTCACAATGTAACTGGGTGATTATAAAGATGCTCTACAGGTGTCTCCGAAGGTGTTTGTTGGGTTGGCATAGATCGAGATTAGGATTTGTCACTCCATGTATCGGAGAGGTATCTCTGGGCCCTCTTGGTAATTCTCATCACTATAAGCCTTGCAAGCATGTGACTAATGAGTTAGTTGCAGGATGAAGCATTATGGAACAAGTAAAGAGACTTGCCGGAAGCGAGATTGAACTAGGTATGATGATACCAACGATCGAATCTCGGGCAAGTAACATACCGATGACAAAGGGAACAACGTATGTTGTTGTGCAGTTTGACTCATAAAGATCTTCGTAGGATATAGGAGACAATATGAGCATCCATGTTCCGCTATTGGTTATTGATCAGAGATGTGTCTCGATCATGTCTACATAGTTCTCGAACCCGTAGGGTCCGCACGCTTAACGTTCGATGACTATTTGTATTATGAGTTATGTGTTTTGATGACCGAAATTTGTTCGGAGTACCAGATGAGATCACGGACATGACGAGGAGTCTCTAAATGGTCGAGAGGTAAAGATTGATATATTGGAAGGTGGTATTCGGACACCGGAAGGGTTCCGGAGTGTATCGGGTACAAACCAGAGTACCGGAAGGGTTACCGGAACCCCCCGGTGAAAGATATGGGCCATATGGTCCATGGGCGGGAGGCTAACCAGCCCACAAGGGGCTTGTGCGCCCCCACAAGGGAGGAGGCTGAATTGGACTAGGGAAAGGGGGTGCCACCCGCCTTTCCTTCTCCTATTCCCTCTCCTTGCCCCTTTCCACCTCCGTAAGAAGGAAAAAAGAGGGGGGGGGGGGGCGAATCCTACTAGGAGTGGAGTCCTAGTAGGACTCCCTCCTCCCTTGGCGCACACCTGGTGGCCGGCCTCCTCCTCCCTCCTTTATATACGGGGGTAGGGGGCACCCCAAAGGCACAACATTGTCTTAGCCGTGTGCGGTGCCCCCCTCCACCATTTACTCCTCTGATAGTATCATCATAGTGCTTAGGCAAAGCCCTGCACGGATCACATCATCAACACCATCACCATGCCGTCGTGATGATGAAACTCTCCCTCGACTCTCTGCTGGATCAAGAGTTCGAGGGACGTCATCGAGCTGAACGTTTGCTGAACTCGGAGGTGTCGTACGTTCGGTGCTAGATCGGTTGGATCGTGAAGACGTTTGACTACATCAACCGCGTTAAAACGCTTCCACTTTCGGTCTATGAGGGTACATGGACACACTCTCCCCCTCTAGTTGCTATGCATCTCCTAGATAGATCTTGCGTGATCGTAGGATTTTTTTGAAATTGCATGCTACGTTCCCCAACAGTGGTATCAGAGCCAGGTTTATGCATAGATGATATGCACGGGTAGAACACAAAGAGTTGTGGGCGATAATAGTCATACTGCTTACCGCCAACGTCTTACTTTCATTTTGCGGTATTGTTGGATGAAGCGGCCAGGACCGACATTACATGACCGCGTTCATGAGACTGGTTCTACCGACATGCTTTGCACATAAGTGGCTGGCCGGTGTCTGTTTCTCCAACTTTAGTTGAATCGAGTTTGACTATGGTCGGTCCTTGTTGAAGGTTAAAACACCACATTTGATGAAAAATCGTTGTGGTTTTCATGCGTAGGTAAGAACGGTTCTTGCTAGAAGCCCGTAGCAGCCACGTAAAACTTGAAACAACAAAGTAGGGGACATCTAACTTGTTTTTGCAGGGCTTGTTGTGATGTGATGTGGTCAAGACATGATGTGATATAAATTGTTGTATGAGATGATCATGTTTTGTAATAGAGTTATCGGCAACTAGAAGGAGCCATATAGTTGTTGCTTTATTGTATGAAATGCAGTCGCCATGTAATTGCTTTACTTTATCACTAAGCGGTAGCGATATTCGTAGTAGCAATAGTTGGCAAGACGACAATGATGTTACGATGGAGATCAAGGTGTCAAGCCGGTGACGATGGAGATCACGACGGTGCTTTGGAGATGGTGATCAAAGGCACCAGATGATGATGGCCATATCATGTCACATATTTTGATTGCATGTGATGTTTATCCTTTATGCATCTTATTTTGCTTAGTATGGCGGTAGCATTACAAGATGATCCCTCAATAAATTTCAAGGTATAAGTGTTCTCCTTGAGTATGCACTATTGCTACAGTTCGTCGTGCCAAGACACCACGTGATGATCAGGTGTGATAAGCTCTACGTTCACTTACAACGGGTGCAAGCCAGTTTTGCATGTGCAGAATACTCGGGTTAAACTCGACGAGCCTAGCATATGCAGATATGGCCTCGGAACACTAAGACCGAAAGGTCGAACGTGAATCATATAGTAGATATGATCAACATAGAGATGTTCACCACTACTCCATCTCACGTGATGATCGGACATGGTTTAGTTGATATGGATCACGTGATCATTTAGATGACTAGAGGGATGTCTATCTAAGTGGGAGTTCTTTAGTAATATGATTAATTGAACTTTAATTTATCATGAACTTGGTCCTGATAGTATTTGCAAATTATGTTGTAGATCAATAGCTCGCGTTGTAGCTTCCCTATGTTTTTTATATGTTCCTAGAGAAAACTAAGTTGAAAGATGATAGTGGCAATGATGCGAGATGGGTCCATGATCTGAGATTTATCCTCATTGCTGCACAGAAGAATTATGTCCTTGATGCACCACTAGGTGATAGACCTATTGCAGGAGCAGATGCAGACGTTATGAACGTTTAGCTAGATCAATATGATGACTACTTGATAGTATAGTGCACCATGCTTTACGGTTAGAACCGGGATTTTGAAAACATTTTGAAACTCCATGGAGCATATGAGATGTTCCAAGAGCTGAAATTGGTATTTCAGACTCATGCCCGTGTCAAGAGGTATGAGACCTCTGACAAGTACTTCGCCTAAAAGGATGGAGGAGAATAGCTCAACTAGTGAGCATGTGCTCAGAATGTCTGGGTACTACAATCGCTTGAATCAAGTGGGAGTTAATTTTCCCGATAGGATAGTGATTGACAGAGTTCTCTAGTCACCATCACCAAGTTACTGGTACTTCGTGATGAACTATAATATGCAAGGGATGACATAAGCGATTCCCGAGCTCTTCTGATGCTGACATGAACGGAGGTAGAAATCAAGAAAAAGCATCAAGTGTTGATGATTAAACAAGATCACTAGTTTCAAGAAAAGGGCAAAGGGAAAGAAAGGGAACTTCAAGAAGAATGGCAAGCAAGTTGTCACTCCCGTGAAGAAGCCCAAAGCTGGACCTAACCTGAAACTAAATGCTTCTACTTCAAAGGAAATGGTCACTAGAAGCGGAGTTACCCCAAATATTTGATGGATAAGAAGGATGGAAAAGTGAACAAAGGTATATTTGATATACATGTTATTGATGTGTACCTTACTAGTGCTCATAGTAGCCCCTGGGTATTTGATACCTGTTCGGTTGCTAAGATTAGTAACTCGAAACAGGAGTTGCAGAATAAATAGAGACTAGTTGAGGGTGAAGTGACGATGTGTGTTGGAAATGGTTCCAAGATTGATATGATCATCATCACACAGCCCCTATACTTTCGGGATTAGTGTTGAACCTAAATAAATGTTATTTGGTGTTTGCGTTGAGCATGAATATGATTAGATCATGTTTATTGCAATACGGTTATTCATTTAAGAAAGAGAATAATTGTTATTCTATTTATATGAATAAAACCTTCTATGGTCATACACCCAATGTTGATGGTTTATTGAATCTCGATCGTAGTGATACACATATTCATAATATTGATGCCAACAAATGCAAAGTTGATAATGATAGTGCGACATACTTGTGGCACTGCCGTTTAGGTCATATTGGTGTAAAGCGCATGAAGAAACTCCATGTTGATGGGCTTTTGGAATCACTTGATTATGAATCATTTGATACTTGCGAAACGGTGCCTTATGGGCAAGATGACTAAAACTCCATTCTCTGAAACAATGGAATGAGCTAATGACTTATTGGAAATAATATATACCGATGTATGCGGTCCAATGAGTGTTGAGGCTCATGGCAGGTATCATTATTTTATGACCTTCACAGATGATTTGAGAAGATATGGATATATCTACTTAATGAAACACAAGTCTGAAACATTTGAAAAGTTCAAAGAATTTCAGAGTGAAGTGGAGAATCATTGTAACAAGAAAATAAAGTTTCTACGATCTGATCATGAAGGTGAATATTTGAGTTACAAGTTTGACCTTCATTTAAAACAATGTGGTATAGTTTCACAGCTCACGCCACCTGGAAGACCACAACATAATGGTGTGTCCGAGCATCGTAACCGCACTTTATTAGATATGGTGCAATCTATGATGTCTCTTACCAATTTACCACTATCGTTTTGGGATTATGCATTAGAGACAGCTGCATTCACGTTAAACAGGGCACCGTCAAAATCCATTGAGACGACACCATATGAACCGTGGTTTGGCAACAAGCCTAAGTTGTCGTTTCTTAAAGTTTGGGGCTGCGATGCTTATATGAAAAAGCTTCAACCTGATAAGCTCGAGCCCAAATCGGAGAAATGTGTCTTCATAGGATACCCAAAAGAAACTGTTGGGTGCACCTTCTATCACAGATCCGAAGGCAAGATATTCGTTGCTAAGAATGGGTCCTTTTTAGAGAAGGAGTTTCTCTTGAAAGAAGTGAGTGGGAGGAAAGTAGAACTTGATGAGGTAATTGTACCTTCTCCCGAATTGGAAAGTAGTTTATCACAGAAATCAGTTCTAGTGATTCCTACACCAATTTGTGAGGAAGCTAATGATGATGATCATGAAACTTCGGATCAAGTTACTACCGAACCTCGTAGGTCAACCAGAGTACGCTCCGCACCAGAGTGGTACGGTAATCCTATTCTAGAAGTCATGTTACTAGACCATGATGAACCTACGAACTATGAGGAAACGATGATGATCCCAGATTCCATGAAATGGCTTGAGGCCATGAAATTTGAGATGTGATCCATGTATGAGAACAAAGTGTGGACTTTGGTGGACTTGCCCGATGATCAGCAAGCCATAGAAAATAAAAGGATCTTCAAGAGGAAGACGGACGCTGATTGTGGCACCCTGGCTCAGAGAAACCGGAATGCACCCGTATTCCAGCCCTTAGATTGAGGTGAAGTCTTCTGGAATACGACACTTCTTAGCATAGAACAAACCAGCTCTCTATTATAGCACGAATATGAATACAAGGTCTCTGATATTACAATGAATAACACCGGCACAACGACACTATGCTAATCATAGTTGCTCTATGCAAGTAGCATAACAACTCTGGGTAGCGGAATCTCTACTGGCAGCGGAAGAACTATTGGCAGCAAAACAACGAATGACGATGATGGACTCCAATCCGTAGGGACTCTGGCTGGAACTTTTATCCTAGCTCGTGAACACAGGAACCACACGAAACAAGCAAGCAATCCAGACACGACCTGTAAACTGGCATGGCACGCTAGGTCAGTACATTGAATGTACTTGCAAGCTCACAATAAACCAAAAGCAGTCAAGGCAAACAACATCATGACATTAGCAGGTTAAAGTAATCATGAGCATAATACTAAAAGAACAATATGGCATGCACAACTGAACATGATACAACTTTCATGGCATAAGCATATGAACATGATGATACTACATGCAACAGTTCAACATATCATGCACCAACTTACTCTGCTCGGGTTACCTTGTAACCAACACATGCATCAACTTACCAACATCGATATCCTCGATACCTTCGTGATCCTCTCTCGTCCACAACCAATCTCTTTCTCATCATCGAACCGGGTTTATGATTAATCAAGTTATTGTTCTTGTGGGCTCATAGTGTGACCTACTCCAAATTGGGGCCATATCCGCGGGTGCAGCTATCGATAGATTAAACACACACTCTGCAGAGGTTAGCACACTATACCCACACCACGGAACCCATGGCCTCGCACTCCCATTCGGGTGGACCAACGGCGTTCCAACAAAACCGGTCTACTGCCATGACACTCTTCCGGCCACTCCGACCAACTCCCCTTTGGGATAAGTCATGGGTGGCCTCATGCCTACCAAAGGCATCAACGACCACTATCGTGGCAAAATAAACGGTCCCAAACGGGGGCAATGGTATACCAATCACAACAACGGGCACACAAGGCTTATGCCGTCCTACCTGATCAGGGTAGCACTTGCGCATAACCTTCCCTCGTTGGAGGCACCGGCGAGAGGCATGACAATAGACCCAGTTAGGACCTCCCCATAAAGGCAAATGTGGTTGCACTGGTCAGCTCGATTTAGTGGCACCATGACTCAGCCAACAGTTGTTCAAGTTCAATTAAGTCCGGTTAAACTTGAATGCAATAAGCCGAGTCATATGAAAATAACAAGATGCAACCATGATGCATGAGCATGATATCAACATAAGCATGGAGGTGCAACATAATCATCGAGCATAACCACAATGGATCATATATCCGAATGAGCATGGCATACTGACGAGTATGAATAACACAAGCAGAACTCTACCATAAGCATAGCATGACCACTAGCATCATGAACAACTACCATGCAAGAACGTAGCAAGAACACTACCAAGTAAGCATGTGACCAACTAGGTGCAATGAAACATGCATAGCAACGGTACTGGATAACAGACGGTAAGTATGCATCGGAAAGAACATTACTTCTACCAGCATGTATCACTACCAACACTCATGACATCTGAAAATGATACTAGCAAGTAGCACAAGATAACACGATGCAACATAACATAGCAAGAATGTGGACACGAGTCCACGAGTAAAACCAAAACAACGTTAGTAGTAGCAAACAAGTAGGCACATAATGGCAAACTTTTATTAAATATTCAAGTTGAAAACCAAGGCTACTGCATGACTATCATGCAAGTGGATGTTGTGGCTTGCCTGGGGGTGACGGAGACTCCGGGAAGAAGTGCGGTGAAGCCGCAGAAATGAAACACCGGACGGTTCTCTCTCGGAGGGGGCTGTTTAAAGGCAAGATAAAAAGGGTCATTTTCACTATGGGACCACCTACTGAAAATGGAACCAATAGAAAGAGCTCAACGATATGAAGGTGTGAGCGTTGGTTTCACCTCGATCGGAGTTACGAGCAAAAAGTTGTGCGGTGTTGAAGCTCAGGGACCTATATGTGAATATTTTTCAGCAAACAGGCCCCTGGAAGAAAAACAGAAAGCACCTTCGGGCTGTTTACGTTTTCTGAAACAGAAAGCATACTTTCATATGAAGTAGAATGGAAATACGCTTCTCAAAAAGGAAATTGTACTTTGGACATAAGAGGAAGGAAATACGCTTTCTTTTAACGCAAACGTATTTCAGGAAAAGCGTGTCCACTTACTCGACGTGGCAGTGGCGGGGCCCGGCTTGTGCGGCTGCCAGATGGGTCCCATGCGTAGGCGGAGGGGCACGGGCGCTCATCCTCTTCCTTGCGCTGCCTCCCCGCATGGAACAGAGGAAGCAGGGGAGGGGCCGCGCTGCCGGCGACGGGCCGGCTGGCTCTGGCCATCTCCGGCCGAGCCGAGCACACCGGCGGCCGCGGCGCGGCCCGCCGCACCCGTTCCCGGCCAGAGGGAGGCGGGGAACAGCGGCGAGGGGTGGTGCCCGGAGGGGACAGAGGCGGACGGGTGGAGATGGGTTACGGCGATGCGGGCAACTCCGATGAGGGATGAAGGTGTGGGGCGGCTCTATGGAGCACGATGAGTGCTCTGGTGGTGTCAAGATGGAGAGAGAATGGCTAGGGCGGCCAGACGACAGGGTGGCCGAAAGGTGGAGGCGACAGCCGGACTAGGAAGACGCGGCCACGGGGCTCTCCGGCGAGGGGCAAGGGGTTGGGGCGAACCGCGGGGAGGAGTGGAACACGATGGACAACACTGGAGGAGGAGGAGGAGGAGGATAGGCTCGCCGGAACCAAGGAGGAACCGCGGCGGCCGAGGCAAACTCCGGCAAAAAGAGGAGGGGGCCGAGGGCTCCGATGGTCGGGAAAGCTTGGGGAGAGGCCTGGGAGCTGAGGAAGAGGTTGGGGGTCCTTATAAAGGCGCGGGGGAGGCTTCTGGAGCTCAATGGCAAGCTCCCGACCAAGCTTTAATGGTGGCCAGTGGCTGGGCATGGCACGGGCGCGCCGACGGTGACCACACGGCAGTGATTCAGGGCGGGGCAGTGATGCAAAGTGACTGAGTCGAGAACAGGCTAGCTCCTGTACAAGGTGAGGCGTCGAGACGCCAAGGAAGGCGATGGGAATAGGGCGGGAAGACGCCAGAGCACGAGTTTGGCTGGTTCACCCCGTGGTCACCGTGTGAGCTGGCGCACATGATGCACTCTGAGCGGCCAAATCATGTCTGGGACATGGACCCTGCTGCCCTTAGTCTAAATGAGAAAATAATTCAGTCCAGGGGCAAAGAAGTGATTGGCAGGAGGAGCCAAGAGACATGAACAACAAGGTGTTTGTGCTGCGGGGAGACAAACACAGAAGGAGGCATAGACTGGGCTTTGGCATGGTGTGATCACACACTAAGATTATTACCTATGACAATTTTCAAATCATTAGGAGGAAGATACATGATACTTGCTGTAGAAAGTTCCATAATGGCCAGAAATGAAGATTTGGATGATGCACTCACATAGTTGTATCAAATGAGCTGAAAATGGTTATGGCCCAATTATTTGAATATATTAAGATGCCCAAGGAGTTTCATGTCATTTGGATGAACCAAAATAGCACTTGCTTCACAAAGCTTTATTCTGACCAAACACTTGAAAAACTTCCACAGGGCAAATGGCTAAATGTATTGATCCACAATTTGGTGGAGGGAGTTTATATGGGTAAGAGAATGTCCTGGTAAAATGGCAGATTAAATGAAGCAATATAAAATATAGTTGCTTCACAAACTAAAAGTCTGACCAGAAACTAAAATTTGGAGCTGTGCTCCCATAGAAAGTTTATAGGAGCTCGAATTGTGTGGAGAGTGATGATTTGACCAAATGCAGGATTTTGCAGAAGTTCATATCATTTGGACGTGCCTAGGATATACTTTGTTCACAAAGTTTCTTTCTGGGTAGAAACTTTGTAAAATCATAGAAAAATAATTACTAGGCAAATGAGGTTGAACTTTGGCACAGGCAATGATATGGATAGGAAAAGATGTCCAAGAAGTTGGGAGTAAATTGGGCAAAGATAAATATCACTTGCTTCACAAAGTGCCATTTAGGGCATAATAGGAAAATGATTATTGGAGGATTATTTTTGAACATGGCAATGAAAAGTTTTGCCATATTTGAGCAAGATAGGACCCAAAAAATTTATGAGAATTATTTGGGAATTTTAGGAGTGACATAAATATGGGTTGCTTCGCAACCTAGGGCAAATATGATAATCCCTTTATAAGAAAAGGAATATTCCCAATAAAAAGAATATTGGGATATGGGCTAGGATGGAAATGACATGAGCTAGGGATGGTTTTGGGGATGACAAGCCACTATAAAACCTAGGAGGACATGATCTTCCCAAGTTTTAGAACCACACAACCATGGAAAAGCAAATTAAACCGGAATCCAAAAAAATCCTCAAAAAAAGAAAAGGGCAAAAATCCATGCTGTTACACTGATAGTAGTATTACTATCTACAAAGCTCGACTTGTTACAAAAGGTTTTTCGACAAGTTCAAGGTATTGACTACAATGAGTTTTCTCAACTGTAGCGATGCTTAAATCCGTCCGAATCATGTTAACAATTACCATATTTTATGAAATTTGGCAAATGGATGTCAAAACTGCATTCCTTAAATGGATATTTCTTAAAGAAGAGTTGTATATGATAGAACCAGAAGGTTTTGTCGATCCTAAAGGTACTAACAAGGTGTGCAAGCTCTAGCAATCCATCTATGGACTGGTGCAAGTATCTCACAGTTGGAATATATGCTTTGATGAGTTGATCAAAGCATATAGTTTTATACAGACTTGGGTGAAGCCCGTATTTACAAGAAAGTGAGTGGGAGCACTACAGCCTTTCTGATAAGTATATGTGAATGACATATTGTTGATCAGAAATTATGTAGAATTTTCTGGAAAGCATAAAGGAGAGTTTGAAAGGGGATTTTCAAAGAAAGACCTCGGTGAAGCTGCTTACATATTGGGCATCAAGATCTATAGAGATAGATCAAGACACTTGATAAGATTTTTTTCAATGAGTACATACCTTGACAAGATTTTGAAAGAGTTCAAAATGGATCAGTCAAAGAAGGAGTTCTTGCCTGTATTACAAGGCGTAAAGTTGAGTAAGACTCAAAGCCCGACCACGACAGAAGATAGAAATAGAATGAAAGTCATTCCCTATGCCTCATTCATAGGTTCTATAAAGTATGCCATGCTATGTACCAGACCAGTTGTGTGCCTTGTTATGAGTTTGGCAAGGGGGTACGATAGTGATCCAGGAGTGGATCACTATATAGCGGTCAAAGTTATCCTTAGTTACCTAAGAGGACCAAGGAAGTATTTCTCGGTTATGGAGGTGATAAAGAGTTACGTCGATGTAAGATTTACACCAATCCAGATGACTACGAGTCTCAATCTGGACACATATTGAAAGTGGGAGCAATTAGCTAGAGTAGCTCCATGCAGAGCATTGTTGACTAAACTTCTCTCACAAGCAAAACATGATCACACCTTAGTACTCTTTGGGTGTTAATCACATAGTGATGTGAACTAGATTATTGACTCTAGTAAACCCTTTGGTTGTTGGTCACATGGGGATGTGAACTATGGGTGTTAATCACATACATATGTAAACTATTGGTGTTAATCACATGGCGACGTGAACTAGATTATTGACTCTAGTGCAAGTGGGAGACTGAAGGAAATATGCCCTAGAGGCAATAATAAAGTTATTATTTATATTTCCTTATATCATGATAAATGTTTATTATTCATGCTAGAATTGTATTAACCAGAAACTTAGTACATGTGTGAATACATAGAGAAAACAAAGTGTCTCTAGTATGCCTCTACTTGACTAGCTCGTTAATCAAAGATGGTTATGTTTCCTGACCATAGGCATGTGTTGTCATTTGATGAACGGGATCACATCATTAGAGAATGATGTGATGGACAAGACCCATCCGTTAGCTTAACATAATGATCGATAAGTTTTATTGCTATTGCTTTCTTCATGACTTATACATGTTTCTCTAACTATGAGATTATGCAGCTCCCGAATACAGGAGGAACACCTTGTGTGCTATAAAATATCACAATGTAACTGGGTGATTATAAAGATGCTCTACATGTGTCTCCGAAGGTGTTTGTTGGGTTGGCATAGATCGAATTAGGATTTGTCACTCTGTGTATCGGAGAGGTATTTCTGGGCCCTCTCAGTAATGCTCATCACTATAAGCCTTGCAAGCAATGTGACTAATGAGTTAGTTGCAGGATGAAGCATTACGGAACAAGTAAAGGGACTTGCCGGTAACGAGATTGAACTAGGTATGATGATATCGACTATTAAATCTCAGGAAAGTAACATACCGATGACAAAGGGAACAACGTATGTTGTTGTGCGGTTTGACTGATAAAGATCTTCATAGAATATGTAGGAGCCAATATGAGCATCCAAGTTTTGCCATTGGTTATTGATCGGAGATGTGTCTCGATCGTGTCTACATAGTTCTCGAACCTGTAGGGTCCGCACGCTTAACGTTAGGCCTGGGCATTCGGTATAAACCAAAAATCCAGTTTCTACCATTCGGTATTTTTATAAAATTGGTTAGCAAAGATGAAAACCAAAAAATACATCCAAAACAAGCTAATCGAAAATTCGGTTAACCGAGTTTTTCGGTTCGGTAATTGGTTTATATCGTATTCGCTGAACGTACATAATATTTAGCCGCGTGCCTTGATTCCTCTTCACCGGCACTCCTATATAGCCTAGCTAACCACATCATTGTTTTCTCCTGGCCGAGATGGGACTAAACTACAACACGGGAGCGCCAATGCTGCTTTGGTAAGTACTACGTGCGTGCAAGTATACTACTGCCTCACAACAGAAAAAGAAGCCCACAACAGCTAGTCAGCTTGGGCCTTGCTTGTAGGTCCTCAGTTTAGCCCATGAATATTTTTTGTCGCGAGCTCTTGCACCTCTCGAGCCTGCCTAGCGCGGGAGAAGATTCAAAAATAATAATAGCGCGATAGCAGCTCCTTTCGCTGTAGGTTCACGTGCCCTTGCGTATGTTCGTTTTCCTATTCGGTTAACCATGATACTACCGAACTGAAGTAATCAAGTTCGGTTAGCAAAGTGAAAAACCGAATTTTTCTGTAGGAACACCAAAAACCGAACTTTTGGTTTTTTCGGTTTCGGCTTCGGTCTGGTATTCGGTTTGTCGGTTTTTATGCCCACCCCTACTTAACATTCGATGATGATTTGTATTATGAGTTATATGTTTTGATGAACGAAGTTTGTTTGGAGTGCCGGATGAGATCACGGACATGACGAGGAGTCTCGAAATGGTCGAGAGGTAAAGATTGATATATTGGAAGGTGATATTCGAACACCGGAAGGGTTCCAGAGTGTATCAGGTACAAACCTGAGTACATGAAGGGTTACCGGAACCCCTTGGTGGAAGATATGGGCCATATGGGCCATGGGAGGGAGGCTAACCAGCCCACAAGGGCTGGTGCGCCTCCCACAAGGGAGGAGGCCGAGTTGGACTAGGGAAAGGGGGCACCACCCCCTTTCCTTCTCCTACTCCCTATCCATCCCCCTTTCCACCTTCGTAAGAAGGAAAAAAGAGGGGGGGGGGGGCGAATCCTACTAGGAGTGGAGTCCTAGTAGGAGTCCCCCTCCCTTGGCGCGCCCCTGGTGGTCGGCCTCCTCCTCCCTCCTTTATATACGGGGGTAGGGGGAACCCCAAAGGCAAAACATTGTCTTAGCCATGTGCAGTGCCCTCCTCCACTGTTTACTCGTCTGATAATATCATCGTAGTGCTTAGGCGATGCCCTGCGCGGATCACATCATCAAAACCGTCACCACGGCATCGTGCAAATGAAACTCTCCCTCGTCTGCTGGATCAAGAGTTCGAGGGACGTCATCAAGCTGAACGTGTGCTGAACTCAGAGGTGCCGCACGTTCGGTGCTAGAACAGTTGGATCGTGAAGATGTTCGACTACATCAACCATGTTAACATAACGCTTCCGCTTTCGGTCTATGAGGTTATGTGGACACACTCTTCCCCTCTCGTTGTTATGCATCTCCTAGATAGATCTTGCGTGATCGTAGGATTTTTTTTTTGAAATTGCATGCTACGTTCCCCAACATCTCCTCCACGCACATTATCTTTAGGCCTGTCTCGCACGCATTGTCTCCATCTCTCTTCCTAATTGACGAGTATGATTCTAGTAGAGCATTCTGCAAGATGTCCCTTAAAGTTAGGTTGGATGAATGGTAATATCAGAGATAAGGGGTTACCTTAGTCCGAGGACCTAGGGTTACAAATCCTAGCCGTCTTTGTCAGTGGACACAGAGTCCTTCACGACTCTGGTTTCTTTGTCTTGTACGACTAGTCCTCCATGGGTCTCCCCGAATGCGTCACGGGCCGACCAATGTGGCGCAGGACGGAACTGAACCAAGGGCCTCACCTCGGCCCACCGGACCTCACGCGATGACACACCCTCTGCCCCTAGGTCTCTTTATCTTCTCACACCCACACATACTAGCACAGACACCACACAAAATATTTTCTCCTCGCGCCTCTATCACCTCCCCCTTGCATATACACACTCAAGGGCATCTCTCGCCGTGACATCCTATTTGTATCTATTCTCTCTAGACCTCTCTCATTTCTCGTGCTATCTCTCCCACGTCGCCCCCCCCCCCCCGCCGGCCCCTCTATCCATGCCTCTCTTGAATACGTAACACATACACATACCCTCTCTAGGCCCTGCCAAATACGTCAACTACACATTCAAACATGTTACATCACGTACCCCATTGATCTAAAAGGCCCTCTCTTCACATTTATTTCGCATACAACATTCCTTTTGAATAAAACCACACAAAGTGTGGCCAAAAAAATATTTTAAAATTTTACATTTATACAACATTACAAAGTTATATGGAGGAGTATGAACGTTAATTTGCATTGCATAGTGCCCCAATGATATTTATTCCGCACTGTGAATTTTTATATTTTTATAGTATATATAAAGTTAGTCATAATAAAGAGAAACGAAGAGCATCTCTCTCTCCATCGCATACACCCCCTTTACGCCCCTTTCACGTACGCACACAAACTATCTCTAGGTCCTGAAAGTACACCCCAGCACATTCACGCATGTTTCATCTTTCTCTCGTGATATATACAGTGACGATCATTATATTTGAAGCGAAAGCACGATACGTACATTGGACTTCAGAATCCACTCTTTATGGTCACCATTTACATTTTGTGGTTACTATACAGTCACGGGCTCACCATACAACTCTGTATTTGCTCAAGACGACTAGTTGGCATGTTAAACGCTCCACGTGGCACCTCTAGTGTGCATCACATTATCTCACTACCATTGGGCCCACCTATCGGCGTGTATAAGAATGAAGAAAAACGATAAAAAATATTGAACGGTGGTTCGAAATCATGACCGCGGGCACATCAGAATAGGTGGCCTTGTATTGGTATGCTGAGCCGTGTGTTTTAACACACAAGAGCCGGTGTGGTGATTATACACACACGCACGCATGCACATGAACTACATGCACGCAACACTCACATGTACACATGCAGCCACGCACGCACACAACACTCATAGGCACATACGGAGCCACGCACACACGCAACACTCACACGCACACACGCACACACGCATGCATGCACACACCACATGACCAACACACACGCTCATGCTCAAGTGCTCAACCTACACGTGCATGCACACACATCGGGCCCTGACAGTACACAACCATGTGGTTCCTGTGCACGGGTTGGAGTCTTTTCGCGCCTGTGTAAATTTGTGTTTATCTTACTTTTTTCTTATGCGAACTGATAGGTGGGACCCACAAGGAACATGGTCAATTTAACCAATCAACATAGTGCCATGCAGAATATTTGGCCGGTCAACAGAGTGCAATCCGATGTTGAACGGTGAGCAAGTGACCGTATAATCACCACAAAACGTATATAGTGACCGTAATGAGCGTATTCTGAAGTCTGGTGACCGTATTACGCTTTTCGCTTGAAATACACTGACTGCTAGTATATTTATCTCTTCTCTCGCTCTCTCTCTGGAGCCGAGTAGGCCAACGTGCCAGTGCCTAAATTGGCGCACGCAACCCCATTATTGCTGTACTGGTTTCATAAGAGCGAGCAAGCATTCACGTCTACCGTACAAACTGTAGATATGAGTTACAAATGCTATGAAAATGAATACAAATATTTGAATCCACTTTATGCCCAATTTCTCCCTATAGGCCCTCCAAAAGTACATCTCTACTGTCGGTGTTCTGGATACAGGGGTACCCAGACCTGCCTGCCTGCGGCCCACTGTGTGGCTCCATCGACGGCCTGGTACGACCCAGTTTCAGCATCGACAACTCAAGACCCTCGCGAGGGGCCAAGTCTCACGAGGTGGACGATACCAAGACCTCCAAGGGGATCGGCCTCGTCAGGCTGGCTCCTGAGGAGCAAAGATCTCTATGCAAGGTGCATCTCATGAGGCTCAGCTGACGAGAGCCATGACGACCAAGGCCAAGCGGGCGCCACCGGGCGCAGTGTACCAGTTCCCTCTTTGGTGCAAAGGAGGCAAGCGGCAGGCGCGGAATCCCGAGGAATCAGCCACAGGTTTCCATTACGGTGCAACAAGACCAAGAGCACCAGGACGGTAGGACGGAGGTCATCGCCGAGCCCACCGCAGCGTCACGACTAGAGGCTTTTCATAGGCGAAGAACACTTTAGTCAGGATAGGATGTACTTGTTGTCTCCCTTAAAATCTGGCCATTGTGGGATCCCTTGCCGCCAACATTTGGGAAGAGGACCAAGGCCACTATAAATAGGACCTAGCCACCACCATAGAGGGGGACGGAATCCATCAAATCCATTCCACCCTCTCCATCTCACCATCTCACTTGAGCCCAATAACACCTCACCTCCTAAGGCTGTTCAACCACTGTACTAGTTCATCCTCAGCCCCTCGAGGCAAATCCACCACAAAGCAGGAGTAGGGTTTCACACCGCAAGGTGGCCCGAACCTAGGTAAAATGTTGTGTCTTTCTGTCTCTCTTTCCCTTCGAGTTCGACACGCTCGCTTGTGAGGTTTCACGAGTAGCAGGCTAGGTAGGTTGAGATCTCCGCACGCACCCTAGAGTTCGAACCTCTCAAGGGTTTGCGGAACCCGTAATCCGACATTTGGCACTCCAGGTAGGGGTGCGTCGGAGATCCGCCGCTTCGTCTGTCACATCCCTGTTGGAAATATGCCCTAGAGGCAATAATAAAAGTATTATTATTATATTTCCTTGTTCATGATAATTGTCTTTTATTCATGCTATAACTGTATTATCCGGAAATCGTAATACACGTGTGAATACATAGACCACAATATGTCCCTAGTGAGCCTCTAGTTGACTAGCTCGTTGTGATCAACAGATAGTCATGGTTTCCTGGCTATGGACATTGGATGTCGTTGATAACGGGATCACATCATTAGGAGAATGATGTGATGGACAAGACCCAATCCTAAGCCTAGCATAGAGATCATGTAGTTCGTATGCTAAAGCTTTTCTAATGTCAAGTATCTTTTCCTTAGACCATGAGATTGTGCAACTCCCGGATACCGTAGGAGTGCTTTGGGTGTACCAAACGTCACAACGTAACTGGGTGATTATAAAGGTGCACTACAGGTATCTCCGAAAGTGTCTGTTGGGTTGGCACGAATCGAGACTGGGATTTGTCACTCCGTGTAAGCGGAGAGGTATCTCTGGGCCCACTCGGTAGGACATCATCATATGCGCAATGTGACCAGGGAGTTGATCACGGGATGATGTGTTACCGAACGAGTAAAGAGACTTGCCGGTAACGAGATTGAACAAGGTATAAGATACCGACGATCGAATCTCGGGCAAGTACAATACCGCTAGACAAAGGGAATTGTATACGGGATTGGTTAAGTCCTTGACATCGTGGTTCATCCGATGAGATCATCGTGGAACATGTGGGAGCCAACATGGGTATCCAGATCCCGCTGTTGGTTATTGACCGGAGAACGTCTCGGTCATGTCTGCATGTCTCCCGAACCCGTAGGGTCTACACACTTAAGGTTCGATGACGCTAGGGTTATAAAGGAAGTATGTATGTGGTTACCGAATGTTGTTCGGAGTCCCGGATGAGATCCCGGACGTCACGAGGATTTCCGAAATGGTCCGGAGGTAAAGATTTATATATGGGAAGTCCTATTTTGGCCACCGGAAAATGTTCGGGATTTTTCGGTATTGTACCGGGAAGGTTCTAGAAGGTTCCGGAGTGGGGCCCACCTGCATGGGGGGACCCACATGAACATGGGTAGTGGGGGCAAGGCCCCACACCCCTGGTCAAGGCGCACCAAGATCCCCCCTTAGAAGGAATAAGATCATATCCCAAAGGGATAAGATCAAGATCCCTAAAAAGGGGGGATAGCAATCGGTGGGGAAGGAAATGATGGGATTTCTTTCCTCCCACCTTTGCCAACGCCCCAATGGACTTGGAGGGCAAGAAACCAGCCCCCTCCACCCCTATATATAGCGGGGAGGCGCATGGGAGCTTCACCCTTGCCCCTGGCGCAGCCCTCCCTCTCCCAAGTGCTCCTCCTCTCTCGCGGTGCTTGGCGAAGCCCTGCAGGATTGCCACGCTCCTCCACCACCACCACGCCGTTGTGCTGCTGCTGGATGGAGTCTTCCTCAACCCCTCCCTCTCTCCTTGCTGGATCAAGGCGTGGGAGACGTCACCGGGCTGTACGTGTGTTGAACGCAGAGGTGCCGTGCGTTCGGCACTTGATCATCGGTGATTTGAATCACGACGAGTACGACTCCATCAACCCCGTTCACTTGAACGCTTCCGCTTAGCGATCTACAAGGGTATGTAGATGCACTCTCCTTTCCCCTCATTGCTGGTCTCTCCATAGATAGATCTTGGTGATACGTAGGAAAATTTTTGAATTTCTGCTACGTTCCCCAACAATCCCGCCACCGGCTCCGATGGTAGGCGCCCCTCTTTCAACTGGGCCGTCATGCACCTTTGGGGGAGCTGTGGGCTCCGCGCTTTCACCCCCGCCTTGCGACAGGTGGAGTGGCCACCCAAGTTCAGTCCGGAGATGCCGCCCCGCTACGACAGTGCGGCGGATCCGGCTGGCTTCCTCCAGGTGTACGAGGAGGCAGTCTGGGCGGCCGGTGGAGACGACAAGGTGATGGCCAACTAGCTCCCCATGGCCCTCGTGGGCGTGCCGCGCGCCTGGCTGCTCAACTTGCCGGAGTCTTCCATGGCCTCCTCGGAGGAGCTGCACATCCTCTTCATCGTGCACTTTGCAGCACTGGTGCCTCCGTTGTTGCAGCTCTCCTGGGTGGCTCGCAGGCGCCACCCTCCGACTGCCACATCAAGCAGTTCTACCGCCAAGTCAGCATCGCGCAGGTACAGTCGGGGGCTCCCCCGGGCTGGGTGGTGCCCAAGGCCGACCTCACCTTCGGCCCAGGAGATCACCCAACAACCACGGCGGGAGCAGGCGCGCTCCCGATGCTCTGCACCCCCACCATCTGCAATGTGGTGGTCACCAAGACCCTCATCGATGGTGGAGCCGGCCTCAACGTGCTCTTCATGGAAGCATTCGGTTTGCTTCACGTGCCCCATGGCCGGCTCTGCCCCACCAAGCTCTTCTCCGGGGTCGGCAATGGTTCTGCCAGCCCCTTGGGGCAGATCCACCTCCCCGTCACTTTGGGGACTCGCAACAACTACCGCACTGAGCTCATCGACTTCGACATCGCCCGGATCGGCTTGCCATACAACGCCATCCTTGGGTACCCGGCCCTGGCCAAGTTCATGGTAGCAACTCATCCATCCTACAACCTCATGAAGATGCCAGGCAGTATGGTGTCCTCACAGTGGCAAGAGACACCAAGGACGCGTTGTAGGCCCTTAAGCTCGCCTTGAGGACCGTGGTGTCCGTGCAGTCAAGCAAGAAATAGGGCCCTGAGGCTCCAGGGGCAACACCAGCCAAGAAGAAGCAGTTGTTTTCCCAAGACCGAGCCGAGATGAAGCAGGTGCCAGTTGCTGCGGATGGGGCGTCAGGTGCCACCTTCACCATAGGAGCTGGCCTCCCCCCGGCCCAAGAGAAAGCATTGGTCAGCTTCTTGCGCGCCAACAAGGAAGTGTTTGCATAGGAGCCCAAGGACCTGGTTGGGATCCCAAGGGGAATAATCGAGCACCACCTGAGGGTGTGCCCAAATGTGCGTCCAGTGAAGCAGAAGGCCCGACGATAGTCCACCGAGAAGTAGGCGTTTATCGTCCAAGAAACCCGCAAGTTGCAGGATGCTGGTGTCATCCAGGAGGTGCGGTACCCGGAGTGGCTGGCAAACCCTATCATCGTCCCCAAGCAAGGAGGGAAGGGGCGCATGTGCGTTGACTTCACCAACCTCTACAAGGCTTGCCCTCAGGACCCCTTCCCGCTTCCGCGCATCGACCAGATCATCGACTCCACTGCCGAGTGCGACCTGCTGTTCTTCTTGGATGCCTTTTCGAGCTAGCACCAGATCATGATGGCTGTGCAAGATGTAGAGAAGACGGCGTTCCTGATCCCCTGCGGGGTGTACTGCTACACCTGCATGCCTTTCGGACTGCGTAAAGCTGGGGCTACTTTCCAGCGGCTGATGCACATCACCCTGGGCCAGCAGCTCGGGAGGAATGTAGAGGCTTATGTTGATGACATAGTGGTGAATTCTCAGGAGGCAAAGACCTTGATCGAAGACCTGGAGGAAATGTTTGCCAGCCTGCGCAGGGTGGACCTATGGCTCAACCCCAAGAAGTGTGTATTCGGGGTTCCTTCTGGCAAGTTGCTGGGTTTCCTGGTGTCACACAGGGGAATCGAGGCCAACCCGGAGAAAGTCAAGGCCATACAAGACATGAGCCCTCCGCAGACGCTCAAGGAGATGCAGAAGCTGGCGGGATGCATGACCTTGCTTGGGCGCTTCATCTCCAAGTTGGGGGAACACGCCCTCCCATTCTTCAAGCTGATGAAGAGGAAGGGGACATTTGAATGGACCCCTGAGGCTAACGTAGCCTTTGAAGACCTCAAGAGATACCTGACCAGCCCGTCGGTGATGGTGGCACCGTGCCCTCTTGAGCCCTTGGTGCTCTACTTGGCCGCCACCCCTCACTCCGCCAGCGCCGCTCTGGTGGCGCTAAGAGAAGAGCGCCCGATCAAGGATCCTCAGCAGGGAGCCCCACCATCAAGCAAGCTGCAGCAGCCTCGTGATGGCGCTCCTGAGGCTCCAGCTGACACGACAGTCAATATCCCTCCTGAGGCTCAAACCGACCCCTCAGCCTAAGGGGCTCCTGAGGCCGAGGCTCACGAGGCCGCAGCTAGCGCGACAAGTGATGGGACCCCTGAAGGTCAGCATCCTCAAGAAACACAAGACCTCACCAACACCTCCTCCCTCATCGAGCATCCGGTCTACTTCATCAGCACAGTGCTACAAGAGGCGCTAGCGCGCTACCCCATGCCCCAAAAGCTCTTACTCGCGCTCCTCGTTGCCTCCCGAAAGCTGCGCCACTACTTCCAGGGCCACCCCATCAAGGTCGTTTCAACCTACCCACTAGAGAGGGTACTCCGGAGTGCTAACGCCGCCGGGCGGGTCGCAGAGTGGAACATCAAGCTTCAGGCATTCCAGCTCGAGTTCAGCACCACCAGGGTCATCAAGGGTGCGGCCCTCGTAGATTTCGTGGTAGAATGGACTGACGTCCCCAACTACGGAATATGCGAGGACCGCTCCCTCTTTCCTGGAGACAAGGCACCAGACGGGTGGATTGTGTACTTCGACGGCATGTTCGCACGACAGGGCGCGGGGGCTGGAGCTGTACTCATCTCACCCGCCAAGGACAAGCTCTTCTATGTTTTGCAACTCTGCTTCCAGCAGGGCGAGAAGGTCTCTAACAACATCACAGAATACGAAGGCCTACTCGCCGGCCTCAGGGCCGCGGTAGCGCTGGGAGTGAAGCACCTCACCATCAGGGGCGATTCCCAGCTCCTCATCAACTTCTCTAACAAAGAGTATGTCCCGAAGGACGAGCACATGGAAGCATACTTGGAAGAGGTGAAGAGGTACGCAAAATGGAGAAACGATTCTTGGGCTTGGAATTGCAGCATGTGTCGCGAGGCACGAACAAGGAGGCGGACGACATCGCCAAGAGGGTGTCCAGGCGGCTACCTCAGGAGCTAGGAGTATTTGAAGAATGGCTCTTCAAGCCGTCGGCGGCTCCCCCCAATGTGGCACCAACACCACCTCAGGAGGACCTACCGCAAGCACCAGCAACACGCGCCCCAGCCTGCGGCCCATCCTCAGGGGCCTGCCTTCTCCTCGCACTCGAGCCTTAGGAGGGGTGTTGGACTGAGGAGCTCAAGACGTACCTGCTCCAGGGGACCCTACCGGAGAAGGAAGAGGATGCAGAGCGCGTGGCTCGCCAGGCCACCGCGTACTTCATCACAGATGGTGAGCTATACCGCAAAAGGCCCAATGACGTTTCTTTACGATGCATCTCTAGGGAGCAGGGGCTGCTGCTAGCGGACATACATGGTGGGGACTGCGGACACCACTCTTCATCACGCACCCTCGTGGGCAAGGCATTCCGCAATGGATTCTATTGGCCCACGTAACTTAGCCACGCCACCGAGCTGGTGCGCTCATGCGAAGCCTGCCTATTCCATGCCAAGAAGATCCACCAGCCGGGGCAGGGCCTCTAGCCTATCCTGCTCATGTGGTCGTTCACGGTCTGGGGGCTGGACATCTTGGGGCTGTTTCCTCGAGCGCCAGGGGGCTACCGCTACCTCTACGTCGCCATCGACAAGTTCACCAAGTGGGCGGAGGTAGAAGCCGTCTGCACCATCCCAGCTGGGTCTGTCGTCAAGTTCATCAAGGGCCTTGCGAGCCGGTTTGGGGTTCCTAATTGTATCATAACCAACAACGGCTCACAGTTCACTAGCAACCTTTTCAAAACATATTGTGCTAACCTTGGAACACAGATATGCTACGCCTCAGTGCCGCACCCCTAGAGCAATGGCCAGGCCGAGCGCGCCAATGCTGAAGTCTTGAGAGGCCTCAAGGCAAGGACCTTCAAGAAGAAGCTCGAGGCCTGCGGCAGGGGCTGGCTCGACGAGCTCCAGTCCGTGCTGTGGTCCATCCGCACCGCCGCGACCAAGCCAACGGGAAATACGCCATTCTTCCTCATCTATGGAGCTGAAGCAGTTCTCCCACACGAGGTCAAGCATCGCTCCACGCGGGTCCTGGCGTTCAACGAGGCACGTCAGGACGCCCCGCGGGAGATGGATCTCGTGCTGGGGAAGGAATGCGGCTGCCAAGCCTCGCTCCGAGCGGCAAGTTACCAGCAGGCGTTGTAGCGGTACCACTGCCGCAGCGTCCGTCCCAGGACGTTCAAGGTGGGTGATCTCGTCCTGAGGCGGGTGCTCTCCAGGGAGGGGCTGCATAAGCTGTCTCCCATGTGGGAGGGCCCGTTTAGAATTTCCCGTGTCTCCAGGCCTGGTGCCGCGCACCTGGAGACACAGGACGGGATCCCCATCTAGAATGCCTGGAACATCCAGCACCTCCGGAAGTTCTACCCATGAAGCAAGGCTCAGGACTATGAAGGTCTCCACTCGTGACACTCTCACGTAATAATGAGTGGGGCTGTACACGCCCTAGAGTCTCCTGAGAGCTGCCCTGGGGCCTCACGGGGGCTCCCTTCCATGTTCTAGTGGCAGCACTTAGCTCCGCACTGGTGAGAAGACTAGACTAGCTGCCGGACACGGCTGTTCATTTGCTTTCCGCAGTTGATTCACAATCTTTTAGTGATCTTTAATGGAAGTTGGAGTTTTCGTGATTTTGTTCACCAAGTTGGATTTTCTCCCCTCTCACTTCGTTCGTTCTTAGCCTAGGCCAGGAAGGAGTGGTAGTTGCCCGTCGCTCTTCCTCGCGCACCTCGTGCGTGGGGGCTAGGTAGGTGTGTGCGCACGGGCCCGCCCTCGCATAAGCACACCTCGCCGAACCCCGTTGCCCAGTGCTTCGGCTTTATCCTCACGAGGAGCCCTCGATCAAGCTCATGGGCACCAGCACCCTCTCATATCCATGCCCCTCGGGCAGCACGACACAGTGCATCAAGCCACAGCTAACCCATGATAGGGGCTCGCGCAAGGAGGAATGAGGTGCCCGATAGGTTTTCTTTTTCTCTAAGTAGCTCTGTAGCAGATCTACAGCGTCTCTCGAGGCCTTAAACACGCCCTGAGTCACCAGGAACGGGGGCTTTGCCAGGTGTCGACGGTCTCGCCCTCGTGAGGTAGGAAGCTACCGCAAACATGTCAAGCTAAGTTACCCTACCCCTACCTACCCATAATGCAAATATCATAGCACACCATTATGATAATAAGCATAGCATAAAGAGGCATGACTGCCATAGTTCATTACACACCCCAACGGGGCACCCTATTTTTTCAAAATTGCAGAAGAAAGGAAAGGCTAAACAAAAGCGGTCCGCGAGGCCGCGGCAGGTCTTGAGTCCAAGTTCGGCGGCCCCGAGTTCAGGCTGGGCCTTCCTCCTGCTTCACCAGGGCGTGGTGGCAAGATGATCTGCCACCTCCCTTGATCCGAGCTCGGAGGTGCAGAGGCTGGTCGTAGCCGCCGCTGCTCGAGCTCTCGTCCGAGGAAGATTTGCCGCCGCGGGAGGAGGAGTGGACGTCATCAAGGCCAAGCTCACCACCGCCGCCGGCATGGACGTCGTCAAGGCCAAGCTCATCGTCGCTTCCGTCTTCTAGGCAGCACTCCGCACGGCGACCGTCTTCCCTCAACACCCTCACGAAGAGGGTCGCCAGGTCGTCATACTTGAAGTGGAGGGTGCACCTCTCGCTCAGGCCTCGTGCACGGATGAACGCCTGCCAGCCACGGGTCAGGACCATGCTGCCCGCGGTGGCAACCTCAGCATCCACCCACGAGGCCCCGTTACAGCAACCGTCGGCCTGCAGCCAAAGGCCGTCGAGCCCTGAGGTCGGCAGCTCGCCGGTGAAGAAGCGCGGGAGCCCGAACGAGGTGCCGGCGGGCCTCTCTGACCACACCACAAACTCTGGAAGCACATCGATTGAGGAGAAGCACTGCCGAGGAGGGTGAGCAATGATAGCGCGCCTCCCCTCGTCGCGGGGGCTGCCCCATGGCCGGTGGCCCCCACCATTAGGAGAAGCACCACCGCGGACGCGAAGGGAGACGCCGGCCCTTGGAGATGCGCACTCTTGCCCCCTTGGAGCCACTGCCGGGGTCGCGGCGTGCTTGCGGGGACGACCATGAGCCCTCTTGGGTGGTGGAGAAGCTGGCCCCTCCTTAGGAGCCTTCCCCTTCTCAGCAGCTGAGAATCTCCTCGTCGACGCCATGGATGCAACGGCGAGGTGGAGATGAAGGAGGGACGGGCAGCGATAAGACGAAGGAAGAGATGATCAAAGGGGGGATCTACCCCTCCCCTCAATTATAGCCAAGAGGAAGGCCAACCGCCGGCCTCCACGACCTCGCGCAATGATGATCCTCTGCATGCAGAATCGACTCGTCAAGTCGGACGGATTTCAAGGCAGGGTGGGGAAGTGGAGACGCCCACGTCTCGTCAATCGCCATGCATCGTCCCAGGCCGCAGGCAGTTAGGACCTGCGGCGCTCCACACTTGCCCTTTGGCTTCGCCTAGAAGCCAAGTCTGAGCGCGCCTTGGGCCCGAGGGCTACTGTCGGCATTTTGGATACGGTGGTACCCAAACCTGCCTGCCTGCGGCCCACTGCGTGGCTCCATCGATGGCCTGGTACGACCCAGCTTCAGTATCGACAACTCAAGACCCTCGCGAGGGTCCAGGCCTCACGAGGCGGATGACACCAAGACCTCCAAGGGGATCGGCCTCCTCAGGCTGGTTCCCGAGGAGCGGAGATCTCTATGCAAGGTGCATCTCATGAGGCTCAGCTGACATGAGCCATGACGACCAGGGCCAGGCGAGCACCAGCGGGCGCAGTGTACCAGTTCCCTCTTCGGTGCAAAGGAGGCAAGTGGCAGGTGCGGAGTCCTGAGATATCAGCCAAAGGTTTCCATTTTGGTGCAACAAGACCCAGACAGCCAGGACGGTAGGACGGAGGTCATCACCGAGCCCACCGCAGCGTCACGACCAGAGGCTTTTTGCAGGCGAAGACCACTTTAGTCAGGATAGGATGTACTTGTTGTCTCCCTTCAAATCTGGCCATTGTGGGATCCCTTCCCGCCAACATTTTGGAAGAGGACCAAGGCCACTATAAATAGGACCTAGCCACCACCATAGAGGGGGGACGGAATCCATCGAATCCATTCCACCCTCGCCATCTCACCAGCTCACTTGAGCCCAAGAACACCTCACCTCCTGAGGTTGTTCAACCATTGTACTAGTTCATCCTCAGCCCCTCGAGGCAAATCCACCACAAAGCAGGAGTAGGGTTTTACACCGCAAGGTGGCCCAAACCTAGGTACTGTTGTGTCTTTCTGTCTCTCTTTCCCTTCGAGCTCGACGCACTAGGTTGTGAGGTTATGCGAGTAGCAGGCTGGGTAGGTTGAGATCTCCGCACCAGGCTAGGTTGTGCTACTTATGCATGGCATGAGAAAATATAATCTCTAATTGTCATTGCAAACATGTTTAATCATAATGGGCTGAATCATGGGTACTAGGTTAAACATATTTACACAAATAGAACCAGTCAAGTTCATACCAGTTTCTCCTTGCCACGGCCAGTTCATCGGATGTCATCATTATTGCCTTTCACTTGCACGACCGAACGATATGAAAATAATAATAGTGCAAGAATGCCGTGGACTAAGCTGGAGTCTGCAAACATTTTATTCAACAGGAGAAGATAGGGTAAAATGTGCTCTTTATTAGTTCAACAATTATCCATATGAGAGCCACTCAACATTTTCATCGTGGTCTTCTCCTTGGTAAGACTCGAATAAAAATAAAAGAAGTTCAGAGAAACATACCGAAATATTTTTGGAGTTTTTGATTTTCTAGAACGGGTAAATAAAAGGGATAAGCAAAAAACGAGAAAAACTATTTACACGGGAAAGCTCCCAACAAGCAAAAGAACAAGGAAATCTTTTTGGATTTTCTTTTTAATATTACCACTAAGCATGCATAGAAAGTAAACTAGCTACAACTAAGTTTTTGGTTTTTCTAAAGTTTTTCAAACACACAAGAAGAAAGCAAGAAAATAAATCTAAGCATGGATGATACAATGAATAAGTGTGAACACCGACAAATGAAGTATGTGGACATGAATATAGTGTCTGTGGGAACACGTACTCCCCCAAGCTTAGGCTTTTGGCCTAAGTTGGTAATCGGTCAGTAGCCTGGAGGGTAGAAGTCTGCGTGGAAGCTCACAGAGGCTCTCGGTGCGGATGTCTCGGCACGCTGTGCTACCACCACTGCTGCGTTATGAGCTCGGGCCTCGCTCTCAAGAACAAAATATCTCCCCTTGCTGTGATAATCAAAAAGAGCAAGGTGCAGGCGAATGTGCGTGCACACCAGAGGTTTGGTTAAACAACAAACTATAAGTGAAGTCATGAAATTTTCCTTTGAGGATCTTATGGCTTTTTAAAGCCACAAAATCTAAATAATGCGTGGGTAGGATAGGGTTAAAGGGTAAAGGTGAAACACCCATCTCTCATGCCAAACGTGTGGCATAAATTCCCCCATAGAACCAGCCACTGTTAGCATTATTCTGAAGTCTACGTGCAACAATCGCTCCAAGGTTATAGTTCCATTCACCAGTGAGAGCGGTGTGAATGAGGCTCAAATCTGGCGCACAAAGTATGCTACAGTCTTGCTTGCCTACTATGCATTCCCGTTAAATAATGCAAGATACTGAATTGCGGGAAATTGGATGCTCTTTACTCTGCCTTATGTCACTCCCCTATTTTCACCGTAACAAAAGGCTAGTTAAGAAAGACTCGTACTCAGCCCTCGGTGGTTCATCAAGCGAACACCAATATGGCAGTTTGCAATGGTAAGCAAACTTCTCTAGTGAGATGGTAAATGGATTATCATAAAGCTTAAAAGACACCCTAGACTCATGAGGGAAAAATGTAAATCCTTTGACAAATGTCTTAGTGAGAAGTTGGCATTGTTAACACTTATTTGAGAGGTAGGGACCAAGGCCAGCATTGTGAACATATTGCTCAAATTCCTCCTTAATTCCCACACACATCATATATTCATCGCAAGGCCATATGCATGTTTTGGTGGCGGCATCATGCATGGAACTTTCACTTGGTTCAACATAAGATCGGCGAGCAGAATTGTCACTAGAAGATTCCCTCGAGGATCATCTCCTCGAAGAGCTCCTTCCAAATAGGTTCATCGTGTCCGCGTACAATTTTTCTGAAAATAAAAATTTTGAGGTGACAAAAAATCGTCAACAAAACTTCACAAATTGATAGCAATTACTCCTAGGGATACATAGAGGCCATGGCAAGCATTCAAACTACTTAGAACACTAAGAATTCAACATCCAAGCTCATCTACAGCAGCACAAAGAGTAGCTAATTATTCAAAGTATAAACCACTAAAACAAAAACTAATTGGACAAATGGTGGAGTCACATACCAAGCAACAATCCCCCGAAATAGTTTCGGAAACGGAGCTTCGAGCTAAGAGATCGAAATCTGCGGGTTTGAGCTCAAGAACACGGGAGAGAGGGCAGTGGGGATTTTTTTCTGGAGGTAAGTGATGATGTGGGCTAAAGAGATAAGTGAGGGGGCCCACGTGGGTACCACAACCCACCAGGGCACGCCTGGGGGTCCTGGCGTGCCCAGGTGGGTTGTGCCCACCTGGTGCACCTCCCTCTGGTATTATTTGCACCAAAAATTCATAAATATTCAGGAAAAAAAATTGTATGAGGTTTTCAGAGCATTCTGAGAACTTTTATTTTTGGGTCATTTGTTTATTGCACGAGAAATTCAGAAAGCAGACAAAACATGGAATTTTATTTTATTTAACTAGTAAAACCAGGAAACAAAAAGTAAGGACAGAAGGTAGTGCTTACTAAATTCATCAACTTTATACCGCTCAAAAATGATTCATTAATAAGGTTGATCAGATCTTATTAACAACCACTTTTGATTAGCATGAAACCGAAGAACTTTCGTAAATCACTAAGTTACCTCAATGGGGATATGCATTTCCCCAACAATAAGCATTTCATATTTATTTTTGACAGTAGGTAGAGGTATTTGACAACTTCCTATAGTGATTGTCGGAGATTTTTCAATAACATTAATACCATTCACTTGGAATTGTTTCTTCAGAAAGTGCATCGTATGCTCGTTACCATTAATATGCTTGCTTTTATTTCAATCAATAACATCCCCTGCAGTATTCAAGAAGGGTCTACCAAGGATAATCGACATGTTGTCGTCCTCGGGCATCTCAAGTATAACAAAGTCAGTCAAAATAGTAACATTAGCAACAACAACGGACACATCCTCACAGATACCAATAGGTATGGCAGTTGATTTGTTAGCCATTTGCAAAGATATTTCAGTAGGTGTGAGTTTATTCAAGTCAGGTCTTTTATATAAAGAGAAAGGCATAACACTAACACCAGCTCCTAAATCACACAAAGCAGTTTTCACATAATTCCTTTTGATAGAGCAAGGTATAGTTGGTATTCCCGGATCTCCAAGTTTTTTATGTACTCCATCCTTAAAAGTATAGTTAGCAAGCATAGTGGATATTTCAGCTTCCGGTATCTTTCTCTTATTTGTGATGAAATCTTTCATATACTTTGCATAAGGAGGCATTTTTAAGATGTCAGTCAAGCGAGTACGCAAAAAGACTGGCCTCAGCATTTCAGCAAAGCGTTCAAATTCTTCATCATCTTTCGTTTTAGTTGACTTGGGTGGAAAAGGCATAGGTTTTTGAACCCATGGTTCTCTTTCTTTATCGTGTTTTCTACCAACAAAGTCTCTTTTATCATATGTTTTATTCTTAGGTTGTAGGTTATCAAGATCAACAGGTGGTTCTATCTCAACATCATTATCTAGTTACTTATCATTATTTGTTTGAGTGTCTTCATGAACCTCATCATTGTCTTTTTCATTATCACTAGGTGGATGTCCATTACCAGATTGAGTTTCAACATCAGAGATAGAAGTTTCATTTTCATTATCAGGAGGTTTGTCTATTTCAGGTTCACTAGAAGCATGCAAAGTCCTATAATTTTCTTTTTCTTTTTCTTTTTAGAAGAACTAGGTGTAGTGGTGTTGTTTCTTTGAGAATCTTGCTCAATTCTCTTTGGATGTCCCTCGGGATAAAGTGGTTCTTGAGTCATTTTACCTCCTCTAGTTGCAACTCTAACAGCAAAGTCATGTATATTATGATTCATTTCATCAAGTAACTCTCTTTGAGATTTAGCAACATGTTCTAATTGAGTTTGAACCATAGAGGATTGTTTTCCTACACCTCTAACATCATTTGAGATTCTAAATAGCAAGTCACTTAAGTGAGAAATCATATCAGAGTTGTATTTCAATTGTTTCATAACATTTGCATTGAAGTGATCTTGCTTTCTAATGTAATTATCAAACTCATAAAGGCATTGACTAGGATGTTTATTATGAAGATCATCACTATCATTGAATTTCATTAAAGATTTTACCTCTACCACCTTGGGTGGTGGTGGTGCTTCAAGCACATGTATTTCTTCGATAGGTGGTAATTTTTTTTACATCCTTGGCCTTAATACCTTTTTCCTTCATAGATTTCTTTGCCTTTTGCATATCTTCAAGACTGAGATATAATATACCCCTCTTCTTCGGAGTGGGTTTAGGCGGTGGTTCAGGAATAGTCCAATCATCTTAATTTTTCAATATGTCATTCAATAATTCTTCAGCTTGAGCAATAGTTCGTTCCCTAAAAACACAACTAGCTAGGAACTCCCTAGAAGCATCGGTTAGTCCATTATAGAAGATATCAAGTATTTCATTTTTCTTAAGAGGATGATCATGCAAAGCATTAAATAACTGGCAGAGCCTCCCCCAAGCTTGTGGGAGACTCTCTTCTTTAGTTTGAACAAAGTTAAATATTTCCTATAAGGCAACTTGTTTCTTATGAGCCGGAAAATATTTTTCAGCGAAGTAGTAAATCATATCCTGGGGACTACGCGCACAACCAGGAGCAAGAGTATTGTACCAAGCTTTAGCATCACACTTTAATGAGAAAGGAAATAATTTGAGAATAAAGTAGTATCGAGTTTTCTCATGAGTAAAAAGGGTGGCTATATCATTCAACTTAGTAAGATGTGTCACAACAGTTTCAGTTTTATAACCATGGAAAGGATCAGATTCAACCAAAGTGATTAACTCTGGGTCGACAGAGAATTCATAATCCTTAGCAATAGCAATAGGTGAAGTAGCAAACTTAGGATCACATTTAATTCTAGCATTCATAGATTTTTCTTTATACTTGTGTAATAATTTCTCTAGATCATCTCTATCCATACAAGCAAGAATATCTGTAGTTGCCTTTTCACTCATAACATAGCCTTCCGATACCTTAGGCAATTCATACCTAGGAGGGCTAGCTCTAGCAAGTGTTTCAGGAGTTTCAGTTTCAAGCTCATCATCAGATTCAACAACATCATGTTGACTCTAGCAATTTGTTCATCAAGAAATTCACCAAGTGGGACATCATCATTATCAAGCATGGTACTAGCATCATCATAATCATCATTCATAGTAGAAGTAGCATCATCAATAACTTGCAACATATCAGAATTAATAGCATGTGGTAGTGTTGCAAGTTTACTCATAACAAAAGGTGAATCTAAAGCAGAACTGGATGGCAGTTCCTTACCTCCCCTCGTCTTTGAGAGAAATATCTTAGTCTTAGCATCCTTCTGATTCTTCATAGTGGTAATATGATAATAATCCCAAGTGACTCAACAAATATGGCTATGCTCCCCGGCAACGGCACCAGAAAAAGGTCCTGATAACCCACAAGTATAGGGGATCATAACAATTTTCGAGGGTAAGTATTTAACCCAAATTTATAGATTCGATACAAGGGGAGCCAAAGAATATTTGAAGGTATTAGCAGCTGAGTTGTCAATTCAACCACACTTGGAGATTAATTATCTGCAGCAATGTGATAAGTAGCAAAGTAGTTTGATAGTTTTGATAGTAGTAACAGCAGCAATAGTAACAGTAAGAGTGATAGCAGTGTTATTGTAGCAGTAACGATAGCAGTAGCAATAGTAGTAACTTAGCAAGAACAATATATGATAAATTCGTAGGCATTGGATCGGTGACTTGTTGGATGATATTCATCATGTGATAGTTACAACCTAGGGCAATACGACACTAGCTCCAGTTCATCGATACAATGTAGGCATGTATTCCGTAAATAGTCATACGTGCTTTATTAAAAGAACTTGCACGCCATCTTTTGTCCTACCATCCTATGGCAGCGGGGCCCATATTGGAAATTAAGGGATATTAAGGCCTCCTTTTAATAGAGAACCGGAACAAAGCATTAACACATAGTGAATACATGAGCTCCTCAAACTACGGTCATCACCGAGAGTGGGCCCGGTTGTTGTCACTCCGGGGTTGTCGGATCATAACCGTAGTAGGTGACTATAACTTGCAAGATCGGACCTAAAACATTGATATAATGATGAATTCATAAACAGTTCAGACCTGAGTTCATGGCACCCGGGCCCAAAGTGACAAGCATTAAGCATAGTAATGTCATAGCAACATCAATCTAAGAACATAGTGGATACTAGGGACCAGGCCCTAACAAAACTAACTCGATTACATGATGAATCTCATCCAACTCCTCACCAACCAGCGAGCCTACAAAGGAATTACTCACTCCCAGTGGGGAGCATCATGGAATTGGCGATGGAGATGGGTTGGTGATGAGAAGAATGAAGATCCCCCTCTTCGGAGCCCCAAATGGACTCAAGATCTGCCCTCCCGAGGAAGAACAGGGCTTGGCGGCGGCTCCGTCTCGTGGATCGTGATAATTCTTTCTCCCTGATTTTTTTCTGGAAATATGTGATTTTATAGTATCATAGGGTCGTCTGTGGGGCCACAAGGTGGGTACAACCCATCTGGGCGCGTTGGAGAGGGGGGCGCGCCCTGGTGGGTTGTGCCCACCCAGGTGCCCCTCTCTTGCAGGTCTTGGCTACATAAATTCTTATTATTCCATTCCGAGAACTTTTATTTCTGCACAAAGCCAACACCATGGTAGTTTTGCTGAAAACAACATCAGTCTGAGGTTAGTTTCATTCAAATCATGCAAATTAGAGTCCAAAACAAGAGGAAAAACGTGAGAAGAAGTCAATACGTTGGAGACGTATCATTATCCTTAGAGGATTGGGCTGTCCTGACTTATAAATAGCAGTTGCAGAGTTGGGACAATTCTTTAGGGAACTCTGCAGTAGAAATATCACGATTGATGCTTTGGAGCGTCTTATAGACAAGATACCAACTATCCTATGCGACCTTGAGAAGATATATCCTCCAGCCTTCTTTGATGTGATGGTGCATTTGGCTGTTCATCTACCTAATGAGGCACTACTTAGAGGTCCAATACAGTATGGCTGGATGTACCCTATTAAAAGGTGGCTAGACACTTTCAAGGGCTATCTTAGGAACAGAACTAGACCCGGGGGTTCCATTGCAGAGGCCTACATTGCTACAGAAGCGTTGACATTCTACTCAAAATACATTGAAACCGCTGATCAGCTTAGCAAAAAGGTGGGTGAAGACAATCCCGGGCTCAATGTTTCCGATTGTTCTGTTCGAGTTACAGGGAAGAGTCGACAAGACGACAAACCTAAAGATTTGGACAAAATGGTCTGGTATGTGTTCAATAAATGTCCTAAGATTCTACCTTATATTGAGTAAGTGCTAAGTACTGCAGCTTATACATCGTAATCTACTAAACTTGCAGCACATTCTTATATATTTAGATGTTTGACGCGATCACTATGTTGTGCAGCATCTACAGAAAGGAGTTACTACCGCAAAATCCAAGAAACATTGACAAACTGGTTATGGCTGGATTTGCGAACTGGTTCAAGAGCCATGTAAGCTTTGGAATTGCACTGTCAGTTTTTTTAATATATTGAGTACAAAAGATGATCAACTTGTCTATTTTCTAACCATAGGTTAAGAAGATGCGGGAGGATGGGCATGCAGTTGATGATGCCCTTTACGCACTAGCAATGGGTCCTGATACTCGGGTAAGACATTATGAATCTTGCATTGTTGGAGATATGCTCTACAACACCCTTTCACACAACGAAGGTAGGAAGACACAAAACAGTGCCATCATGAGCACGGATACGTACGTCAAAGAGAAAAGTGAACTATATGCTAACATAACAGACATTATTTAGTTGCAGTATATCTCTAGTTTCAAGGTTCATCAGTGTGTGGTTCTGTTGTGCTGTCATTGGTATAACCTGTTTTCCAGGATTGCAAAACCTAGAGTTGATGATTATTTCAAATCCATCAATGTCAAGGTGGCATACCAGATCGACGAGCCTTTTATTTTGAAAAATCAAGCAACACAGATAGTTTTCTTGGAAGACACATATGCATGCAGCGATGATTGGAGAGTATTGCAAAGGTTTGAGCAGAGGAATTTGTCTAATGAAGTTGCACAACAAGATGATGCTTACACTGCTCCTGATGTAGAAGATTCCACAGATGTTCCTAATATCTTTGAGAACCATCACGTCAATGACGCTGGCAAAAAGATTGCCTGTCGGGTTGAGGACATACGAGAGCTGATCAATAAGATGCCAACGTTCGAGGAAATTGAGGATGAAGAAGAAGATGACACTGGGGGGAATTACGATTCAGACTGATACACATGGCGAAGATGTTGATGCTGCTGCGGATGATGATTAGATTGCTTTTATCGTATTTTCCTGTGAGAAGATGACTTTTTATCTACTATGTGAAATTGTGTTTGCTATGACAACTGAAACCTGATGAAGTTGTTGTTTATTATTTTGCTGTGAGAGCATCACTTATTATGTGTGTTGATTTGTGTTTGGTGATCGTATGACGACTAAAACATGATGACATTGTTGTTTAGTTGTACTCATATTTGGCTGTGAAACTTGTATTTGAAGACATAGTTTGCTGTTGGACTACATTTTGCTCGATGTCTTCGAATGGGAACAAAGCTAGCCCGACAGGGCCTCCGCTAATTTATTTATTAGCAAAAGGGCCTCTGCTATTTATTTATTTCTAAGAAAAAGGGGATACCCCAATTTCCGTTAATAGAAATCATTAAATGTTCACAACACTACGCCCAGCTGGCTAAACATGTTTCATTCATTACTAGTTTCAGCAAAGTTCTCATGTCATAGACACTGAATACATCACGAATGATATGTACACTGCAAATAAAGAGACAATCATCCTATAGAGCACAATGATCTTGCCCATTATCTTCACAAGCTCTTTCATCTACTCATTGCTGTCAAGGCCGTTCAGCAGCTATTGCTTGGCTATGCTCAGATGAACTACATCTTTAACCTTCTGCTCTGCATCTTCCTCTTCTGTCATTCCTTTAGTTACTTGTCCAACACCCCAACCTGCTGGTATTGGGATTCCTTGGCTAACCAAATAATCAGCGTAGTTCCATTCCCTGACATCAGCAACTTCCCAGAAATACAAATCACACGAATCTTCCCTTTTCTGCACGAATCAAATTAGAAGATCATCAATGAAACTATTAAAAAATAGCAACTGAAAGCAGGCGAAAAACACTTAAAATTATTATTACCCCATGATTCGGGCATTTGTAGAAGACTCGGCCAGGGTTGAGGATTGTAGTTGAGACGTGACGGATGACTCTGCGTGATTTGTAGCAGTGGCACCACACCAACGGCAGCGGGTTGCGATGAGCAACCGGCTGTAGTGAGTGTGCCGGCGGGGGTGTGATGAGACCCACAGGGGATGGTATGGGTGGTGACTTGGCGCATATCTGGTTGTTGCCTGCTGAAGAGCGAATGGACGAGCCGCCAACGGACATGGTTGTTGCGGCTAGAGCTTCTGATGCTAGGCAGAGTAACTAGAGAATAGGAGAAGCAAACATTGGATATGTCAGTTTCATTACTTGCAGAGTAGCATAGAACTATATATAGTCATAGTCTAGGTTTGGATTTGAACCAACTACAGGAGCACGTCTTTCTTTTTTCTAAAACTCTGCAACGTCTCTTTACTAGTACACTAGCTTGTTCTGTACACCTTCTCAAGTCTTTGATTTTCGGGAATGTTATGTGGTGAACGTTCCCTGGGAGGAGGACAGAAAACAAATGCATTTTCCTGGCAGTTTTAGTTGCAACGCAAGATCAAACAGTAGCAGTTTTGGGAATGTTATCTAGTGAACGAGTCCAATTTTTCTTTTCTTCCTATAAAAAAGTATGCTACATGGTGTCGGCTTAGTCAACAAATGATTGTGCTAACCTTGACCATTGCATTCACATTCAACATCTATCATGTTTCTTTAGTCTCTTCTTCCTCCAGCTGCCAAAGCCAAACCAACGCCGGCGGGACTGCCTGCTCCCATCTCCCACGGCTGGCTATGCTGCCGCACACGCATCGCGGCCACATCACACCCTAAAATTCTGCGCATCTTCCCTGACTCCTGTTCGTTCCCATCTGAGGCCTCACCATCATCCTCCGCCTTGGTTCGCTCGCCGTGGCGCCGCCCTCCAGTGTTGTCAACATGGTCAACAACCGAGAGGAATAAGGAGATAACTATACATGGTGAGGATGATAGTAGGGACCCTCCAGGATCATGGTAGTAGGCAAGCAAGTGCCTCCTTTATTACAGTAAAAAAATGACCATCACAATTTGTTTTTTCTTTCTGAAAATGGCTGGCCCAACTATTTTGTTTTTTGCCGAACAACCAACAGAGGCCTACTTTCTTTTCTATGCCCTACTGGGCCTGAAATCTTTTAAGACGAGGAGGGATGCATTCGGCTTGCCCAGAAAATGTGCTATATGTAATAAGAAATGGTCTGTAAATTAAAAATACAACAAACAGACAATTAGTTCCAAATTACTTTTTTCTTTTCGATTTTGATATTTTAAATTTCTTTGTTTTTGTGTGGGTAAAATTTCGTTGGATTTTACATTAAGGTATGTTTATTTTTTTAAATAATTTGAATATGGCTAGAAATTTTGGGTTGTATGCTGTTTGGGACAGATTTGGAGGCTGACTTGTGGGTCTACAGGGTTGACATGTACGAAAGGCTTTCTCAACTTAGTCCACAAACGATTCTAGCAGCAGTGACTGTTGGATTTTTTATCTAACGGCCGTGCTGCTTCTTCAACCTCTGGTATTCTTGCTCCAGCCGCCCAAACCAGCACCGACTGTACTGCCTGCTCATGCCTCCCGTGGCCGGCTGTGCTGCCGTGCAGGCCTAACCGCCCCCACACCACTCCCGTCGCTAGCCTGGCCATCCATGTACTCACCCAGACCTCCTGTTATTTTCCGGCGACGGTAGACAAACCATTAAACCCTCGTACACCCCTCCGTGTGGGAAATAATTGTCGAGTCTTCTCCAGCTTAGGGTCGTTCCCTTCCTCGGCCTCGCCATCGTCCACCACCCTTGTGCTCTCAGCGCAGCATGGTCAAACATGGAGAGGATGACAGCTGGGTCCATGACCGCTGATACGTCCATTTTGCATCATGTTTTCCTACTGTTATTTATAATGCTTTTATGCATAATAATGCTTCTGGGAGTAATTCTAATGCCTTTTCTCTCATAATATGCAAGGGTTACACAAAGAGGGAGAATACCGACAACTGGAATTCTGGACCTGAAAAGGCACATCAGAGCTACCTATTCTGCACAACTCCAAATAAGCTAAAACTTCATAGAGATTTTGTATGGAATACTTAAGAATTATCAGAGAAAATAACTACTAGAGGGGGCCCATCGGGTGGGCACAACCCACCTGGGCGCGCCAGGGAGCCCAGGCGTGCCCTGGTGGGTTGTGCCCTCCTCGTCCCACCTCCGGTGGCCCTCTTCTAGTATAAAAGTCATTTTGACCTAGAAAAATTGAGGGAGGACTTTGGAAGATGCAACATAGCCGTCTCGAGGCGGAACTTGGGTAGGAGCACTTTTGCCCTCCAGCAGAGCGATTCCACAGGGGAACTTCCAACCTAGAGGGGAAAATCATCGTCATCATCATCACCAACAACTCTCCCATCTTGTGGAGGGCAATATCCATAAACATCTTCAACAACAACATCTCCTCTCAAACCCTAGTTCATCTCTTGTCTTCAATCTTTGTACTAGAACCTTAGATTGGTGCTGTTGGGTGACTAGTAGTCCTAATTACATCTCGTAGTTGATTACTATATGGTTTATTTGGTGGAAGATTATATGTTCAGATCCATTATACTATTTAATAGCCCTCTGATCCTGAGCATGATTTTCATTTGTGAGTAGTCACTTTTGCTCTTGAGTTCATGGGAGAAATCTTGTTGCAAGTAATCATGTGAACTTGATATGTGTTTGATATTTTGATGGTATGTATGTTATGATTCCCTTAGTGGTGTCATGTGAACGTCGACTACATGGCACTTCACCTTATTAGGGCCTAAGGAAATGCATTGTGGAGTAGTCATTAGATGATGGGTCGCGAGAGTGACAAAAGCTTAAACCCTAGTTTATGCGCTACTTCAAAAGGGATTTGATTTGGATCCAAAAGTTTAATGCTATGGTTAGATTTTATCTTAATACTTTTCTCTTAGTTGTAGATGCTTGCGAGGGGGTTAATCATAAGTAGGAGGTTTGTTCAAGTAAGAACAACATTTAAGCACCAGTCCACCCACATATCAAATTATCAAAGTAGTGAACACGAATCAAACCAACATGATGAAAGTGACTAGATGAAATTCCCGTGTAGCCTCAAGAACATTTTGCTTATCATAAGAGACCGTTTTGTCCTATCCTTTGCCTCAAAAGTATTGGTCTGCCTTGCTGCACCTTTGTTACCATTATCGTTACTTGCTCATTACAAATTATCTTGCTATCAAACTACACATTACTTATAATTTTAGTGCTTGCAGAGAATACCTTGCTGAAAACTACTTGTCATTTCCTTATGCTCCTTGTTGGGTTCGACACTCTTACTTATTGTATGGACTATGATTGATCCCCTATACTTGTGGGTCATCAAGTATGTTTTCTGGTGCCATTGCCGGGGAGTCAAGTGCTCTTGGTAAGTGGAAATCGGTAAGGAAAAATTAATACTACGTGCTGAAATTTATTGTCACTTGCTACTATGGAGAACAATCCTTTGAGGGTCTTTTTGGGGTATCTTCACCTTGACCGGAACCACAATTAGTTGCCCCTCAACCTACTGCACCTACTTAAAATATTGGTTATGAAATTCCTTCGAGTATGATAGAACAACTGCTAGCTAATCCTTATGTAGGAGACGGAACTGAACATCCTGATATGCACTTGATATATGTGGATGAAATTTGTGGATTATTTAAGCTTGCAGGGTTACCCAAAGATGAAGCTAAGAAGAAGGTTTTCCCTTTATCTTTGAAGGGAAAGGCATTGTCATGGTATAGGCTATGCGATGATGTTGGATCTTGGAACTGGAATCGATTGAAATTGGAATTTCAACAAAAAAATTATCCCATGCATCTAGTTCATCGTGATCGGAATTATATATATAATTTTTGGCCTCGTGAAGGAGAAAGTACTGCTCTAGCTTGGGGGAGGCTTAAGTCAATGCTATATTCACGCCCCAATCATGAGCTCTTAAGAGAAATTATCATTCACCTGTTCATCGGGAAGGGTCTGGCGTACTACAGAACGGTGGAAACAACCTTCTGTTCGAGTGCCTACGGTCGAAACAGGGTGCTGTTGATTGGGAGGGGTGTGGCGTACCGCAAAATAGAGGAAATGGACTTCTGTTGGAGCGCCTATGGTGAAACAAGGTCCTGTTCATCCACCTTCTACTGCCTCGCTCCAGCCTCCATGGGCTACTATTCATCCACCGTCGACCTCCTCCAGCCTCCACCAGCTACTGTTCATCCACGGGCTACTGTTCATCCAACCTCCACCGGCTACTGTTCATAGAGCCTCCACGGGGTCCTCGTCATCCACCCCCAACCTTCTAGGTTGCGGCCGTCTCCTCGGGGTCCTGTTCATCTAGCGGCAATGGCCTACTACCGCGGGGTCTTGTTCATCCAACCCCCATAGGGAACTGTTCATCCACATCCAACCAACCGGCTCGACACCACGTCTCGACTCATTCTACGTACCGTGCGCATGGTAGCAACGATCACTGTTCATCGAGAGGCAACCAACACTGGCTGGCTACGTCTCGCATGGGGCTCGTTCGACTTCGGTAAGTAGCAATAGTGATCGATACCTCGGTTCAGTTAGCATCAGCAGCAAAGGAATCACTTGGGTTTAGTCAGCAGTGAATGAATCGCTCGAGTTCAGTTAACAGCCAAGGGATCGTTCGCTCGGGTTCAGTAACGTAGCTAGCAGTGCGATCACTCGGGTTCAGTTAGAGCCCAATGCCTCGCACACACACGCGTACGTGTACGAGAGAAACACGCAAACCTCCATGCATCATTCGGCCCCGACCACCCACCATAACCGGGAACTCCCCGAAATTTTCCTCGCCCTCGCTTCTACCACGATTTTTTCTGTCATGGACGGCCCAAGGAATGTCATGCAGGTGCGTCCCCGGCCCGCCCAGGACAAAAATCCCATTTTTTGTCATAGAAGTAGGAGCCCACCACATCTATGATGATACGTGCTTTTGCCACAATTATCGTCCTAGAAGTGTCATAAGCATGACAAAAAAAATTATCCGGCCTAAAATGTCACGGATGTGTCTTTTTTTGTAGTGTTGGTCACTTCTCAATTGATTTGCTAGCCTCCATTTGTACTAGGTGGGAATACTACTTGTGCATCGAAACCCTTAAACCCAAGTTGCACCAAATGAGTCCACCATACCAAACTATATGTGGTATTTCTATGCCGTTCCAATTAAATTTGTATGTGCCAACTCTAATGTTCAAAATAAATTTCCCTTTTGTGTGCCCGTATCGCTCATGAAGCGGCAGGGGTTGGCCAATATATTCCATGCTAGATATTTTATTCTCAAGATGAGTGTTTATTCACTTGTCATTGCGTCAGAGTGTGGCAAAGGTAATAGGGATGCCCAGCCCCGAAATTTAATTTTATTTATTTATGTTGTTCAATAATAAATTACTTGGAAAGTTTTGGTATGGAAGGCACCCATGGGTAAGGCTAGCCATGGATTGTGAAAGAATGGCCGAAAAGGAATAAACTTTATTTTATGTTTGGGAACCACCTATGATCTATCTAGCATGGAAAGTATTAGGAATTCTCGGTCATTTTCGTTGAAGTGAAAAGCATGCCACTCAAAATAATTTTATCTCTCAATTTAAGCTTTGAGCTTTGGCACCTGTACAAATATCTTCTTCCCTCTGCGAAGGGCCTATCTTTTTTACTTTATTTAATTTTTTATTGAGTCTCTATGTTCTCTTACAAAGCACCAACTAGGGAACACTATTATCATACTTGTGCATTGGCCATAGTTAATATTCGAGTGTGTTTCATAAATGGATCAATGATTGAACATGATGGTCTAGGGATAACTTTCTTTAGCATTGATATTTTGGATGACATGGTTGCTTTTTGATATGCTTGAGTATTGATGTCTTCATGTCAAATATAGACTATTGCTTTGAATCATCTAAAAGTCCAAATGTCCGGACGTGGAGTTTCTACACCCAGGAGCAAATGCTCCTCGTGTGAACAGTAAATTAAGAAAAAACAAAATAAATTCAAAAAATGTGAAATTTTTCTGTGGCATACTTTCACAAATGTTTGTTGTGCATGCAAAATTTCATCGCAAAATCACATTGGTGGAAGGTGTGGTAAAAAATCGATGCTCTAAAAATGTTACTTACAAAAGCATTTTGGAGCTCTAATTTTGTTTTTTGGCATGACTTCCACCAATGTGATTTCACATGAAATTGCGTGGATGACAAACATTTGCATAAGTATGTCACAAAAAATATTTGGAATTGTTTTAAATTTTTTTGAATTTTTTTGATTGTACTGTTCACACCAGGAGCATTTGCTCCAGGGTGTAGAAAGGCACTTTTGCAAATGTCCATGCTACAAAAGAAAAGTTTATGATATGAACATGTTAGGCAGCATTCCACATAAAAAAAATCTTTTTTTTGTCAATTACCTACTCGAGAAACAGAAGGAATTAAGCTTGTGGATGCTGATACGTCTCCAACGCATCTATAATTTTTGATTGTTCCATGCTATGTTATTATCAATCTTGGATGTTTTATATTCTTTTATAGCAACTTTATATCATTTTTTGGGACTACCCTATTGACATAGTGCCTAGTGCCAGTTGCTATTTTTTGCTTGTTTTTTACTTCACAGAATATCGATACCAAATGAAGTCCAAATGCCACAAAACTTTTTCATGATTTTTTTTCTAGATAGAAGACAACTTGGGAGCCAAGGAAGTGCCGGAGGGGAGGCCCATGGGGCCCACAAGACACCAGGGTGCGCTAGAGGCCCCTAGCGTGCCTTGGTGGGTAGTGGGGCCCACAAGCCCCCTATCCACCGCCTATTAGCTCTATAAATACTCTAAAATCCCAAAAAACCTAGGGGAGCATAGAGATCAGAGTTTCCACCATCGCAAGTTCCAGAACCACGAGATCCAATCTAGAGGACTTTTCCGGCACCTTGCCGGAGGGGTCAACGATCACAGAGGGGTTCTTCATCAACACCATTGCCCCTCCGATGATGCGTGAGTAGTTTACCACAGACCTGTGGGTCTGTAGGCAGTAGCTAGATGGCTTCTTCTCTCCTTTTGATCTTCAATACAATGTTCTCCTTGATGTTCCTAGAGATCTATTTGATGTAACTATTTTTTGTTGCGTGTTTGTTGGGATCCGATGAATTGTGAGTCTATGATCAGATCTATCTATGAATATTATTTGAGTCTTCTTGAACTCCCTTATGCATGACTGTTATAGGCCCGTATTTCTTCTCTCAAACATTGGTTTGGTTTGGACAACTAGATTGATTTTCTTAGCCATGGGAAGAGGTGTTTTGTGATGGGTTTGATCTTGCGGTGTCATCACCTAGTGACAGAAGGGGGTAGCGAGGCACACATGTATCATTGCCATAAAGGATAAACAATGGGGTCTATTCCTACATGAATAGATCTTGTCTACATCATGCCATCATTCTTATTGCATTACCCTGTTTCCCCATGAACTTAATACACTAGGTGCATGCTGGATAGCAGTTGATGTGTGGAGTAATAGTAGTAGATACAGGCAGGAGTCGGTCTACTAATCATGGACGTGATTCCCATATACATGGTCATTACCTTGGATATTGTCTTAATTATTTGCTCTTAGTAATTTGTTTACCCACCATATGCTATTTTCTTGCGAGAAGCCTCTAGTGAAATCTACGGCCCCCGGGTCTATTTCCTATCATATTGTTTTCGGATCTATTATTCCAAAAACCCAAAAATACCTTGCTGTACTTTTACTTATTTTATTTTGTGTTTCTATTAGATCTATTTATCCAATCTCATGATATTTAATCTATCCCAATACGAGGAGGGATTGACAACCCCTCTTACGTGTTGGGTTGCAAATTTTTGTTATTTGTGTGAAGGCACTATTTACATAGTTTGGTGGATCCTCCTACTGAATTGATACCTTGGTTTCATAACTGAGGGAAATAGTTATGGTTGCTGTGCTGCATCACTGTTTCGTCTTCAAGGGAAAAACCAAAGCAATATCACAAGTAGCAAGGACCCATCCAAAACTGCCACCATCGGGACCGCCTGGACCCCAAACATGAAAGTGCGTGATGCCACTTCTTTGCGAGAATTGGGATATCTTCGCTTGGCACACTTCGGATATTCAAGGAACCCCGAGGAAACTCATTGAACATATTTTAAATATCATTCTGGGCTCAAAACTGGTGAAAGAAGCATTGTGTAGGTTCTCAAAACTAAAGTGTTAGGCTACAGGTGAAGAGTAGGCCAAATTACTCGAGGTCAGTTTCATTCGAGAGGTCAAGCATCCTAATTGCTTTGCAAACCTGGTAAATTACCTAAAAGATAAATCCTGGTGCCTTTGTGTCAACTTTAAGGCCGTAAATAAGGTATGACCAAAGAACCCATTATAGGGGAACGTGCTACTAAACAAAATTTTATGCTACAAGATCACACCCAGGAACACTATAAAGACGTGGATAACGATCAAACTCACTGACGAGCAGAGTAGCAGAAGCAACGACAAGTCGATGCAACGCGACGATTTCCCATAGCTAGGTTATACCTCCTAGCCACAAGAAAGTTCTCCCTTCTCCGAGACAAGAGTCGAATTCCCCCTCCTGGAAGGATGGATCTCTGGAGGGCAAAAGTGATCTGTCTCGCAGCGGCAACGTCAAACTTCCAAATTAAATCCATGAACATTTTAGGCCAGGAGAGATTTTATGACCAAAGGGTGTTGAGAGGTGGCAGCCAGGGGCTCCATGCGGCCAGGGGTGCATGGGGGCCCTATGCCCCCCTCCAGCCCATCTTATGACATTTGCCTTATTCTCTTCTGAAGATAATTCAGAAAAATCCCCGGTCCTTTTGGAGCTTTTTTTTTCTTTTCTTGTATTGAGGTGCTGCCCTTGTTTTCGAGTTGTTCGGTATTTTCCTGGGAATTTTCCTCTCCATGGATTACATGCAAATTAATGGGAAAATACATTAGAGTTTAGAAATAATGTGCAAAATATCATTGATAAAGAGTAAATTGTATAAAATAATATTGATGCAAAATAGACGTATCAATGACGAGCATATCTAGTATGTCTCGTGATATGGCCCAGAGGATGGCCTCCAGCGTCAGTCGATCATCACGGTAGTTGACGTCAGCATAGATTTACCGCCGATCTCGACGACGGTCCACAAGCCTCTCGCATGTAGGGTCACCTTCATTGGGAGCGACCTGTCTGTGCAGTTTGTCTTCATTAGGTTGGGGTATTGTGTGGAGACGATCGCCTCCCTCAACGACTATGGAATTGCTAGCTCATGGCTAGTTGACTAGCTGTTGCCATCACCACGCGTCTGCGTAGCCTTGCCACTGCTCGTGGTTTCCTTCTCATCCTTCTTGGGCTTGGGGCGAGGGTAAAGTGGACTGTGTTGGCCATCTAGGTTTGCTTTTGCCCATGACCTAATGGAGGCTCTCATGCCAATTGTCAACACTCGAGCTCTTCTAGACCAAACTCACGTGAGAGACAAAGCGCCCGAGGAAGAATAAAGACACAAGTGTTTTGCACTGCTCAAACTTCCAGAGCTTTTCAGATTTCTTTACCTGCTATTTATTCACATTACAGTAAAGGAAATGAGTGGCATGATCCGATGACTTTGTGAGACTGTGTTCCACATTTTTCATGCTATCTCATGACATATCCATAATAACGTTTCACATCCTACACATACAAAGGTTCATCCATATCCCCAAGAACTAGGGGTCTACTCACACATGGGAACAACAAATCACATAGCAACAGCAATGGCATACATGGATGAATGATTCAAAGGATACACCGAAGGATCCTCTAGGGTTCTTAGTGCTGCAGAGGATAAGGATGTGGATGATGACGATGGCGATGACAGTGGTGATTATGTTATATCCTCCGTGAGCGGTGGGGAAAATCCCCTTCTCCTTGCAAATCCTTCCTACGGATGAATTTAGGATGCTAGGGTTCTTCCTTCTAGATGAGTTTATGGTGTCTCTGGGCATGTGATCCATGGTCGGTTTCGACGGGGCAGAAATAGTTGACCTGGCAGTGGCGGCGTGCCATATGACCGCTCATACGAGAGCTTGCGGTCATATGGAATGCTGTCTTTTGCCCTGGATGCACATTGACGCGTGTTTCTTTGGCCTTCTTGCTTGGTTCTTTTATGGCAGGGGATTATATATTTAAATACACGATTCCACTACCATCTCTAAGGATTTCCTCCATTAAATGATAATTGATCCAAAATACGTTACTGATACATCTCCAACGTATCTATAATTTTAGATTGTTCCATGCTATTATAGTATCAAAATTGGATGTTTTATATGCAATGATATATCATTTTTTGGGACTAAGCTATTAACTTAGTGCCATGTGCCAATTGTTGTTTTTGCCTATTTTTGGCTTTTCAGGAAAGCAATATCAAACAGATTCCAAACAGAGAAAAAAAAATTTGGATCAATTTTTTCTGGACCAGAAGAGACCCTAGAACGTTCGGGAGAAGACCTGAAGAGTCATGAGGGAGCAAAAAGCTCAAGAGGCACCGCCCCAGGGGGCGCCGCCATGCTTGTGGGCCCCTCATGGCACCTCTTGACCTAATTCTGCCTCTATAAATTATCAAGTATTCCTCTGACACCAGAGAGCCACCCGAAATACTTTTTCCACCGCCGCAAGTTTCTATTCTCGTGAGATCCCATCTGGAGGCCTTCTCTGGTACTCTACCGGAGGGAATCGATCACGAAGGGGCTCTAAATCAACCTTGCTGCCCTTCCGATGATGTGTGAGTAGGTTCCCACAGACCTACGGGTAACGGGTCCATAGATAGTAGCTAGATGGCTTGTTCTCTCTCTTTGATCTTCAATACAATGTTCTCCTCGGTGTTCTTGGAGATCTATTGATGTAATGACTTTTTGCGGTGTGTTTGTTGGGATCCGATGAATTGTGAGTTTGTGATCAGATTATCCACGAATATTATTTGATTCTTCTTTGGACTCTTTTATGCATGATTATTATAGCTTTGTATTTCTCTCCGATCTATTGATTTGGTTTGGCCAACTAGATTCTTTTTCTTGTAATGGGAGAGGTGTTTTGTGACTGGTTCGATCTTGCAGAGGTCAATCTGAGTGACAGAAAGGGACATGACACATATTTGTATCATTACCATTAAGGGTAAAACGATGGGGTTTATTCATGTGTGAGTATTCTTTGTCTACATCATGCCATCTTGCTTAAGGCGTTACTCCGTTTTTATGAACTTAATACTCTAGATGCATGTTGGATAGCGGTCGATGTATGGAGTAATAGTAGTAGATGTAGGCGGGAGTCCGTCTACTTGTCTCGGACATGATGCCCATATAGATGATCATTGCCTTGGATATCGTCATGATTATTTGATTTTCTATCAATTTCCCAACAGTAATTTGTCTACCCACCATATGTTGTTATAAGAGAGAAAAGGCATAAGTATTGTGCTATAACGTGTAATAACAGCCCATAATGCAATAAATATCAATATAAAAGCATGATGCAAAATGGATGTATCAACTCCCCCAAGCTTAGACCTTGCTTATCCCCAAGCGAAAGCCGAAATCGAAAAATATGTCCACATGTTTAGAGATAGAGGTGTTGATAAAATAAAATACGGACATGAGGGCATCATGATCATCTTTAGAACAGCAACATATAATGTCATATAATTTGTTATATCATATAATCATGCTTTGTGTGATTTGGGTGCTAGTGTTTCCACGATTCCAAAAACTTTATGTGATATGTTAGGTTTCCGTGAATTTGATGATTGTTCTTTAAATTTCATCTTGCGGATTCCACTATTAAGAATCTTATGGGCAGGATTAATTATGTTCTTATTGTTGCAAATAGGAATTATGTGCACGTAGATTTCATTGTTCTTGGTATAGATTGCAATCCTACATGTCCTATTATTCCTGGTAGACCTTTCCTTGGAACGGTTGGTGCAATTATTGATATAAAAGAAGGAAACATTAGATTTCAATTTCCATCAAGGAAGGGCATGGAACACTTTCATAGAAATAAAATTAAGTTGCCATATGAATCTATTTTGAGAGCTACCAGTGGACCGCATATCAAAGATGATAATACTTAGATCTATTCATGTTTTTATGCCTAGCTAAGGGCATTAAACAATAGCGCTTGTTGGGAGGCAACCCAATTTTATTTTTGTTCTTTGACTTTTGCTCCTATTTTGCTTTGAATAATTCATCTAGCCTCTGGTTAGATGTGGTTTTGTGTTGTAATTAGTGTTTGTGCCAAGTAAGACCTTTGGGATGGCTTACGGTGATAATTGTTTTTGATCTTGCTAAAAAACAGAAACTTTTGCACCCAGGAAAATAACTTTCATAATTCACAGAATTGTCTTTTTGATCTGATTATTTTTGAACAAGATTGGTACACAAATTTCCCAGGTTGTCCTAATTTTTTGGAATCTTTGGAGTTACCTAAGTATTCAAAGTTTCCAGATTGCTACATACTGTTCTGTTTTTGACAGATTCTATTTTCTATGTGTTGCTTGCTTATTTTGATGAATCTATGGGTAGTATTGGGGGGGGGGGGGGGGGGTATGAACCATGGAAAAGTTGGAGTATAGTAGATATTACACCAATATAAATAGAGAATGAGTTCACAATAGTACCATAAAGTGGTGATTTATTTTCTTATACTAACGGATCTTATGAGATTTTGTGTTGAATTTTGTGTTGTGAAGTTTCCAAGTTTGGGTAAGGATTTTGATGGACTATGGAATAAGGAGTGGCAAGAGCCTAAGCTTGGGGTTCCCTAGGCACTCCAAGGTAATATTCAAGGACAACCAAGATCCTAAGCTTGGGGATGCCCCGGAAGGCATCCCCTCTTTCGTCTTCGTCTATCGGTAACTTTATTGAGGCTATATTTTTGTTCACCACATGATATGTGTTTTGCTTGGAGCGTCTTGTATGATTTGATTCTTTGCTTTTTTAGTTTGCCACAATCATCCTTGTTGTACACACCTTTTGAGAGGGACGTGCATGAATCATGATTTATTAGAATACTCTATGTGCTTCACTTATATCTTTTGAGCTAGGCAATATTGCTCTAGTGCTTCACTTATATCTTTTTAGAGCACGGCGGTGGTTTTATTTTACAGAAATTGTTGAACTCTCATGATTCACTTATATTAATTTGAGAGTCTGTTTAAACAACATGGTAATTTGCTTTGGTTATAAATTTAGTCCAAATATAATAGGCATCCAAGAGGGATATAATAAAACTTTCATATAAAGTTCATTGAATACTATGAGAAGTTTGATTCCTTATGATTGTTTTGAGATATAAAGATAATGATATTAGAGTCATGCTAGTGAGTAATTGTGAATTGGAGAAATACTTGTGTTGAGGTTTGTGATTCCCGTAGTATGCACGTATGGTGAACCGTTATGTAATGAAGTTGGAGCATGAGGTATTTATTGATTGTCTTTCTTATGTGTGGCGATCGGGGACGAGCGAGGGTCTTTTCCTACCAATCTATCCCCCTAGGAGCATGCGTGTAGTACTTTGTTTCGATGACTAATAGATTTTTGCAATAAGTATGTGAGTTCTTTATGACTAATGTTGAGTCCATGGATTATACGCACTCTCCCCCTTCCACCAATGCTAGCCTCTCTAGTACCGCACAACTTTCGCCGGTACCATACACCCACCATATACCTTCCTCAAAATAGCCACCATGCCTACCTATTATGGCATTTCCATAGCCATTCCGAGATATATTTCCATGCAACTTTCCATCGTTCCGTTTATTAGGACACACTTCATCATTGTCATATTTGTTTGCACGACCATGTATTAGTTGACATCATATTTGTGTCAAAGCCACCTATCGGATTATGGGTTCCACAAACCCTTGAAAGGTTCGAACTCTGGGGTGCTTGCGGAAATCTCAACCTACCCAGCCTGCCTACTCGCGATTCTCCTAAGCCTAGCGCAATGAGCTCAAATAGACAAAGAGACACAACAGTTTATCCTGGTTCGGGCCACCTTGCGGTGTAATACCCTACTCCAGCGTTTTAGTGGATTGCCTCCGAGGGCTGAGGATGAACTACTACAGTGGATGAACTGGCCTCAGGAGGTGAGGTGTTCTTGAGCTCAAGAGAGATGATGAGGTCATCCAGTGAGTCTGGATCAAATCTCTCTCTCTCTCTCTCTCCCTGAACTAGCTGCCTCTCTCTGAACTAGATGCCTCTCTACAAAGGTGTCCTATTTATAGTGGCCTTGGTCCTCTTCCCAAATGTTGGCGGGAAGGGATCCCACAACGGCCGGATTTGAAAGGGGACAAGCAGTACAACTTATCCTGATAAAAGTAGTCTTCGCCTGCGAAAAGCCTCTGGTCGTGATGCTGCAGTGGGCTCGGTGATGACCTCCGTCCTGCCGTCCTGGTGGTCTTGGTCTTGTTGCACCAGAATGGAAACCTTTGGCTGATTCCTCGGGACTCCGCGCCTGCGGCTTGCCTCCCTTGCACCGAAGGGGAAACTGGCGCCCTGTGCCTGCTGGTGCCCGCTTGGCGCCCTCCTGGCCTTGGTCATCATGGCCCACGTCAGCCGAGCCTCGTGAGGTGCACCCTGCATAGAACTCTCCGCTCCTCTGGAGCCAGCCTGAGGAGGCCGGTCCCCTCAGGGGTCTTGGCATCGTCCGCCTCGCGAGGCTTGGCCCCTGCGAGGGTCTTGAGCTATTGATGTCGAAGCTGGGCCGTACCAGGCCGTCGATGGAGCCACGCGCTGAGCCGCAGGCAGGCAAGTCTGGATACCACCATATCCAAAACGCCGACAATAGCCCCCGGGCCGAAGGCGCGCTCGGACTTGGCTGCCAGGCGAAGCCAAAGGGCAAGTGCGGAGCGCCACGGGCCCTAACTGCCTGCGGCCTGGATGACGCGTGGCGATTGATGGGATGTGGGCGACTCCACTTCTCCATGCTGCCTCAGCAACTATTCAACTTGACAGAATGATGCGGCATGTAGAAGATCATGATGGCGCGAGGTCGTGGAGGCTGGTAGTTGGCCTTCCTTGGCTATAAATGTGTGGGAGGGGCAGAGCCCCCCGCCCATTTCTCCTTCGTCTTGTTTCTGCCTGCTTATCTCCTTCTTCACCTTGCTCCCATGGCACCGATCAAGAGGCTCTCAATGGATGAAAAGGGGAAGGCACCTAGGGAGGGGCCTGATCCTCTTCCGTCGAAGAAGCGACTTTGCCTTCCTCATGACACCAACGTGAGGCGAGAGGTGGTCAGGCCTTGGCAATCGAGGCCTCCGCCTGGCTTCCCCCTTCCCATGTACTCCCGCGCTCTGGATGAAGGTGCGCGCAGTCGAGCAACCCCCAACGATGGTGGCAGGGCCGCCATTGCCCTACCGACCGCGCCATGGACCCACGCCGAGGGTAGCTCGCGCGAGTTTGTGGTGTGGGTGGTGATGCCCCCTGACTCTTGGATCTGGCTCCCGAGGTTCTTCGCCAGCAAGCTGCCTCCGAGGGGGCCGCTTGAGTTGTGGCTGCAGCATGCCGGATGCTGCAGCCTAGCCACCGGGGCTGAGGTCAAGGTGGTGCCCCCCAGAGATGTCTTCATGACGCATGCATGGGGTGAAGTCGCCCGGGCTTGCCTTGCAGAGGGAGCCCTGGCAATTCACTTTGAGTACGACGGCGCAACCACCTTGTTCTTCAAGGTCTTCAATGTGGAGGGCGAACGACTGGAGTGCTGCTCCAGAGGAAGCAGGCCGCGGTGTGCAACAGCGGATGCCAGACCCGCTTCTATCTCCTTAGGCGCTTCTTCTAGCAGCTGCGATGACTCTTGGGAATCTAGCGACTCCCCTGGGCCCAGCGAGTCTCTGGAGTCAAGCGGCGACAGCTACATGCTGCCAAGCTCCCGCCGTGGTTGGAGCGCGACAACGGCTGCCGCCCAGCGTCGCTAGTGATGCCCGGCGGCTTAGTAGTGCCCTTCCTTCTTTTGCTTTCCCTACGCGGAATGAAAATCAGCCCCCATGGGGTTTGTAAGGACCGGAATGTATTTAATGCCAGTGTTTATTTTTTTGATCCTGTGATGAACTCGTGTGTCCTAGTTCTGCATGATTCCTCCCTTTCCTCTTCCCTGGACGGTGCAGCGCTCTACGCCGTCGGGACCCAGTCCCCAGGTAGGCTTTAGCCGTCGCTAGTATGCCAGGTCGCAATGCTATGGTCAAGGCTAGGAGGTGAGCGGCCAAAGGTCCGGTGAGAGCTCATGAGACGCGATGCTCACAAGGTCCCCCTTGTCGTAGAAGAAGCCGCCCAGAGAATTGAAAAGGGGAGAGAAACCGCCAGAGTGGGACTGCGAGGCTAGGGCACGCACGGAGCGAGTCCGGTGCGGCAGCGAATCGTGACTTATCTTTTGGTGTCCTGGCCCGCCGAGGGGGTGGCGCCTGTCCTTGCATCTGCGGTGGTATCGTTATGCACGACCCCTAACGACCACCCTCTTGCCTCGCTTGTCCAGGTGCTCTACATCCTCGGGACCCGGCCCCCGAGCGAGCTCAGCTGCTGCTGGTATGCTAGGTCGTGGTGCCGTGGTCAAGGCCATGTTGTGAGGGCTGGATAGCCAGTAGGAGTTCCCGAGACGTAATGCTCAGGACCTCCCCCTTTAACGTGCAAGCAACTCGCGAGGCAAGATGGCGGTTGTCCAAGCCAACCCGTGAGTCATCGCCAGATAATCCTGCAGTTTAGGTGACAGAAGAGGTCGAGAACCCCCACGGAACAGGCTATCAGCCCAAGGCCCTGGTCCCCAGTCGATGGCACCGAGGACCTAGCGAGGTGGTATGCGTGAGGCGCGTCACGAACTAGAGATCGGTCCCCGGGTTTGTCAGCATTGCAGGCATGGACCCAAGCTCAAACGCCATGCCGACGTGAGCACCACACAGCGAGACGAGTGAGGGATAAGCCAACAAACGTAGGGAGGCCGCGAGGCAGTTAAGGCTCGAGGCCGGAGGATGGCGATCATAGGTAAACTCATAGAAGATAGTTAGATAATTCCTAGTGAATGCAAAATGATACATGCCGCAGAGATAGACCCACATGACCTGGGGATGATGTCGCCCTAGAGGCACCCCCAAACTAAACGAACTGGAGAGATGTCACCTGGTACCGTTGCTGAAGATGTGTCGGGGTAGCAGAAGACGCAAGTTGCCAGAGTCGTTCCTCATGAGCCACCTTGGCCCCGAGCCTCGGGAGGCCCAGAGGGGCCGGGAGGCTCCTAGAGGTGCTCCTCCATCTCCACCGGGATCGCCTGATGCCTGGCCTCGCGAGCCGCTAGGGCATCTCTCATGCAGTGCTGGAACGCCACATCCGCGCTAGGCAGGCCAAAAGGTATGCAGACGTAGCTTTGGGGTGGTCCCTCGCATCGGCTGACACGAGACGGCCAGAAGAGCTGCCGAGACGCAACCCTATTGAGACCTGGGATGTTGATGTAGACGCGGAACTCCTTACCCTCGCCAGGACAATGAGTCGTGACTCGCGGTAGGCAGCGATCGCCTTGCAGAACCCTTGCCTCTTGAATCTCCTCGACTGCCTTGCTGATGAACTCTTGAACGCCTGGCGGCTCCCGCCTGAGGCCTTCTCCTGGGAAGCGCGCCCTGAAGCGTGTCTCCACATGGTGCCCGAGCGCATCCCTCATGACCCTGGCTAGGTCGGAGGCCCTCCCGAGGAGAGCCCCCGAGCCCAGCCTAAGAGGGGCGCCGGGCGTGCCTTCCTATGCGATGGGTGAAGGCGCCCCGTCCGGGGACGCGAGGCTCAGAGCGGCATCCTCAGTCGATGCTTCCTCACGGGATACCTGACCCAGCTGCAACTTCTTTGTCTTGGGGGCGACCTCAGGAGGGAGGTCACCGCCCTCATCTTCAGGGTTCTCAACTGCTACAGCCTGGAAGGCGTGCTCGAGGGAGCACACCACATCCTTCTCCTGACATGCGATTGTGATGATGCCACCACTTCCTGGCATCTTGAGGACGTTGTAGCTGTGGTGCGTTACTGCCATGAACTTGGCCAGTGCCGGGTACCCTAGGATGGTGTTGTAGGGCAGGCGAATGTCAGTGACGCCGAAGTCAATGAGCTCGGTGCAGTAGGCGAAATTGCCCTATCGGGTGTGTGGAACCATCGATCACTCCTGAGAACGGTTTGATAGGATGAAGCTGGTAGTATGGTACTTGAAGCCTGTCAAACATCTGAACGGAGAGGACATTGAGCCCCGCTCCACCATTGATGAGAGTCTTGGTGACAACCACATTGCTGATGACGGGAGAGGAGAGCATGGGGAGCGCACCGGCGGTCGCCGCACACTTGAGCTGGTCGGAGGAGCTGAAGGTGATGGCGCACTTGGACCACCTGAGAGGGTGAGTTGCTTCGGGTTTGGGGAGCGCTGCGTTCTCCTCGCACGCAAACTGCTTGAAAATGCGGTGTGAAGCTGGGGCCTATGAGCCGCCCAGGATGAAGGCAATGGCTCGAGGCTCCTGGAAGCCCCTAGCCCCTCGTCATGGTGTTGCTCTTCGTTCCTTCTTGGTAGCGGAGGCAGTGGAGGCAGACCGGCATTGCCCTGAGGGCGCTCCTCACGAGGCTACTCCCTCCAAGCACCCTTGCAAGGTTGGCCTTGCGAGCGGTCCTCCCGAGGATGGTCGTGCCACTCCTGGAGGTGGTCGTGTCCATCCCAGCGTCCTCCACCTCGGCCACCTCCACGGCCGTAGCCTCGATCGTTGCGCTTGGGGCGTCGACTAAGGCGCCCGTCATGGAGGGCCCCAAGCTCCTGGCAGTCGTTGGTGTTGAGGCTGTGGACGTTGTGGAAGATGTAGAACGGTCGGTTGCTCTTGGATGACTCGAGATGGTCGCAGCCACGCTTCCTCTCTGGCTCGGCCGCAAGCATGGCCGTCCCCTTGCGCTTCATGTCTTTGGTCTTGGCCTTCTTGTCTTCTGGGTCAGCATCAGGGAGCTCGAGGAGGGAGAGGCGTCCCTCCTTAGCTCTGGCGCACTTGTTCGCTATGTTGAACATCTCCAGGGCTGTGTAGAGATCCTCATGGATGGCAACCTCCTCCTTCATCTTCATGTCGCGGACGCCATCAGTGAATGCTGAGATGATGGCCTCGTCCAACACCTTGGGGATCTTGAGACAAACGTTGTTGAAGCACTGAATGTACTTCTGCAGGGTCTCTCATGGCTGCTGCTTGATACGACGCATGTCACCCGCGGTCGGCGGACGGTCGCGAGTACCCTGGAAGTTGGCGATGAAGCGGCCACGCATCTCCTTCCAAGAGGAGACTGATCCCTCGGGAAGGTTCAGGAGCCATGAACATGCGCCATCCTTGAGGGCCATGGGAACCAGTTTGCCATGATCTTCTCGTTGCTGCTAGCCGCCTTGATGCTCAGCTCATAGAGCTGCAGGAACTCAGCAGGGTCGGCGATGCCATCGTTGTGTGGACGCAGGTCAGGCTTGAACTTGCTCGGCCAGACGACGTTGCAGAGCTCCTGGGTGAACGCGCGGCACCCTACAGTGGCCACTAGGGCCCGCCGAGGAGGTAGAACTTGGTCCTGGTGCATGCGCATTACCACCTCCTTTGGCGGCACGCGAGCCTGGCGCGGGGGTGCAGGAAGTACGCGTGCTTCTCCTTGAGGCCGCTGCACCACTTGGCAGCTCACATCCTCCTGAGCAGGCGCCGGGCGCGGCGGTTCGCGCTACGGTGCCACATGCCTTGGCTCGACGATGACGCCCTGGGCCAGAGGTGGTGGAGGAGCCCCGTGAGCCACGTCATCCGCGGTGGGCGGCTGGAGAGGCAGGGAGTGGGCTGGCGCGATGGAGCTCCCGGCCACGTTGACGAGCTCAGTGATCCGCTCGAGCCACTCCTCGTAGAAGTCGTCGACCACCAGTAGGGAAGGAGCTCCCGCGCCATGAGCAAAGCGACTTGTGTGGTAGCCGGGCCGTGATGCACGTGGGAGGACGAAGCTGCCGGAGACAGTGATGGAGTAGCGGTGCGCCCGTCGCGGCGCACCAAGGTGTGCAGCAAAGAAGCTTGCTGCTCATGGCCCGCAGGGCCTGTGGCGGTGTTGGTCACTGGAGATGGAGCGCAACGAGCACAACCATCGCCTGCAAGAGCCGTCTGAGCGACGCGAGCAGCGACTGCAGCCCGACGCTCGGCGTGCGTCGGCCATGGAGTTGTCGGAGTGACAGTCCATCGATCGACGGAAGAGGAGATCCGACGCACCCCTACCTAGCGCGCCAAATGTCAGATTACGGGTTCCGCAAACCCTTGAAAGGTTCGAACTCTGAGGTGCGTGCGGAAATTTCAACCTACCCAGCCTACCTACTCGCGATTCTCCTAAGCCTAGCGTGGCGAGCTCAAAGAGACAAAGAGACATAACAGTTTATCCTGGTTCGGGCCACCTTGCGGTGTAATACCCTACTCCAGCGTTTTGGTGGATTGCCTCGGAGGGATGAGGATGAACTAGTACAGTGGATGAACTGGCCTCAGGAGGTGAGGCATTCTTGAGCTCAACAGAGCTGATGAGGTCGTCCAGTGAGTCTGGATCAGATCTCTCTCTCCTTGAACTAGCTACCTCCCTCTGAACTAGATGCCTCTCTACGGTGGTGGCTAAGTCCTATTTATAGTGGCCTTGGTCCTCTTCCCAAATGTTGGCGGGAAGGGATCCCACAACAGCCAGATTTGAAAGGGGACAAGTAGTACAGCTTATCTTGACAAAAGTAGTCTTCGCCCGCGAAAAGCCTCTGGTCATGACGCTACGGTGGGCTCGGTGATGACCTCCGTCCTGCCGTCCTGGTGGTCTTGGTCTTGTTGCACCAGAATGGAAACCTTTGGCTGATTCCTCGGGACTCTGCGCCTGCGGCTTGCCTCCCTTGCACCAAAGGGGAAACTGGCGCTCTGCGCCCGCTGACGCCCGCCTGGCCTTGGTCGTCATGGCTCACATCGGCTGATCCTTGTGAGGTGCACCCTGCATAGAACTCTCCGCCCCTCCGGATCCAGCCTGAGGAGGCCGGTCCCCCCGGGGGTCTTGGCGTCGTCCGCCTCGCGAGGCTTGGCCCCTCGCGAGGGTCTTGAGCTGTTGATGTCGAAGCTGGGCCGTACCAGGCCATCGATGGAGCCATGCGGTGGGCCGCATGTAGGCAAGTCTGGATACCCCCATATCCAGAACGCCGGCACCACCTTTCATAATTCTTTCATACATGTCACTCTTGAGTCATTGCACATCCTGATACACTGCCGGAGGCATTCATATAGTGTTATATTTTTGTTCTAAGTATTGAGTTGTAATTCTTGAGTTTTAAGTAAATAGAAGTCGGATGATCATCATTATTAGAGCATTGTCCCATGTGAGGAAATAAAAAAAAGGAGGCCAAAGAAGCCAAACAAAAAAAAGGAAAAATGAGAGAAAAAGAGAGGAGGGGCAATGTTACTATCCGTTTTCAACACTTGTGCTTCAAAGTAGCACCTTGATCTTCATGATATAGAGTCTCATATTTTGTCATTTTCACATACTAGTGGGAATTTTCATTATAGAACTTGGCTTGTATATTCCAATGATGGGCTTCCTCAAATCACCCTAGGTCTTCATAAGCAGGCAAGTTGGATGCAGACCCACTTAGTTTTTATTTTCCAGCTTTCATAAACTTATAGCTCTAGTGCATCCGTTGTATGGCAATCCCTACTCACTCACATTGATATCTATTTATGGGCATCTCCATAGCCCGTTGATACGCCTAGTTGATGTGAGACTATCTCCCTCTTTTTGTCTTCTCCGCAACCACCATATTCTATTCCACCTATAGTGTTATGTCCATGGCTCACGCTCATGTAATGCGTGAAAGTTGAAAAGGTTTGAGAACACCAAAAGTATAAAACAATTGCTTGGCTTGTCATCGGGGTTGTGCATGATTTGAATATTTTGTGTGATGAAGATGGAGCATAGCCAGACTATATGATTTTGTAGGGATACCTTTCTTTGGCCATGTTATTTTGAGAAGACATAATTGCCTTGTTAGCATGCTTGAAGTATTATTATTTTTGTGTCAATATTAAACTTTTGTTTTGAATCTTATGGATTTGAACATTCATGCCACAATAAATAAAATTTACATGGATAAATATGTTAGGTAGCATTCCACATCAAAATTTCTGTTTTTATCATTTACCTACTCGAGGACGAGCATGAATTAAGCTTGGGGATGCTTGATACGTCTCCAACGTATCTATAATTTTTGATTGTTCCATGCTATTATATTATCTGTTTTGGATGTTTTATATGCATTAATATGCTATTTTATATTATTTTTGGTACTGGTCTATTAACCTAGAGACAAGTGCCAGTTTCTGTTTATTCCTTGTTTTTGAGCTTCACAGAAAAGGAATACAAAACGGAGTCCAAATGGAATAAAACCATCGTGATGATTTTTCTTGGACCAGAAGACACCCGGAAGACTTGGAGATGAAGTCAAAAGAGCCGCGAGGCGGCAGCAAGGGTGGAGGGCACGCCCAGGGGGGGTAGGACGCGCCCCCTGTCTTACCACTTCTTCAGGACTCTTCTGACCTAACCCTTGGCCCTATATATTCACATATATCCCCAAACCACCAGAAGCATCCACGAAAACACTTTTCCACTGCCGCAACCTTCTGTTCCCATGAGATCCCATCTAGGGGCCATTTCCGGCACCCCGCCGGAGGGAAATTCGATCATGGAGGGCTTCTACATCAACTCTATTGCCCTTCCAATGAAGCGTGAGTAGTTTACCTCAGACCTACGGGTCCATAGCTAGTAGCTAGATGACTTGTTCTGTCTCTTTGATTCTCAATACCATGTTCTCCTCGATGTTCTTGGAGATCAATCCGATGTAATCTTCTTTTGCGGCGTCTTTGTCAAGATCAGATGAATTGTGGATTTATGATCAGCTTATCTGTGGATATTATTTGAATCTTCTCTGAATACTTATATGCATGATTTGATATCTTTGTAATTCTCTTCGAACTATCGGTTTGGTTTGGCCAACTAGATTGGTTTTTCTTGCAATGGGAGAACTGCTTAGCTTTGGGTTCAATCTTGCGGTGTCCTTTCCCAGTGACAGTCGGAGCAGGAAGACATGTATTGTATTGTTGCCATCGAGGATAAAAAGATGGGGCTTACATCATATTGCTTGAGTTTATTCCTCTACATCATGTCATCTTACTTAATGTGTTACTCTGTTCTTCATGAACTTAATACTCTAGATGCAGGCAGGAGTCGGTCTACTTGACACGGACGTGATGCCTATATTTCATAATCATTGCCTTAGATATTGTCATAACTTTGCACTTTTCTATCAATTGCTCGAAATTAATTTGTTCACCCATCGTATTATTTGCTATCTTGAGAGAAGCCACTAGTGAAACCTATGGCCCCCGGGTCTATTTTCCATCATATAAATTTCTGATCTACTATTTTGCAATCTTTTACTTTCTGATCTATAAACCAAAAATACCAAAACTATTTACTTTATCTTTTGTTTAGTTTATTCTATCTCTATCAGATCTCACTTTTGCAAGTAACCATGAAGGGATTGACAACCCCCTTATCGCGTTCGGTGTAAGTAGTTTGATTGTTTGTCCAGGTCTTGGTGATTTGTGCATTGTCTCCTACTGGATTGATACCTTAGTTATCTAACCGAGGGAAATACTTATCTCTACTTTGCTGCATCACCCTTTCCTATTCAAGGGAAAAACCAACTCAAGCTCAAGAAGTAGCAATCATCTACTCATTCACAATTGCTAACACTCACGCGATACTTATGGGTTCAAAGCTTCGGTCGGACACAGAAAGATAGGGGCTTATAGTTTCGCCTCCGAACCTTTTACCTCAAGGGTAATGTCAACAATAATACTTTATGATAACCTACATCCAAGTGGATATATATATAATATATATGTGGATCTTTATCCAACACATAGTGCTTGCCAAAAGGAAAATGTGTAAAAAGGAAAGGTAAAGATCACCATAAAAGTAAAAGATAGGACCTTCACAGAGGGAAGCAGAGGTTATCATGTGCTTGTATAGTTGGATGCACAAAATTTTGATGCAAAAGAATGTTACTTTATATTGCCGCTTGTGATAAAGAATTCTATTATGTAGTCCGTCGCTTTTATTTCTTCCATATCACAAGTTCGTATAAAGCTTATTTTCTTCACACTAATAGATCATACATATTTAGAGAGAAATTTTTATTGCTTGCACCGATGACAACTTACTTGAAGGACCTTACTCAATCCATAGGTAGGTATGGTGGACTCTCATGTCAAAATTGGGTTCAAGGGATCTTTGGATGCACAAGTAGTATCTCTACTTGGTGCAAAGGATTTGGCTAGCATAAGAGGGAAAAGAAAGATCAACTTGTTGGAGGATCCATGACAATATAACTTCTATTCGGATATAAGAAAACATAACCCATTATGGTGTCTTCCTTGTCCAACGTCAACATTTTAGCATGCCATATTTTAATGAGTCCTCACAATTACAAAAGATGTCCAAGATAGTATATTTATATGAAAAACCTCTCTTTCTTTATTACTTCCTATTAATTGCAACAATGACCAAAACTATGTTTATCAACTCTCAACAATTTTTATTCATCATACTCTTTACATGTGAAGTCATTACTCCCATAAGATCAATATATGATCTTTTTATTTACTTTTATTTCTTTCTCTTATTTTTATTCCCTCAAGATCATAGCAAGAAAGCAAAGCCGTTAACTCAAAACTACTCTTTATTATATAGCTAAAGGACTCGATTACATAGATAGATCTCGAAACAAAACTCAAAGCTAGATCATACTAAAACTTTATTCTACTAGATCAAAATATAACCAAAAGGATCAAACTAAGAAAAACGATAAAAGTATAGGTGTGATGGTGATACAATACCGGGGCACCTCCCCCCAGCTTGGCAGTTGCCAAGGGGAGTTCCCATACCCATGTATTTATGTCTGTTTCTTCGGAGGTGGTGATGATGGAGTTGTTGATGTAGTAGGCTTGTCATCCATCTTCCAAGGCATAGGCTCACCATCATAGAAACATGAACGAGTCTCCGGGATCCTCAAATCAGCACCCAAACTCATCCTATTAAATCTGTATTCATACCCATAGTTTTGGTTTTGCAAGTCATAGATTTGGGATTGGAGATGCTCGAGTTTCTCTTGAAGCTTGAAGATGGCCTCCCTGATGTTCTTGGCATCCAGCTTGTGATTGTTGGTGAACTCCACGATCATCAAGTGATTAGCTTTGAGTCCACGTTCCACTATGGCTTGTTCTGTCTCTTTGATTCTCAATACCACGTTCTCCTCGATTTTCTTGGAGATCAATCCGATGTAATCTTCTTTTGCGTTGTGTTTGTCGAGATCAGATGAATTGTGGATTTATGATCAGCTTATCTGTGGATATTATTTGAATCTTCTCTAAATTCTTATATGCATGATTTGATATCTTTGTAATTCTCTTCGAACTATCGGTTTGGTTTGGCCAACTAGATTGGTTTTTCTTGCAATGGGAGAACTTCTTAGCTTTGGGTTCAATCTTGCGGTGTCCTTTCCCAGTGACAGTAGGAGCAGGAAGACACGTATTGTATTGTTGCCATCGAGGATAAAAAGATGGGGTTTACATCATATTGCTTGAGTTTATTCCTCTACATCATGTCATCTTACTTAATTTGTTACTCTGTTCTTCATGAACTTAATACTCTAGATGCAGGTAGGAGTCGGTCTACTTGACACGGACGTGATGCCTATATTTCATAATCATTGCCTTAGATATTGTCATAACTTTGCACTTTTCTATCAATTGCTCGAAATTAATTTGTTCACCCATCGTATTATTTGCTATCTTGAGAGAAGCCACTAGTGAAACCTATGGCCCCCGGGTCTATTTTCCATCATATAAATTTCTGATCTACTATTTTGCAATCTTTTACTTTCTGATCTATAAACCAAAAATACCAAAACTATTTACTTTATCTTTTGTTTAGTTTATTCTATCTCTATCAGATCTCACTTTTGCAAGTAACCGTGAAGGGATTGACAACCCCTTTATCGCGTTCGGTGTAAGTAGTTTGATTGTTTGTGTAGGTCTTGGTGATTTGTGCGCCGTCTCCTACTGGATTGATACCTTAGTTCTCTAACTGAGGGAAATACTTATCTCTACTTTGCTGCATCACCCTTTCCTATTCAAGGGAAAAACCAACTCAAGCTCAAGAAGTAGCAATCATCTAGTCTTTCACAATTGCTAACACTCACGCGATACTTATCGGTTCAAAGCTTCGGTCGGACACAGAAAGATAGGGGCTTATAGTTTCGCCTCCGAACCTTTTACCTCAAGGGTAATGTCAACAATAATACTTTATGATAACCTACATCCGAGTGGATATATATATATAATATATATGTGGATCTTTATCCAACACATAGTGCTTGCCAAAAGGAAAATGTGTAAAAAGGAAAGGTAAAGATCACCATAAAAGTAAAAGATAGGACCTTCACAGAGGGAAGCAGAGGTTATCATGTGCTTGTATAGTTGGATGCACAAAATTTTGATGCAAAAGAATGTTACTTTATATTGCCGCTTGTGATAAAGAATTCTATTATGTAGTCCGTCGCCTTTATTTCTTCCATATCACAAGTTCGTATAAAGCTTATTTTCTTCACACTAATAGGTCATACATATTTAGAGAGCAATTTTTATTGCTTGCACCGATGACAACTTACTTGAAGGACCTTACTCAATCCATAGGTAGGTATGGTGGACTCTCATGGCAAAATTGGGTTCAAGGGATCTTTGGATGCACAAGTAGTATCTCTACTTGGTGCAAAGGAGTTGGCTAGCATAAGAGGGAAAAGAAAGATCAACATGTTGGAGGATCCATGACAATATAACTTCTATTCGGATATAAGAAAATATAACCCATTATGGTGTCTTCCTTGTCCAACATAAACATTTTAGCATGTCATATTTTAATGAGTCCTCACAATTACAAAAGATGTCCAAGATAGTATATTTATATGTAAAACCTCTCTTTCTTTATTACTTCCTATTAATTGCAACAATGACCAAAACTACCTTTATCAACTAAAAAAAAATTATTCATCATACTCTTTATATGTGAAATCATTACTCCCCATAAGATCAATATATGATCTTTTTATTTACTTTTATTTCTTTCTCTTATTTTTATTCCCTCAAGATCATAGCAAGAAAGCAAAGCCGTTAACTCAAAACTACTATTTATTATATAGCTAAAGGACTCGATTACATAGATAGATCTCGAAACAAAACTCAAAGCTAGATCATACTAAAACTTTATTCTACTAGATCAAAATATAACCAAAAGGATCAAACTAAGAAAAACGATAAAAGTATAGGTGTGATGGTGATACAATACCGGGGCACCTCCCCCAAGCTTGGCAGTTGCCAAGGGGAGTTTCCATACCCATGTATTTATGTCTCTTTCTTCAGAGGTGGTGATGATGGAGTTGTTGATGTAGTAGGCTTGTCATCCATTTTCCAAGGTATAGGCTCACCATCATAGAAACATGAACGAGTCTCCGGGATCCTCAAATCAGCACCCAAACTCATCCTCTTAAATCTGTATTCATACCCATAGTTTTGGTTTTGCAAGTCATAGATTTGGGATTGGAGATGCTCGATTTTCTCTTGAAGCTTGAAGATGGCCTCCCCGATGTTCTTGGCATCCAGCTTGTGATTGTTGGTGAACTCCACGATCATCAAGTGATTAGCTTTGAGTCCAGTTTCTACTATCCTTTAACACTTGAAAACTTGCTGCTCCATTGCCTCGAGCCTTGTCTCCATGCTTCTGGTCTTCTTCGGTCCCTCAACATCGCAGATGTGCAACACCCCTCACGCATCTCAATGGTTTGAGGGTGTTGCAACACCTCCGCAATGTAGGGGTTGATGACCTTCTCGAAAAACTTGTCCTTGGGGGCACTTGGAGACGCATGGCAATCTAGATCTGTCAGAAAAAACAACTCGAAACAAGAGAGGATTTTGTCGTGGTACGGTGGTCAAAACCTTCGGGAGATTATATAATGGATTTTTACCGACCAAAAGAAGTATTGTGCAAGAAAATGGAGTCCGAAGGGCACACTAAGTGGCCACAAGGCAGGGGGCGCACCCAGGGGGTAGGGCGCGCCCTCCACCCTTGTGGTCTCCTCGTGTCTCTTTCAGACTACTTTTAATTTTCCTATTTTTTTAATATTCCAAAACGGAGAAAAATTGCTATTAGAACAGTATTGGAGTCGGTTTACTCATCGTACCACATACCTATTCCTTTTCAAAGTCTGAAACATTCTGGAAAGTATCCCTTATGTACTCCTCCGGTGTTATTGTATTAATTATATTTGTCTCAACATTTATGGGAGTACCTGAGATATAATGTTTGATTCTTTGAACATTTACCACCTTCGGGTTTGTGCCTTCGGCGTTGTTGATTTTGATGGCACCAGAACGATAGACCTCTCGATATGTAAGGACCTTCCCATTTAGAGAGAAGCTTTCCTGCAAAAAATCTTAAACGTGAGTTGTATAGCAAAACATGATCACCTACATTAAACTCACACTTTTGTATCCTTTTGTCATGCCATCGTTTAACTATTTCTTTAAACAACTAGGTATTCTCCATTCATCAAGTGAGCTAATGTCAAATAACCTCTTCTCACTGGCAAGTTTGAAATCATAGTTGAGCTCTTTCATGGCCCAATAAGCTTTATGTTCTAATTCAAGAGGTAAGTGGCAAGCCTTTCCATAAACCATTTTATATGGAGACATACCCATAGGGTTTTTATAATCAGTTCTATAAGCCCATAATGCATCATCCAGTTTCTTAGACCAATTCTTTCTAGATCTATTAACAGCCTTTTGCAAAATCAATTTAATCTCTCTATTGCTAAATTCTACTTGACAACTAGACCGAGGATGATATGGAGATGCAATTCTATGGTTGACATCATATTTAGCAAGAATTTTACGGAAATCACCTTGAATAAAATGTGAACCACCATCAGTCATTAAATATCTAGGGACTCCAAACCTTGAAAAAATAACTTCTTTAAGCATTTTAATAGAGGTGTTATGATCAACACTGCTAGTTGGAATAGCTTCTGCCCACTTAGTAACGTAATAAATAGCAACTAAAATATGTGTATACCCATTAGAGGAAGGAAAAGGTCCCATATAATCAAAGCCCCAACATCAAATGGTTCAATAACAAGTGAATAGTTCATTGGCATTTCCTGATGTCTACTGATATTACCAATTCTTTGGCATTCATCACAAGACAAGACAAACTTATGAGCATCCTTGAAGAGAGTAGGCCAATAAAAACCATACTGTAATACCTTGTGTGCAGTTCTATCTCCAACATGGTGTCCTTCGTAAGCCTCGGAGTGTCACTTGCGTAGGATCTATTCCTGTTCATGCTCAAGTACACAACGTCTAATAACACCATCTAATCCTTCTTTATAAAGATGTGGGTCATCCCAAAAGTAATGTCTTAAATCATAGAAAAACTTTTTCTTTTGCTGGTATGTGAAACTAGGTGGTATAAATTTAGCAACAATGTAATTAGCATAATTAGCATACCATGGAGTATTAAGAGAAGTATTTATGAAAACTAATTGCTCATTAGGAAAACTACCATCAATAGGCAGTGGGTCATCAAGAACCTCTAACCTAGACAAGTTGTCTGCAACGGGGTTCTCAACTCCCTTTCTATCAGTAATATGTAAATCAAATTCTTGCAGCAAAAGAACCCATCTAATAAGTCTCGGTTTAGAATCTTTATATTCCATAAGATATTTAATAGCAGCATGATCAGTGTGAATAGTTACTTAGGAATCAACAATATAAGATCTGAGCTTATCACAAGCAAAAAAAACCTCTAATTTTTTCTTTCAGTAGTAGCATAATTTCTCTGGGCACTGTCTAGAGTTTTACTAGCATAATGGATAACATTCAATTTGTTATCAACTCTTTGCCCTAGAACAACACCAATAGCATAATCACTACCATCACACACAATTCAAAGGGTAAATTCCAATCATGTGGGTGAACAATAGGTGCAGAAATCAAGGCTTTCTTAAGTATTCAAATGCTTCTACACAATTGTCATCAAAAACAGAAGGAACACATTTTTTCAAGAGATTAGTGAGAGGCCTAGAAATTCTAGAGAAGTCCTTAATAAACCTCCAATAGAAACCACCATGACCAAGGAAACTTCTTATACCTTCGATATCTTTAGGACAAGGCACTTTTCAATAGCATCTACTTTGCCTTATCAACTTCAATACCTCTTTTAGAAATTTTATGCCCCAAGACAATGCCTTCATTAACCATAAAGTGGCACTTCTCCCAATTCAAGACAAGATTAGTTTCTTCAGAGCTCTGCAAAACTCTATCAAGGTTGCTTAAGCAATCATCAAAAGAAGTTCCATAAACGAAGAAATTATCCATGAAAACCTGAACAATCTTTTCACAAAAGTCAGAGAATATAGCAGTCATACATCTTTGAAAGGTAGCAGGTGCATTGCTAAACCAAAAGGCATACGTCTATAAGCAAAGGTACCAAAAGGGCAAGTAAAAGTGGTCTATTCTTGGTCCTTTTTTGACATAGGTATTTGAGAGAAACTAGAATAACCATCTAGAAAGCAAAAATGTGTATGTTTGGACAGTCTTTCTAGCATTTGATCGATAAAAGGTAGAGGATAATGATCTTTTCTAGTAGCTTTGTTTAACTTGCGAAAATCAATTACCATTCTATAACCTGTAACAATTCTTTGTGGAATCAATCCATTCTTATCATTAGGAACAACAGTAATACCTCCCTTCTTAGGGCACAATGAACGGGACTTACCCACCTACTATCAACAATAGGATAATGTATACCTGCCTCCAGAAGCTTTAGTATTTCATTTCTTACCACTTCTTTCATCTTAGGATTTAACCGTCGTTCATGATCAACAACTGGTTTAGCATCAGGCTCCAAATTAATTTTGTGTTGACATAGAGTGGGACTAATGCCCTTAAGATCATCAAGAGTATATCCAATAGCGGCACAATGCTTTTTCAGAGTTTTCAATAATTTCTTTTCTTCATGCTTTGAAAGGTTAGCACCAATAATAACAGGATATATCTTCTTTTCAACAAGATAAGCATATTTCAAAGTATCAGGTAATTGTTTAAGCTCAAAGACGGGATCACCCTTGGGTAGAGGAGGACCCCCAAGGATTTGAACAGGCAAATTGTGTTTCAAAATAGGCCCTTGATTAAAGAATATTTCATCTAATTCCTTTCTTTCATTCATAAACATATCATTTTCATGGTCTAGCAAATATTGTTCTAAAGGATTAGTAGGAGGCACGACAATAGAAGAAAGACCAATAATTTTATCCTTACTGGGCAGTTATTTATCAAGGGGTTGTCTATGAAATTTAGAAAAATTAAAATCATGAGACATATCCCCTAAACCGACAGTAACAATAACTTTCTCACAGTTTATCTTACCATTAATAGTGTTCAAGAAAGGTCTACCAAATATAACGGGACAAAAATCATCTTGTGGGGAACCAAGAACAAGAAAATCAGTAGGGTATTTTATTTCCCACACAAGACTTCAACATCTCTAACTATCGCAATTGGTGATATAATATCTCTAATGGCTAGCTTAATAGTAACATCAATATCTTCTATCTCAACATGTGCAATATCTTTCATAATTTCCTGATATAAAGTAAAAGGAATTGTACTCACACTAGCACCCACATCACATAAGCCATGATAACAATGCTCCTATTTTCACAGAAACAACAGGCATGCCGACAACAGGTCTATGTTTATCTTTAGTATTGGCTCTCACAAGCACTGAAATTATCGGTAATAGATAGTTATGTGATAAGATAATTCGTAACATAACAAGTAACAAAAGTAACTAAGGTGCAGCAAGGTAGCCGAATCATTTTTGTAGCAAAGGACAAGCCTGGACGAACTCTTATATAAAGCAAAGCGCTCCCGAGGACACATGGGAATTACTGTCAAGCTAGTTTTCATCTTGCTCATATGATTCGCGTCCGTTACTTTGATAATTTGATATCTGGGTGGACTGGTGCTTGGGTGTTGTCCTTCCTTGGACAAGCCTCCCACTTATGATTAAACCCTCTCGCAAGCATCGACAACTACGAAAGAAGAATTAAGATCAATCTAACCATAGCATGAAACATATGGATCCAAATCAGCCCCTTACGAAGCAACGCATAAACTAGGGTTTAAGCTTCTGTCACTCTAGCAATCTATCATCTACTTATTACTTTCCAATGCCTTCCCCTAGGCCCAAATCATGGTGAAGTTTCATGTAGTCGACGTTCACATAACACCACTAGAGGAGAGACAACATACATCTCATTAAAATATCGAACGAATACCAAATTCACATGATTACTTATAACAAGACTTCTCCCATGTCCTTAGGAACAAACATAACTACTCACAAAGCATATTCATGTTCATAATCATAGTAGTATTAATTATCATTAAGGATCTGAACATATGATCTTCCACCGAATAAATCAACTAGCATCAACTACAAGGAGTAATCAACACTACTAGGAACCCACATGTACCAATATGAGGTTTTGAGACAGAGATCGGATACACGAGATGAACTAGGGTTTGAGAGGAGATGGTGCTGGTGAAGATGTTGACGAAGATTGACCCCCTCTCAATGAGAGGATCATTGGTGATGATGGTGGCTTTGATTTCCCCTTCCCGGAGGGAAGTTTCCCCGGCAGAACAGCTCCACCTGAGCCATAGATTGGTTCTGCCCAGGTTCCGCCTCGAGATGGCCGTGCTTCATCCAGAAAGCTTCCTTCTATTTTTTTTCCAGGTCAAAACACACCATATAGAAGAAGATGGGCATCGGGGCCCTGCTAGGTGGCCCACAAGGCAGGGGCGCGCCCAGGGGGGTAGGGCACGCCCCCCACACTTGTGGATGGCTGGTGGCCCCCCTCTGGTGCTTTCTTTGCCCAATATTTTTTATTAATTCCAAAATGACTCTCCGTGAAGTTTCAGGACATTTGGAGTTGTGCAGAATAGGTCTCTAATATTTGCTCCTTTTCTAGTCCAGAATTCAGCTGTCGGCATTCTCCCTCTCTATGTAAACCTTGTAAAATAAGAGAGAAAAGGCATAAGTATTGTGCTATAACATGTAATAACAGCCCATAATGCAATAAATATCAATATAAAAGCATGATGCAAAATGGACGTATCAGGCCCCTGGCCAGCCTCTGGTTCCCATCTTCTAGTACATAAGCCCATTTTCCCTAGAAAAAATTGGGAGAGGACTTTCGGGATGGAGTGCCGCCATTTCGAGGCGGAACCCGGCCAAGAGCACTTTTGCTCTCCGGCGAAGCAATTCCGTCGGGGATACTTCCCTCCAGGAGGGGGAAATCGAAGCCATCATCATCACCAACAACCCTCCCATCTTGGAAGGAACAATCTTCATCAACATATTCACCAGTACCATCTCATCTCAAAAGCCTAGTTCATCTCCTGTGTTCAATCGTTGCATCAAAACCTCATATTGGTACCTGTGGGTGACTAGTGGTGTTGATTACACTTGTAGTTGATGCTAGTTGGTTTATTTCGTGGAAGATTATATGTTCAGATCCATTATGCTATTTATTATCCCTCTGATCTTGAGCATGATTATGATTTGTGAGTAGTTGCTTTTGTACTTGAGGACATGGGAGAAGTCTTGTCATAAGTAATTATGTGAATTTGGTATTCGTTTGATATTTTTCTGATGTGTATGTTGTGATTCCCTTAGTGGTGTAATGTGAATGTCGACTACATGACACTTCACCATCTTTGGGCCTAGGGGAATGCATTGTTGAGTAGTTATTAGATGATGGGTTGCTAGAGTGACAGAACCTTAAACCCTAGTTTATGCGCTATTCTGTAAGGGGTTGATTTGGATCCATATGTTCAATGCTATGGTTAGACGTTATCTTAATTCTTCTTTCATAGTTGCGGATGCTTGCGAGAGGGGTTAATCATAAGTGAGAGTCTTGTCGAATTAAGGACAACACCCAAGCACCGGTCCACCCACATATCAAATTATCAAAGTAGCGAACGTGAATCAAACCAACATGATGAAACTGACTAGATGAAATTCCCATGTGTCCTCGAGAATGTTTTACGTATTATAAGCCGACCTGTCCTTTGCAACAAAAAGGATTGCGCTACCTTGCTGCACTTATTGTTACTTTTGCTATTTGTCACTTGTTACAAATTTTCTTTCTATCAAACTATCTGTTACCGATAATTTCAGTGCTTGCACAAAATACCTTGCTGAAAACCACTTGTCATTTCCTTCTCCTCCTCGTTGGGTTCAACACTCTTACTTATTGAAAGGACTACGATTGATCCCCTATACTTGTGGATCATCAGGAAGCGACAAGCCTATGGGGCGCGTCCTCCCCCCAGGGCATGCCTACCAAGCTTGTCACTCCCTCGTGGGCCCGCTTGACGTGAACCCAATGCCAAAAATTCCTATAAATACCAAAACCCCAGAAAGAAACCTAGAACTTCCATGCCACAGACTCAAGCCTATGTAATGAAGCGATCTCATTAGGATGCCCTCTCTGGAACCTTCCCGGAGGGGGAAATCATCACCGAGGTCATCTTCGTCATCCTGGCGGTCTCCATGATGAGGAGGGAGTACTTCATTCTCGGGGCTAAGGGTATGTAGCAATAGCTATGTGTTTGATCTCTCTCTCTCTCCCTCTCTCTCTCTCTCGTGTTTTTGATTTGGCATGACCTTGATGCATGAGCTTTGTTAATATAGTTGGATCATATGGTGTTTCTCCCTCTATGTTCTTGTGATGAATTGAGTTTTTACCTTTGAGGTTTCACTATTATCGGATTGAATACCTTTTGGATTTGAGAACACTTGATGTATGTCTTGCATGTGGATACATGTGGTGACAATGGGGTGTTCTATTGATTCACTTGATATACGTTTTGGCGATAAACTTGTGGATCCCCGCGGTGACATTGGGGTATCTATGCATAGGGGTTGATGCACGTTTTTGTCCTACTTTCTCCGTAGAAACTTTGGGGCTCTTTGAAGTTCTTTGTGTTGGACTGAATATTATGAATCTAAAGTTGTTTGATGCATATCAAATATCAACTCACGGATACTTGTGGTGACATTGGAGTATCTAGGTGACAGTAGAGTTGGTTGATACGTATCATATGGTGTTATTTTAGTATGAACTCTAGTGATGTTTCTGCCACTTATAGGGATGGCTCAATAGATTGATCGGAAAAGATAGCTTTGAGGTGGTTTTTTACCCTACAACAAATTCATCTTATGTTCTCCGGTAGATAAGAACTTTGGCGTGATTCTTTGTCGCACTTTGAGGGATTATTATACGAGTCAATTATGTTAGCACTCTTGAGAGATTGCACTAGTGAAAGTATGAACCCTAGGCCTTGTTTTCAAGCATTGCAATACCGTTTGTGCTCTGTTTTATCACTTGCTACCTTACTATTTTTATATTTTCAAATTACAAAAACCTATATTTACTATCCATACTACAATTGTATCACCATCTCTTTGCCGAACTAGTGCACCTATACAATTTGCCATTGTATTGGGTGTTTTGAGGACACAAGAGATTTCTTGTATTTGGTTGCAGGGCTCTTTGAGAGAGACCCTCTTCATCCTACGCCTCCCACGGATTGATAAACCTTAGGTCGTTCACTTGAGGGAAATTTGCTATTGTCCTAGAAAACTCTACGCTTGTTGGCGCCCCAACACGAGTCTACAAGAATAAGTTGTGTAGTAGATGATACGTCTCCAACGTATCTATAATTTTTTATTGTTCCATGTTGTTATATTATCAATCTTGGATGTTTTATATTTAATTTAAAGAAAATTTATATCATCTTTTGGGACTAACCTATTGACATGGTGCCCAGTGCCAGTTGCTATTTTTTGCTTGTTTTTTACTTTGTAAAATGTAAGTACCAAATGAAATCAAAATGCCATGAAACTTTTTGGTGATTGTTTCCTAGACAGAAGACAACTTGGGAGCCAAGGAAGTTGCCGAGGGGAGGCCCGTGGGGCCCATAAGGCACTAGGGCGCACCAGAGATCCCCGACGCACCCTGGTGGGTAGTGGGGCCCACATACCCTCTCTCCATCGCCTATCAGCTCTATAAATACTCTAAAATCCCAAAAACCCTAGGGGAGCAGAGAGATCAGAGTTTCCACCACCGCAAGTTCCAGAACCATGAGATCCAATCTAGAGGCCTTTTCATGCACCTTGCCGGAGAGGTCAACGATCACGAAGGGGTTCTTCATCAACACCCTCGCCCCTGCGATGAAGCGTGAGTAGTTTACTACAGACCTACGGGTCCGTGGGCAGTAGCTAAATGGCCTCTTCTCTCTTTTTGATCTTCAATACAATGTTCTCCTCGATGTTCTTGGAGATCTATTTGATGTAACTATTTTTTTGTTGTGTGTTTGTTGGGATCCGATGAATTGCGCGTTTATGATAAGATCTATCTATGAATATTATTTGAGTCTTTGTTGAATTCTCTTATGCATGATTGTTATAGCCTCGTATTTCTTCTCCGAAACTTTGGTTTGGTTAGGCCAACTAGATTGATTTTTCTTACCATGGGAAGAGGTGCTCTGTGATCGGTTTGATCTTGCGGTGTCCTCACCTAGTGATAGAAGGGGTAGCAAGGCATGCACGTATCGTTGCCATTAAGGATAAAAGGATGGGGTCTATTCCTACAAGAATAGATCTTGTCTACATCATGTCATTGTTCTTATGGCATTACTCTGTTTCTCCATGAATACACTAGATGCATGCTGGATAGTGTCGGTGTACAGAAGTAGGGGCACTACTTCGTACCTCTTTACCTGTGCACTGGTAGTCAGAGTCGCGCCCACGGCCACACTTAGCAGGGCAGGGGAGGGAAGCCGAAGCCACAACACAGTCCAAGCAACGCCAAGACAAAGACACGAAGAGCAAGGGGGCGAGGCAGACTCCCCCGACAAGACTCTTGCCGGGGCGGCTTCTGCAGCCCCGGCAAGGGCCTTGCCAGGGCAACTTGCCCGAACGCCGGCAGAGCGCGCCACCCTTGAGCCCCAGGGTTTCCAACACCATCAATCACGTTGGAACCAAGGCTCGGGAGGTGCCTCCACAATGGCATGCAGATCTTTGTGAAGATCATGGACACTCCGGATAAGATGAGGACTAGAAGACGGTGATCCTCGGCAAGATCCCTGCCGAGGAAATCCACGAGACCTCCAGCAAGATCCTTGTCGGGGACGACCACGACGCCGCGGCAAGACCCTTGCCGGGGCCCCGGCAAGACCCTTGCCAAGGACATTAGCGAGCGACCAGGCCCGCACCTGCCAAGGATCCACCGCCGCTCCCATGCAGCTGCCAGCCCTGCGAGCCAGACTGGCACCTGCGTGGCGACGTGCGGCCTTCAAACCAACTCAGCAAGCACCTGCATGGTGGCATGCAGATCTTCGTGAAGACGCTGCAACCACGCCACCTCAGTAGCCTGCCAGCCTACATGGCGCCGCCCACCCCGCTGGCCTGGACACGTGTCGAGGCAAGGCGAGGCGGCAACAAAGCGAGGGGACATCTCAAGGATGCATTTAATGCGTCTTGTCCCGTAATGACAAGCGATAAGCTTGTACACTGTACCCTTTCCACCTCATGTGTGCCACTATGGCATCCCCTTTTCCCTCTAAAATGAGGCCTGAGGCGTACAGGAGGGGGATTCAGCTTTTTTGAGCAAGTCACGCACCGTAGCTAGCTCAAGAACATTAAAATACACACCAAAGCAGGACTAGGGTATTACGCACTCTCGCGGCCCGAACCTGGGTAAATGATCCTTGTGCTGGCTCCTGGACCCGCTCTTCTCACAGCCCCGCGCCCGCCGACCATAGTAGGGATTCCTGTGATCCCATAGGTGTCGTTCCCACCGACATATTTGGCGCGCCAGGTAGGGGCCGTAGTTGTGAGAATCTAGTTTAGCAGCTAGTCTAACAATTCTTTGTTGCCATGGCTCATAAGAGGAAGACAGCAACAACGATCGGCTCATCCGGAGCTGGACTGCCTGTGCCGGTGCGGGAAAGTAGCGGGGCGGTCGCGGACAGAACTTGAGGTGCAGCCTGCGAACACCCACATCGCTCTGGCAGTCAAAGCTTGGCGAGCGGCGTTGTTCGTGTGCACGACGACGAACCACATGTCACCCAATCCGGAGACGGAGTTGGGACCCCCATAGGCGGCATGGGGCCCTCCAGGGGTGGCGCTATTCCACCCACCGGCGGCGCGATGCCACCCACCGGCGGCGCGGCGACCTCCAAGACGGCAGCGCCAGCGCCCATGATGCACTGTTCCCAGGTCGTGCATGATGAGCAGCATCACCACGCCGGTGACCCCAGGCGCCGACCTGGGAAGAGTCCTATGCACCATGCACAGGAAGAAGGTGGCCAACATACCCGCCGAGGTGCTGGCGATAGTGACGGACAGCCACATGGCCGTGATAGAGCTCCTTCTAACGTGGTTAGAAGTCGGAGCGTGTCACAGTCCATGCAGCTTTCGCCACCACCCATGCCCGCAGAGGCCTTGGCGCGCGCGCAGCCGCTCCTCGATTTTCCTCCTGTTGCGGAGAAGCTCGACGAGTAGAAAGCCACCGTCCGGAGCCTCGTCGGCATCGCCAACAAAGATGAGCCACGACCAGCGGCACCTGTAGGCCGATGCTCCGTCGAGGCACCACATGCCAGTGGAGGAAGGGCCGGAGGTGATGCAGCCACGATGCACTCTCCTCCCCCACATCACTTACCGCGAGTGTCGATCCATCGTGATGATGCTTGTGATAATATTTCCATAGCGTCCTCCGATCTATGGACTCACCGCGATCAGCTCCAAGTTCTTCGGTTGCGAGCCCTCGAAGACGCTCGAACTACCATCGAGCGCCGGCGTGACGGCAAAACTCACCCGTCGGAGTTCCTCAGCATCTACACCATCACGATGCAAGCTGCTGGAGCCCATGATGACAAGGTGCTTGCCAATTATTTCCCGTTGGCACTTAAGCCTAATGTCATGTCATGGTTGATGCACTTGCCGGCAGACTCCATTTCTTCTTGGTCAGATCTGTGTCATGAGTTTGTTGGCGCCTTCACTGGAGGCCATCAAGCTCATGGCCAGGCAAGTGATCTGCATATCATCCCCCAGAAAGAAGGAGAAAAATCTGCGCAAGTACATCCAGAGGTTCAACCGAGTACAGTACAACATCCCAGACGTTCATCCCACTGCCGTGATCAGCACATTCCATCAGAATGTGCGCAACCACAAGATGCGTGAAGAGCTGGTGATGAACAAGGTCAGGGATGTGGCCGAACTTTATGTTCTGGCCGACAGGTGCGCTCAGACTGAAGAGGGAAGCAAGTACCCCGGCGAGTACGCTGGTGTGGAAACCGACTCCACAGATGACGACACCGCCGCCCCGGCAAAAAAGGGCCGTCGCCATAATAGAAAGCACAAGGGCAAGGCTGTGCTTGCCATCAAGGGATCCGACGACACCGGTGCTGCCAAGAAGGCCAAGGCAAGCGACCCCGGCAAGGTGGTTGCCAGGTATGCCGCTTGCCGGGCCTTGGCGGCCGCCGACAAACCAGGAAGCTCTGACAAGCAGTACTACAAGATCCATCGCACCAAGGGCCACGACCTCCAGAACTACCGACAAGTTGAGCTGCTTGCTGAAAAGCAAAAAGCTGAGTACGAGAGGCGGGACAAGCAGAAGGGCCAGGATGGCGCTAAAGGGTCCGACAAGAAATGTGGCAGCCCGGGAGGCCACCATGGCAAGGATAACCAGCAAGAGAGGCCCGCCCAGGGCCGTGACAAGAAGCAAGAAGATGATGACCATGATGAAGACGACGAGTCCGGCGACCACGAGTTTCAGAAAGATATGGAGGCCATGTGCATCGACGGTGGTGCCTCGCTGCACACCTCTCACCGCCAGCTCAAGCAATGGGCGCATGAGATCACAGCAGTAGAGCCATCAGTCGACGCATGGAAGCCACTGAAGTGGTCCAACACGCCTATCATATTTGACACCGAGGACCACCCTAATTGCACGACTACGGTCGGGTGTTTGCCGTTGTTGGTTTCACCAACGATACACAACCTCAAGGTGACGAAGATGCTAGTTGACGATGGGGCCGGCCTGAACTTGATCTCGCCTATTATGGTCAAGAGGCTGCAGATTCTTGATGGAGACCTCGAAGAAACGGGCACGTTTCAAGTGGTCAACCCGGGAAGAAGCCAACCGAAGGGTAAGGTCACGCTGCCCGTGATGTTTGGAGGCGAGTTGAACTACAAGACGGAGAGGATTGTCTTTGACATAGCCAAGATCCCCTTGCCCTACAACGGGATCCTCGGCCGCCCGGCACTAGCCAAGTTCATGGCGGCATCACATTATGCCTATAACATGCTGAAGATGCCTGGGCCGATGAACATCATCACCGCCCCCTCCGACAAGAAGGATGCACTGATCTGCACTGACCAACTCTACTGGGAAGTAGTTGCAGCAACTGCCGCCAAGGCACTTGCTCCTGCCGCTAAAGCCCCGGGAGGGAAGAAGACCGACAAGACCTCTCGTGCCCACTCCGGCAAGCGCACCTCTCCGGATTGCTGTGCTCCCATCAAGGACGCGCCAAAGAGCTCCACCGGCAAGAGAAAGAAATCCAGAGCTGCGCCACCAGAGACCAAGAAGGTGTCTGTCAAGGAGGACAACACAGGAGGGGCTTTCACCATAAGCTCCACCCTCGATAGCAAATAGGAAGGCGAGCTCGTCGCTTTCTTGCGGGCGAATGTCGATGTGTTTGCATGGCGAGCATCCGACATCCCCGGCGTTCCCAGGGAGGTGATTGAGAACTATCTTGCTGTCTGTCCTCATGTGCGGCCCATCAAGCAGAAGGTCAGGAAGCAAGCTTTGGAAAGGCAAGAGTTCATCACAGAAGAGATCAGGAAGCTAGAAGTGGCAGGTTTGGTGAGAGGAGTACTCCATCCAACGTGGTTGGCCAATCCGGTGGTGGTGCGCAAGGCAAATGGGAAGTGGAGGCTATGTATTGATTACCCAAATATCAATAAGGCATGTCCGAAAGACCCATTCCCATTGCCGCGCATTGACCAGATTGTTGACTCCACGGCCGGGTGTGACCTGTTGTCGTTCCTCGACGCTTACTTGGGATACCACCAGATCTTCATGACAAAAGAAGATGAAGAGAAGACAACATTCATCACCACATGTGGTATGTATTGCTTTTTACGGATGCCTTTAGGGTTGAAGAGTGCTGGCTCGACCTTCGCAAGAGCAGTCCAAATTGGTTTTGAGCCCCAACTACATAGAAATATGGAAGCTCACATGGATGACATAGTGGTCAAAACCAAGGACAAGGCAACACTTGTGCAAGATTTGGAAGAGACATTTGTGAATCTACGCAAGATCAACCTCAAGCTGAACCCTAAGAAGTGTGTCTTCGGCGTTCCATCCGGCAAGCTTCTCGGGTTCTTTGTTTTGCAGCGTGGGATTGAGACGAACCCGGATAAGATCAAGGCCAACAGATTGAGGCGCCTAGGCGAAGCAAGGATGTGCGTCGGCTCACTGGATGCGTCGCCGCCATGAGTAGATTCATCTCCAAGTCTGTAGAGCGTGCCCTTCCCTTTTTCAAAATCTTGAAAAAGGCGGGCCCAATGGAGTGGACCCCGGAGGCCAAAGCAGCGCTGTAGGATCTAAAGAAATACCTCTCCTCCATGCTGATACTGGTTGCGCCTAAACCACAAGATCCGTTGCTGCTGTACCTAGCGGCGACAAATCAAGTGGTTAGCACCGCACTAGTAGCACAGAGGGAGGTCAATGAAGAAATAGTGGCAACGGCAGGACTTGCAGACAGTGAGCTCGAGCTCCCCCCGGCAAGGCCTGGTCCCAGCAAGGCAAGGCCCCCGGCAGGGCCTGACGCCAGCGGGACAGAGCTTGCGCAATCAGATGAAGTGGTGCAGAAGAAGAAGATGATGCAACACCCGGTTTACTTTGTCAGCTCGCTCTTGCAGGGGGCTAGGTCAAGGTACTCTGGTGTGCAGAAACTGCTCTTCGGCCTCCTTATGGCCTCGATGAAGCTATGTCATTACTTCCAAGCGCACGAGATTACCGTCATCACCCGCCTCCCATTGCAATGGATACTGCACAACCCAGACGCAACGGGGAGGATTGTGGAATGGGCCTTGGAGCTCTCAAGCTTTGGTTTGAAGTTTGAGAGCACCTCGATGATCCAGAGCATGGTCTTGGTGGAGTTCATTGCAGAATGGATCTCGACGCCCGACGAAGAAACCCAGGAGACCGCTCTTCCCAACAAGGAAACAAGTCGCAACTGGGTTATGTACTTTGACGGGACTTTCTCGCTGCAAGGCACCGGTGTTGGTGCGCTGCTCGTCGCACCCACCGGAGAGCACCTCAAGTATGTAATCCAGATGCACTTTCCCAGGGAGATGTCGACGAATAACACAGCTGAGTACGAGGGATTGCTTGCCGGTCTCAGGATCGCAGCAGACCTCAGGGTCAAGAAGCTCATCGCCAGGGGTGATTCATAGCTTGTCGTCAGGTAGGCCAACAAGGATTATCAAAGCCTGTTAATGGAATCATACGTGGATGAGGTGAGGAAGCTGGAAGAGCGCTTTGATGGTATACAGGCGGAGCATGTCCCCCGAGTGGAAAACGATATCGCCGACTACCTGCCGAAGCACGCTGCCCTCAAACTACCCGTCGAACCAGGTACCTTTGTGCTTCGGTTAACTCAGCCATCCGTTGAACTTTCAACAGAGCAAAACAAGCGGAGGAAATCAGGCCTCGACAAGTACTTTCCCACCGAGCTCCTAGGAGCCGTTGATGAAGATGTTGCCGTGGACACTGAGCCTACCTTGGGGCAACCGACTCCGGCGGTGCGTCAAACCCTGGCCGTAGAGACATCTGTTCCCACGGCAGAGGAGATGCCTTTAGTCCTTGCCGTCGAGCCCCGGCCTCCGGCATGGGTACAACACACCGTCCAATTCCTCCAAATGGGAGAGCTTCCTGAGGAGCAGGAAGGAGCAGAGAAAGTAGCTCGTCGGTCTGCCCTGTACTAGTTCGTTGACAATGTTCTATAAAGAAAAAGACCAAACAGAGTGAAATTGAAGTGCATTCTCTGGAGGAAGGACTGGAGTTGTTGGCAGAGATACATGGAGGCATATGCGGCTCCCACATAGGGTTGAGGGCCCTTGCCGGCAAGGCTTTCCGGCAAGGCTTCTTCTGGCCCATTGCCCTCCAGGATGCGACGATACTAGTAACCACGTGTGAAGCGTGTCAGTTCCATTCAAAGAAGCTTCATCAGCCAGCTCCCTTCAAATAATCCCTCTCTCCTGGCCGTTTTCAGTCTCGGGGCTCGACATACTGGGCCCTTTCCCCTGCGCAATCGGGGGCTTTGAGTACTTGTACATTGCAATCAACAAGTTCAGAAAGTGGCCGGAGGTGGAAGCAGTGAGGAAGGTGACAATGCAGTCAGCCATCAAATTCTTCAAGGGGCTAGTATGCCGTTTTGGTGTGCACAACAGGGTCATCACCGACAAAGACGCAGTTCACAAGCCACACCTTCATGCAATACATCGACGACCTCGGCAGCAAGGTCTGTTTCGCTTCCGTGGCACACCCACAAAGCAACGGCCAAGCGGAGAGGGAGAATGCTGAAGTACTGCGAGGCCTGAGGACACTTTTGATAGGCTGCGCAAGAGCAGAAGGCGCTGGATTGATGAGTTGCCGGCGGTTCTTTGGTCGATCAGAACGACGCCAAATCGAGCCACCGGCCAGACACCCTTTGCCCTGGTGTACGGGGCAGAGGTAGTTCTCCCCACGGAACTCATATATGGGTCACCTCGAGTGCTCGCCTATGACGAGCTTGAGCAAGAGCGATTGCGCCAAGATGATGCAACGCTCCTCAACGAAGAACATCTTCGGGCGGCTGTGAGAGCAGCGTGCTACCAGCAAGCCTTGCGCCACTACCATAGCCACAAGGTTCATGCCCGAAGCTTTGAGGAAGGTGACCTTGTTCTTCGGCGCGTTCAATCGGCCAAGAATTCCAACAAGTTGACACCAAAGTGGGAAGGCCCTTATCGGGTAATACGAGTCACCAGGCCCGGCGCAGTCCGCCTGGAGACCGAAGATGCAGTACTAGTGAGCAACTCTTGGAACATCGAGCATCTTCGTAAGTTTTACCCATAAGGCGTGGTTACCGGGTCCCCCGGCAAGACACCTTTTTGTACAAGCCTTGTCGACGAGGCATGTAACCCTTTGTAAAAAGCCAAGCGCAGACCTTGAGCATAAATAAATGAAGCATTGGCGCCCTAAGTTATAGCATGCATGCTAGGTTAAGTTTCTCCCTCGGTTTGGGTTGATGGTTCTTAGTGATGACTAACCCCTAGCATAGAGGTCGAGTGTGCGTCTCTCTGTTCCTTTCCGTCTTCTTTGGTTTGCAGGGAACATGAGCATTTCTGCCAAGCTGAATGGAAGAAAGAGAACGAGCCGGCGCTCCAACCCCGGCAAGCCGAGGTTGCCGGGGGCTAAAGACATCAGGGTCCACTCACGGCAAGCCAAGGTTGCCGGGGATGGGTTGCAGATTCAGATAAGTCTTTCGTCCCCTGTCTTGCATTCCCGTATAAAACTGGGGCGTATGAAGCCTCGTCTTATTCCTAGGCTACCGTGCTCCCCTTTTTCCTGTACCCAAGAATCATTTCTTGGGTCAGAATCTGGTTGTAGCTGTGGCGGCAAGGAAGCAAGTGTAGGGCCTAACCCTACTTTGCCCTGCCTCCGCTGAAAGCGTGAGTGCGGTCGAATGGAGTAAGGGAGCGGTAAGGCATATTGCCGGGCGACAATGTTTATACTAAAAATAACAAGGATTCGTTCCTTGGTATGGGCTTCGCTCACACACAAAGAACCCAACAAGCACCCTTTTTCATTAATACGTCCCATACAGGTACAGTTCATACGGAATGTAAGCATGAGCAAGGGGATTATAAGTTTTAAATTTAACTAAGGCCCGTGGGCTTACAAGCTAAAAAGAGACAGGTGCCCGTATTCCCTTTCTTGTCCCTCTCCTCAGGAAACGGAACAAGAAATCAAGAGGGCAAAAGAAGCGCCTAGGCGAGGTACGAGCAGCGGAAGACACCAAGAGAACATATCGACGGCCGCCCAGGAGAGGGCTGGTGATGACGATGCCAGGAGAAGAGCTGGAAGATGAGGCAGCGGGTCGCCAATACGCTACGAAGGTGTCGGTGCCATCGTACTCTGACTTGACGGCTCGCCACCCGCTTTCTTCGCCTTCTCCGGCCTCCCCACACCAGCCGCCCAAGGAGACGACTCCGAGAAGTTCAAGGAGCTGGCCCCACCGAGAGAAGGGGCCAGGTACAGATGTTGCTGCTGCCGGCTGCCTAGGAACGGCGGGCCCGACACCTAGTGAGACCCATCATCCTCCCGCCTGCTACCCTCGTCATCGCTGTCGCTGTCCTCCTCATCACTCCCGCTCGAGGAAGAGTCTTCGTCATCAGAGGAGCTCTCCACGCAGCACTTTTGGCGAGTCCCGAAGTCTCCAAAGACCTTGATGGAGAGCAGGTTGTTCTCCATTAGTTTGAAATAGACAACGAGCCCCGCCGTCAGGCTGTGGATGCGAGCAAAGGTCTTCCATCCGCGTCGGAGATACATGACATGAGGGGCTGGGAAATCGACATCAGCCCATGTGCCGCTATTCCCGCAGCCCCTCATATGCAGTCTCAGAGCCTATGGCGGGTCGAGCTCCATCTCTCGAGAAAATGGAGTAGGGAGACGGAGACAACGACGCGCTGGCCGACGCAGCCTAATGAAGAATTCACGAGGCTGGTCCTCGACGTGGCCCTCCATTGGGGGAGGGACCGCCGGTGGAGGCGAGGTCGGCGCGCCGCCCCATCCTCCTCTTCCCTGAGCGCCACGGCGACCTCGGCCTCGCCCCCTCCCCCTTCCCCTCATGGTCGGCACCGCCATCACGAACTCTTGGGAAGGCGGGGCGTGTTGTCGGGCGGAGACCCTCGCCGCCACCGTCGAAGCATCAGCACGCCCTCTCGCCATAGCATAAGGAAGAAAGAGGCCAAGATGGGAGGAGGCGGATGGCAAAAGATTGAGGGGTGCCATCCCTCCCCCTCCCCTTCTTATAAAGGGGTGGGATCGGGGCTCGGCCGCCTCTCTCAACCAATCCAGCCCATTAAGGTGGCAGCAGGCGAGGCCGTCGACCGCCCTCCTCGCTCAATTGAAGGCGCATGTGTATCGACCCATGCGCACGCCTTCCCATATTCCATGCGCGTGCCACCTACCCCGCACCGTGCGTACGCCGCATGGGGTGAGCGTAGTGGGAAACGTCGAACGACAATTCCAATGCAGGGAAAGTAAATGAGCAATGGCCCTGCAGTCTTAAAGGGACACACAAGCCGCCTCTTTACTATTCACTGCAGGATGACGCAAGCACACTTCGGTCACGCCACGCACGACCCCCCCCCCCCCCCCGCATCACGCATTCAACATGGGTCGCGGGGAAGCGCAGCAAACGGAGTACTTACAGCGGTAAAAATTGTCCCCGCCTGCCCGCGCACCGTTCTGGGCCTAGCCCAACAACATGTCGCGCTTATGTGTGGCCCATGCCCGGGGGCTCCTGTCGGTGTGCAGAAGTAGGGGCACTATTTCGTACCCCTTTACCTATGGACGGGCAGTCAGAGCCGCGCCCACGACCACACTTAGCAGGGCAGGGGAGGGAAGCCGAAGCCACAACACAGTCCAAGCAACGCGAAGACAGAGACATGAAGAGCAAGAGGGCGAGGCAGACTCCCCCGGCAAGACTCTTGCCGGGGCGGCTTCCGCAGCCCGGGCAAGGGCCTTGCCGGGGCAACTTGCCCGAACGCCAGCAGAGCGCGCCACCCTTGAGCTCCATGGTTTCCAACACCATCAATCACGTTGGAACCAATGCTCGGGAGGCACCTCCATGATGGCATGCAGATCTTTGTGAAGATCATGGACACTCCGGATCAGATGAGGACCAGAAGACGATGATCCTCGGCAAGATCTTTGCCGAGGAAATCCACGAGACCTCCGGCAAGATCCTTGCCGGGGACTACCACGACGCCGCGGCAAGACCCTTGCCGGGGCCCCGGCAAGACCCTTGCCGAGGACATTAGCGGGGCCGCGACCAGGCCCGCACCTGCCAAGGCTCAACCGCTGCTCCCATGCAGCTGCCAGCCCAGCCAGCCAGACTGGCACCTATGTGGCGACGTGCGGCCTTCAGACCAACTCAGCAAGCACCTGCGTGGTGGCATGAAGATCTTCGTGAAGATGCTGCCACCATGCTACCTCAGCAGCCTGTCAGCCTACATGGTGCCGCCCGCCCCGCTGTCCTGGACGCGTGTCAAGGCAAGGCGAGGCGGCAACAAAGTGAGGGGACACCTCAGGGACACATTTAATGTCTCTTGTCCTATAATGACAAGCGATAAGCTTGTACACTATACCCTTTCCACCTCCTGTGTGCCACTGTGGCACCCCCTTTTTCCTATAAAAGGAGGCCCGAGGCGTACTGGAGGGGGATTTAGCTTTTTTGAGCAAGTCACGCACCGTAGCTAGCTCAAGAACATTCAAATACACACCAAAGCATGACTAGGGTATTACGCACTCTCGCGGCCCAAACCTGGGTAAACGATCCTTGTGCTGGCTCCTGGACCCGCTCTTCTCATAGCCCTGTGCCCACCGACCGTAGTAGGGATTTCTGTGATCCCATAGGTGTCGTTCCCACCGGCAGATAGCAGTTGATGTGTGGGTAATAGTAGTAGATGCAGGCAGGAGTTGGTCTACTAATCTTGGACGTGATGCCTATATACATGATCATTGCCTTGGATATCTTCATAATTATTTGCTCTTCTATCAATTGCCCAATAGTAATTTGTTTACACACTATCATGAATTTAACATGGCAGATGCCCTAGCAAGAGGATTTTAGGTGTGGAGCCATCACCGCTAGGTTAACTTGAAGGGGTTAAAATGGGACAAAGGACATAGAGAGTTTTACCCAGGTTCGGCCCCTCTCAACGAGGTAAAGGCCTACTCCTTCTTTAGGTTGTATTGCTTGGGTTTCGATTACCAGGGAGTGAATACGCTTGACCTAGTTATCGATCTGTTGCTTCTTGAGTTAACCCACCGCCGGGTCACCCCTTTATATACACAGGCTGATGCCCGACGGCTTACAGAGTCCAGGCCGGCATACACAACGTGTCCGGCTCGGTGACCAACTATGCTTGCATTAACATACAAGTTAAACATATGGAGATACATACCCATGGGCATCAAGTCTCCTTCGGGTCTTGGGCCTTCGGTAAGCTTGCTCAATGGACCGCCATCTTCATCATCCTCTTGGGCCTTCTCATGATGAACCGCTAGCGGTATGACCTGGTGTAACGCCCCAGATACAACTTTCCATATTCGTAACCCCAACTCTTGCCTTTTCCGGAGATGCAATATGATATTTTCTTCGTGGTTGGGTTTTTGTCTTTTGTTTTGCATTTTTGTTCATGTCATGCATCTCAACTCATAGCATCAGGCGCATTGCATCGGCTTTGTTTTCTTAAAACTTGCATCCGCTTGTAGTTTCCGCGCCCCCCTTGCTGTTGTTAACCGTTTCGAGACCAACCTTGTTCTTCGTTTTCCCCTCTTGCCTAAACCAGAGTCTCTCTGTAAAGTGCACAGACCCCCTCGTGTGCTCGTCCGAAACTTGCCAGAACCCGACCCGCTCAGTCTTTACCGTTGGTTCCGGATCATCCCCAAATATCTACAAAACATCTCCGTTTTCTTGTTTGAACTCCCTACCTATTTTTATCGACCGTCCGATTACAATTGGAGGGGCTAGAATAGCCACTAACCCAACCCACTCACTATTTAATCAGTCTACTCTAACCCTAGAAACTAGGGATCCTGTCCCATCCATCCACCTATTCCCGAGCCGCCGCCACCCACCTCCCTTTCTTCCTCGGGATTTCCTCATTCCGCCCGATCCAATCCACCAGCCTCTGCCTCTGCCTCGATCCACCAAGCTGCGCCAGCTCCAGCCTCCCGTCCCCTGCGCCAAGGCCCAGCAGAAGGAGCTCAAGCTCACTTGCCCAGAAGCCACCGCCTTCGATTGACCTCGCCGGAGACCCGCGCCGCTCCACCTCGTCTCCAGCTTCTCGTTCATGCCGGGCCGGCGAGATGATGAGGTCACGTCGTCGTTCCTCTGCGCCTTCTCTTTCCTTTTTCCCACCACGCTGCTCCTCCCTGACCATACCCCTCGTCTTGTTCCTTTTTCTCACAGTGAACCAGCGCCACCGTCGAAGCTCGAGTCCACCGCCGTCGTTGCCTCCAGCCCTGCCTCGGTTCCGGCTGGATCCGGACGGGCGCATGCTCTACTGTCCGTTCTCGGCCTTCCCCGCGTCCAGCTCACGCCAGCCGCCGACTTCCTCTGTAGCCGCCCACTGTTCCCGCACCAACGTCGTCCCCACCTGCCTGCGCCCAAGTCTCCGCCGCCAAGTTCCTTGCTCGCGCGCAAAGTTCTGGGCCGCCTCCGCCTGGATCCGCTCCTCCTCACCTTATCCTCGTCGCCGGGAGCTGCACCATGGCCGCCCCGCCATCTTCAGTGTCACACCGCCGTTCCCTGCAGCCGCGTCGCCTGTCCATGTCCTCTGCTTCGAGCGACAGAACGAATCCGCCCGTGCCCGTTGACCTTACTGGTCGAGCGTAGGGCCTCCAAGGCCTAGCCTGCGTCCAGCCGCTTCTTTGCTTTCGGCCCGAGAGCCCGATGTGAGCAGCCACCCAAACCCCCATGTGCACTGTTGGGCCAGCAGTTTCAGCCCGATTGTGTTTTTTTACCTGGCTGCAAATTTGCTATTTATCCAGTGAATTAACAGATTTGCGGAAACCCCATTGCACATCATGCATATAATAACTCTTTAACAGTCCATCATATGTAAAAACTTCATATAAGAAAAATGCTTAGATTTTTGTCTAGTTTCATAATATGCCACTTTCAACCATGTTTGAAATGTTTAAAATGCTGTTTTGTTTAAACTTGCTTAAATGACATGTTAAAATGGTTTATTTCATAACTAAATAACTGTAGCTCGGTTTTAAATGTTCTTTATATGTAAATGGGGTGAAAAAATGCATAGATTAACATGTTGATATTACTTTGCATGTTTAACAACTCTAAAATTGTGTATAGGACAGAACAGTACCAAATTCAAAATAAGCACATGGGGATTTTCCGGAATTGTTGTTTGTTGTTTCCGGCCTCATTTAAACTTGCCTAAATAGTTAGTTTACTTATGCTTCACCTCTTGCCATGTTACTCAACACTTAATATTGATGGGTACATAACCGAGAGAGAACTAAATAATTGATGTGGTGTTTCATTAATATGCAACTCATTGCATATTGAGCCCCACTTAACTTGTAGTGTTTTTTGTGCACTTTGCCATGCCATGCCTCATTAAACCGAACATGCATCATACTTGGTTGTGCATCATGCCATGTTTATGCTTGGGCATTTACCATGTTGTTTGTTTGTAACGCCCCAAGACCGACGCTCCAGATGCCTTCCTTGTTTTGCGAGTCAGCTGTGTTATTTATTTGTTTGTTGCATCTCATCTCATCATTGCATCCGCATGTTTTCATAGAACTCATAGCCGTTCGCAGTTGCCCCTTCTCTCTTTGCCTTCGTCGTCATTTTGTCAGGTCCCTTGTCCTCGTTGACCTCTCTCAGACTACTCGCGTGCGCGTCCGAAACCTTTCCCGAACCCGACCCGAGCAGTCGTCACTGTTGGATCCAGATCATCCTCAAACATCCCAAAAACATCTCCGTTTTTGTTTTTGGAATCCCTAGCATATTTATTTTCGTCAGTCCGATTTCGATCGGAGGGACTAGGTAGCCCCTAAGCTAATCCTTCCTATAAATAGACTCCTAACCCTAAAATTGAGGAGCCTTGTCCCATCCTTCCGTGTCCAACGCCACCACTGTTTTCTCGGGATCTCCTCCCAATCCATCCAGTCGATCCCCACCTCCTCGAATTGCAAACCCAGCCAACCACAGAGCACTCCCACCTTGAGCTCCTGCAAGATCACCACACAGCCTCGCGCCTGAGCACCTCGGTCCCCTGCCTTGCCGCGTCCGCCTCCCGCTCCAACCTCGTCCATCAGCAGCTCCAGCCGCCGAAGATGAGCTCCATGCCGTCCCTTCCCTTCCTTCTCCTGCCTTTTTCCCTCCTCTCTGTATCTCATATCTCTCTCATGTTCTCTATGTACCAGGATGCAACCGCCAAGACGCCTCCCTTGCCCTGCTCCCTCTTCTTCGTCGTGAAGCTGCTCGAGGTCCTGAGCAGGAGCGCTCGGCCTCGTCCCCTCGCGCCGTCGCAGGCGATGACCTCCTTCGGCCTTGTCTGCCCCATCCCCGTCGACGGCCCACTGTCTACAGGCCATCCCCGTCCTCTGCATCGCCATGGACACCCAGCTGGAGCTCCACGCCCCGCCTTCTCTGCTTGGAGCGTCATCACCTGCACCCGCGCCCCAGATCAGGCCGGCCTTTGCCGCCCTTGCCCATTCCCGGTTGGATCCCGCCGGTAGGGCCCACCTTCGGCGCCCCAAGTCCCCGTCGCCGCAAGCTGTCCGGCCTCGGATCCGCCAAGATCCGGCAGCCCAAGTCGAGCATCTCCTCTTCCCGGCCGTATCCGCGTCATCCGCGCCCCCGCCCGCTGCCATCTTCTTCCCGGAGATCCACCGTCGCCGCAAGTCACGCTGCCATTTCTGCTCTGTCTTGGTCAGTTCGAGCGGGAGGACGAGCATCAGCCCTTGTTCCCCTCGTGCGTTGACCGCAGATCCCCATAGCGCCGTGGGCCGCATCCTGCATCAAAGCCCAGCGCGCCAGCCTCCCGGCCTCAAGGCCCGATGTGAGCAGCTCCCCCACGCCCTAGGCCAGATCTCAGATTTGGCCCAGCTCCTGTTTTCTTTTCCTGCTGTGAATTTAGCTATTATCCAGGTTTTACAGATTTGCAGAAAAACCCTCGTGCTTCATGCATTTAATAACTCCACAACCGTGCATCGGATTAAAATGGTTTAAATATGTAAAATGCTTAGAATTTTGTCTAGTTTAATATTTTACCACTCTCATCCATATTTAAAATGCTTAAGATGCTGTTTGTTTAATTTTGCTTAAATAATATGCTAAAATGATTTATTTCGTAACTAAATAATCATAGCTCAGTTTTAAATAAACTTTATATGTAAATGGGGTGGAAAAATGCCTAGTTTAACATGGTGCACTTTATTTTGCTGTTTAACAACATTAAAATTGTGTTTAGGGCAGAACAGTATCAAACTCAAAATATGCATATGAGGATTTTCCGGAATTGTTGTTTGTTGTTTCCGGCCTCATTTAAACTTGCCTTGTTAGGTAGTTTTCATATGCTTCACCCCTTGCCATGCTTAATAACATTTAATATTGTTGTGTACTTAAACGAGATTAAACTAAATATGTCCGTGTGGTATTTTGTCAATATGCAACTCGTTGCATATTGAGCTCCACTTAATTTGTAGTATTGTTTGTTACACTTTGCCATGACATGCCTCTTTAAAACGGACATGCATCATACTTGGTTGTGCATCGTGCCATGTCTATGTGATGGTTGTTTACCATGTTGTTTGCTTCTTTCCGGTATTGCTTCTTCTTGATAGTTCCGGTAACGTTGCGATTGTGAGGATTTGTTCGACTACGCCCGTTCATCTTCTTCATGGACTCGTTCTTCTTCCTAGCAGGATTTCAGGCAAGATGACTGCTACCCTGGATCTCACTACTATCATTGCTATGCTAGTTGCTTCGTTCTATCGCTTTGCTGCGCTACCTATCTTTTGCTTATCAAGCCTCCCAAATTGCCATGAACCTCTAACCTTTGACACCCTTCCTAGCAAACCATTGTTTGGCTATGTTACCGCTTTGCTCAGCCCTTTTATAGCGTTGCTAGTTGCAGGTGAAGTTGAAGATTACTCCATGGTGGACAAGATTTTGGTTGGGATATCACAATATATCTTATTTAATTAATGCACCTATATACTTGGTAAAGGGTGGAAGACTCGGCCTTATGCCTGGTGTTTTGTTCCACTCTTGCCGCCCTAGTTTCCGTCATACCGGTGTTATGTTCCCGGATTTTGCGTTCCTTACGCGGTTGGGTGATTTATGGGACCCCCTTGACAGTTCACTTTGAATAAAACTCCTCCAACAAGGCCCAACATTGGTTTTACCATTTGCCTCACCACCACCTATACTTTTCCCTTGGGAGTCGCTCTCACGAGGGTCATCTTTATTTTAGCCCCCTAGGCCAATGCTTGTCTAAGTGTTGGTCCAAACCGAGCGATGTCCGGCGCCCCCTGGGCAACCGGGGTCTATGCCAACCCGTCGTCTTGCTCATCCGGTGTGCCCTGAGAATGAGATATGTGCAGCTCCTATCGGGATTTGTCGGCACATCCGGGCGGCTTTGCTGGTCTTGTTTTACCATTGTCGAAAGGTCTTGTAAACCTGGATTCTGAGTCTGATCGGGTCTTCTTGGGAGAAGGTATATCCTTCGTTGATCGCGAGAGCTTATCATGGGCTAAGTTGGGACACCCCTGCAGGGTATAATCTTTCGAAAGCCGTGCCTGCGGTTATAGGCAGATGGGAATTTGTTAATGTCCGGTTGTAGATAACTTGACACCTGATTCGAAGTAAAACGCATCAACCGCGTGTGTAGCCGTGATGGTCTCTTTTCGGCGGAGTCCGGGAAGTGAACACGGTCTTTGGGTTATGTTTGACGTAAGTAGGAGTTTAGGATCACTTCTTGATCATTGCTAGCTTCACGACCGTTCCATTTGCTCTCTTCTCGCTCTTATCTGCGTATGTTAGCCACCATATATGCTTAGTCGCTGCTGCAACCTCACCACTTTACCCCTTCCTTTCCCTTTAAGCTTTGCTAGTCTTGATACCCATGGTAATGGGATTGCTGAGTCCTCATGGCTCACAGATTACTACAACAACAGTTGCAGGTACAGGTTACACGATGATCATGACGCGAGAGTGATGTTGCTTGTTTTGGAGTTCTTCTTCTTCTGCTTCTTCTTCGATCAGGGGATAGGTTCCAGGTCGGCAGCCTGGGCTAGCAGGGTGGATGTCGTTTGAGTTTTTGTTTATGTTTCATCCGTGTTCGGATGTTGATCTTATGTATGATGATGTTGTATTCGAGTGGCATTGTATGCCTCTTATATGTATCCCCATCTATTATGTAATGTTGATGTAATGATATCCACCTTGCAAAAGCATTTCAATATGCGGTTCTATCCTTGGTGGGACCTTCGAGTCTCTTTAGGATAGTATCGCATATTGGGCGTGACATTGTTTCTTTCCGTTGTTGCTTCTTAGTTCTGGTAATGTTGCGATCATGAGGATTCGTTCGTCTACGCTTGGTTCGGTTTGATCCGTTCGTCTTCTTCATGGACTCGTTCTTCTTCCTAGCGGGATTTCAGGCAAGATGACCGTCACCTTGGATCTCACTATTATCATTGCTATGCTAGTTGCTTCATTCTATAGCTATGCTGCGTTACCTATCATTTGTTCTTCAAGCCTCCCAATTTGCCATGTCAGCCTCTAACCTTTTCACCCTTCCCAGCAAACTGTTGCCTGGCTATGTTACTGCTTTTGCTCAGCCCCGCTTATAGCGTTGTTAGTTGCAGGTGAAGTTGAAGATTTCTCCATGGTGGACAGGTTTATGTTGGGATATCACAATATCTCTTATTTAATTAATGCATCTATATACTTGGTAAAGGGTGGAAGACTCGGACTTATGCCTGGTGTTTTGTTCCACTCTTGACGCCCTAGTTTCTGTCATACCGGTGTTATGTTCCTTGATTTTGCGTTCCTTACGCGGTTGGGTGATCTATGGGACCCCCTTGACAGTTCGCTTTGAATAAAACTCCTCCAGCAAGGCCCAACCTTGGTTTTACCATTTGCCTCACCATCACCTACTTTTCCCTTGGGAGTCGCGCTCTCGAGGGTCATCTTTATTTAGCCCCCAGGCCAGTGCTTCTCTAAGTGCTGGTCCGAACCAAAGCCCTTTGCTGTGCCCCCTCAGAGAAACTTGAGGTCTGGTTTTAGTTGTACGGATTGCTCATCCGGTGTTGCCCTGAGAACGAGATATGTGCAACTCCTATCGGGATGTCGGCGCATCGGGCGGTCTTGCTGGTCTTGTTTTAGCATTGTCGAAATGTCTTGTAAACCGGGATTCCGAGACTGATCGAGTCTTCCTGGGAGAAGGAATATCCTTCGTTGATCGCGAGAGCTTATCATGGGCTAAGTTGGGACACCCCTGCAGGGTATAAACTTTCGAAAGCCATGCCCGCGGTTATGCGGCAGATGGGAATTTGTTAATGTCTGGTTGTAGATAACTTGACACCAGATACGAATTAAAACGCATCAACCGTGTGTGTAGCCGTGATGGTCTCTTTTCGGCGGAGTCCGGGAAGTGAACACGGTTTTGGGTTATGTTTGACATAAGTAGGAGTTCAGGATCACTTCTTGATCATTGTTAGCTTCACGACCGTTCCGTTGCTTCTCTTCTCGCTCTTATTTTCATAAGTTAGCCACCATATATGCTTAGTCGCTGATGCAACCTCACCACTTTACCCCTTCCTTTCCCATTAAGCTTTGCTAGTCTTGATACCCATGGTAATGGGATTGCTGAGTCCTCGTGGCTCACAGATTACTACAACAACAGTTGCAGGTACAGGTTATGCGATGATCTCGACGCGAGAGCGATGTTACTTGTTTTGGAGTTCTTGTTCTGCTTCTTCTTTGATCAGGGGATAGGTTCCAGGTCGGCAGCCTGGGCTAGCAGGGTGGATATTGTTTGAGCTTCTGTTTGTGTTTCATCCGTAGTCGGATATTGATCTTATGTATGTTGTATTGATGTACTCTTGTGGCATTTGTATGCCTTGTATGTATCCCCATCTATTATGTAATGTTGATGTAATGATATCCACCTTGCAAAAGCGTTTCAATATGCGGTTCTATCCTTGGTGGGACCTTCGAGTCTCTTTAGGATAGTATTGCATATTGGGCGTGACAAGTTGGTATCAGAGCCTCGACCAACCATAGGAGCCCCCCTTGATTGTTTGCCGTTGTTGAGTCTAGAAGAAAACTATTTTGAGTCTTAGGATTATATATATTGGAGAGTAGGATTCTTTTTACTCCTCAACCGCCTTCGTCGCTCTGGTGAGGGCTCTCGACGTAGATGTTTTGTCTTTCCTCTCCTCAATTTTTCTCAATTTTTTTAGGATCACGCGGGTATCTTGGGATCGTTCCGATATTCTTGTGACGAGAACATTGTTCTTGGTGCCTCATGACATTTAGGGGTTGTGCCAGTGTCCCGGGGAGTTGAGCTCCGAGGTGTTGTTGTCACAATTTTATCGTTGCAGTTCTGGAATACCTGAGTTTTGCCGACATCGAAAATCTCTTTTATCCAGTTGTTGGCGAGATAACCTCGACACCACCCAATACTGGGTAGTTCGGGAGTATTCCCATAGATCGTATAATGGATGCTTTCGAAGGTTGAGGTACACGATTTCTGGAGTTTTCTTGGTTATGTGTTGACGGATGGATACAGCTGGATGTAGGGATTCTTAGTTTGGGTGAGATATATTGCTTCCCCTGTATCCCCAACACCAGATTGCATAACCAGAAAGTTTCGGGAGTTTATAGGTGGGAATTCAAGTAGCTCCTAGAATATCTTTTCGACAGATGCATGATATGGGATTGGGTAAATCTCTATTATATGTATTTGTTCCTGCTTATTTCTGCAAGCCAAATCCTTTGTTTTTTTTATTTGTGGTATTCGAGTTGCTTCGAAGTCAAATGTTGAATCCATACCTTTCCTAAATGGTGTTCTCATATTACTATGTGAATACTAATCCTTCTTGATCATCGAGGTCGTCATGTTAATTCTTTTCCAACCGGTGTGCTTCTCTTCAAGTGGATCCGGTCATTTCAACATTCGCAAGATCAATTCTTAGTTTTCTCAACAGTGTTTCTTCCATTCGTCCCAAGTTGCCTTTATTTTTCCCGCCCTCCCACCCCTTTTCTTCAAGGACTCAAATATCTTAATCAAGTATCCATCTTATGGATGTGAAGTTTCTCCATTCTTTTCCCGTCAATGTTCTTATCCGGTGATTCTCGAGAAGATACTAATGGACCTTCGAGTTCATCATCCTTCATTGTTGTTTCTTCTCCGATGGATCCAATTCAAGCTTTCGATATTCATCATATTCCTTTCCTTGTTTCTTATGCTTTATCATGCCGATGCACCTCCTAATCATTCACTTCTTCCTATTCATTTGTTCTGGAGTGCTAAAGATATCTCACAAGACTTGTGTTTCCATTCTCAATCCGTTCAAGATATCTCGAGATTGTTATCTCATTCAAGCCACTGTTTGTGTTTCATCCGTAGTCGGATGTTGATCTTATGTATGTTGTATTGATGTACTCTTGTGGCATTTGTATGCCTTGTATGTATCCCCATCTATTATGTAATGTTGATGTAATGATATCCACCTTGCAAAAGCGTTTCAATATGCGGTTCTATCCTTGGTGGGACCTTCGAGTCTCTTTAGGATAGTATTGCATATTGGGCATGACAAGTATTCTTCTTCTTGCATTTCGAAGTGCAATTCTTTCTACCTTAGCTTTTGAGGTGGTGTTATATCATTCTTGGCAATTTCCATTTAGGTTTCGCGATTCACATGTTGTCAAGAATGAGGTATTTTAAATCCATCAATCTCTTCTTTGGAGTTATCTTGGTATAGATTTCACCTAAAGCCTTACCTAAGGAATGTAGCTATTTGTGGTGTTTATCAATGATCCAATTTTACTCCTTCTCATCTCGGTGAAGAAGTTTTTCATCTTTTTCATGCTCTCAATCAAATCAATGGTTTCCATTAGTGGCCGGTTGTCACCTCATAGTCTCGAGATGTTTTCCATAAGCCCACTACAAGCTTATTCGTTTCGTTGTGGGTTTTCCAGCAACCCCGTTGTAACCTTCTTGGAAGGGTGCTTTCCAAGCTCAGTTGTGGCAGAAGTTGGCATTTTCTTCTCCATTCTGTTTTTCCAATGATCTATCTTCTATTCTTTCTTCCGGAGGCATTGTGATGTTGCTCTTTTCACTCATCATCTCGAATTGTGAGGATCATGTTCTTTTCGTGCTTATCCATTTAACCGGAGTGTTGTGTCATCTCCTCAAGTTCTTTCCATCTTATCAAGTCTTGCATCTCCTTTCAGTCGGAGTGCTGCCCAAATTATATCAATATTATTCCTTCTCTATCTAGTTTTAACCGGAGTGGTTTCAATATCTATCTTATCACTAAACCTCTTGGTTCTTGTCGTATCCCTTGTTCCTTTTTTCTAATGGAGTGTTTTCAACTTTTCTCATCTTCGTTGTTTTCTTTCTTTCATTTTGCTCAACATCTCAAGGTTCATGGTTTCACTCGTTTGTCGAAGAAGCAACTTAGTTTACCTCTTATCTTCCTCTTACTTTTCCCTCAGGTGCCATCCTAGATCTCGGGACGAGATCCTCTCGTAGTGGTGGAGTGTTGTAATGCCCCGGATACAACTTTCCATATTCGTAACCCCAACTCTTGCCTTTTCCGGAGATGCGATATGATATTTTCATCGTGGTTGGGTTTTTGTCTTTTGTTTTGCATTTTTGTTCATGTCATGCATCTCAACTCATAGCATCAGGCGCATTGCATCGGCTTTGTTTTCTTAAAACTTGCATCCGCTTGTAGTTGTCGCGCCCCCGTTGCTGTTGTTAACCGTTTCGATACTAACCTTGTTCTTTGTTTTTCCCTCTTACCTAAACCAGAGTCTCTCTGTAAAGTGCACAGACCCCCTCGTGTGCGCGTCCGAAACTTGCCTGAACCCGACCCGCTCAGTCTTTACCGTTGGTTCCGGATCATCCCCAAATATGTACAAAACATCTCCATTTTCTAATTTGAACTCCCTACCTATTTTTATCAACCGTCCGATTACAATCGGAGGGGCTAGAATAGCCACTAACCCAACCCACTCACTATTTAATTAGTCTACTCTAACCCTAGAAACTAGGGATCCTGTCCCATCCACCCACCTATTCCCGAGCCGCTGCCACCCACCTCCCTTTCTTCCTCGGGATCTCCTCATTCCCCCCCAACCCAATCCACTAGCCTCTGCCTCTGCCTCGATCCACCAAGCTGCGCTAGCTCCAGCCTCCCGTCCCCTGCGCCGAGGCCCAGCAGAAGGAGCTCGAGCTCACCTGCCCGGAAGCCACCGCCTTCGACCGACCTCGCCGGAGACCCGCGCCGCTCCACCTCGTCTCCAGCTTCTCGTTCATGCCGGGCCGGCGAGATGATGAGGTCACGTCATCGTTCCTCTACGCCTTCTCTTTCCTTTTTCCCATCACGCTGTTCCTCCCTGACCATCCCCCTCATCTTGTTCCTTTTTCTCACAGTGAACCAGCGCCACCGTCGAAGCTCGAGTCCACCGTCGTCGTTGCCTCCAGCCCCGCCTCGATTCTGGCTGGATCCGGACGAGAGCATGCTCTGCTGTCCGTTCTCGGCCTTCCCCGCGTCCAGCTCGCGCCAGATTCCGACTTCCTCTGCAGCCGCCCGCTGTTCCTGCACCAATGTCGTCCCCACCTGCCTGCGCCCAAGTCTCCGCCGCCAAGTTCCTTGCTCGCGCGCAAAGTTTCGGGTCGCCTCCGTCTGGATCCGCTCCTCCTCAACTTATCCTCGTCGCCGGGAGCCGCACCATGGCCGCCCCGCCATCTTCAGTGTCGCGCCGCCATTCCCTGCATCAGCTCCGCGTGCAGCCGCGTCGCCTGTCCATGTCCTCTGCTTCGAGCGACAGAACGAAGCCGCCCGTGCCCGTTGACCTCGCTGGTCGAGCGTAGGGCCTCCAAGGCCTAGCCTGCGTCCAGCCGCTTCTTCGCTTCCGGCCCGAGAGCCCGATGTGAGCAGCCACCCAAACCCCCCTGTGCACTGTTGGGCCAGCAGTTTCAGCCCGATTGTGTTTTTTTTACCTGGCTGCGAATTTGCTATTTATCTAGTGAATTAACATATTTGCAGAAACCCCATTGCACATCATGCATATAATAACTCTTTAACAGTGCATCATATGTAAAAACTTCATATAAGAAAAATGCTTAGATTTTTGTCTAGTTTCATAATATGCCACTTTCAACCATGTTTGAAATGTTTAAAATGCTGTTTGTTTAAACTTGCTTAAATGACATGTTAAAATGGTTTATTTCATAACTAAATAACCGTAGCTCGGTTTTAAATGTTCTTTATATGTAAATGGGGTGAAAAAATGCATAGATTAACATGGTGATATTACTTTGCATGTTTAACAACTCTAAAATTGTGTATAGGGCAGAATAGTACCAAATTCAAAATAAGCACATGGGGATTTTCCGGAATTGTTGTTTGTTGTTTCCGGCCTCATTTAAACTTGCCTAAATAGTTAGTTTACTTATGCTTCACCTCTTGCCATGTTAATCAAAATTTAATATTGATGGGTACATAACCAAGAGAGAACTAAATAATTGATGTGGTGTTTCGTCAATATGCAACTCGTTGCATATTGAGCCCCACTTAACTTGTAATGTTGTTTGTGCAGTTTGCCATGCCATGCCTCATTAAACCGGACATGCATCATACTTGGTTGCGCATCATGCCATGTTTATGCTTGGGCATTTACCATGTTGTTTGTTTCTTTCCGTTGTTGCTTCTTAGTTCCGGTAATGTTGCGATCATGGGGATTCGTTCGTCTACTCTTGCTTCGGTTTGATCCGTTCGTCTTCTTCATGGACTCGTTCTTGTTCCTAGCGGGATTTCAGGCAAGATGACCGTCACCTTGGATCTCACTATTATCATTGCTATGCTAGTTGCTTCGTTCTATCGCTATGCTGCGTTACCTATCATTTGTTCTTCAAGCCTCCCAATTTGCCATGTCAGCCTCTAACCTTTTCACCCTTCCCAGCAAACCGTTGCCTGGCTATGTTACTACTTTTGCTCAGCCCTGCTTATAGCGTTGTTAGTTGCAGGTGAAGTTGAAGATTTCTCAATGGTGGACAGGTTTATGTTGGGATATCACAATATCTCTTATTTAATTAATGCATCTATATACTTGGTATAGGGTGGAAGACTCGGCCTTATGCCTGGTGTTTTGTTCCACTCTTGCCACCCTAGTTTCCGTCATACCGGTGTTATGTTCCTTGATTTTGTGTTCCTTACGCGGTTGGGTGATCTATGGGACCCCCTTGACAGTTCGCTTTGAATAAAACTCCTCCAGCAAGGCCCAACCTTGGTTTTACCATTTGCCTCACCACCACCTACTTTTCCCTTGGGAGTCGCGCTCTCGAGGGTCATCTTTATTTAGCCCCCCCGGGCCAGTGCTTCTCTAAGTGCTGGTCCAGTGCATCTAAGTAGTCAAAGAGGCGCTTGCTTGTGTTCGGGAATGGACCTGGTGGGTCCGTACTGTCATACTCACAACTACAGTTCTCTCCTGATTCACTATGTTGACAGGGACCATTTCGAAAAAAACTATGTTGACAGGGCCGGACGGCGGCGCCGCGGCGAGCGCACCAAGGCGGAGGATGAAGTGTTGTCGCCAATGTGCAGGGCTGGGTTGGACATTCTTATTGAAAAATAAAAATGGACCGGAACTATTTACGACGTTGATTGCGATTTGCATGGGTCCGCTGGTTGCAGGAAGAAAATGCTGGGAGAAAGAAGACTGGTCGCTATCTTTGCCTAAGAATAATATCCACTGAATGTAACGACACTATCATAGGAAATAATATCCTCCTGTTAAATCATGAATTTAAAGGGCTGGTGCATGAGCATTTAGCTTTATTTATTTATTTACTTAGTTATGTTTAGGGGACCATGAGCATGTACCTGGGCTGGATTCATGTGAGAGCCTCCCTTCCAGTTAATTATGGGCTCCTCTATTGGGCCTTCATCAGTGGGCTGCATGTTATCAACAAGTGGAAAATGTGTTCCGTACGAAAAATAGTATGTGTTACATACGGTACAGGGCACTAAGGATCGAACCGTGCAACGAGTTCCAAAACATTGTGTTTGTCGTTCTAACAACACATATATTCAACCAACAGACGAAATATACTACTGATTGTACATTCAAAATAGCAGCAGCAGCAACCAGGGTCGGGGGTGCAACAGAAGCAGTAAGCAGGCCAGAAGAGTGAAGATGCAGCTCTCTCTTCCAAACCAAACATTAGCCATTATTACAAAAGGGTTACCAAAAAAGAACAAGTGTATGCATCAAACTAAATAAAGATCCTACTACACCAAGTGTACGCATCTATCTAATTGGCTCAGTTAGACGTTACTATTTATTAAGCTATGGAGATTGGCTGACGGCTTGAACCAGATGGGTGCCTGACGGGGGAAACTCATGCCAACAGGTTGAAGTCTGATACTTGCGACCCTCTCTCCTACTTTGGGTTGCAGAGCGTGGCGGCACATATCAGGGTATGGTGCATGCAGAGACGCATGGTATGTAGTGTAAACACAGTTTTGCCCTATGAACGAAACCACGCTGCCATCATGATACTTGTCGTCGGTTATCTCCTAGTTAATTGGATAATTCAGTCTGACAAACAGAGAGCGTGTACCAAGGCTACTTACCAGCCTCCAGTCAAAAATTCCTGAAGGCCCAGAAAAGCCGGGATCTTGCTCAAAGACCTTGCAGTGACTGTGATGGTATTCCGCAAAACAACACGTCCGGTACGTGCGAACGATCATCAATCGTTCACCGTCGTCTGATCGAGCCAGGAACCACCAGCAACTTCCATGCCACTTTTCTTTGAATGGTTCTGGGATTAGGAAGGGAAGGGACACCAGGTGGCCTACAATATCATATCAAGTTGGAGTCAAATAAAAAAGGGCTCTTGATGTAGTCAATCTTAAGAACAAGATGTTATGAGCATGAATATTTTTCAGTAAATGTTGACAGTAATATAAGCAAGCCATCATGATATCATAGGAAAGTAACATACTGCTATAACAGCCGTTTGTAGCGATGACTGGAGTAGGCCAGCAATACATCCAGCCATAGAAGGAGTCGACAGCGTAAATGAAGCCCTTGTGTTCAATGGCATTAGAGAACCATGGAGGATGTATGATCCTGCGATGGACGTGCAGATTTATCCACTTACCGCAGTGACCTATCAGATAGGAGAGACCGTGGTTGAAGAACGCAATTAGCCTGAAGTCTTTATAATTCACAGATCTTGTGGGCACTTGGCAGATTACAAACTTGAGCAAATAAAACTTGGTATCATGTTGGCTACTGTAAGATTCCAAGAATCCTGGGCCGCGGTGCCAAAGCAGTGCAGTGTTAATCGAAGGAACGGGGATCAATCGCAGGGTGTACACCTCCACGAGCATCCAGCTGGCATGACCGTCAATGAGCACCATCCAAGACGTGTTCATGCCGACCCAGTACATACCGTTAATGTAGTTGAGGGTGACGGGGATCGGATCGCAGTCAAGGGGGTTGATGCTTGCCACCCTATGATCGTTATGCTGCGTGACACACCGTTTCTGAAGATCAGGCGACACCAGCAAGCAAGGAGCTGGCTTAAAAAGCTCCGGCCTGAGGGCTTTGAGTAAACGGTACAACCCCAATGAGCACGCGGCGAGCGGCATGGTACTGAGATTGTCCACACGTGAAACAATGAGCTTGATTACCTCTGTGAGAAGCGAATTCAAGCCACTCTTTCGGCGGACCCTACTCGGTTCTGCCATTGTTAGTGCTCGGGTTTCGGACAAGGGGGGAAGGCGCCTTAGCAGGGATGGAAGATTGGACAAGATTATGTGCGGACAAATAGGGAGAAGAAAATATGTGCTACGGGAAGTGGATAGGTGATGATGACTACAGCACGCCGCTTGACTTATGAGACACATACCAGCAGCGTAGGGTCATATCGATGCCAGACAACTTGCTTGAGTGATCACAGTACTGGTACTCCCTACAGTACCTACTACTATGCCCTAACTTGCTTGAGTAGAGTAGTAGAGTAGGACTCTGCTCTACTACTAGCACCGTAGCAGTAGTATATTCTAATCTAAAATAGTTACAAACTTCAATGCTAGAGCGTGGAACGACTACGAACCGTGCTAACTCCAATCCCCAACAAACGTTCGCTGGGAGACATGGCAGTTGCAAACGCCCGTGACGCAGTTATAGTACGCGTGTATGGCTTAAAAATAGGCCACCATCGGATGGAAATCTTGCGGTTACGTGGGATTCGCCGGGATTGAGCTCGTGCCGAACAATTGCCAGATATCATTACTAAGAAAAAGGTTAAAACACCCGGGGCAATAACTTTCACCAGCTGACCACTAACAATGATACTAAAATCCCGTCAAGAAAAACAATGATACTAACATTGTTGTAAAATGGTCAAAGACTGTGTCTACATGGTGTTTGGAATTATATGCAAAAAATAGCAAGATGCCCGTGCATTGCCCGGCACACTATCATCACCAACTTGGTTTTTTCTCCACTCCTACTCCTATAAAAGACTCAGTTGGTGATGATGGAGGCGAGGAGGCGTGGTCAGCCTGGTGTGCAGCGCACGGCGCAGTACTATTCGATTTGTTATAAAAATCAAAGAAGAGTAGTAGAGATAGAGATAAGAGTAGAGATAGAGGCTTAGGGAGGAGTATGAGGTTGTGGGAGATAAGGATGAATGAGGCAAGGCCTTATCTGTAAATGTGGAGAGAGGTGCGGGTATCTTTTGTAAAATTGTCATAGTTGGTTTTCTATCCGTCAGATATAGATCGGACGGTCTATATTACAAGATGGCAGGCACACCATCATCACCAACTCGGTTTTCTATAAGAGTAGAGACTAGGGAGTACTAGTAAGGACACCATCTACTGCTTCGTGTGCTACTCCTGCGCTCCATTCGGTGGCCGCAACGTCCCCTACACCCACTTTCTCCTACGCTCCATTTGGCGGGCGCTGTTGAAATTTGGGGAGCACACTCTCGCGACTGCTGGCAGCCACGACTTCACCGACGACGACTTCTTCCCTAACCTCGGCAACCTCTTCCTCAATGACATGGGCGACAACCTCAACGCCAACGGTGCTGCTCCCGTTGCACCGTATGTGTTTCTGTCCTTCTTGTTCGAAATCATGGTAGAATTCATGTCTCTACTCTGTATCCTACTACTATGCTAGTCCACATGATTAGTTTCATCTCTGTTATATCCGTCATGATTTTTTTGTGCTTATTCGGATTAAATCTCATAGTAACTTGCTCATATATTCAACTGGCGCAGCGTCCCCTACAGCCAGTCCCAGTTCATGGACGGCCTGGTCGATGCCTCCAAGGAGCCCTTCGTCTACTGCTATGAGTGCCCGATGCCGTTTTGGGGCTCGCCGGCGGACATGGTGCATCACCTCACGGATGCGTGCAGCGGTCACTACTGGCCCTTGGCAAAGAACATCAAGTACGAGACGTGCTACCCGTTCACCATGCCGGAGTCGCTGGAGGATCACTGCTGCCTTCTTGTCTCGGAGGAGGATGACAGCGTCTTCCTCTTGATCGTGGGCACCGGCGAGGCCCGCGCAGGTCGCCGCCCCGTCTCTATAGTGTGCGTCAGGGGCGACGTTGCTGACGCTGACACTGACACGTGGCCGATGTATGGGTGAGTGCTTAGTATTACTACCCCTCTGGGTCACGTGGGCGGCGACACCGGCTACATCGAACTGACTTGGACTCTGCGGAGCTGGGACCTTCCCGCCGATGTGGACATGGAAAACCCATGGTCTTATTTACCCGCCAACGCGGTGCACGGGGACTCCAAGGAGGTTCACCTGGACATACGCATTATCAAGTTAAATGTTGATCATTAGTCTTCGCTCAATGTAATCCGCTGTTTAAGCATGTGGAGACTTCTATGCATGATCTGCTCTATTGGAGTATCGCGCATGAATAAATGTGTATCCATTTATGGTTTAGTCTAGAATCTTCCATGTATGAACTTTTACTACAGTACTGGTGAAACACTTACATCTCCTCTGCCCCTTCCAAGTCATCCTGATTTAATCCCTCCGTCTAGGTGTATAAGGGCATGGTTAATACTTAATAGTATAGGAAACGGTTGACTACAAGAAAGTGCCATGTCATCTGTAGCCAACATGTATAACAATCGATACTCAAAAAATAATTCTTAAAGATCATTTCTTGCAAAGCACAAAGTGTTATTTCTTCACAAGTTTTGGATGCAGGTTGAAATAGTTGAATGCTTTTGTTTGCAAAAGATACATTTTTATCTATTTCACCCGGATGTTTGTGAGCTCTAGAGATGAAATAATATCCGAAGAAACCTATCGATACCCGTTACACTTGAGATGACCCCCACATCCTTTGTCAAAATAAACAACTCCCCGATCAATGCATTTCACTCTTCCGTGCAACGCACGGGCACCTTACTACTATAGATTAGTTCAACCAAAAATTGAACTAACATTATGTATAGTACGATAAATGCTGATGCATGTCACCTAAAATTATATCATTGAAAACTATGTTCAAATACGAATCCAACGATATAGTTTTTGTTGACATGCACTAACATTTTGTTAGGTAAATCTTCAGTCAAATTCAATGGGGGACTAATAAACCACGACCGATGTAGTACAAGTGTAGAGGGTGGCTCTGCACCGGAGTATCACCTCGCTCGTGGCGCGGTAGTAAAGCCGTCATATCACAAAACCCAACCACTGCCAATAATAAGTGGCCTGGTAAAATAAACAGACAAGCAACCAACACATCCCTCCATCTTTTTTGCATTTCACCTCTCTGCATTTACTTTCTCTGGTTCATCTCGCACACTCGATCCCTAGCTGCTACTCCTAGTATCCCTAGCTACTACTCCTAGGGCCAGTTCTTTTGGCGTCTTAAAAAATAAGCCGTCTCTTCCCCAGCTTTTCCCATAGGACAAGTCACAGTGGATAGTAACATTAAGGTGCCTCACTCATTTATTTGGGCTTCTAAACTACTATTAGTACTCCCTTCATTTTTATATACAAGGCCACAAACTCAAATTACAGGTACCAAGACAAAAATTAATGTGTGCTTTACAAGTCAATTTATTTTCTTGTTTACCAGGTTAATTAATAGGGTGCATGCACATTAGAAGAAATTGAGTGGCCATGAGAGAGGAAGTAGATGAGTTTGTCATTATCATCCACTACATGCATGCTAGTAATTAAGCCATGGGTTACTAGTATGAGGAAATATCATTAATATTTGTCTCGTTTACTGTTGGTGGCCTTGTATAGATGCAAAATTTATTTTTTATAGTGGCCTTGTATACAAAAATGGAGGGAGTACCTCCGTCCTGGTTTATTCTTCACCATTGTAATTTTTGGTAAATTTTGACCAAATATTTAACTGATAAAATGTTAGTGCATGTGACATTACAAACATTTCATTAGTTAAATTTATGATCAAAATTTGACATAGATTACAATGGGGACCAATAAACCAGGACGGAGCTAGCAGTAATGGGATTACTACTAATCTAGAAGCCTAAACAAACTAGCCCCTGGCACTCCTACAAGTAGTACTATTACTCAAGTTGGAATTCCAATTGCACGGCACAACATGTTAGGCAAAAAATTCGATATAGGGTGTAGGAAGCGGTTTGGGAATTTGCATGCCTTTCCGACCATGAGATACTCCGTACAAAGTACGACAGAGAAATAACCACAGAGAAGGAAGCTAAAAGTAAACAATCAAACGAGCATTTTTGCATTTGTTTTGCATTGAATCGTTTCACAAGCTTGACTAGTGTTGTTTTTATACTTTTACAAAAACCTCATCGTAATGTTAAAATGTGCAATTGCTCGTACATAAGTAATAGTAGTACTCCCTCCGTCTAGGTGTATAAAGTCTTCCCTCCTCCTTGCTAACGGTGCACAACCAAAGATGACTTATTCACCTGGACGGAGGGAGTAGCACAGTCTACAAGCATATATAGAGAGAGACGTGTAGGGCGATAGGATATAGTACTAACGTTTGTGCTGTATGCACCTACTTACAAAATGCGTACGGATACACAAGGTTTCCAAACTTTCCCTCTTACATACTTAATTAAGATTGCTAATAATTCCTGAACATTCGGGATTTATCATTTGCGTCCCAAAACTAATGAGATCACCTTACGAAACTAAATTATACTCCTACTAAAAGCCATGTCGCTTGCAGGAGCGCTTGCGACGCGCCACGAGTGCCCTGGTGCGCGGCCGTTTCCCAGTGCGCCGACACAACGCCTCTTCCTCAGCCTTGCAACTCGCGAGGTGCTGATTGGCAGCTTGCCAGCGAGCGAGCGCGATCTCAACAGTGTGGTGATCTGGCGCTAGCATGTACTCCTCCTCACTGGAAGCGTGCACCCGGTCCACGTACCGCCAAGCGTAGATGAGGCGCTTGGGCCCGACTGCACTCAGGGCATTGACACGGGCGTCCTCTGCCACCCTCACGGCCCTTGCACGAGCCTTCTGCCAAAGATCCAATTGCGTGACTCTCTCGGGTGCGACATAGACCTGCCAGGCAGCTTTCCCCGTGGCGCGCTTCTCTTCCTCAGCCTTCTTCTCCGCCTCTATTTTTGCGTGCTCTACCAGCGGCAAAGCCTCCCACATGGCGACATCCATTTCTTTCCAAAGCTCCTCAAGGTTGGGGGGCTCGGCGGGCGGCGCGGTGTTCCCTCGTAGCGGGGAGCTGACACGTCCTCCGACGCGCGTGCTGGCGAGATTGGAAACGCAGATGCGTCCACCTCCACGCGTCCCGACGAGGAGTGGAACACCGACGCGTCCTCCTCGACTAGTGGCGGCGAGGAATGGAATGGCGATGCGTGACCGTCCGGGCGGTGCAGCGAGGGGCGCCTAGGGCTTGGGAGGGGCGATGCCATGGGTGGTCGACGTGAGAGGGAGGGGGAGGAGATAGTGATGAACATGAGCGTTCTTCCGAATGCCGTGGGAGGCGTAGTATTTATAGCGAGCAATGGCACACCTATGTAAGATATGGACTGAGCTGCACTGTCTTAACTGCAGGTCCAGTTGCATCACTGACATGTGGGCCAGACCCTTGTTGGGTCCACATGTCAGTGACCCAATGCACCTACAATTAAGTAACTGAAGCAGCATCCCGAAAGATATGTTGCGTGATTAACGTAACAGCTACGTGGGCATATTTTTTGGAGTAAATTACGGGGGAGGGAAGGGGTGGAAATATTGCTGGTCACAATGCTTTGGACGAGCGTCAGGGAGGAGAGTCATGCATGCAAAAAATTTCCACACGGGGTGGAGTGGTGGGACCGCCGGAGGGAGAAGGAGAGTCTCGCAGGCATATTGTTTCCACACATGGAGAGGAAAATATTTGGAGACGAACGGGCTTCCTGCAGGTATGGGGAACGGTGGATAATAAGTCATCTTGCATGCCGGGCTAGGTATAGTCTCAAGTCATTAAAAACATACACGCCCCACACATGTTCATATTTCAAGGTGCACTAAATTATTGCATGAGATGATTAAGGCTGGCAATAATGGTGGTATCTTAGATGGTATCATGCACACGGGAATAGCAAACATGCTGATGTGGCAAAGAATTAAAGAAGAGAGGGGGGTTAGAGTAACTAGTGTTCATGCATGCATTGGTAAACACATTTTTTTGTGAAGAACGATAGCATTGGTTGAGTACTTTTGCAGACTACAAAAACTATTACACCGCCTCTATCTTGCTAAGAGTAGGTGAAATTTTTAATCGAACCCTTTAAACTAGAAGGGTGGTAGTAGTACTGTAATAGCTAACCTTGTTGTGATGACAAGATAGGACATGTCACGCACCTGGATGGAGGAACTAGTCTGCATTGTGCATTTAAGTTTTGTGTGAAGTCAATGTACCTCTACTATGACCAAACTTCTAGAAAAATGTATCAACATTCATAATGTCAAATCAATATTTTTATACTCATTACAAAACATAGTTCTTATACTCATTATAATCAGTATTGTAGATATTGATATTTTTAGTATAAATTTGGTCAAACACTTTGCAAACGGTTGATGGAAGTAAAAAGGACCAGAGGGAGTATCATACATGCGGAGTAGAGAAAACAAATTGCTCATTTATAGCCGGTCGAAGTCTCAAAGGGTGCGACTGTGCGAGGGAGGCGAAGGTCATGGCAGGCGCGATGGTTGAAGGAATTAAGTGAAGTTACATCCATGCGCCGACATGGCGTGCGAACAGGCAGAAGCTATACCATCAGGCCTACGATATGGGTCTAGTAGACATGACATCTAGTGGGTCCCGCATAGTTCTCGAGAACTCTTTGGGGGCTTGGAGCCGTTGATCCACCGGACAAGCTAGCAACCCCATGTCGTTCGCACGCCGTACTCGTTCCCGTCTTCTACCTTACAACAGTTTGCTCCCAGTCGTCCCGTCCTTTCACATTAGTTCGCTCCCTGTTTTTTTGTGGGGTACAACAGTTCAACTTCTCCTAACCCTCCTCCAAAATCCATGGCATCCCAAATCTCCATGGTCGCCGCTGAGTACCAGGTTAGAGCAATCACCAGCGATGAGTTCATCGTCATCTACACACATGGATCCGTGACGGTGAAAGCATGGCTTGCTCGCTTCCTACGCATGTTCAACAGTTCAATCGATGAGTGGGTCGCTGGGCTAGATGTTGAGTACACCACAGTTCTAGAAAGAGAGAAGATTCTAAAGGAGGCAGAGAGAATGAAGCCTACCGTGATCCAGGTTTGCATACATAACGTTTGCTTGGTCTACCACATATGCCATGCTGACGTTGAGTGCTAGGATTTTAAGAACTTCCTCAAGGACGAAAGAGTGAAATTCGTTACTGTAGAATTTAGGAACGATAGGGATGTCCTGCATCGGATAGGTCTCGTTGTAGGCCAGCCCTTTGATCTCCAGAAGGCAAGCCTGGTGTCCTCCTCTCAGCCTTCAATGCTGACCCTGGCAGCAGCCATGATTGATCCTTTGTACGATAAACTCAAGAAACCTCATCACGAGTTTCATCATGCATGGGAGTCGAAGACATTAGATGAAGATCACATCCTGTACGCAGCAATGGATGCCTACCTTTGTTTAAATATCTACAAGGGTTGGATGAAGAAGCAGAGCCCAGTGTCCGGTTCAAGCAAAGAAGCGTCGACAAAGAGGAAGAGGAAGAGGGACGAGGATGAAGTCGAGGACGTGGACTCAGACTCCGAGTAGGTGGCAGTGTCGTCGCTCATGCTGGTTCTACTGCAGTGTCAAGCGGACTAGTTTCTTAGCTTATGTTCAAGGGTGTGTTGTGTTGAGGCCCCAGCAGAACTATGTTTATGTTCTTTCTCGTTATTTGAACTCTTTAGTACGTATAGTAGTACTAGTACTATGTCTTACTACTGTTCTTTTTACAGTTGGTACTACTGCTCGTATCTTCGTGTTCCTACTGTACTTAATACGTTCGTAGTAGTAGTATAATTTGGGTCAGTCGATTTGTGAAAGAAGTTCGACGGAGTGAAGGAAGAAGACGACAAAAGAGGTGGAAGAAGCCCTTCTAGCCATCCATATTGCATCAAACGGCTCACAAGAGTCGACTGACCCAAATTGCTCCTTCAGATTGCAGGATCCACATGGCATTCAAGGTCTCGAAGGTAGATTTTGCGTCCGCACCCGGTCCCGCGCGCGACCGGCTTCCGCTGCGACAGCCACCATGCGCGCCTCCTCCGCACGGGCAGGGACGACAATGACATGCTAGTTCCTCCTCGCCGACGTGCTGGAGCACGCACTCGTCCTCCTCTTCGTATGATGCGTGCATAGACGCGGCTCCACCAGCTGCTCGCGTGCTTGGCAGCGCGGCGGCATCGCGAGGAGGGACTGCAAACGTCGTGAGTGGGAGAGCCTTCGGCTTCATGGCACAGGGATGGCGGCGACACGATGGTGATGGGCGAGAAATTGTTGGCCGGAGCAGGTGGGCGCCAGCATGCGCAACGGCGGCACCGGCATATTGATGAGTGCGCGTATGGGAGCTTACTTTTGTTTTATATAGGGTTGGTCAAACTGAAAAGAAAACCGTACTAGTACACGTAAACATTAGACTTAGGCAGCGCTTTTATTAGTTACTACCACAGCCACGATATGGAATCCTGTGCAAGCGCGTGAACCGCGGCCGCGCGGTCGATCGAATGGTGCGTCACCGTGTCACGCTCGAAGGACATCGACCAATCCTTTTTGTGTGTGTGAAAACAATCCCCGAATATTACTCAATTTTTTTTTATTGGAAAAGTTCTTGACGCTACAATATTTCCATATATTTGAATTTAGCTCCAATTCGTGTTTATTTGGATTTGGACGTTTTAGGTGTGACCTAGTTTTTTTTAATATTGATTTTGTGTGTGTGACTGAGAGAGAATGTGTGTATGTGTCCATATGTGTGTTGTGGCGGAAGGGCAATGTGGAGACGGTGTGCGTGTGATATAGACATAGAGAGGTGCGAATGTGCAAATAATCATGCATGAGTGAGACATAGACAGATGCCGATACGTTGTGTATACATGAGAGAACGGTCTTCTAGTTTACTTGTGTGTGTGTGTGTGTGTGTGAGAGAGAGAGAGAGAGGAGCATCCGTAACACAACAACCATCTCTCTTGGTTCGTCCGTCCCTCGCACGATCGCATGTAACACATGCATCAACGTGCACACGTTGACACCCTCACCCGGCCCCTGCCCACCTCAAGGCCCGCACAATCTCTTCGTGAATACCCATTTCTCTCCTTAGGTTTGTTTTCTCTCAATATCTGACACACACACACACACACACTAACACACACACAACACAATACACACACCCACCCTTCCCCAAGCACACAATTCATCCCCATCCAAGGTTATATGGCGACCACTCTCGCTTGTGCTTCTTTGCACCCCATCATGCACAACACCTCAATCTTCAAAGAGGGCATCTAGGAGATCGAAGACGGTGACCACACCGCGCTAGAGAATGCGGGGCCATTGGAAGCATGATGATATGATGATGGCTGACTGACTCCTCCCCCCATCCCCTCTCTCTCTTGCACAAAATTACCAATCCCTCTCTCCCCCACACAAAATTATCAATCCCTCAACACACGAGATCCTTCCCCTCTCGTCCATGTTTTTCCGGCTCTCTCATCAAACATGTCGTCCCTTCTCCTTCCACGTATACAAAATCCGGATGCACACACATCTCACGTATATTACATGTCTCCATCTTTCTCACAGACCTAACTTCTTCCTCTATATTTCTCTCTCTATCTCTCTCTCTATCTTGTTAGGTTTGTCTCCTACTCTCTCGTCCACATACATACAATCTTTCCCGCCCTATCTGCTCCATCTTCGCAAGCTCTCTCTGCATGTTTCATTCACACATTGGGATATGTTCAAAAGGTTGCTTCTATAATGGCTGATGTAGTGTTACGGTTGGTTTCGTTGCATCCTACAAAGTAATAACTATGAAATTCATTTAGATTCTCATTTGACTGGGATTATGTGAGTTTGAGCATGTTGTAAAGTACTATAGAACTTGTATACATATTGGAATCCGACAATGATTGTAACTATTGAATTGTATAGAGCATTACATTCGAAGTCAGTAGCCTAATATATTTATTTCACAATTTTAACAAATGATTAGTTCACTACAAACTAAGAAAACAAATGTGTACTCCCTCTGTTTTTATTTAAGTCCGCGTATTAGCATTGGTCAAGTCAAGTTTTGTAAACTCTCAGAAAGCTTATAACAAAAAATATTAACATATATAATAACAAATAAATACCATTAGATTCATTATTGAATGTACTTTCACATCATACATATTTGTTATGGTAAATGTTTATATTTTTCTATAAACTTGGTCAAACTTTAGGAAGTTTGACTTTGGTCAAACCTAATATGCAGAGTTTACTAGTACTACTCGCTAGTTGCTTAGCTGAATCACTCAACACGCCACCACTACAAGAAATCAGTTAATACATGACGTATTTCCCAGTGACGTTCCAAGAATCCGTCATGAACCGGCCTAGTACGGCTCCAAAGCCCGCCGAAGCCGCTTGAGCCCGCCTAACCCAACCCTCATATAAAATAATCTAACCCTAAGCCTCTCCCTGCCCCCATCTCGTTCTCCCTCCGCCGCCGCCCCCATAATCTTCTTCCTCTCCCCGATCCACTCCTTTGAGTCCTCCGCACACCCACCGCTCCGATCGGCTCTCCTACACACCATCGTCCCAATCCCCACCTCCTTGTCCCAATCCCCACGTCTCTGGCCTCTCCAATCCTTCCTCCACTCTCAGTTCGACGACGCTAGCAGCCCGAGTGATGAGATCCGCTTCTTGGGCGCGCGCAGATCCAGCATGGGCTCAACCCCCCGATGTTGGCCTTGTCGGAGCAGAGCGACCGTGTGGTCGCCGGTCTAGACAATGGCTCGCGGGATTCCGGTGTGGCTCCCGTCCCTTCTGTTGGCTTCCTCGACACCATGGCCTCATGATGCTGCTTCGACCACAGGTGAGGTTCATTTGCCTAAGCTGGTAGCCACTACAGCCGTTCGTGGGCAGGGTGGAAAGCCTAAGGCTGGTGCGTGGCCTCCTTCTTCAATAAATTGCTTAAGCTTGGCTACTGCCTTCTCCAAATCTTAGGGTGTTGTGCGTGCGTGCTGACGTAGCGGCGGCCGCGGCTATCAAGGGCTAGGGCGTGTATATGAGTGAGGTGTGTGTGCGTGTAGCAGCCAGTGTGTTGTGTTTGCGGGTTTCCTCTCTGAAACTTTAACACTAAATTTTCTCTGTATCTTTACACTGCAGGGTACCCAGTAGAGACAGAAGGCACATGTTTGTCAACCAGCTGCACTATGATATGTGGGCTTCTATCTAGATCTAATTTAGTTTAATTTTCTACCAAGATCTAATTTAGATTAATTTTCTACCAAGATCTAATTCTGTTTAGATTTTTCTAACAGTTTGATGTATCTTTGTTCTCTAAATAAATATAATTAGCTGTTCTATATGCATTCAGTTTAGTTTTCTATCAAAATATAATTCTGTATGAATCAATGTAATCAAGTGGTGAATAATTTCATCAAATAGAGACATGATTTCTGTTACTGTATTAATATGGCGACATGTTCTTTTTAAAGTTTTCTCCACACACTTCTGTCCATATTGGCAACTGCAGCTCACTGAATACATATTACGAGAATTATGTTTAATCTAAATATAAGAAGAAAATTACATCGGTACAGTGTGGCAGTCCTACAGTTATAATATAGAGATTTAAACCTGTTCATTTTTGTACTAATTACATGTAGTCCCGCCATCGTTAGTTGTGCGCCTACTAGTACTAGAACCAATGCCACGTTAGTTTACTCTCCCTCAACCTGGAGGCACATAGCAAGCTAGCAGTTGCTAAAACAGTGAGACACATTTCTTCTTCAACTCGTGTGCTCCCTGCCTCCAAGCCTGGCCGCCCTCTGCAATAGTTTTGTCGACAAGTAGTGATGTCTACTGTCTGATCCTAAATCTTTTCCCTGATGTTTTCCCATCTTTTTCTTGATTATGATCTCTATTTTTTGGGATGTAGGTTTAGGTGGTGCTGTAGCAGCCGTGCCGCTGCATGGCGCACAATAGAGCTCGAGAGGGTGACCGCAATAAATTTGGTGGAGCTGCTCCGTGATGAACCAGGGGTTGGTTCTCTACTACCAGTCCTATCATTTCTCCATGATGAACCAGGGGTTAGGCATTTTGCACCATGTTGTGATAATCTACTAATTTGTTTGTGCCCCTTTGATCTTGGTGGTGAAATTTATAGTCTCATGCACTTGAATTAGAGTAACACCAGCATGCATGTTGTTAAGAGAAATAACCGATACATCATATGCAGTATCTCTTAAGAGAACCATTTGCCACTTAGTTCTATATATTTATTTGTGGCCGTGGCTCATAGTTATTTTGCATGCCATTTGAATTTTACTTGGCAAGCAATTGTTTTTACTACTGTAAGTGCCTCGGATAAACATTTAGTTTCATGTGTATACTTGTTGCCACATGAAAATTTGAAGCTTATGCCTGCCAGGTCGACGAGTAGTGATTCCTCTTCACTGATATTGTTTGTTAGTAATGCCATTTTCTCGGCGGGTTTATGTGGCCTCAACTACTGCAGAGTAGGCGTGTTCTCAATTGTATGTTCTATTATGTTGTCACTTATATGTAAACTTGATTAGACTTTCTTTTTACCCACTTTTATTTGGATTAAGTTTCGGCAACCTCGTGTTTATTTTCGTTTTTAAGTAGATACTTTGTTATTCTCATATGTAGGCATGGTAAAATTTTAAGAATTTTGGACAACAAGTAATTTATTTTTGAAGTTTGTTCTAATTCTCTCATTTCTACCGTCTAGTATCTAACGTTGTTGTAAATATGTTAGGTATGATTAGGTAGCGGGCTTCTTGGTGCTGGCCATCACAATCCGCCATGACATGATCCTTACCATCAGGAGGGCTGACGACAAAAACTTGAATAACAACCTCAGTAGTATCATATGTTCTATCGTTGTAAATTGGATTATACTGGTTCCTAGTGTTGTTCTGGGATATTTTGTGAATATATTCTGTAAATTATCATTACATGGAGGATTTTGTAAGCTGATGCGGCGTAGATACCAATGGATGGCTGCATATTGAATATCCATGTAATATATGATCATACTTTAGAAATACTTCGCCTTGGCCCAGAGTTGGTATTACGATTTGTGTAATGCATTATGCTAAAAAATGTACTGGTTCAAAATTGGTGTGGTAGATATGTGCTGGAAGAAATTTAAATTGTGCCTACATCCATGACGATTTCTGTGATGAAAATGATGTCCATGTAGGAAGCCACGTCATTCCAATTGGGTGATGAAAAATCCTATGTGGCGTTGGTTCTGTGACGGTTCATTCCGTCATGAATGGTTGGGCCTAGTTTGGGTTGGGCAGGCTTCGGGCAGATCCATGACGGTCAATGACTGTCATGGAAGGCCTGATGTCAAATTATGACGCGATATACATGACAGATTCCAAGTCCGCCATTGATGGACACCCATGACAGTTCTGCATTGCTGCGTGACGGACGAGGACCGTCACGTATTAACATGTTTCTTGTAGTGCACACGGGGAGTTCTATGTCACAAAATTTTGAGGTCGGTAGGAAAATCTCCCGCGACCCTGATTCGAGCAGTGGGAAGTTACCATCATAGCCTTTGGAACAGGCCTACAGATGACGCTTGGTAGGGGGCTGTTTTCGTAACTTCAGGTTCACCCTACCCAGCCAACCCCACCCCGGCACCCAGAGTAGTACACTTGAATACTCCCCATTTTATGTCCCCACCGCAAAATAGACTTCTCCACGGCACCGCAGCCTTTGTGCTCCTCCCCTTCTACATCGGTGCACTCGTCCACTGCAGCGCATCTGCCTCATCGATGACCTCATATGCCGCACTGGAGCCAGTCCACCGTCGTCGCCGTACACGGAGCCTGTTCCCCGACACCGTCTTCCACGGTCTCGGATCTACTTCCTGGAAGCCGACGCCCAGCGCAGAAGCACCACCGTCATGGACAATGAACTGACTCCCATTACCGACCATGACTCACAAAGGCCGCCGCGACCATTGTTCTCCTCCTCGATTGGTAATGTGTGTATTGAATCACTTAGTAGTACATGTGCAGTTCCAATTTTGTTCATACCTACCCTTCAAATTTCATGGGTGCTATTGTTCCCGTAAAAGTAATTGGTTATAGCCTCCATTGTCCAACAGAATATGAGCTTGTAATTGTGCGTCGCTCCTGTATCGCGCTGTGCTTGGGTTGGTTTTTCATTTGCAACCAGTAGTGTGGCAAATGATGGAAAGTTTTTTAGAACCAGCAAGATGCCCATGCGTTGCACGCATCAAGATGCATTTGTATGAGTAGTTTATCTTGTGGGAGAAAAGGATGAATGAGGGAAGACCTTATTTGCAAATCTAGAGAGGGGTATGGGTATCTTTTTGCAAAATTCCCATTGTTTCCTTCCTATCTGTCAGATATAAATCGGACGGCCTATATTGCAGGATGGCAGGCACACCATCATCACCAACTCTGTTTTTTATAAGAAGAAAAGTATAGAGAAAAAAAGTAGACAGTAGAGAAGTAGAGATAAATATTAAATATAAAATAAATATAACAGTAGAGAAGAGAGTAGATATAGCAGAGACGTCGGGAAAGGACCGTGCACACGCAGGCAAAAGCGGTCGGGCATGCGCTAGTTTTGGCGCGCGACGTCCGGCACGCTTTATAAAATCCAACGCCCTCCCACCGCTCTGTGCCTTGCCACCGCTCTCTTCCCGCTCTATGCCTCGCCACCGCTCTCTCCCCGCTCTTTCTCACCTCGCCGCCACCGTGCCACCATGCCGCCGCGTCACCGAGAAACTAGGGGATACCGCAGCGTCCACGCGTGCCCCTCCGGCAGCTTCTCCGCCGATATCCGGTTCCATCGGATGTGCCTCGTCCTCGGCAATTTCGACACCACCACACAAGGCCGCCCGCGCGTACGACGCGACGGTGTGGCGCCTCCGGTGGCCTGATAGAAGATTGAACTTCCCCAACATGCCGACGCGGGAGCGGGCGCAGGAGCTCGCGCCTCTGCCGTGGCTTAGCACCGACGAGGATCATCACGACAATCAGAGGCGGGAGCATCGTCTCGGCATCACCGAGATGGACGAGGAAGCCATGGCAATGTGGCGCCAACGCTTCTCGTAGGACATCATCAGCGAGCGCGAGTTCTATGCGCAAGCGAGGGCGGAGAGGGATAAGAGGAGGGCGGAGCAAGTCGCCTATCGTGAGGACAAGCGTAGGCGAAAAGTGAATGTTCAATTCAACATGAGGCTAGAGTAGCGTCGCCCTGGGAATCCAACGACAATCGGTATCTTAACGCCTATAGTCAGACGTCAGTGGAGGACATCACCGAGGAGGAGTCGGACGACGAGGAGTAGTTGAATTATCAAGTTTTTTTATCTATCAATGCTGAGAACTGTCCTCTACTCTCTAGTCCCTCTACTTCTTGATCTCAACACTGTAAATGCTTTTTTAAAGTGCCGCGTGTTGCGATTATATTGGAGATGATCTATGGCAGACGAGTGCTTTAATGTTGCCCACAAGATGCGCGAGTATTACTAGTAGTATATTTTCTTGTCATGTTAAGATTTTGAAACCACGAGTGCGAACATGCAGAGTAGCAATGAAGACCAAGCACGGGATATTGGGGACATCTTCAAGGAGTGTGGCAAGTTAAAGAGGAGCTGCACCAAACCTATAAAACGAGCTTTAGTTAGTAACACCCTTTCAATTACTTTCGTTTAGCCTCGTGTTCTTCGATGTGTATATGTTGTAGTTTTTGTTTCTCTTAAGCCTCGTGTTCTTCCATGTGTAATAATAAGAGTCTTAATCGTCCTAATGCTTTCGTTTTTAGCTTGATGTAGGAAGTGGGTGTTCTCACCTTGTAGTCTATTTTTATATATTTTTTCCTTTTGAATTCACTTCTCCGAGTTCTGTTTATCTGGCTTCTACTAAATGGATCTGGGTTGCTCTGAGTATTGATGTAAAAAATAAGTAACTTCATGTCAGGATGCAGTTCCTGCGAGGAGGGAAGTATGGTCAACCTCGAGATCATGTTTCCAAAATGAGGCTGGAATACACACAAGGTGCCAGTTCCCTAATGATGCTGGATTAGACACAAGGTGCAAATTCCCAGATGATGTAGGATTACACACAAGCCAAGTGGAGTCGTCAGCTGTTCGTGTCCTCGTGGTTGTAGTAAAGGCTGAAAGAAAGCATGCAGCAACCCTTGAGAATGTAGCTGAGTTCCTGAAGAAGCGAAAAGAGCAATAAGATGCTCTCTTCACCCAAGCCAAAGAAGAGATGGAAGAAGCCAGAAATAAGCTAGCAGAGGTAGAGCAGGCTAGGCGTCTCCTGCTATCTAAAGCTGTTGTCAATACAAAATTTCCTTCATAATAGCTAGGTTAAAATGTTTATCCAGTCAGCAGGCCTATTGTGATGTCCATGCATCTACTGATGTGGCACAAAATATTGTTTTGGATCATGTAATAACAACAATTACTTTCCAAACAATAACAGACGAAGCATTGGACATGGTATAGTTCACGCGCAAGCCCGACATTCCAAGTTCAACTTCCACATCAAACTCATGTTCACAGATATCTGCACATTCATACATAATGTCCACAACCATGATTCACTTCAAAGCCAAAAAAATGTGAGGAGAGTTATAAATAAAGAAAAACCTCTACTAGTTCCTTCTACGAGTGCGAGCACAACAAGTCAAGACCATGCGTAAATTAATTATATTTTAGTCATTTTTTGTGTTCTAAAATGCCGGTTGGCTCGTGGAAGGACGTGTTGCCGGCACGCGCGGGGATTCAATGAAGGCAGGCGGGGCGGTCTGAAGCTGGTTGCAAGCGGCGAGGAGGCGTGCTCAACCGGGCCTATAGCGAGTGGGGCCCTCTTGGCCGGCGCGCCGGTTCAATGCCTGCGCTATGAGAGGTCGCGTCCGTGTTAGAGCAATCACTCCCTCCAGTCCTTTTTTATTTGGGTATAACAAAATCTCGTTTTCCATTCACATTTTACAAGTAAAATTCGTGGACAAACTTTGACCCAAAATACGATGGGGACTAGTAAACCAGAATGGAGGTAGTAGTTTTTGTTAATCAGAGAAGGGTTTCCCCCTCCCGATTTTTATTACTGAAAACCAGCATCTAAATCTAAACCATAGTATTTGCCCTAGAACTACCAGGTTCAACATCTTGCAACATACAACCATACGCAAAGGAGGTACGTAGTACTATGAATTCCATTTTCACTCCATACCAATCGTTCTAAAAACTACTTAGTACTTATAACGCGCCATTGAAAATCAAAACTCTTAACCCCGCTTAAAAATGATATTTTAAACGTGGCTACTCGATCTGTGGCAACTGGCGAGCCACCGCCTCCAAGTCGTTCACATGTGTGGTCCCGACCATCAACTCCTACAGATCAAATTATCACGCGAGCTGACTATTCCTACAAAGGTGCCCCACCACGTACCTGGTACCCGCGAATGTAGCAATCATGCACCTGGGGTTTTAGGGTTTATTTGTTAACATTGCCTTTATGTAACACTCATGTGTGCGAGACAGCGAGAGACCGACTGCGTGCGTATGCCTCTTCTCTTTGTATATGTACTCCACCGTTTGTCTGGTGTCCAAAAAATTATAATAACTACTAGCAATGTGCTAATGCGTTGCCACACGATCAAAGTATATTAATACATATTCACCGATTTGATAGAAAAAAATTCTAGTTTCGAAATACATATAAAAATATGTTATGTTTCACTCAAAATATATTCCTTTGGCGGTTTTGATGAGATAAGGGAGGAATGTTGTTGGTTTCAAGATTCGAGAAGTGGTATATGTCTAATTTCTACTCTTACTAGCAATATGCCCTTGCGTTGCACGGAACATCAAGATCTTGTGGGAGAAAAGGATGAACGAGGGAAGGCCTTATCTGCAAATGTGGTGATGAGTGCGGGTAAATTGCCATATTTTCCTTCCTATCCGTCAGATATAAATCAGACGACCTACATTACAGGATGGCAGGCCCACCATCATCACCAACTCTGTTTTTTATCCCTACTCTTATAAAAATCATAGTCGGTGATGATCGTGTGCCTGCCATCCTGCAATATAGGACGTCCGATCTATATCTGACGGATAGGAAGGAAACTATGACAATTGTGCAAAAAGATACCCACACCCCTCTCCACATTTGCAAATAAGGCCTTCCCTCGTTCATCCTTTCCCCCCACAAGATAAACTACTCATACAAATGCATCTTGATGTTCCGTGCAACGCATGGGCATCTTGCTAGTTGTTGCAAAAAGCCCACATGTGTGTGTGAGAGAGAGGGAGAGTGGAGGAGGACGGAGTGCATGTGTGGCAAAGACACAAAGAGTGTGTGTGCGAGAGGTATCAGCTTAAAATGAGGAGATAGTGTGTGTGTGCACGATCGAGAGGGTGTGTCTCAAGAAGGGAAGAAAAATCTATATAGATACCAGGAGTGGGAGAGAGACATGTATGGGATAGTAGAAGCATGAGAGTGCGGGTGTATAAACCTATCTAGAGGCTAGTCGATAAATGTTTGTGAGAGAAATACGAGTCGGGGTGCGAAAGCAAGAGTTTTGTGTGTGTGTGAGAGAGAGACGGTAGTCGGGAAGGGGAGTGGAAACAGGAGTTGTGTGTGTGTGTGAGAGAGAGATAGAGATGGGGGGTTGTATGGTCAGTAAATAAATGAATAACGTCAGTCTGGGATGGAGACGAAAAGGAGACCGCAACAAATGTTGTGTCTACAGGAGAGAGAGAGAGTAATTTTAGTGGTATGAGTCATATCTAGAGACATATAGGGTGTGTGAGAGAATCCCATAGAGAGAAAGACAAAGTGAAAGACGAGTGGAGACTGTGTGTGTGGCGGTGAAAAAGAAAGCTTAGGTACAAAGTGATACCAGAGAACAGTAGAGAGACCATGTTTGCGAGGGAGAGTGTGACACTTCTCAAGGGAGACGTCGAGAGACCATGTTTGCGAGGATAGGAGAAACATGAAGTGAGCGTGCGGGTGAGCTGGAGAAAAGAGAGTGATAGCTACATGAAGGAGCATGCATGCGAGAGAGATGGGCGTGAAAGGAGTGAACATAAAAGGGCTTCAAATATTAGAATTCGAGATGATGATACATGTAATCCATACTCGAACCAAAATTGATCTATCAAACATGCATACTCATATGAATTCACGTGCATCTATGTTATTTAATATGTAGATATTACTCATCCATACAATTTAGTAGAAAATAATATGGTTTAAATTTTTTGAATTCAACCTTATGATTTTGAGATCATTGTATTTGTAGATCATATTATACATATAAAGGAGCAGAATTCTTTGTTGTGCTTTGGAAAATATATATATAAATGATGTATATAGAATTTAATTCCAGTCGAAAATGGATCCCGCCCGGAAAAAATAGAATACAAACGGGATTTGAATTGAGTTGGCACGGTAAATATGCACTCTGCAAAATTTGAACGAAGCGGGGGAAGTCGCAGTAGCCGCCCGAAACCAAAATCTGCGAGAAGGAAATTACTACTGCCTATCCCTGCCATGCAAAACCTATCTGCTGGATTTCTATAGGTTTCGATAGGGGTAGGTTTGTAATTTCACCCAAACGTGACATAACCGCCTCTCACCCGGATTCATACACGGTGGGCGCCAAAACCGAGTGTGTCCTCGGCTGTCGGCGTTCTGGGAACGGGGTTCCCCAGACTTACCTGCCTACGGCCTGCGGCATGGCTCAGGTGGTGGCCCAGTGCGGCCCATCTTCATCCACTCGAGCTCACGACCCTTGCGAGGGGCCAAGTCTCGCGGGGCGGACGACATGAGGCTTCCTCAGGAGCGGCCTTGCCAGGAAGAGCTCGTGAGGAGGTACAGAGATCAAGGCAAGGGTACCTCGCGAGGTGCTCATGACGCAAGCCATGACGATCAAGACCAGGCGGGCGCCTGGCGGACGCCGGCCTATGTAGTGTCCTTGTTTCCTCTTTGGTGCAAAGGGGGCAAGCACAGGCGCGGAGTACCGAGGCGTCAAGCAAAGGTTGCCATTCCAGTGCAATAGGACCATGACCGGCAGAGCGGCAGGATGGAGGTCACCGTGGAGCCCAGGACGGCGTCATGGCCAGATGTTCCCCTTCAAAGTGGCCGTTGTTGGCACCCTTCCCGCTCAATATTTGGGAAGAGGACCAGGGCCTCTATATATAGGACTAGCCACCACAGTAGGAGGCATCTCATCTGGATCTCACCCAGAGCCAACAGAGACGGAGCAATTCCTCTCCAAGCACACCACCACAAGAACACCCCTCGCGAGGCTGTTCTTCCTTTGTACTATCCATCATCAGCCCCTGAGGCAATCCACTCACCACACACTGGAGTAGGGTATTACACCACAATGGTGGCCTGAAATAGTATAAACCTCGTGTCCCTTGTGTCGTTCATCGAGTAGTCTAGATTCTCAGCGAGGCGTTGGGACGTGGGTTGATATAGGAAAGATCTTCGCGCGCACCCTAGAGTTCGAACCTTAAGGGTTTGCCGGAACCCCACATCTGACATTGGGCGTGCCAGGTAGGGGTGTGTCGGAATCTTCCTTCCACCGACCTGCGCTCTACCGCTTTGTCGTCTCCATGTACGGCGATCCGACGGCCGACACCGACCGCTGGGCGGCGTGGCCCGCCCACGCCGCGCTGCTTGCCCAAGGCGACCTCAACCTCGTGCCTCAGGCAGCTCGCGCTCCGCAGGGCGCTGCGGGGCGCGGGCGACGCGGCCAGGCGCAGCCTGCCCTCATCCCTTGGCAGGTGCGATCAGCGGCAAGGGCCTCAAACCACGCCGCGGCCGCAGTGTCGTACACCCGACGGGAGCAGGCGAACACCAAGGCCGCGCTCACGGTGGCCCGAGAACTGCTACGGTGCAGGCTGCAGGAAAGCGGCCGCGATGTGCTATTGGAGTGCGTGTCCGAGCTCCTGGACTCTGCCGCCTCGGGAGCGCCTCCGTTCTGCGTCCAACTACCATTCAGGCCCCGAGCGGGTCATATGGCGGGCCCGGCCATGCCCGCGCGACCCCGGGCGCACCTCAAGGCCTCATCGACGGCAGCCTGGTCGCTAGTGCTGGGCAGCAGGTCACGCCAACACCACTCCTAGTAAGTGAGGGGGTATGCACCACTGCCTACGGCCCGGGTGGACCGTCATGCTACCACCCCCAAGACGGCGTTTCGAGCCGGGCCACATGGCGCATGGGGCACTACGGCGAGGCCCTCGGGGCGGCGCCCCCTAAGGCTTACGTGCCCCGTATGGTGGGCCAAGAGTGCGCACTGGAAGAAGACCATGGCTCGTTCCTCGGGCCAAGCTGGAGGGAGGAGATGCCAGAAGCTGAATCCTTTCAAGAACCGCAAGGAAGCCACGACAACCGCACCGGCGGCAGCAGCTATCGGGTACCGCTAATTCCTCAGGAGCAAGCTTATGCTAACCATGGGTCTCAGGAGGTACAGGTCGCCACAGCAGATGGTTGCCCCAATGCTGCAGCCTCCTACCCCTTAGGAGGAGGGCACTGGGGGCTGCAGGAGAGGGGCCGGGAGCCGGGCTCGCCCATGAAATGCTCGGAGCAAGGCGTTCTCAGTAGGTAGGCTCTCTGCCGGGGAAGTGCCCCAGGGCCTGCCCCCGGCAGAGGACCCGTGGTCGCCAGGGGAACTGCTGGCGACTGCTCTACCCCATTGGCATCATCCTTGGTTTCCGGTTGCCATCGGTGGCGGTAGAGTGTGGTGCAAGGCGGGCCCCTCGTCCAGCGATATGAAGCAAGGCCGGTACCTGTGAAGAAGGCCCAGTGCCTATGAAGCTCGCCGCCCGTGACACTCTCACGTAATAATGAGTTGGTGCTGTACACGCCCCGGAGTCTCCGGAGAGCCGCCCTCGGGCCTCGGGGGCTCCCAGCCACGCCCACTGGCAGCACTTAGCTCCGCGGTGGTGAGAAGACGTCGAAGACTAGACTAGGTGCTGGACGCGGCCTTTGCCTTTTGCCTTTTCCTCTGTCGTTGACATTCTCTGCTTCGAATTTAAGTTGAACTTGAGCTTGAGATTTGCGTGTGTTCGGGGAAGGGAGTTTTGTCTCGTTCGAGCAGTTTCTTGTGTTCTGGTTTCGGCCCTACGTGCCAAGTTAACGTCAGCTTCCTTCCCCTTGCGAGCCCCTCGTGAGCCGGGCCGGGCTAAGTACGCGAGCACTCTGGACCGTGGCTGCCACTCGCCCTCAGGAGGCTCTCATCGCGAGACCGACGGCTTCCCCAGAAGGCACTCAGGACACTGCGGCCCCTGTAGGCTCGTTCGAGGCCAGTCGGGGTCAAAAGTAAATCGGGTCAGCTAACCCACGCGGGGTCAGTGGCCCAGCGTAAGCACACATACGACATTATGCCTACAAGTGTACCAGCTACAATCTTTTGCACGAGGGGCTTCCCCTCCCAAAATGCTCTCACAACCTTCAGGGCCGCGCTCGAACTTTTTGCGCACAGGGTAAGCAGCGGAGGCGGCATACAATCAATCGGACATGTCGCTTACCGCGTCCTCTGGGACGCCTCCGGAGGCATCGCTGGCGTCACTGGCATCATCGCCATCATCACCATTGATGTCATCGGCGCCATGCTCATTCACGACGTCGCCTTCATCAGCAGCAATGATCACGCCGTCGTTATTAGAAGCGAAGGCCCTAACAAGAGCATCCACGTTGCCCTCTACCCATTGCGCCAGATCGCCCCAGATGGCTATGGGCACCGGTGCGATGGCGGCGTCGAAATCAAAGTGGGGATCTCTGTCGTGAAGATGACTGAAGACACGGGAGAATGCATGCCCAAGAAGGACTCGGCTCCTCTCCTCAACAAGCACTACTACAAAAAGGTCTATAGATGGAATGGACACTAATGGCGCACCTGTCATGCGGTGCGCCATTACTATACTCTAATGGCACACCATGTCTCGGTGCGCCATTAGTAATATATTACTAATGGCACCTGGTGTGTGGTGCGCCATTAGTAGTTTTGAAAAAAAACATAAAAAAAAATTGTTACTAATGGCGCACCGTTGTATAGTGCGCCATTACTAGTTGACATAGTAATGGCGCACCACACCCGCCGTGCGCCATTAGTAGTTTTGAAAAAAAAGTAAAAAATAAAATAAAAAATATTTGTTAGTAATGGCGCACCTGCCGACAGTGCCCCATTACTAAGTTTTTTTCAAAAAAAAATTTCAAAAAAACTTTCAATTTTTTTTTCAAAACTAGTAATGGCGCACCACCCCACGGTACGCCATTACTAACTTGGCCCAACACCGAATGCACCCCCAATGTGGATCGCCTTTTTCAGTTTTAAAAAAATAAAAGAAAATGATGGAAATGTCAAAAAAATAAAAGAAAATAAGTTTCCCATGTGATATGTGGTCTAGTTGTTGGGAAAATTTACAAATATGAATTTCGACTTTATTTGCAAAATCTCTCTGGAAATTTGTAAAATGGGCATAACTTTTGCATACGAACTCGGATTAAAAACTTTTTTACATTAAAAATCATCTACTCGAAAAGTTACATCCGAATTTAACTGGGGGGGGGGGTACCCCGTTAAACATTTTCAAAATCCCCAAAAACCTAACAGAAAAAAGTTACGGGGCTTTCAAGATCTAGAGGCAAAAAAATTCAAAAAATTTCAAACTTACTAGTGGCGCACCATGGATGTGGTGCACCACTAGTAACAGAAAAAAATTGGTTTTGAATTTTTTTGAATTTTTTTTTCAAAAAATGATACGTAATATGACCGGGAAGTTTGAAATATTTTTCAAAATTTCATCATAGTCATGAACATGAACAAAGTCCTAGACATCAACAAGATATAATAGGATTGATATGCTAGATATATCAACAAGTGCGTGTGAAGTGAGCTGTTGCTGGGGTTGGATAAAACTCTTAAGTTAAGCGTGCTTGGGCTGGAGTAGTGTGAGGATGGGTGACCTTTCGAGAAGTTAGACCATGGAGTGCGATTTGACCTGAGATTAAGCATATTGACCCGAGATTAAGCCATAGTGACCTGCGATTAAGAAAAAAGCGAAAAAAAATTTGAATTTTTTTAAAAAAAAAATTGAAAAAATTTGTTACTAATGGCGCACTTCTATGTGGTGCGCCATTACCCTGGGAGGAATTCTAATGGCGCACTACGTGGTGCGCCATTAGAACACCAGATACTAATGGCGCAGTAGTGGTGCGCCATTAGAATTTAATTCTAATGGCGTGATGCTAGTGGCACACCAGTAGTGTGCCATTAGAAGGCAAAACTGGTGCGCCACTAGCATGTCTTTTCCTAGTAGTGAAGCCAGCGAGCCCTGTAGGAGCGATTCTCCAGCTGCGTCACCACGTCAGTGAAGAATTGGAGATTGCGGCATAGTTGGTCACGAGGGGCTCCGCGGCAGCTGCCTCGCAGATATTGCCCAGGGCTGCGTTGGCCCTTTCCCTGAGTGCTCGGAGCATGGGACCACACACATGCCCCAGGGTCTGTCGCTGGCGGATCTCATCCTCGTTCCGCCGCGCGACGGCCTTGGCATCATCGACCCTCTGTTGCAGAAGAAGCAGCTCGGTGTGGGAGGAGGCCAGCTAAGCCTGCGCTGCACCTAGGGTGGCTGCGGAGGAATCCGCACTCCGCGTCGCTTCAGTCAGCTTGGCCGTGAGAGCGGCAGTCCTGCCCGCAGCTTCGGCCTTGACCAGCTCCAACCTCTCTTCGTACTCGCGCTCAAGACCCAAAGGAGCTTCCGCCACGCGGAGGTCGATCTCTCCTTGGACCCGGGCCTCCCGCACGCCGACATCATCTTCCGCCTGGGTCACCAGGTGCTCCCTCGTCTCCAACCGCTCCAGATCAAGGTTGCGCTCAGCAGCCTCTAGTGTCAGCGCCTCCTCGCGCCTCAGGAGCTCCTCGTCATCGGCGGGTGCCCCCTTCAGCGACGCAAGGGCAGTCTGGCGCAGTTCCACTTGCTGCTCCAGAGAGTTGCTCTAGGCTTGGAGCTCCCACACGCGCTCCTCTGCAACCTCGCATCATCGGTCTGCCTCCTGGGCCTCCTCGACGACTTGGGAGCAGGCCTTCTGCGAGGGCGCCAGCGATGCTTCAGCCTTGGCATTGTCAAGATCACGCTGGTGGCGTGCAAGGCTGACGGCCACCATTAGCTTGCGCCTCTCCTCAGCAAGGCGCAGGCCTTCAGCATCAAGGCGCGCATCCTCACCAGCAAGATCTACGCCGAGCTGGCTCACCAGAAACTATCGACGAAGGACGCTACGCTCCCGAGCACGCCTGAGCACGTCGTCCGCATCATACTCCGCCATTGGAACAGGCGGAGGGCCCCGAGGCGGCGCGCCCCCTCTTGGCAGGGGGCTGGGGGCTGGCGCCCCAACGATTGCCACGCGGGCCCCGCTAGGGAGACAGCCCGGTGCCGGTCTATCCCCTGAAGTGGAGCCCAAGATCGACCTCAGCCATTCACCATCCACGATCAGGGGAGGAGTGTGGGGCAAGCTGGTTGTGCCCCAGGAAAGCTCGCGAAGGAGGGGCAGCAAATGCGCAGGCTCAAGGTACCCCGTGGGACGGACCGCTTCATCGGCCGGCCCCGCATCAGGGGTGGCGCTCGAGCTTGGGACGCTCAAGGTCAGTGATGAAGACCATGCCTGAGGAGATGGCTCCTTGGCCGGCTCAGCGAACTCGGCAGGAAGGGCCGTGGAAGGCCACAATCAGCAGAAGGAACGGCGGAACGAGTAATCATGAGAAAGAGAGACTTACTCGTCAATGGCGAAGTACTTCCTTCACTTCAGCGGGCGGCAAGGACGGTCATTGCCACCCGAAGCCTCCTTCCTCTTGCGGAGGGCCTCGAAGTCTACACGGAACTGGCCTAAGCCCCCGACGTGAGGGCCGGCGCGTGACATAGGAGAGACATCAGGATGACTTGCGCCAAGGGCGCCAGACTGGGAGAGGCGGCCAGGTACCGTTTCTTGAAGGCCAACCGAAGCCTCAGGAGTCCCGGCCTTGGGAGCCACAGGTCGCGACTCCTCATCAGCCACCACTCCAGGATGAACTTCAGAGGATGACGCCTCGGGAGCCCCGCGCGGCATCAGCGTCTTGACGTCAGACCCCTCAGCTCCTGGTGGTTCTCGCCTCCCTGCGCCACCACCTGAGGCAGGACCGCTGTGGGAAACCGGAAGAGCGACCACGGCAACTGGATTCTCACGGGGCCCCACGAGGCCGGCTGGGCACAGCCCCCATTCGTCAAAGCAGGGCATCTGCCTCACGAAGTCGGCCCTGCCCGAGCAAAGATACAAGAGGGCGGCCCCATGCCGGATACTGCCTGGAGAAGGATCGCCAGTTAAGACCCTCAGCACCGTCCTCAGTGCTTTGGGCGCCAGATCCTCCTCCTGGAGCCTCATGCGGTCTCCACGCCTCGCGAAGGTCCACATCGGGCGGGAGTGACGCTGGAGAGAAGCAATGCAACACTGGAGGAACTCCTTCACCACCTGGGGCGCCGCCACACCGAGCATCCTCAAACTCTCAAAGCGACGCCAGACGAAAGCAAGTCGGGGGCTCGTGAGCTTCTCATGATCCCAGCCTGAGTTGGGGATTGTAGGCGAAGTTGGGTGCGAGAGCAGGGGGCTGGGCACCCCGACATCCACATATAGCCATCGCTCTCGGAACCCTCTTGTGGAAGGAGGGAGGCCAAAATCGATCCCCGAGGCGGTCGTCTCCGGCACGGCGTGGAAGCTCACGCACCCTGAGCATTGAGTTGGGTCACTCAGGTGCAAGGAGAAGAAGTGGCGCAGAAGGGCAACGAGGGAGGAATGCCCACCATGGCCTCGTAGACAAAGGCGAAGACAACAAGAAGAGTAATGGACTGAGGACTAAGGTGCATCATATGGATCTAATAATGGGAAAGCACCGCATTGAAGAAAGCAGAGAAGGGGGGAACAAGGCCCGCCCACAGGGTGTCGACAAATAATCAGACCTCTGTGATGACCCTATCAAAGGAGGCGGGGGATGCGGGCCAGGTCATCGTCCTCCCGCACTCGTTGAAGATGGAAGCAAGGGCGGAGCGGACCTTGTTCAAGGCTTCGAGATTGAGTATGAGCGACTGATCGACGGCAGGAGCAACTGCCGGAGGCGAGCGGGGCGAAGGCGTGGGCTTCTTCCCCTTTTCATTTTTCGACGACGCCATGGCGATGGAGATGGGGGGGGACCTGAGATTGGATTGGAGGCGGAGGCTGGAGTTCAAGGAAGAAGGAAGAAAAGGGAGCGCGCGAATAGCAATAGGGGAATAGCTGTGTACAACCACGAGTCCAACAAGCCAGGCGCGTAATGAGGAGCGTGGGGAAGCGGAGACGCCCACGTCCAATCAACCGCCATGCGGCGCCCAAGGCCGCAGGCTGTTGGGGCCCGCGGAGCTCCGCACTTGCCCCTTCGCTTCTCTGTTAAGCCAAGTCCGAGAGCACCTTGGGCCCGGGGGCTACTGTCGGTGTTCTGGGAATGGGGGTCCCCAGACTTGCCTGCCTGCGGCCTACAGCGTGGCTCAGGTGGTGGCCCAGTGCGGCCCATCTTCATCGACTTGAGCTCAAGACCCTCGCGAGGGGCCAAGCCTCGCGGGGCAGATGGCAGGAGGCTTCCTTAGGAGCAGCCTCGCCAGGCAGAGCTCGCGAGGAGGCGGAGAGATCAAGGCAAGGGTGCCTCGCAAGGTGCTCATGACGCAAGCCATGACGATCAAGACCAGGCGGGCGCCGGCCTACGCAGTGTCCTTGTTTCCTCTTTGGTGCAAAGGGGGCAAGCACAGGCGCAGAGTACCGAGGCGTCAAGCAAAGGTTGCCATTCCAGTGCAACAGGACCAAGATCGGCAGAGCGGCAGGACGGAGGTCACCGTGGAGCCCAGGATGGCGTCATCGCCAGAGTCTTTGGCAGTCGAAGACCAACTTTAGTCAGGATAAGCTGTACTAGATGTTCCCCTTCAAAATGGTCGTTGTTCGCGCCCTTCCCGCTCAATATTTGGGAAGAGGACCAGGGCCTCTATATATAGGACTAGCCACCACAGTAGGAGGCGTATCATCTGGATCTCACCCAGAGCCAACAGAGACGGAGCAATTCCTCTCCAAGCACACCACCACAAGAACACCCCTCGCGAGGCTGTTCTTCCTTTGTACTATCCATCATCAGCCCCTGAGGCAATCCACTCACCACACACTGGAGTAGGGTATTACACCACAATGTTGGCCTGAACCAGTAGAAACCTCGTGTCCCTTGTGTCGTTCATCGAGTAGCCTAGATTCTCAGTGAAGCATTGGGATGTGGGTTGGTAGATGAAAGATCTTCGCGCGCACCCCAGAGTTTGAACCTTAAGGGTTTGCCGGAACCCCGCATCCGACATCGGCCGAAATCGACTCCCTCCCCGATTCATACACGGTGGGTGCCAAAAACAAACTCTCATCGGCAAATATTCGGTGTATGCGAGATTACCGTCCTATCCCCAACCGACTAATATTGCTGTGATGTAGGCAATTTGAAACGGGGGCTAAGTTTGTAAATTTCCTCGCATTTGAGACAAGCGCGTCCTGAATACATGGTTCCCCCTTCCTCTCTACCTCCCTTTTCCCCATTCCTACTCCGTGGGCGCCAAAACACCCTCTCCACTCTAGCCTCCTCCGTCCGCCACCCCATCCACCACCGTCCACCTCCACCATGCCGGAGCTGATACTCCGCCGCCGCCGTCCATTACAAGAGATCGACCTCTCTCATCCACAGCTTCGGACCGGGATCCTTGCATCCCGTCCTCTCGCTTCATCCCTGTCGTCGTCCACCTTACCGGCGCCGCTCCTATGACCGTCTCATCCACTGCACCCTGCCGCCGCCGTATACCCTCCTAGATCTGCTTCCACACCGCCGACAGCCATCGCTACCACTTCATCGTCAAATTCTTAGGAGATGCATACACGGTGTCGCACCAGAAGCGGTACTCTTTCGTATGTGCTCAACTTATTTATCGCAGCAAGAAAATAGATCATCACTGCTTTACTCTGATTTCTTGTCTTGGTTGCGAAGTTGCCTTTGTCCAGTTTGCACCTTCAGATCCGCCATGGCACGCTCAACACTATACTCCCAATGCTTATGGTTTTCCCCTTTTATATTCCACACTAGTTAAATCACAGTAGACTAAATTTCAAAATTGGGTGAGTCGATTTTTTAGAGCTCGCCAGAGTTCGCCGGTGCGAACGAAGGGGCTCAGGTGGTTGTGGGGCCTTGCCAAATGAAGAAAACTCAACGCGGGTGGGGGCGGGGGTGGGGGTGGGGGTGGCGGAGGAACACAGGCGGTGGGGGCCGGTGGTCCGGCCGGTGGCCCGTGCGGTGTTCTGTATGGGAAGAATCAGAGACGAGGAAGAAGAAGGGTTAGGAGACATAGGATCGTCATCCAACCGCCTGAAATGATCGAGAGACAGCCGGGAGTTGCATTCTTAATGCACTCTAGTTCATCATGTGTGGGCACTGCACAACCAACATTTTATTATCCAAAATCTGCTTGCTCTTCTTTACCATGTTCCTCTTCCGTTCTTCTTTAATATGTACTCTCTCCGTTCCTAAATACAAGTTTTTGTATAGATTCCACCATGGACTACATATGGAGCAAAATTATTGAATCTACACTCTAAAATGTATCTAGATACATCTGTATGTGATCCATAATGGAAATCTCTACCAAGACTTATATTTTGGAACGGAGGGAGGATGATAGTAGTACATTATGTTCCTTGTACTGAAGATGAGCAGGAACATTTGAAGTGTAGAGGTCTATACGGTCGGTTGTGATGGACACTTTGAGCCTCTTTGATTCATAAGATTTTGTAAACATAGGAATAGGATTTGTAGTGGCCTGCCCACTTGAATCCTATAAGAATAGCAAGGAAATGCGGGGAGCTGTGTCGCCTTTGGGAGTTACACTGATATTAACAGTATGCACCTTCAGTTGAAGAGAACTGGTATCCGAAGCCTTTCTAGTTGTACCGGCAGTACTAGCACATATATTCCAGCAAGTTCCACTTTGCTGATTTTACTCTGATGCTTACGGTTTTCCCGTTATATCTACACTATGATCTGTGTAGCTGCTTTGTGTCGCACTAGCAGCAGTCCACTCTTGAAGCTAAACATTGCAATTACTTACAATATTGGCACCAAGGCATTGAGTGCCATTCTGGATGCAATGAAACTCATACGCTCCCCACCTGTTGATTCTTGTTCAGAATATGATCCTAATGACTATTCTAACCTCAAGGAGTCAAAGGCAGATGGCCTGTCCTGTTCACCATCAAGGTGCCTGTTCTAATTTGGCAAGGTTTTATTGATTGCACGTATCTTGCATTTCTTCTACTTTGTTGCACCGCCATCTGCTTAGTTTACTCATCATATATGTCGAGATGCCATGCCCATCCATTATCAATACATATTCCATCTGTCATCATACCATGTTTTTCCACTCAAATGTTGTTCTTGTGCATCAGACATCAAAAAGGAAGAGGGTGATTGCCGAACCTGAAGGAGCACCAGCAAAGTCCTTGAAAAACATGGTGGTGCCAGAGAAATCAAACAACACCCCACTTATATTGGTTGTACAACCAGTGACACAAAACGTAGGACCGACTCCAGCAGACTGTACCCATACTTCACTGGCCACACCACTAGCCCCACCACATAGGACCTGCACTCCAGCAAAAGGTATACTGATTTCATTTGCCATAGCACCAGCCGTACCACAGAAAAATCCCACTCCAGCAAAAAGTACAGGAAGTCCACCGGCCGAAGACCTATCCCAACTGGAGAGACGGCAAATTCCTGTAGATTGGAACCCCATTCCAGTTATTCCCAGTTTAAAAGACAATGCTTTCAATGTTTTTAGGGACTGTGTGCATATATTCCCATCATGGGAAGATTATAGTGAAGACAAACACCATTTTCACATCTTCCTGTCCAACTTACGTGTAAGTGCTATTATTCATGGTTATTATTTTCCTGTTTTCTGCTGATTGAACACATCAATGATTTACATTACATTATTGTAACTAGGCGAGGATCAATATGGATAGTCATGACGAGCAAAGCTTGCTTGTGCTTTTCAAGGAAGCATTGCAGCAGTATCGGTGTTACCTGAGGAAATCACACTTTGATGGCAAGTCTATAAATGAATTTCCGATGAAGTCTCCTGTGCTAAATTTAGAAGACACCTTGTTACGCACTGGTCTTGTTCCCAGGATGAGGTATTGTCTATGAAATCACATGACAATTTGAACTTCTACTTTTTCGCGTGTGCCTTACAGATCTTTTTTGCAGGAAATCTGCTTGAAGAAGAATTCTAATTTGAAAAGAATGACATGATATCGCAAATATGCTGCCCGCTGCTTTGCTCTTGTTAGTACTTGTTGTCATGTATCATTGTAGTTGCATACATACATGGTTCATTATGTGAAAAGCAGTATGCATGATAGCTTGCTTATCAATTGTTCGCTCCATATTATCTTATCCAATGCCAATGAATTTTTTTAGCTCTGCATTGATCTTGTAAGTACATGTTGTCCTTTATCAGTGTACTTATATTGACAGGTAGTTGTTCATGTACCATCACTCTACAGCTTATTTTCCTTTGCCCTCCATTTTCTACACATCAGATCTATATTTACTCTTACCGTAAGGTTGGATAACACCGATGGTACTGAAGAAGTTTACATGTGCATTGCTCTTGGCTGTACCTTTTGCCTGTATCGCTGCACTTACATTTTTAGCTACTTCGTTATGTAGCATCACTCTTCATCTTATCTTAAATATTCTCCATTTTATCGTATATTATCACATCTATATTTACTCTTAACAAAATGTAGACTAAAGGCAATGCTTGTGAAGAAGATTCTATGGTAAACTTCTTGAATTGCCCCCCCCCCATCAGCATGGACAAGGGCTTTATAGAGCCTGTCTTCACCAATAATGTAAATTTGTCCTTCTCAAGCCTTCAAACTTTGTTGTGTATATTTGGTTAGGCATGACTGCAACAACTATTTATTTTTGGTGTTTGCATCAAATTGCATGTTCAAAGTTTATTATGTAGTTCACAAACAAAAGTTTGTCCTTCTCAATTTAAGTTTTCAGTTGTACAACCAAGTTCCTTCTTCATACCATGTAAATTAAACTATATAGAGCAACTGATCTTATTTTGCACTGCATCTATGCTTCTGTTCTTCATCCGTAATCCAGTGCTGTGGTAACCTACCCACTACAGCACAATGTCATATTCTGTAGTGTCTTAACTATGAACAATGTCATATCATTCTACTATTATTTAAACCATCTCTTTATTTGCCAATCTGAAATGGGATAAATTGACAGCACACTAACCATTGATACTTATGAGTTCTTGATCTGTAATCCAGTCACAATGTCATTTCCTGCCATGTCTTGACCTGAACAATACCATATTGTGTTAATGCAATTTTAAACTGTGTCACTTTATTCGTCAGTAAGAAATGTGATGAATTGTCAGCACCAATACTTTTATGTGCAAAACTGTCATTTGTCTGCTTGTTTATCTTTCAGAGTGAGGAAGATATAAGTGTTAAACAAGCGCAGTCTCATCAGCTTGCTCAGCTGCTTACGCTGCAGCTCCCCAGCAGGGCTAACCTTTCTTGAACTCTATTGAAGTACTGTCGGTTTTGTATATTATTTTGTCGGCATGTTTATTTGCACTGGTGGCGATCTTTGATGCCTAGTGTATGTAATCTATTGTCTGGTTGTGCTTTATTATCATAATGGCAAACTTTGATGCCCAGTGGATGTAATATGCCATAATTTCTTTATTGTATAGTCTAGGTTTTTTCTTATTCACGATGCTGTAGTTATTTTACTGTATATATATCGTGTCTTCGCAGTAAATTGGACAAACCGTAAAATTACGGTACATAATCGGGCCGTCATGCAGTCATGATGTATGATCCGCATCATGGGCCCCGTCATCTTGGTCCGTTAAAAGGCCAAAAGAAAAATGACCCACTAGTAGATTTGGGCCTTTAATAGGCCGAGTAACCGCCGGCCTTCTTTTTGCAAGAAAACTCAATGGGCTTTTAGGAGGCTGAGAAGTAGGTTGGGCCTGAAACGTGCCGAACAGCTCACGGGCCGGCAACAGCCCGAAATGGACCCCGGTCCATGATTGTGCGAATCAAATCATGGGCTTTTAATAGGCCAAAATTGTCTCGGTCCTTATTTGGCCCAATCAAATTATCGGCTGCGAGTAAGCCGGATGCAAACCAGGCCATAGTTAGGCCCAACTATATGACGGGCTTTTAACAGGCCAAAATTAATATAGGGCCGAAATGTTAAATGGGCCCTTAACAGGCCGAAACTAATATCAGGCCGAATTTCTAAATGGGCCTTTAGCAAGTGGGCACAAAAGCAAAGCGTCCAGTTGACGAGCCGAATCTAATATGGGCCATAATTTAGCCCAAAGACTCTTAAAGGGTCGGACCTGATCTGGGTCGTAATTTGGCTTGGAATGTGGTAGGCTTTTAACGGGCTGGATCTCATATGGGCCATTATTAGGCCTGGAATGTGGCAGGCCATTAATGGACCAGATCAAATATGGGCCAGCATTTGGCCCAAAACATGGCAGCCAGTTAATGGGCCGGCCTACTAGGGTCCTCAAAATCTTGTGGGCCTACAGCTGGGCCAGCCCATTAATGTCGATGAAATCTCGTGGGCCTTTAGCTGGGCCAGCCCATTATGATCCGCAAAAAATCTTGTGGGTCTTTACCTGGGCCGGCCCATTATGGCGCACAAAAATCTTGTGGGCCTTTACCTGGGCCGACCCATTATGGCCTGCAAAATCTTGTGGGCCTTTAGCTAGGCCAGCTCATTATGGTTCGCAAAATCTCGTGGACCTTTAGCTGAGCCGGCCCATTATGGTCCGCAAAATCTTGCGGGCCTTTAGTTGGGCTGGCCCATTTAAACTTTATGGGCTGGTCCACGTGTCAACATATCATAGGCGCATCTTGCCCATTGGATGAGTGACACCTGTGCCAACGCGGAGCTGACATGTATTTCCTCTAGCCAATGATGATTTTACACGTGGAAAATCCCCATTGGTCCGGGCTGTTAACGGGTTATTGGATCCAAAACCAGACCTGATAGCTTAACGGTGTTCCATTACGGTGGATGCCACGTGTCGGTCACCCTTGACGAAAGCACTTCTGTGACGCGTGATTTATCGTCATGGAAGTGGACACTTCCGTGATGATAATTTTGGTAATGTCATGGAATACTTCTACGACAGCACAGGTATGACTATCTTGATTTTGTCATAAAATCGTCATGGATGTACATGCATGACAAAAAACGTGACCTACTGTGACAAACACATATCATCATGGAAGTGTATTTTTTGTAGTGCGACAGCTATGTTCTCTTTGGTGAATACACCTATGTTTGAACAGGAAGCCTCCAAATGACCATGAAATTATGATGAAGAAGACTCATTACTCGTGGGAATGACAATGACAGAGGCCCTGCTTTATCAGGGATGTCGGCTTTATTAGAATCATCATAATATATACATTACCAAAATATGTACATCATAAGAGCCGGTGGCTCAAGTGTAGTAAGGCCGAGGATGAGCGATATTCCATGGCCGGCGGGTCTCCTCCTCTGACTGATGTGAGTCCTTGTGGTCTCGAACATCGATGAGATAGTATGACCCTTTGTTCAAATTTCTTCTAACCACAAAGGGTCCTTCCCAAGGTGGGGATCGCTTGTGCGTGTGAGTTTGATCCTGGATGAGCCAGAGCACCAAGTCACCTTCTTGAAAGGTTCTGGTCTTAACCCGGCGGCTATGATAGCAGCGTAGATCTTGTTGGTAGATCGCCGAACGAGCCGCCGCAAGGTCATGCTCCTCATCCAACAGGTCAAGTGCATCCTGACATGCTCTTTCATTATCAGCCTCAACATAAGCCGCCACGCGGGGCGAGTCGTGATGGATGTCACTTGGGAGAATCGCCTCTGCTTTGTAAACCATGAAAAAAGGCGTGTAACCCGTAGATTTGTTGGGTGTAGTGTTGATACTCCATAGCACTGAAGGTAACTCCTCTATCCAACAACCCGGTGTCCTCTGCAAAGGAACCATAAGCCGTGGCTTGATGTCTCTCAAAATTCCTTGATTGGTTCTTTCGGCTTGGTCATTGGATTGAGGGTGAGACACTGATGATACATCAAGTCGAATATGCTCACGTTGACAAAATTCTTTCGTAGCACCCTTGGAGAGATTAGTGCCATTATCAGTTATAATTTTGTTGGGAAAGCCAAAGAGAAAAATCACCTTTTTGATGAATTGAACCGTCGTTGCCACGTCACACTACTGACCAGCTCTGCTTCACCCCACTTTGTGAATTTGTCAACTGCCACCAAAAGGTGGGACTTTTGACCTTTGGACCTTTTAAAAGGCCCAACCATATCAAGCCCCCATACTGCGCATAGCCAAGCAATTGGAATCATCCTCAATTCTTGAGCAAGCACATGAGCTCGCCGTGAAAATTTCTAACAACCATCACATTTATTGACCAAATCCTCTATGTCAGCATGAGCTGTCAGCCAATAAAATCCACGACGAAAACGTTTGGCCACAAGGGACTTTGAACCGGCATGATGACCACAATCCCCTTCATGGATCTCACAAAGAATCTCACGGCCTTCCTCTGGAGAGACGCAACGCTGAAACGCCCCAGTGACACTACGATGGTGTAACTCAACATTGGCAATTGTCATTGACTTAGACCACCGAGTTATCTGCCTGGCCAAAGTTTCATCCTCAGGTAACTCGCCTCGGGTCATATGGGCCAAATATGGGACTGTCCAATCAGGAATAGCGTGAAGAGCCGCCACCAGTTGTGGTTCCGGGTCAGGAATAGCTTGATCTTCCTCTATAGGCAATTTGACAGAAGGGTTATGCAGAATATCCAAGCAAATTTTAGGTGGCACCGGCTTATGCTGAGGTCCCAACCGGCTTAAGGCGTCAGCCCCCTCATTTTTCCTGCAATCAATGTGTTCCACTTGTAAAACCCTTGAAGTGTCCAGCTTACGCTGAGCCAGCAAGTCCGAGTCGCCGAAACATCCCATTCGTCTTAAGTTCATCTCCTTAGCCATCCGAAGACCGTGGAGCAAGGCTTCATACTCAATTGCATTGTTAGTACAGGGAAACATCAACCTTAAAACATAACAAAACTTGTCACCTTGAGGGGAAGCTAAAACAACTCCAGCCCCCGAGACCTCCAATTGCCTGGACCCATCAAAGTGAATAGTCCAATATGTGTTATCTGGCTTCTCTTCAGGTATCTGCAGCTCTGTCCAGTCATTGATGAAACCCACAAGTGCTTGAGACTTGATGGCAGTGCTAGGCATATATTTGAAACCATGAGGTCCAAGCTCAATGGCCCACTTGGCTACCCGCCCTGTGGCTTCTCTGTTTTGAATAATATATCCTAAGGGAGCAAAACTAACCAGAGTGATAGGATGACCTAGAGAATATTGCTTAAGCTTCCGGATGGCCATAAACACCCCATAAACAAGCTTCTGCCAGTGTGGATATCTCTACTTGGACTCAATAAGCACTTCATTGATATAGTAAACCGGCCATTGAACCGGATATTCCTTGCCTGCCTCTTTCCGTTCCACCACAATAGCTACACTGACAGCCCAGGCATTAGCAGTCACATATAACAACAACGACTCCTTATCTATGGGAGCAGCTAGGACTAGTGGCTCAGCTAGCTGTTTCCTCAAAGATTCAAACGCGTCATTAGCAGCATCACTCCACACGGAATTATCTATTTTCTTCATCATCTGGTATAGTGGTATGGCCTTCTAACTCAACCGGCTTATGAACCGGCTTAAGGCAGCAATATGACCTGCCAGACACTGAACATCATTGTATACGCCGGCTTTGCCACGGAGGTAATGGCTTTGATCTTCTTCGGGTTAGCCTCAATGCCTCTGTTAGAAACGAGAAAACAAAAAAGCTTGCCTGCTGGCACACCAAAAACGCACTTGGCCGAGTTAAGCATCATCTTGTAGACCCGAAGATTGTTGAAGGTCTCCTTCAAATCATCTATCAAAGTTTCCTTCTTTCTGAATTTCACCACAATATCATCCACATAAGCATGAACATTGTGCCCAATTTGACTGTCAAGACAATTCTACACACATTGCTGGTAAGTTGAGGCTGTCTTCTCCTGGTCCTTAACTGCCATCTTGATCTGATGATAACCAGAATAAACATCCAAAAACTCAAACGCTCACAACCCGCCGTAGCATTAATGATTTGATCAATACGAGGGAGAGCAAAAGGATCAGCCGGACAAGCCTTGTTTAAGTCCGTGTAGTCCACACACATACGCCAAGTTCCATTCTTCTTAAGCACCAGCACCGGCTTAGCTAACCACTCAGGGTGAAAGACTTCAACAATGAACCCAGCCGCCAAGAGCCGGGCCACTTCTTCACCAATGCCTTACGCCTCTCCTCATTGAAGTGACGAAGGAATTGCTTGACCGGCTTAAACTTCGGATCAATATTAAGAGTATGCTCAGTGAGTTCCCTCGGTACACCTGGCATGTCAGAAGGTTTCCATGCAAAGATGTCCCGGCTCTCATGGATGAACTCGATGAGCGCGCTGATACAGAACTGCCTGGATGAATTGCCAGGAACAAAGTCAACTAGCTTAGTGTAATCAGCCGACTTAAACTTCAACACCGGATCATGCTCTGTAGTTGGCTTTTTCAAAGACATCATATCCGCCGGATCAACATTGTCTTCGTAAAACTTCAACTCCTCTGCTGCACAGACAGACTCAGCATAAGCAGCATCACCTTCTTGACACTCCAAAGCTACTTTCCTGCTTCCATGTACTATGATGGTTCCCTTGTAACCCAACATCTTGAGCTGCAAATAAACATAACAAGATCGTGCCATGAACTTAGCATAAGCCGTCCGTCCAAACAGAGCGTGGTACGGGCTTCTGATCTTGACCACTTCAAAGGTTAACTTCTCGGCCCTGGAATTGTGCTCATCTTCAAAGGCCACTTCCAGCTCAATCTTGCCTACAGGGTACATCGACTTACCAGGTACCATTCCATGGAAAACAATATTGGACGGCTTAAGATTTTTATCAGTTAATCCTATGCGACGGAAAGTATCATAATAAAGGATATTAATGCTGCTACCTCCATCCATGAGTACCTTAGTGAATTTGTATCCACCAACTTGAGGCGCCACCACCAAAGCCAAGTGACCCGAATTATCAACCCGGGGCGGGTGATCCTATCGACTCCACATAATGGGTTGCTCATACCATCGCAAGTAATGGGGAACTGCCGGCTCAACGACGTTCACAACCCTCTTGTGGAGCTTCTGGTCCCGCTTGCATAAACTCATGGTGAAGATGTGGTACTGCCCGCTATTCAAGTGCTTCAGATGACTTTGATATCCAGACTGCTGCTGCTGCTGACCCCCCTGACCGGATTGTTGATTGTCACTGCCCTGATTGCCTTGATAGTTTTGATGACCCTGGAAGCCGGAATTTGAACCGCCACCTCCGTAACCCGGGTGATGAGAACCGCTGCCACCAGAACCTGAGCCGCCACCCAGCCCATGGTTGTTTTGGAAAAATTCGAATTTTTGAAATCTCTCATGATCGAGCAATCTTTCCAAACGTGAGCGGCTGGCCTCTCCTTCGTACCATGCTTTGGGCAGGGCTCATTTAGCAACTGCTCAAGATTGGGACCTGATCCACCTGTCTGAGGAGGCGGCCTCCCCTTACGATGCTGACCATTGTTCTGCGTATTGGTATCACCTACAAAACCTGAGTTACCATCGGCCTTGCGCTTGCCATTGCCCCCCTGACTCGCCGGGTTATGTTGTGGACCATTGGCATTGCCACTCTTCTTTCCCTTTCCCGTCTTGTCATCATCAGACTCGGGGTCCTTGGTACCATCAAAGTCGGCATATTTAATTAAAGCTGCCATCAGCTGCCCCATATTATAACAATCGCGCTTGAGCCACCCCAGTTTCTGCTTAATAGGCAAAAAACGGCAATTTTTCTCTAACATTAGAACTCCCGGTGCACCCAATGGGTCGTTGATTCACCCTCCTCTTGGGTGCAAGCTGATAAATCCACAACTGACATGGGTTGTTTGCATGTATCTTTAAAGTTCTAGATAAACCGGGCCTTTAGCTCAATCCATGACTCGATGGAATTAGCAGGCAACCCTTTTAACCAGGTACGGGCCGTCCCATCCAGCATCATGGTGAAGTATTTAGCACATGCAGCATCGCTAACCTCCAACAGTTCCATGGCCATATCATAACTCTCAATCCACACCTCAGGGGGTAAGTCGGCTATGTAGTTAGGCACCTTATGAGGTCCTTTGAAATCCTTGGGCAAACGCTCATTACGCAGAGCCGGCACCAAACAGGGGACACCTGTAGTTCTAGAGGTCACGCCTTCCTCCAGCAAAGCCGTTGGGTAAATCATAAGGTGTTGATGAACCGGCTGCTAAGCCGCCTGCTCAGCTATGCGACACGCCCTGTCCTGATCGGCCACACCCTGCGCGCCATCACGTGGCGGGTCATGCCCACGCGGCTGGTTACACTGCTGGTCAATGCTTGAAATGGCTGGTGAGTCCATGTGTTTGTTATAACTCCGGCTCGAGCGAGGGGTCGAATGTATCCTGTCTCGACTGTAAGAATGTGCCTCCTGCTGCACCAATGCTGTTTGAAGAAGCTCCCTAGCTCTCCATTTTTCAATCGCCGTTGGAGAATCGCCTTCCACTGGGAGAGCCGCCAAACATGTTGCAGCAGTGATCATATTATCCAAAGGGTTGGAATAATGACCCAGTGGTGTTGGCACATGCTGAGGTGGAGTATTATTCAAAAGAGGTGGCTCCGTCACGCATGGTTGAACAGGCGTTCCAGCCCCAGGTGCTGCAACCCAGTTTGTCTCTGGCGGGTTACTGGTCCCCGCTCTAGGCATGCAAAATAGGTTTCTTGCCTCATAAATCGGAGGTAGATGAGACTTGTGCCTCCTCCTCATGATTTCATTTGAAGTGTTTTGATCCATCATAAGCTGGAAAGCCTCTGACTGAATCCGCTTGGCCTGAGCATCCAGGGCAGCCCGCTCTGCGGCTATCCTGATATCTTCTGCCGCCAGGTCTTCCTTGGCTAGTGCGACCTCATCATGTAGCTTTGCAATCTCCGCATTATGCTGAGCTTGATTCCCCGGGTTTACCTCTACTGTTAACAAGGTTGTCAACTTATCCAGCAAGTCCGCCAAAACCTTAGACGAAGGGCGCACAGGGCCTCCTGCCCCAGCTATCGCTGCTCCTAACCCGGAGATCATTGTTGCCGCAGTTGAAGAATTCTGCCCGGGCTATGTACCAGCCATGAAAATTGTGACCCTGTTCGGCGGCTCATAGGGGTCCAGAACACTTTCGCCATCAGAACAGCCCCCAAGCCTGCCATCTTGCAATTGATACAATGAAGTAGTCTCACCTGTGGACGACTCACCGTCAGAATAGAAGGCCGTCTCACCGCCAGACATAGATCCTTCATCAAATTCCGCTCCATGGATGAATCCCACAAATGCACATTTCACGGCGGGCTGGGCTCGGGCAGGTCTTGCATGCTGAGTTGTCTCGATGATGTCAGTGTAGATGTCCGGCTCAGGGCCCGGCTCGCCGATCCTGCCGATGAAGACATGGATTCCGCCGAAGGGGACCCATTACCCATACTCAATTGAGCCGGCCTCGGGGCCCCAACATGCATCGTCGATGTAGAGCTTGGCGCGAAGACTCTTAGGCATCCGGCCCACAGCGTATCCCTTGATCCCTTCGAAGCTACCCTTTAAGAACTCGAAACCACCATGCGCTGGCCCCACAGTGGGCGCCAACTCTCATGGAATAGTCACGATAGATGTCCTAGTGTGAGGACTTTGTCGTGGAGACATCGCAACTAGGTTAGCTTAAAGAGGTTAAACAGGACAAAGGACGCAGGACTTTATACTGGTTCGGCCCCTTGCAGTGAATGTAAAGGCCTAATCCAGTTTGAGGTGGTATTGCTTATGTCTCGATTACCAGGGAGCGAATATGCTTGACCTAGCTTTCGATCTCTTGTTTCTTGCCCTGAACCGCCGCCGGGTCGTCCCTTTATGTACACAGGTTGACGCCCAGTGGCTGACGGAGTCCCAGCCGGCTCATAGATAATGTGTCTGGCTGGGTGACTAACTATACATGCCTTACAATACAAGTCTTACACACATGGCGGTTTACTTCTATGGGCCTTAAGTCACCCTTGGGTCTTGGGACCTCGCCTGTGAACTGCCATCTTCAATGTCCTCATGGGCTTCACATCATGAATCGCCATAGGTATAACCCGTACCTTCCTGGGCAGGTCATACCTAATAGTTATATCCCCAACAACCACCAAAGCAGAAGAAGAAGTCAAAAGCTTCAAAGCCCTCAGCTGCTCCAAAAGATTCGACTGTGAAGCCATTGAAAACTGCACCGCCTAAATCAAGTGCGCAGTCTGAAGATCAGCCCCTCATCTCCAAGAGAACCAAGAAGCAAAAGCCCAAGAAGGTTTCTGGGCATGATCTTAGTCCTTCTGCCAGTCTGCGCAACAAAGACACCACCATTGATCTGTCAAGTGAGGAAGATCTTGCAGATGATGCTCTAGAACAGTTGATAAAGAGCAAGCAAGAGGTTGAGATCTTCCAGGACCTGCCTCTATTCGATGCTGACATTCTCAACAACTTCACTGATGAATGGTTCGAGAATCAAAACATCAACATTGATCATTTCCAGCTGCCAGTGGACATCAGTGTCAACTTTTAAGGAGCCATTGCCAACGAACTTGCCATTGCTCAGAAAATTGTTGAGATGAAGAACAAGATCAAGTATGAGAATACACAGTTCAAGCAGATAATGCATGACCTCAAGGACCAGTTCAACAAGAAGCATAAAGAAGCCAAAGGCTCACGTGAGCGCATCACTACAAAAAAATACACTTCCCTGATGATATGTGTTTGTCACAGTAGGTCACATTTTTTGTCATGCATGTACATCCATGATGATTTTATGACAGAATCAAGATAGTCATACCTGTGCTGTCGTAGAAGTGTTCCATGACATTACGAAAATTATCATCATGGAAGTGTCCACTTCCATGATGATAAATTGCGCGTCATGGAAGTGCTTTCGTCAAGGGTGTCGGTGTCAAAACCGGCGGATCTCGGGTAGGGGGTCCCGAACTATGCGTCTAGGCGGATGGTAACAGGAGACAAGGGACACGATGTTTTACCCAGGTTCGGGCCCTCTTGATGGAGGTAAAACCCTACGTCCTGCTTGATTAATATTGATGATGTGTGTTACAAGAGTAGATCTACCACGAGATCAAGGAGGCTAAACCCTAGAAGCTAGCCTATGGTATGATTGTTGTTCGTCCTAAGGACTAAAGCCATCCGGTTTATATAGACACCGGAGAGGGCTAGGGTTACATAGAGTCGGTTACAATGGTAGGAGATCTACATATCCATATCGCCAAGCTTGCCTTCCACGCCAAGGAAAGTCCCATCTGGACACGGGACAAAGTCTTCAATCTTGTATCTTCATAGTCTTGGAGTCCGGCCGATGATGATAGTTCGGCTATCCGGACACCCCCTAGTCCAGGACTCCCTCAGTAGCCCCTGAACCAGGCTTCAATGACGATGAGTCCGGCGCGCATATTGTCTTCGGCATTGCAAGGCGGGTTCCTCCTCCGAATAATTTATAGAAGATTGCGAACACCAGGATAGTGTCCGGCTCTGCAAAAATAATTTCCACATACCACCGTAGAGAGAATAATATTTACACAAGCTCAATCTGCTGATGTATTTGAGGGTGTGACGTCACACCACTACCAAGCCTTTACTTAAATCGTTTTTATTGTACCACCTCAGCGCGCTTAGCGAAGCGGTTTCCTTGGCATGTCTTGTCGAAGCAGAGATCATGTTCCTCTTATTTCGGGATCCCCATCAATATGGACGTGGGTAACCCAACCGCGCCATTGATTGCGGCGCTTGGGGGATAAGCGAGTTTTATCAGGCCGGTGGGGACGCATGTTTTTGTCCGCCCATATAAGGGGATAAAGATCCAACCCTATTACCTGCGCCTTCTTCCTCCTTGTCTTATCCATCTCCGCGAACCCGAGCTCCAGTGCCCAAGCCCGCACATCTCACCTCAACCTTCTCCAACCATGTCCGGAGCAGGAGGCAAGTGGATGGCCTCCTCCGTCACGGAGGGGCAGATCCAGAAGCTGCGCAGCGCCGGATACCTGTCCAGCGACATCGCGCACCGGCTCCCCCTCGAGGGAGAGCTTGTTCCCACCCCCAAGCTCCATGAGAGGGTAGTATTCCTTCCCCATTTCCTCCGCGGACTGGGCTTACCACTCCATCCCTTTGTCCGGGGGATCATGTTCTACTACGGCCTGGATTTCCATGATTTGGCCCCGAATTTCATCCTCAACATCTCGGCGTTAATCGTCGTGTGCGAGGCCTTCCTCTTCATCCAGCCCCACTTCGTCTTATGGCTCAAGACCTTCAGTGTCAAACCGAAAGTTGTGAAGGGCAGTCAAGCGGAGTGCGGAGGCACCATGGTGGGCAGGATGTCCCACGTTACCTGGCTCGAGGGCACTTTCGTGGAAACCATCAAGGGGTGGCAATCGGGGTGGTTCTATATCACTGAGCCGCATGACCCCGAATGGGCAGCGGCCCCCAAATTCAGATCCGGCATCCCCACATGGCTCACCTCCTGGAAGGAGAGCGGCCGGACATGGGGTGATTCGGAGGAGCTGACCGGACTCCAAGCTTGCATCCAAAAGCTAGTGGACAAGAAGCTCAAGCTTGTCAACATAGTCCAGGTCATGCTCATCCGCCAGATTCTCCCGTGCCAACGACGGAACTTCAACATGTGGGAGTTCGATCTGGCGCAGCACCAGACTTTGAATGGGCTCTTCGACACTACGTACGAAAATGTCTGGAAGGTGTTGTTCAAAGGCGCCGAGGCTCCCGCATCCGCTATCGAAGATCGCGGATTCAGCTCGAAGCGTCCAACTGACGAGGTAAGTGATTTTGCCCTTTAAGGGACACTTGTTTTCCATAGTTTGACTCTATGCGGGATCTAAACTCCCTTTCCTTTGACAGGACTGGCTGAAGAAGGCCGAACAGGCTATCTGTCCGGCCCCACTGCCAGAGGACCCAGCGGACGCTCGTTTAATGGGGCTGCTGGCTCCGGCACCCCATGTGGTGCTGGAGAAGAAGGCCAAGAAGAAGGCCACGGGGACTCGGAAGAGTTCCCGTTTTCAGGTGCTATCGGATGATGAATCCGAGGCCGACTCCTCTCACCAAGGTGAGGAGGAGAAGAAGAAGGCCTCTTCCCCAGCGGGGGGAGAGAAGAAAAGGAAGGCCTCCCCAACGAGGGAGGCTGAAGGGTCCAAGAAGGGAAAAACTCTTCCCCCGGACTGCTCTGCCAACGCCAGCAACGACAACGAGGACTGGCCTCCAAGGGCCAAGCCCCTGGCGAGATCGTGAGTATCTGGATTCCCGAATAACTTCATGGTTTATCTTTTTTGCCATGCAATGTCTTTTTAATGCCGCATACAACCCTGCAGTCTGCCCAAGGACGATCTCCCCGCTTCGTCGAGCGTGTCCTTAGGTGCGTCGGATATGGATTCTCTTCCGACCGTCTCCACCCCCCGTGACACGGACGACACTGAGGTGGAATCCCGGGAAGGGACCCGCCAGGAGGAGGAGGCCCCGGAGGTGTCGCAGGACAACCTCCCGGACTTTGCACCGGAATCGGCTCCGGATCCCATAGTGGCTCCGGAGTCCGGCGGGCGGCCCCTTCGTAAGAAGGGCAAGACCATGACACCGGCAGCCTCCGTCCAACCGGAGGCGCCGGATAGCTTGCTGGAGGCGCTCAATATCGCCTCCATCAAAGAGGAACACCGCACTGTTATGAGTGCGGTGATTCAGAAGGTGCAGCTCGCCAAGAGCGGGCTGACCGAAGCCTGCAGCAGCCTTCTAACAGGCTTTGAGGTAAGAATTTTGATATGTGTAAAATAGTACCGCATAGACAGTAGCCCCTGATGCTCGGTTCGGTGTTCGGAAAGAAAAGCCGGACTGAGGATCTAAGAAGATATACGCAGGAGTCATAAAAAATATGTTGATATTGGATTGCAGGCTGCGCTGCTGACCTCTGCCGCACTAACTGCGAAGGTCAATACTTTGAAGGAAGGCCTCGAGCGGTCCGAGAACGAGCTCGGCCGTGCCAAGAAGCAGCTCGAGGACAAGGAAGGTGAGTAACACCTTATTAAAATTGTACCTTATAGAAAAGGATTTTGGTTGCAAAATGAAAGACAAGGATAACGTGGGTATTGCAGGGGCCACTAACAAGGTGGCGACCCTGAAGGAGGCGGTGGCTGCGGCCGAGCGCAATGCGGCCGCGGAGCGCACCGAGCGAGAGAAGCAGGAGGCGCGGGTGGCG